>JAZKJV010009500.1:0-733213 GCA_037367405.1 Ottelia alismoides | reverse complement strand
TTGATTCCCCTGTGATCGATCTTGGCTTGTCCAAATAAAAAATATATCACGGCACTTGAAATTGATTGATTGATATTTTGAATATGATTTTTTTTATAAATCGATTTCTGCTTAACTACAACGTAATTCTCACTAATTAAGAAGGGTAGGAGTTGACTTGACAAGTACCGATTATGACGATTGGTTTGAGGTTTACACATCATTTGGGTAGGAGAGGTAGCCAAATGATTAGACGTCGTATCTTTTTGACGGATATGATCATTCCCATCTCCATGCGGTATTATACGTGAGGTGAAGTTCGAGAATAACTTTGCAAAGTATTATCCAAAATGGGCACGTCTCAAAAATATTCTCAAAATAGGCATATATCGGCAAACCGTTTACCTCGTAGTGTCTCGACTGGAACCATCGATTCCGACTCAGGATGTCGTACTTCATTAGCCCTAAGGCCCCGTTCGGTTGCCGGGGTAACCTTAACCCACTCCTCATCTCTCTCATGTAGGTTCCACATTTCTCTTTTTTAAAAAATTAAATAAATCAATTTTACATCATCAATCCTATCAAAAAATAATATATTATACCATCATATCATATAAAAATTATAAACTACTCCACTTCTACTCACTTTTCCAAACTTCAATACAATCACATCACAATAACTACTCAATTTTCCAAACTTCAATGTAATCACATCACGTATGTTCAAGCATATATTTTTTAATGTTTGTTGATGTACATGTATTACATTTAAGAGCAATATGCATATGGATTCATGCCATGGAAAAAAATACAAATATATAATAAAAGGCAATGTTAAATGGCATCCTTGACATTTTTAACGACGTTCAAACGTCGTACTTGCTGGGTCAAGGTCGACATCTAAATGTCGGTGAAACCACCTAACGGCGTCTTCAAGCGGTAACTTAGACATTTATGTCGATGTTTGGATGTCGGCCTTGGTCAGAGGTCAAGGTCGACGAATGTTATTAAGTGTTGATATAGCCTAAGACGACGAGGCTGGGACGACATATCTTGGCGACATTTAATTAATGTCGACTTAGGTAGGGCGACGTTTAACAAGGCTTAAGTCGACATTTGTAAACGTCGACAAAGTGTCATATTCTGGTAGTGGAAGGAAAATTTCAGACAGCATTATTGCTGCTTTTGAACTTATTCACAGTATGTGAACGCGACAAATCAAAGCAGAACATGCGACGATTAAGGTGGATATGGAAAAAGCATTCGAGCATATCGAATGTGGTGTACATAATAAGTTTATTACATCAGTTGCAATTTCCAGCCTGATTTGTTGACCTGGTTCATTCTCGCATTTCCACTTCTACTTTTTATGCTGATTAATGGAACTACATTGAAAACTATAACCCCCTTTAAGAGGTACTAGGCAAGGTTGCCCACTCTCACTTTCTTATTTGTGCTTGGTGCTGTTGTCCATTCAAGGTTGCTTTATTTCCGCGTTGCGTTCCAAGATCATCAAAGACTACAAAACTCATCGGTCAATGCAGCTTGATACACATCTCATGTACATGGACGATACTATCATTTTCGAAGAAGCAACTATCCCAGAGGCTAAGAGTATATCCCGTCAATTACATACATATGGGAAATTTTCAGGAGAGACAGTGAATTATGCAAAAATCCAGTATCACGTAACAAAAATACTAGCTTGCTCCTACAAAGAGCCATAAGAGAGGAGCTCAATATTAGTCTTTCCATTGAAAAAGGATTCTATTTAGGTTGCCCAATGTTAGGAAAGCATAATCCCAAAGCATCACATGACCATATATTTTGAAAATAAAAAGAAAATTGTCGGGTTGGAAAAGGAAATCCCTCTCATAAGCAGGCAGAACGGTGCTTATTCAGGCGGTACTCTCGACAGTGCATGTATACCTTATGAGTACGAACTTGTTGGTTGCAGACTCATATAAGCAGATAGACACGATACTTAGGAAGTGTTCGTTTTGGGGGGGGGGGGGGGGGGGGGTTTACCGTCCACTTTGAGGGGGTTACCCCCCAAAACTCATATATATCTAACCCTCCAGTGGGGCCCACTCTCTATCCATAAAAAATTATATTATACCATCATATCATCTAAAAATTATAAAATACTCAACTTCTACTCACAATTCTAAACTTCAATACAATCACATCGCAACAACTACCCACTTTTTCAAATTTCAATACAATCATATCGTAATAATTACCCACTTTTTCAAATTTCAATACAATCACATCACACAAACTTTCCCAACTCTAAATCCATCAGCCAAACATTGAAACACAAAAACGGGTTATCCTTCCTCATATAACCCACGAATCCAACACGCCCCTAGAGATTTTTGGTAGGATTCTCTAAGCGATAAGAGACATTGTTATATCAAATCCTTGCCAAAGCACTTGAGAGGAATTGAAATTAGATAAGCTCAACTGATGAATTAAGTCCTTAATTCTCAAATTAGCATGAAAGATTAATGAACCCCAGTCAGGCCTTTGGAAGGAAATCCTTAAAGGAAAATATTTCAGGTCGAAAGACTTATGGGATGCTTCCGTACTTCCATCACCTTCTCCCTTATAGAGAGCCATCATTGATTCCAAACAATATCTATATGGAAACTTGGTGACGCTTGTAGGAAAAGGAAAAATACCTAATATGAGGAACCACTGGTTGCTTGATTACTCGAAACAGTTGCATCCCGATCGTATATACATGCTTTATTCCTAACATGGTTTGCGACCTCCGGAATCCTAATGGGCATAGAAATTTACACTTTCAATCCGGCAATGGTTTCCTAGTGATAGTGTTTCCTACAACATCCAACTCAATCCTAATTACATGGAGAATGACACCTTGATGTGGAAGCAACATCCTTGTGGATGGTTCTCAATGAAGTTCGCATGCCTGTAATTAATCAGGGACAAAGGTGCAACAATACTGAACAATATAGGTTACATAAAAAATTTCACAATGAAATTTCTATTAAAATGCCTTGTAATACGTAGTCGCTCAAAGAAAGGATCCAAGAGATAGATAATATGTGTGGGCTATGCTTAACTACTGTGCAGGATGAGATTCATTTATTTGGCACATGCTCCTTATGCACAGAGTGATATGATTTACATTTTCTTATAAATTCATGCTGTTGGAAAACTTTTGAACATGCTCTATCGAGGAATCGGAATACTTTGTTATGGCGTGCACAATTCTGCATTAGGTTTGGTTAGAGCATTGCATTCCGAAGAATATGCGATCAAGGTTGTATTCCACCATAGCGGTCAACAAGATCCCTCTTTCTCTAGCTTCTCAAAGGCCAACCTTCCCGTCGTGCGGAGTGCAGATAAATGAAATGCAGAGCTCACAATCCTGGTGGATGCTTCCTTCATGAACACTATAACATAAATGGCAACAGTTTGTTACGACTCAAAGAAGACCATATCATTGCCAAATGCACTACATTAGAGGTTACTTCGATCATAGATGTAGAAGCCCGTGTCCTAGAGATGGGACTCCACGTTGCTGCCTCCTTCTCAAGATACTCATTGGCAATCTGTTCGTTTGGTTGCAGGGTTGGACTGGATTGGGTTGGGGTACCCCTGTGAATAGTAAACTATGAGGAGGATTGAGATTTTTGGAAGAATGGGTACCTCGGGTTGGGTCAACCCAACCCTGCCCAACCCTGCAACCAAACGAACCTTAATGCAAAGAAGGACAGAGTGAGGCATGCACGCAACCGTGTAAAAGCGTGTAATCATAACTCCTGTTACGTGGTATTACCTGTTCAAAACGTACCGGAATTCTTGCACCCAATCGTTCACGATAAATAAGACATGTAAGTTCTGAAAAAAAAAACAAATCCATAAATTTCACATAATTTTCTCTTGATTTTTACATCACAACTCTTGAATCTTGTCCAATTACACTATAATACCTTTAGTCTCTATAACTGCACGAGGACCCCTATAATCTTACTCTATTTATCACACACAACCCCGTTCAATGGATGTGGTATATGAGTTAATCAACAATCTGACCACAAAGTCCGTGGTGTTATTTACGTGGACAGTGGTGCAATTACAAAGATTATTAGAATCATGACACAATCAAACATAATATATGGGTCATTGTATATAAATCCATTGTCTTGTAATTAGGGATGCAAATGGTCGGATACAGATACAAATAAAGGTATTACCGTATTTTTATCCGTTTTTTAATACGAATACGGATGCGGATATATATATTGACGGATATTAAAACTATCTTATCATATCCTTAACAGATAGGGATACAAAACGTATACTGATAGTACACGAGTAATGCTAGAAATACTCTATAGAATCGACTTAAATATATAAGAATTGGACGGAAAACACAGAATATTAATTTACGAATGTGTTTGTATCATAAAAATTATATAAATATGGTAAAAGGAGGTAGAGAATTATGTTATATAAGATTAAAAATAAATTTATGACTATATTTATATACAAAAACAGATATACAGGTACAGATACAGATGTTTGCAGATATCATAATGATATACATGTCTGTATCCATTTTAAAAGGGATACGAATACAGATATCAAAATCTGTGTAAAACAGATACAGTGAAGGATCGAATACGAATATATCCGCACCCATTTTCATCGTGACTGAGATAATTACGTTCTCTCACCTTCCCCTTCCAACTCCCTTCTCAAATTAAATAAAAGCGCCACCTTCCCCTTTTGCTACTCCATCTCCCGCTAACCCTTCCCCACTCCCATATTTAATCCCCACCATCTCCCCATTCTACCCCTCCCCTCCTCTCCCCAGGCTCCCATGTCTCGCCCTCCTAACCACGAGTTCCAGGAATGGTGGAACCGGGAGCGCGCGCCACCACGACGGGTTCGGATCCTCTAGTTAACATTACTTTTACTTAGAGTGGGTAAAGTGTGTTGCATGGTTGCCAAATCACTCCCTTTCCACATGGTGAAATCAAGCCAACAAGCCAACATTTGAGGCTACAATATTAAATGAATCATGCACCAACCAACCAACTTTTAAGGATTTAATAGTAAATCCAATTAATACCATCATTCAAATTACCAAATTAACCAAATTTATAAAATAGCATTCTCCCTTCATGATGCTCACTTTTAAAGATTGTGTGATTATTTTAAATATTTTATTTATATGAATATGATACAATATTATTTCTTTTTGAAGAAAAAATATTTCTATTTCTATTATTCCATATATATTTTTTATAAAGAGATTGTTATTGTAACACCTCAACCCCAAACATAGTGCCATACCTAAAACTCACGAAGTGTGGGTGTGGTATATAAGTGGTGGGGACTACAACTTGATAACTTGAGCTTAAGCATTTTGGGTGGTTGTCAACGAGTCCATCTGGGCCCGTACCCAACAAGTTATCAGGGTCAGTTTTCCTCAATAACGGACCGGGAAACTAAGCTCGGAATGTTACAAATGGTATCAGAGGGGGTTCCCTCTGATAGTGGAAAGGGCAACCCGAAGGGACTTAAGCCGGGAGCGTGCAACCGCCACTGTCATTGGGAATAAGTAAATGGGACATGTCGCAACGAGGACGTTGCAAATATAAGTATGGGAGGTTGTAACACCCCAACCCTAAATATAGTGCCATACCTAAAACTCATGAAGTGTGGGTGTGGTATATAAGTGGTGGGGACTACTACTTGATAACTTGGGCTTAAGCATTTTGGGTGGTTGTCAACGGGTCCATCTGGACCCGTACGCAACAAGTTGTCAGGGCCAGTTTTCCTCAATAACGGACCGGGGAACTAAGCCCTACTTAAAAATGAAAAGGGTGTCCATATTCATATTTATATAAAAAAAATCGTATCTTTATCCATTTCTATATCTGCCAACATATATATATATCTGCTTAAAAATACATATAATGTTGGACGTATATGAATATATCCATATTTTCTAAAAACATATGGAGCTTATTCATATATATCATCTCTCTCTGAAAAACAAAAAATGGTATCGGTAACGATCTTTGTATCAACAAAATAATAATAACAATATGGATATATAAGGATATATCTACTAAAAAAATATAAACTTGATCCGTATTTATATCCTTAAAAAATATAAATATTTTTTCTTAAAAAGAAATAATATTGTATCATATTCATATAAATAAAATCTTTTAAAAATAATCATACAATTCTTGAAAGTAAGCATCATGAAGGGAGAATACTATTTTATAATTTTGATTAATTTGGTAATTTGAATGATGATATTAATTAGATTTACTATTAAATCCTTAAATGTTGGTTGGTTGGTGCATGATTCATTTAATATTGTAGCCTCAAAAGTTGACTTGTTGGCCTGATTTTCGCCATGTGGAAAGTGGCAACCATCCAACACACTTTATCCACTCTAGGTAAAAGTGATGTTACCTAGAGGATCCAAACCCCTCCCCCTCCTCCCCCGCCGCTTCCGCCAAGTCCTCCCGCGCCCACAACGCCCGCCAACTATTCTTCATCATCCGCCTCCGCCTCCGCCTCCGCCGCCTCCTTTCTTTCCTGTCCTCCCCCTTCTGCCGCCTCCCCTCCCCTTCCTCCACCAATCCCTCCCACCTCCTCCGCTTCCTCCGCGCCGCTCTCGCTGCCTCCCTCCTCCTCCTCTCCATTGAGATTCTCGCTCTCCAACGACTGGCACTTCCCCTCCCCTTCTACCGCCCAAGCCCGCGATGAGTTCCGCGACATCGCCCGCCGCGCGTACACCCTTTGGCTCGAGGTCCGTGCCAAGTACCTCTTTCCGCCCGTCCAGACCGTCGCAAACGTCTGCACCGTCCTCTTCCTTGTCCAGTCTGTCGACCGCATTGTCCTCACCCTCGGATGCCTATTGATCAAGCTCCGCCGCGTACTCCCCCTTGTCGCTGCTGTCGTGGGTGATGTCGAGGAGGGTGGCTCAGGGGATTACCCCATGGTGATCCTTCAGGTCCTCATTTGCAACGAGAGGGAGGTACAAATTCGAATTCTCCACCAGCTTCCTACCACTCGATTTTAGTTTTTATATTGTGTTGTAGTATTTGGTTGTGTGGCATATTTATGAGAGATGTGTAAATGGATCTTGGAGAGGATCCATTTATCCTGTCCAGGGTTTAGTACCACATCTACCACCTGTGGGATGTGGAGACTACGTCGGTACTATATATAGAACCTCACACCCCTGTAGTCTATTGAGAGAAAAATGGAATGAAATATCCATCCTTTTGAGGGCTTCTCCCGTGGTTTCATCCCGCTCCTTAGGGAGTAGGGTTCCACGTTAAATCTCATTGTTCTTATTTTCTTTATCCTTTTCTATGTTCGCTTCCGCATGTTTATTTTCTAACATGGTATCTGAGCGGGTCGATTCTCAAGGATTTCATCATCTTCTTCGATTATAGTTTGTGATCGGTTTGAGAATCGATTTATTCATTATTTTTTGAAGATTATTTGAGAAGAGTTTTATCAAGTTCATGATCCGAGTTCTAGGGTTCCCATCTGGAACCCTAATCTATGTCCATGTCCTGCCGTAGCTTCATCCAAGCGACGACGCTCTTCTTTGCGGGTTCTAGATCCAGGCGGCTCCTGTTAGCAGAGCCCTAATGCATGATCTCTAGCCTGCGGAATCCCCTCAAGCATCGGTGGAGATACTCCTTCGAAACCTCCAGTCCAGCATGTCCAAGATGCGCACCAGCAACTATGCGCACATCCATAGGTATAATTGAGCCGACCAGGCACTGCCAGCCCCTAGGCTAAGCATCTTCCCCGATTCCCTTGCCCCCTGTCGACGACCCCCCAAGCGAGCCCTAAGGCTCTAGTTGCTCGCGGGCGACGCTCCAGTAGAAGGATCACCACGCTGCCCTCGTACTTGGGTTCCCTTTGTAAGCGCCAGTAGGCCCAACCATGGCGGCATCTGGCGACTCCAGCCGCATAGTGCGGCATCTGGCGGTACATCTTTGAGCTCCCCGACGGTGTCGTGAATCATCTTCAATGCCCAGGAATACGACCCTCCTAGCATTTCGCCCTCGAGAACACTAGTGCACCACGATTCCTCGGCGACACCATCTCCCGGGCGGCATCTCGCGCCCTCTCCCAATCGCACGCGGGCGGTGCCTTTCTCCTCTCCTCCTCGGTATGCGCGAGGTTCTCCTCTTCAGCCCGCACCAGTGCACCCCAGGCGCAAGCGCACCCCATGCTCCTCCATCTGACCTCCTGCCCGGCGCCCCTTTTCTCGACTAGATGCATCCCCTCTCAAGCGTCGGCGTTGTTAAAGCGAGGTTCCCATCGTGGGAACCCTGGGGGAGGAGCCCAACGGTTCTTTTAAAAAATGGTTATTTTTTATGAAGGGTCCAAGTGGACCGTTTATCTTTGAGCAAAAAAAGGGGAGAGGAGGAGTATTCAAGCCCAACTAGGCCCGCTTGTATCAAGAAAAAAGAGTTTGTTAAAAAAACAAACAAAAAAGACGCGTACAATAAAAAGCCATACGTAAAAGTTTTGCAAAAAAATTGCAGAGGAAAGCCGTATATTTTTTTTGGGATTTTTACCCGGCAGACCCTGTAATCTTTTGCAATTACCGCTATGACCTTTGAAACATCGTAATTCCTCCCTCGACCCTATAAACTTGCTAACCCTTACCCTATAAACCCTGTGGTTAACCCCCATCCATTTACCCGTTAAAACTAACCAGATTCCGTTAAATTCTTTTATGTTATGCCTATTTTATTTGTCGAATTTACCTTAACTGCCCCTCCCTCTCACCCTCTTCCTTTTCCCCACCACCCACCACCCAACACCTCCTCCCTCCACGGCCCTCCTCCCCGACCTCCGCCTCCTCCTCGTTCCCGACCTCTGCCCTCACCCTCGAAGCACCCCCTCCTCCTGCCGCCTCCTTTCCCCAACACCCAACACCTCCTGGCCCCCCTCCCGGCGGCCGCTCAAAGCTCCCTGCCGTTGGAGCCCCCCCTCCCGGCGCGCGGTCTGCTTGAAGCCCCCAGCAACCCAACCCCCCTTCCCCCAGTGCTTGAACCCCCCCCAACCCCCCGCCGTTCGAAGTGCCCTTCCCCCTGCCGCTCGAAGTGCCGTTTCCCCCTGCTGCTCGAGCCCCTCCCTCTCGGCGGCCACTTGAAGCCCTCCCCCCACTCGAAGCGCCCCTGCCTTCCACGCTTGATCCCCCCCCTTTCCGGCAGCCGCTCAAAGCCCCCCCGGTCGCCTCTCCTTCTCGAAGCCCACCACCTCCCTCCAGGCTGTCCTCAACCTCCTCCCCTCCATGCACTTCCTCCAGCCCAGCCCCAGCTCAGGTCGAGCCGTAGTGCCACGCCTCCTCACGCACACCTCCTACGGCCAGGCAAATGCCCTCGTTGAGGGAGGAGAGATGGAAGAGGTTTTTGATTGATTCTAACCGTCCGATTACGGATTGGTTAGATTAACTCGTTTTTAACCCAATGAAGTTAACCCAAGATGTATCAATTTAACGGTAGGGTTCGTGGGGTAAGACGGAGCAAGTTTACAGGGTCGAGGGAGGAATTACGATATTTCAAAGGTCGTAGCGGTAATTACAAAAGCTTACAGGGTCTGCCGGGTAAAAATCCCAATTTTTTTTGGGTTGAACGTCTTATAAAAAAATTGCAGAAAAAAAAGAAAAGCTGTAAAAAAATTGAGATGGACAAACGTTATCCATGTTTTGAGAAGCCGAAAAATTAGTGATCGGCTTATTGGTTTCATATTTTCTCATCATAATCATGTCTTCTCCTAACTTTGTCGATGTCATCATTTTCCGATAAGTATGAGAGAAAGAGGGAGTATGGTGTAGAGTTACAGGTCTTCTTCCAGATTCAGAAATCAGATTCAGATACTCCTCAGACCAACCAGATATTGTTCAGACTCTACAGCGGATATTCAAACTCGACGATTGATGTTTCGAGTCAGTTTCAGATATACACATGGATGCGATCGTCTTTTCAGATGAGCAGATGTTTGCCATCATTTGTAGTGGTACTCATCCTTACTTGTTTTGTTAGCCAGAGTTTTCTTGTGAGCCATAGGAACTCCAGAGTAGAGGATCATTCCCTATGCCATGTTGGCAAGGGTTTTCATGTGGTATCATAGGGACACCGGAGTAGTGTACCATTCTCTATGCCAGGTGGGAGAGACCCAGTTCTCCGACGAGGAGACTTCTTTCAGACTCTATTCTCCAGTGACCATGGACTCCGACGAGGATTGCACTTCCACGGCTTTTTTAGTTTGGCTCTTTTCAGAGATGGAGCAGTTGTTCACATTATCGTGGCGGGCCATAGTACTCCGACGAGGAGACTCATTTTCAGTTGTAGCGACTCTGACAGGCGCAGCTCAGAGCACATGCTCTCCGACGAGGAGATTCAGCAGACTCACACTCTAGCCCGTTCGTCCTCCTCACCTGCACGGCATGAGAAGCAACGTCCTCGACAGCAGCTAACAAGTGTGTGCGTTGAGTTGATATTGTACATAGTGTCTTGTAATGTGAGTTGAGTTTCTTTCTATTTGTCCAAGATGAGCATTGCATGCTCCACCTTCAGGGGGAGTGTTGGAGTATTTGGTTGTACGCCATATGTATGGGAGATGGGTAAATGGATCTTGGAGAGGATCCATTTACCCCATCCAGGGTTTAGTAGCACATCTACCACCTGTGGGATGTGGAGACTACATCGGTACTATATATAGAACCTCACACTCCTGTAGTCCATTAAGAGAAAAGTGGAATGAAATCTCAGCCCTTTGAGGGCTTCTCCCATGGTTTCATCCCACTCTTTAGGGAGTAGGGTTTCATGTTAAATCTCGTTGTTCTTATTTTCTTTATCCTTTTTCATGTTCGCTCGCGCATGTTTATTTTCTAACAGTTGCACCCATTTCGATATCGAACATCTTGAAATCAGTGGTTGCAACTTAAACGTCATCGTTTCATTCGGATTGAGGCATTATTGCAGCTTAAATATAACTATTTTATGTATAATGCATTCATTTGAGTTAAAACATTAGCGATCCAATCAATTTTTAGCTGCACATTTCCGGCACGGAATGTTGTGTGACGGTGAAATTCTACCACATTTTTAGAGTGGTTGCTGCTTAAATGAGTTATTTGGCCATCATCGCAATGGTAGGTCCGGTGTTCTTAGGCTATTGGTACCACTTGGTTCGCTATGGTGGTTAGAATTCGAGCATTCTGTTGATGTGGGATTCTGATGCGTCTTGACGACTAACGGTTTAGAGCAGATGTGGCTTAGGTGTAGTCAGTGTTGTCCCTGACATTTCGTGGGCGCTGGGCAAAAGAAAAATGGATCTGTATAAAAAAATTTCAATGAACAATGTGCCCTTATATAATTTCTTCAAATTTTGAACTTTAGCATTGAGTTGTTCACTGAAATTCGATTCTACAAGAGCTCATTTTTTGATGACTTGCTTCATCAAAAAATCGATTACATAAGTGCTCATTTTTCAACGAGTTGTTTCATCAATAAATTCTAATCCACAAGGGCTCATTTTTCGGTGAATTATTTTCTAAAAAATTGATTTTATAAGGTCTCATTAGGATATATATATTATTTTTTCTAAACTAGAGGTTGGATACTGAAGGATATTGAGAATCCTTAAGCGCATCACGGAAGCGTGTTGACTGCATCGTATGCAATCGGAGCAACTAGTCGTACTAGATGCCAGATGCGGCGGAAATTAAAAAAATTTTAAATCTAAAGATGAAACCACATGATCACGAGAACACTTCTCGGATCATTTCATCAAACCACAAAGTATAAGGAATACCTCTTGGAGCGTGGTTGTGATCGCAAGATCCCAAACTAGAGATCCTCTTATCTCAAGTCCGATCCACGAAGAATGCACTTGCGGGCACGATGATGAGTCGCGTTCGTCCCGCAATCCTCAATGAAAATCCAAGCAATAGATCCCTTGATTTCGTCAAGCGAAATCCGTCGTCTTCCTTTAGAGTAAGCAACTCCAAAGAAGAAGGAGAACCTCGAGTCGTCGAAGGCGAAAGCAAGATGCTCTCCTCCTCAATGCACAAAGTGGACGACCACTTGAAATTGAGAGAGAGAGAGAGCCTAGACGAGAATGAGAGAGAGAGAGAGTAGTAGTCTTCTACAACTCTTAATGATGTACCATGAAAGGCTAGCTTAGCCCTCCTTTTATATTAGTTTAGGATCCAATGGATCTCAATCCATGGACACATAGATCCAACAACCACGCTTGGTCTATGTAAAATCAATGGCTATGATTGTTGGTGGCTTAAAACCAACAATATTAATTTATAATTAATTTAAATATATGTTGCAATATTATCAACATAATTTAATTTATATAAATCAATTAATTAAGAGATTAATCAAGATAATAAAAAGAAGATAATGTTGCTTCCATAAAAAATGGGGCGTCACCCATAACTTTTTCATGGGCGACGCCACCTCATCAAAGGTGGCTTTTATCTCCCTTTTATTATGTTATATTATCTCTTAATAATTTTTAATAACTATTATCACATAATTATTCACCAAATTAGTTCCAAATTAATTTGTGAATATTTCAATCATGCCATTGAAATATGTGAATCATATTCGCAATCTAAACTAATTTGTAAATTACATTTCCAATTAATTAATAAATATGAATCCAATCCACATTTAATAATTAATAAATGCTATTTACATATTTCTCTCTCTCTAATATATTATAAATCATATTTATAATATATATGATTAATATGGATAGTGCTATCCACATTATTCATATCCATGATAACTAAATCACATTTAATCATCTTGGATCTTTTTTCTCATGTGCCCAAATAACATGAATTACATTCACGTTATTCATATCTTTGACAATTAAATCACATTTAACTATCTTAGATATCTCTTCCTATAATATGAATCAAATTCATATTATTCATGATAATTAAATCATATTTAGTTATCCATTTTCTCGATGCTTGGATACAGAATTCATCAAATGAATTATTCTTGAACCTCTTCAAGAATAATGTGCTTTCTCCGCAGATACTTGAAGATAAGGACAGGGCGATTGTATTGTTCCACGTATAGTGACTTGGATATTGATATCTTATCTCAAATCCAGATCTTACGAACCTCCCACAGATGCTTGATTAAATCAAGACCGTAAATCTAATCTTCTCATTTAATCTGAATCTCATTCAGACCAATGTCCAACACTTGGACTAAGATCAGATTGCTTCTCTACTAGAAGGAGTCACTAAAATCCAGACCTGTTTCATCACTCCCTCGGAATGGAAGCGTCAAGGATATACGATCGTTTATGATCACATCACCCTCAGGTATTCCCAATACCTGTACATCCTGCATACTAGAAGACCCATTGATCAACCCGAAGATCAAGATCAATTTTATACTGTCTTCTTCAGGGTTTCATCAATAAGTTTCTCATTTGATCATTGGGATTTGGTATCGATCATATACTTTCCAAAAGCATATATCATACCTAGGTCTTGATCATATACTTTCCAAAAGTATATATGAAACTTACAAATTCAGTTAAGCTTCCAAAACGAGACGACCGCGCACAGAATTAGATTCTTCCCAATATCTCATGAGTGAGCTCATGTCTTCCGGTTCAGTAGTGAACCTGTATGATCCCTTTGAGAGATCGTATTACTCATATGCCCTTATATGCACACCAGCTCGCCGGTGTATAGACCTTGGTTAGGCCATCAACTTATCGGTCTGCCAAATGTACATACTCAGACATATAGTAATACATATGTCTTCGGTCAGAGGATGCGTGCCTATGCTGTGACAGCATTCAACATAGGATTTATGTTATCTCGATCTCTTTAAGTCAACCCATTGACCTAACTAATCTGACACCTCTGAATCACTATTCCCATGCAGAGGACCTGCATCAAGAGGTCGGTCAGATATGAGCCTATGTGAGAAAGGATTGCTATCTTCTACTAAGGCTGGAGATCATCTCTTAACAATCATTTGACGATGCTTGATGAGTCCTCAATTTAACCCTTTAGATATTCATCCAAGCACCAGTCTCTATGATTCAATTATTGAATCAACAGTTGTATGATCATCAAGATGGCCATGGTACATAACCCTAATTGTACAGAGGGACCTATTATGCAAATTATTTATTCTTCATTTCAGATCAAGGAATGATATTTGCAATAACATTTATTGCATAATGGCTCGCTGTGGGCTCACATGTCCAACAGATACATGTGAAAACAGGCTTCTAAAGTTGATGGACCCTAAGCCATTGCACTCGCAAACTAACCTCGAAGACCCGCCCCGAGTGTAGTCAGTGGCTACTGTAAAAGTGGCCAACTAAGGCACCGTTTACAAACCTCACATTTTCCGTGGTCAAGTAGGTGGAAATTCTCGTTGTTAGAAAACATGTCCAAATAGAACACCGTTCACAAATCATGCAGGGAAGCCATGCTGCTGCTCTATAAGATTGGATCTTCGCCCCGAAACCAAGTTGCCAACGACTCTCTTTGTTGAAGTACATGGCATTCGATTACAGCAGTTGCTCTGTAACCTCTGTTCTTAATGGCGAGAGCTGCAATGGTGACACAGTCGACAGGGATGGAGATGGTGGTCATAGGAATGGTCTTCTCTCCATTTTTCAACATCCTCAATGCCGAGAGATTGTAACGTGTGCACATTATTTTTGCCTTTATTCGGAATTCTCGTTCTTCACACACATCTTTTATTAATTAATAAAAGCATCCCGCTTGGGATTCTGCGCGCCGGTGGGTTGTTTTACACATGGCATGCTGAAGTGGGGCAGTGGTCCTCTGTTGTACCGAGGGTTGCATCAGACTCTGCTGCACCTTTTGGAGTCGCTCGATCACGATCGAGCGGTTCTCACGAAATCCCTCGATCCGGGCCCACAAAAAGAGAGATTTCGTGGGAACCGCTCGATCGTGATCGAGCGGCCCCAAAGGGTGCATCAAAGTCTGCTGCAACTCTCGGTGCAGCAGAGGATCCGCGTGCGCTGAAGTGATGCATCCCGCATATTATGTTTATGGTGCACTGTTTGTTGCTATTCCCGTGCTCGGCCACACCATTATGCTCCAATCAAGTTCAAGCCCTTAGTTGTTGCGGGGTCAGCTGGTCATATATTCTCAAGAAGGGAATACAAAGAACTTCCAAGTTCCAACTTAAAGAAGATTGTGTATATATTTTACTACTTTTTCATTTAATTCTGTGCATCTTGATTCTGATTCGATAATATCTTTTCACTTCCTTCATGTTCTATCTGGTAACTGCAGGTTATGTTCTATGGCTCCAATCAAATCTGATCTGCTAAGAGTAAGAATAATGTTGATCCATTGAACTTCTTAGGATACTGTACCCTGAATCTGTCCACATTGCAGTTATTTTGTTCTGTCCACATGCTGTGATGAATGTATCTTCTCGCCACCCTGAACCTGAACTAGCTTAGCTCTGGGGTGCATTCACATTAGTCTAGATATGTAGCAAATTCTAACCTAGCTCACCATATTAAAGATGTGTCGTCTGTCTTCTTCATGGTGATAATTATAGCTTAAAGGGTCTATGTTGCAAGTAGCGGAAGTAAACACACACAAACATGAACAAGCAAGCAAAGCTCCATTGAAATTCTTAGGTTACTATGCCATGAATATGTCCACATTGCATCTATTTTATTCTGTCTGCATGCGGTGATGAATGTACTTTCTTGCCACTTCATCTGTCACCCAACCTGAATTAACTTAGCTCTCGGGTGCACTCACGTTAACTAGATATATAACAAATTCCACCTATCTCACTGTATTACAGATGTGTTGTCTCTCTTTTTCATGGTGATAATTATAGCTCAAAGTGTCTACATTGCAAGTAGCGGAAGTAAACACACACTAACACGAACAATGAAGCAAACACGTACCCACTTAATGGTCTAGCGGTAGTACAATGTGTCTACCACACAAAAGACTATGGTTCAAATCCCACTCTTGCAGAGGTTGCGTTAGGTAGTCGACGACTATCGTAAAAAATAGTCGAATCTTTTAATTTGGATTTAAGCAAGAATGCATGTAGCCGACCCTACTTATAGTTGGAGAAGGTCTAGTACATTTTTTTTAATTGAGCTTACACCATTGGACAACAACGATCGGATTCACTTCTCGTGGAGAAGAAAAATACATACGATACATATAACCCTAACCCTGGGGAGTTTATATATTACTCCATGTACAAATGGATCCCATATGTAAATAAATCTAAATACCCAAATAAAATTTTTGTTCAGGATGGGGGCGTTGCCCCATGCAACCCCCGCAAAAAGCGGGCTTCACCTGTCCCTCTTGAGGATGGTACAAAATATGATTCTTCAACTGAGTTCAACAGAAAGGATGGTTAGGATTCAATGCATAAATGTAGCATATAGTCAAAATGTAATGCTTACAAAATGTTATCCTTGGTTGTATCATGGTGAACGACCCATGTTGATCCCAAAAAGACTTGATTTTGATTTTGATAAATTTATTCCAAGGAAAATCAGACTTGCATGTTTTCGTTGGTATTAGGAATCATATTTAAATTTTTGCTACTTGCGTGATCGCTTTTTGTCATTGCCGAACTTGGATGACTGGAGGTTCTTATGGACTTCTCTTCAGAGGAGGGGCTTTCCGGAGCAGTGGGTGGACTTGATGAAGAGATGTGTCACCACCTCCTTTTACGAGATTCTGGTGAATGGCAAGCCTGAGGGGGGCTTCTTCCAGTCGCAACGGAGGGTGAGGCAGGGGTGCCATTTGGCCCCTATGTTGTATGTCATCATGGCGGATGCTTTGGGCGTCCTTCTGAAGCAGGTTCTATGGCGGGTTGGTATGTGGGCTACAGACGGGAGGACATCTCCATCCCATTGTTAGAATATGCGGACGATACTATTCTCTTCCTGGGCGACACCAACGAGCAGAATGAAAATTTAGTGCAGCTGGTTGAAATCTTTGGTGAACTATCGGGCTTGGAAATTAACTAGGCAAAGTCAATCGTGGTCACGTTTGAGATGGATGGCTCGGAACTTGCTCGCTTGGCGGTTATAATGGAGTGTACGGTTGGGAGCTTACCGATTCGGTACCTGGGACTTCCGCTCGTTGCTGGCAATCTCAGAAGGATGGACTAGGATGGTCTGGTGATGAGGATGGAACAACGGTTGGCGGGCTGGATGGCAGTGTCACTATCTTGTGGGGGGAAGTTGATCCTCCTGAAATATGGGTTGTCCGTCATTCCCATCTTTTTCTTCTCAACAAGGTTGTTGCTGGTCAGGGTGAGAAGCAGGATAGAGGTCCTGATGAAAAGATTCTTCTGGTCCAAAGGAAAGAAGCAGGAGCCGGGAGTGCACTTGGTTAGTTGGGAGGAAGTCACCAAGAGGCGTGAAGAGGGTGGCCTTAGGGATAGGGAAGTGGAGGGCATGAACAAGGTCCTGCTATCTAAGTGGGCCATCCGAATTTGGGGCTCGTCTACATCTCTGGTGGTGAGAGTTTTGATGGAAATATACGGGGTCAGAGGCGACATGGAACCGAGGAGAGTGAGGTATGAATCCCCCTTATGGGCGGTTATTCGGGCGATAATGCCTCGGCTAGCTTCACGGCTCAATCCGGTTGTAGGAGACGGTGGGACGTTCATATTTTGGCGTGACATCTGGACGAGCGATGGTCGCTTGGAGGATAGATTCCCACGCTTCTTCGCCTTGTCAGAAATGAAGGAGGCGACGCTCTCGTAGGTGGCTGTGGAGGATGCATGGGCACCGACTTTTCTTATCGAGCTCTCGGAACAACAAGAAGAGGAATACTGGCATTATTGGATACTCTATTGCGTCGGGAAACCTTCTCACGGGACCGCGACCACTTCCACTGGGGGGCACTGCTTTCACGGTAAAAGGGGCTTACCTTGAATTGACGAGGAGAACTGAGGAGCGGGACGCTGATCTTTGTCTGGATATGCGAGTTGTCTGAGTGACAAAGATTCCAGAAAGGGTCAAGGTCTTTCTCTGATGCCTAAGAAAGAGTAGGCTGCTGGATAAAGTAAGGAGGGGCGTATTTTTTGCCTTTCCGACACTCAGTGTGACATGTGTAGCGAGGCGGCCGAAGAGTATGATCACTTATTTTTCAATTGTGTGATGTTTGAGCAGGTTTGGTTGGAGCTTGCAATCCCTTGGTTGCGATGAGAAGGGATGGATGGGTTTTGAGAGTCCACCAGGGAGGTTTGGCAGCAACTCTAGTGAGGATTGTTCTAAACCGTTGGCCGCTCTCCAGGCATATGGTTGGGTCGTAACTATCTTCAAAATCAGAGATTCTACAGTGAGAACGCAGTGTCCCAATGTAACGCTTTGTATAATTTCTGGCTCCTCGGTAATATATTCTGAAACTTTATTAATAAAATTCAATAGGTGGTGATCCCCGTAGTGGGGACTCACCTGTTTTGACGTCAAAAAAGTACCTAGAAGAATCTTTCTTTTGATGTTATCATCACAAATTTTCACCTCAATTTCCTTCACCACTTCTTTCGTCAAATTTGTACTCCATATATTCAGTCTTAGCCCTACTTATAAGAGATTCTTAAGTCTCTAATGCATGTTTTCAAATCTCAAGCTTCTCATTTACTCCATATCTAATGGCATCAATCAACACAATATTATCAATGAATAACATACACCAATGTATCTCAATTTGAATGTGATTAGTCAACTCGTCCATAATCAAAGTAAAAAGAAATGGACTTAAAACTGAACCTTGATGCAGACCAATGCTGATGTCAAAATAACTGGTCTTCATAGATTGGATCCTTACACAAGATGAAACCCCATCATATATATCCTTTATAAGTTTAATGTATAGGACATGTGCATGTATCTACTCTAAAACTCTCCACAATATCTTCCGTGGGACAGAATCATAAACCTTCTCCAAATTAATTAAAAATCATATGGAGGCTATTCCTTTTAGCTATATAAATCTACATTGTTCTCATCAACTAAGGTTAAAAAATAAAAATGGAGCGAGGTAGTTTTCCCTAGAATTGAGGTGAGGCATAAACTCGAGGTGATCGAGACGTAAGCCTCAGTTTACACGGATAAATATCTACAAAAGCTACAATAAAATATATAATAATGAAATTATATATATTTTGACTAACAAATGATATATATATATATCACTATAATATACCGTGAAATTATAAAGATATGAACAACCTAAAGAAAAGATATACAAATGTATATGCCTTTTTACTAAATTTCCATCCAACTGAATTTTAATTCATCTATTCTTTCAAAAATAATTCTAACCATCTAATCCAAGTTGAAGAACCGTCCTATGCATCACCTCCTACTATACCTTACCCCAACATGACGAGGGCCTCACTGTCATTGGTCGGTTAGCAAACCTGGGTAAGGGGGGGGGGGGGGAGGTGCGCCCCCCTCCCCCTAGAGATGTGGGGGCAACACCTCCGATGAAATTTTTATTAAGGTTTTATTTCTATTCAAGTATATGGATATGTTTGTATGGGAGTGATGAACCTCCATTTCATCACCTTTATTCTATCATTTTGGCCTTGAAACCCCAGTAAATGCTTGTAAATAGCATCAGTTTGTACATAATAGCATCTATTATTTATCGTATTCATTGTATATAAAATAAGGTTTTTAATGCCAAAATTATAGAATAAATGGGAGAAAAGAAAAAGGAATAAAATATTGCAAATATTTTATGATCCTAACCCCGAGACCAAGGCTAGCATGGAATTGGTCGACAAGGAATAAAGAATGGGGAGATAAGAGCCAGTATACAATAAATACCTCATTTATTCATGCATTTATTTATGCCTTTTTGACACCTATTTTGTATATAATTATTCATTCATCAAATAAAGAAACTTTGTACATGAAAGTTGTAGATAATAATGTAAATAAAAATACAAAATTGAGTTTGCCTAAAAATAATACTCAGTGTACATTTTATACTCAGAATAAAAAGCCAAAATCTCAACTTTACAGACCCATATCTTGCAAATAAAAACTCCAAATCACCCAAACTCATCTTTAATTGTATATAGCTTTCCAAGAACTATTTAAAAAAAATTGGTTTCATAATTTTTGGAGTCCGTCTGTAAAAGTTAGGTTTTTGACCTTCATTGTGCAGCCTGCCTGATTAAAATATTCAAATTATTCATTGTCCATTATTTTTACCAAATTATATTTTTAGAATTTTGTAAATAATGTATATAATACATGAATATACTGAAATTAGAATAAAACTAAAGGGGATTTACAAAATAAAATAAGTCTATGCAAGAGAGTAGGCAAAAATACCTATGATCCCATATGTACATAAATAAAAAGGGAAAACATTCTTTAATTATTTTCTTTTCTCATATTTTTTAAATGATGTACATATTATACATACTATGTCAAAAATATAAATCTAAAATAAAAACCAAGAAAATACATTAAATAAATAAAGTATATATAATATACAGGTAAAAGACGTACAAGTATACCTACATAAATATATCCCTATTTATTTAAAAATGAAAATAAACTCATAAAAATTAAATAAAAATACCCTCAGACTCATAAAAATAAATTCTAAATTTATAAAATAAGACAATAAAATAATAAAATAAAATAAACAAATTAAAAATAAAATACACAAAATACATGTAAATACATACATATACACATTATTAAAATAAAACTATAATAAAACACTTCGAAAAAAATTCAATAAAAATCATAAATAAATACTACATAAAATAATACACATTTTTTATTTTATAAGAAAAAAATAATAAAATCATCTATTATGTCAAATAAATCAATTTCAAGAAAAATTGCCTATTTTATCCTCTAGCGTCCCAGGTGGACCAATGAGGGCGCGACCTTTGTTGACCGCCCGGTCAACTGTCCCATCCAGGACCTGGCGTGCCAGAAGTGTCTTTTCCCCTATTTTCTTCCCTTTTTTACGGGCATCTCGTCCATCGATCAAGCTCGCTTTCTTCACAAGAAATCATCCCTGATTATCGCTGATGCCCACCGATATCTTAGATCAACACGATACTCATTGGATTAATCAATAACCGCCGGTCAATAAGGGTCCATCCCAATGTCTATAAATAAGAAGCTTCGCCCCCTCCTCAAATTTGGCCAATTTAATCCACCCAAAAGCCCTGATTTCGATCCTGGGAGGTTCCTCGTGACAGGGGGAGTGTTCCAGCACCTCGAATCGGCCGGAGGAGGGAAGATTTTGACGCGGCAAAGCTCCAGCGTCCGTCCTGCTCCCTGGTGGCCCCCAGGTAAAAGAGCTGCCCCTTTTATCGTATTTTAGGTAGATTTTAATTCCAGCATTTAAATTCCGTTCTTAGTTTAGCCTTTAGATCAGTAGCTTAGCTTAAAATCAAAAATTCGAAGTTCAGTAGCTTAGCCTTTAGATCAGTAGCTAAGCTCCGGCGACTTCTCCCCCGTGATCTCTATCGTTTCCGACCACCATTCACCCCTTATCTCGTTCCCCATCGCGTTCTTCGTCGACCTATCACCTCTGTTCAACCGAGGACCTCTGGTCTTCGCAAATCGGAGCTCCACCTCCGCCTCCCGCCGGAGCTCCTCCGCCTCACTCTATCTTACGAACAGAGCTTCAAAACCCGGGGTCGAGGAGATAGCCCTCGCTCCCCCGGTTCTTCCTATGCAGGTCAAATGAAGAAAGGAGCCCATCTGGGCTCGATTCCAATCAGGAAGAGGTTCCTGGGGTTCCCGACCTTCATCGACCTCGTCCGAGCGCTTCGGACCTCCAGGAGCCATGATAAGACCGCTGGCAGACGCGGAAAGCCTCCATCTACGAGTAGAGCCTCCCAGATGCGAAGAAGGAGCCCGGAGGGGCCCACACTCCACGATCGAAGCTCGCCGGGGGCGAGCTTCTTCCCTGTTCCTCCAGACACCTCCTTTGCCGTCCGATCAGGAGGCACGACCCGGTTTGAACGTCAACCGTCAGATGAAGCCCATCCACCACCGTCCGATCCGCGAGGCGGATCTAATCAGAAGCCTTCATCGGTGAACCGGTATTCGCCGTCAGATGCGCGACGCGTGGCTAAGTGAAGTGATCGATGTCGTTGGATCGCGCACCTTTGGGGGTAACTTTCAGATATATCCCCTGCCTTTTTGTATTTAAATTTTAATTCCAAAAATAAAACCTCACATTATAAATAAATTGTAATATTTGCAGTAGGCCCCCTGTGTGTTTTATATTTGCAGTTTGGTCCCTCCGCGCCGCCTCACGTGCAGTCCCACGTGAGGCGTGTGAGTTTTGCACTTTAACCCTGGTGGTTTCGTTAATTGTAAAATAGCCCAAAAAATAAAAGTAAATGTTCATTTCTATAGTAATTTTTGCATGGATGCCCCTGAGAAATATTTTATTTGCAAAAATGCCCCTGCCAAGCTGTTTAATTGTTGTAGGATTTATCCATTTATTCCATGCCCCATATTAACCTGAAAAATTTTGTAAATATGGATATAAGCTCCTGTCAGCGTGCTCTTGGACGCTATAATTTTAGTTTTTAATTTTGTTGCATTTTTGCATTTATTAAAAATCAAAAACATGCATTTTATTTACTGTCTAGCTTAGAAAATCCCAAAAAAAAGTAAAACACTCGAAAAATTCCAAAAAAACTAAATATGGTCTATTTTGTCATATTTTAGTGTCAGTCCAAAAATCACTAAAAACCTCAAAAGAAAAATCTAAAAAAAATCAAAAATACTCAAAAACTTTTAAAAAAATTTAAAAAATTCTAGAAAACCCCAAAAATTGCAAACTCCAGTTCTGTAGTTTCTATATAGTATCCTCTTTACTTGAAAAATGATTTGGAAAAATTTTGCGGTTGTGTGATATTTTTAATTACCATTTTACCCTCAGCCAGTAGCTAAATCCCTGTTTTTCTTTATTTTGCTATTTAAAAATGTCAAAAACATTTTGAAAAATACCCGAAAACCACAAAAACAGTAAAAAAATCATGAAAATATCAAAAAGATTTTATTTCTGTATTTTTGAGCGTTTTTATATATTTTTATAAATATTGTATCACTCCTCTCTCTCCTTTATATATATGTTCCCCTATCGAAAAAGAAAATTTAAAAAAAAGAACCTATATATATATCCACATATTTATTAATATATATATATATATATCTAAAAATTAAATTAAAATAAAAAAATGAAAATCCACAAAAATAGGTTTCACACAAGGATGACTCTATGGTACATGCACATCATAGGCTACTGCACTTTTGTATTGCTCTTTGTTGTTCGACCTCTACATGCTTGTTCACTATGCATTTTGTGGTAGAGTTAAATGTTAATTCACAATTTTGGGACTCAATTAATTTATTCTTTTATGTGGGTTAATTGCTGATTAGCCGATGTTCTGTGAGAGGTCGCCTCAGCGACAATATATTTTGACCCTCACAAAATGTCAGTTATCAGGGAGTAGTACATAAACTCCCCTTGAATTCTTCTTGTTTGTCCTTTTTGGTATATTACACAGCTCATTATGTGATCACTCCTTAAAAATAAGTTTACAGATAATGTTGTTTATAATATTTATGGATTCATATGTTAAGGGTATATTATAAGAGTTTACTGATATATTTTGGACATGTTTAATGGTAAATATGAACATGAAGCGGTAAAATTTAAGCATTCATCTTATATAATTATATCCTAAACAACTAGACCTTTATAAACATATGAAATTACTAATACGGCAAATGATTTATATAAAAATAATTTAAAAAATGCCTTAAAGACTACCTCGAGCAGATGAGGTGGTCACCTTTCAGAGACCTCGAGGCTTGTTTTTTCAAACCATGTCCTCAACAAGTGGATGGCTTCAATAGTTAAGCGACATGACATCAATCCAAATTAGTTTTCTTTTAATTTGTGAAGTTTGCGTCAACATTCTTTGGATCACACGCTCCCAAATTTTCATAGTATGACTTATCTGCTTGATATCTTTGTAATTCGAACAATTTTGAATTTCTCCTTTATTCTTATAAAAGAGGCACCACGCTTCTCCTCCTCCATTCTTCAGGCATTTTCTTGCCTTGTCATATAATATTGAATAAATTTGTGATCCAATTCAAATGTTGTTCAGCTAGAACTCTCCATAAATCTATAGGATTGTCATCATGTCCTACCTTCAAAGCCTTCTCTACTTCCATCGTTTGTTTTCGTCTATCGCTTTCACGATTTAAATAACTTTCACTACTAGCTAGATCTCCCAAAGTGATCTCTCTATTTCTTTCCCCGATGAAAAGCTTATGGAAATACTACTTCCATCTAGTCTTTATATCTTTCTAAGTAACAAACACGTGTCCGTCCTCATCCTTAATGCATCTTGAGAAAGATTTTTGGTCTTTCTTTCTCTTGCTTTGGTCAATCTGAATATATCATTCTAGGCCTCCTTAAAATCAATATTTTTGTACAAAACTTCATAAGCTTTTGACTTAACTTCACTTATAGCATTCTTTACTTCCTTCGTTGTTTTGTAGTTTGTGATAGTTTCCTATCCTTATATATATCTTCAATTTTTAAACATGTAGAAACAAAACCTTTGAACATGTAGAAATATTTAAGTTGTTGAAAATGTTCCCATATTTTTTCTGCTGACGAAGATAGGATTATCTGTAACCACAGGTTTATCAGCAGTCTATAGCTGCTGTATGCGTGCAAGATTGGCCGAAGGAGAGGATGCTCGTGCAAGTTCTTGATGATTCTGACGATATTGATGCACAGCAACTTATCAAAGCAGAAGTACAAAAGTGGCAACCGAAGGGCATACCCATAGGGTGCGTTCGGTTCGGGAATAAGCAGGAATAGGGATGGGGAATAAGAAAAGTAAGGGTCTATTCTTTGTTCGGCTGAAGGATATGAATAAAGAGAATAAGGTGAAATAAAAGTATGTAAGGTGAGATAAAGATAGGAATAAGAGTGAAATAAGATGGAATAATGAGGAATAGTCATAGCACTGGGAACCGTGTCGGGAGGAGAATTGGCCCCTTATTCCAGGGCCTATTCTCCAACCAAACAGGGCCATAGTGTATAGGCACAGGCTTATAAGAACCGGCTATAAAGCAGGCAATCTAAAATCTGCGATGGGCTGTGATTATGTAAAGGACTACGAATTTGTTGCGATATTTGATGCAGATTTCTTGAAGAAAACAATTCCACACTTCAAGGTATTTGGCTGACATTCTAACAAATTGGCACACTAATTTTGAAATGCTCAATTTGGTTATTGGAATTGAATTTACTGGCTTTACTGTTTCTTTGTCGCATGTTTCTATATAACTTCGTGGATAACAACTTGATTAACTGCCACTTATTTACAATGAAGAAACAATAATAGCAATTTTTGAGGGTATGTGTGTTACAACATCCCCTACTTATATTCGCAACGTCCTCGTTGCGACATGTGGCCCATCATTTATTCCCAATGACAGTGACGGTTGCACGCTCCAGGTAGCCATTTCCTCCTATCTCTTTATAGGAGCCGCTCCACCTCTTGGGTAGCCATTTCCACTATCAGTGAAAACATTGCTCTGATACTATTTGTAACGTCCCGGTGCTAGGTCTCCGATCTGTTATCGAGAAAAACTGACCTTGACAACTTGTTGGGTTTGGACCCAAATGGATCCGTTGACAACTACCCAAAATGCTTAAGCCCAAGTTGTCACGTAGTAATCTCCATCACTTATAACCCACACTCACACTTTGTAAGTTTTAGATGTGGGATTATCTTTAGGTGTGTGGGTGTTACAACATCCCCCACTTATATTCGCAACGTCCTCGTTGCGACATGGCCCATCACTTATTCACAGTGATAGTGGCGGTTGCACGCTCCGGGTAGCCATTTCCTCCCATCTCTTTATAGGAGCCGCTCCACCTCTCGGGTAGCCCTTTCCACTATCAGAGGAAACATAGTTTTGATACCATTTGTAGGTCCCCGGTCTGTTATCGAAAAAAACTGGCCTTGACAACGTGTTGGGTTCGGACCCAAATGGATCGGTTGACAACCACTCAAAATGCTTAAGCCCAAATTATCAAGTAGTAATCCCCATCACTTACAACCCACTCTCACACTTTGTGAGTTTTAGACGTGGGACTATCTTTGGAGGTATGGTTGTTACAACCATACATGGATGTTTTTGTAGGTTAGCGTCGCCAAGAAGATGAACATGATTTTCCTTTTCTTTCTCCTCCGGAAACTGGTCCTGCTACTCTATTCATTCACACTCTTTTGCATAGTCCTTCCGATGACGATGTTCCTTCCAGAGGCTCATTTACTAATCAGGGTTGTATCTTATATCCCCGGAATTATGTCATTCTTGAACATCCTTCCATCGCCGAGGTCATTTCCATTTCTAGTTCCTTACCTTCTATTCGAAAACACAATGTCAGTGACAAAATTCAACGCCATGATATCGGGGCTATTCGAATTCGGAAGCTCGTATGAATGGATAGTCACAAAGAAGCTAGGGAGATCATCCGAAGCCGATCTGGTTGCATTTGTCGAGAAAGGACTTGAGCCCGAATCAGAGAGCCGAGGCCTCCTAAGCCCGTTTGGTTACTCGGGTACCCCGGTGTATCCCCCTCCAACACTGGGTTGGAAATCTATCACAAACCAATGTCATATCACATCACATTCCTTATTCTAACCCTCTTCCAACCCTCATTACCATCCAAACACGTACTATTCACAAGTGGATACCCTAACCCACCCCATCCCACTAACCAAACAGGCCCTCGTCTTTGATGATCGGGGCATGTATTTGTCTGCATGAAGCTGCTCGTCACACGAATTGTCAGCGTGATTGGCGCTCGCTGCATGAAGTATACGTCCGATCTAGCAGAGCTAGACATTGTTAGGTACATGTTTGGTTGGATTAAATTATCCCTTGTATTGCAGTCCCATTTAGAGTGATTCATGTAGAGCTATTGATTTAGATTTTTTGGTTGATTCTTTGAGTTGCAGATTGGTATTTGTATTGTCAGATGGATGGAGAGAATAACACAGCTCCCTGAATCTGTTGTTCAACAGGTATATATCTAGTTCACTTGTATTGCTAGTTCTCAGATCTAACAGTTTTCAGTTCAATATTTCTGTATCCCTAAGCTGTTTTAATGCAATATGCATTTTTATCCGCAAATTTCTGTAACAATATGTAACAAATTTGTATGCATTCTTGTGCCATATTTGATACAGTTATTACGAGATAACTAATATTTGACTCACACACGCACGTGCACACGCACACATATATGATATACTTCAAATGGGATGTGGCAATGTTGTCTGTTGGATTGGCAATCATGAATGATTTTCTTATGCAGTTTCCAATCAAAATCTTGGTAGAACATTTTAGTTTTTTTGTTTACGGGTTATTAATCTAAATCGTATAATGCATTATGTACCAACATAAATTCAATTCTAAAAAATAAACGGTTTTCTCGAAGAAAAATCAGTAATTCAATTTAAAGTATCTCTCTATGTATGTTTATTTTATTATCTGGTTTGAACCATGGAAGGAAATTTCGTGATATATCGGTGATGTATCGCCAACATCGATATTGAGATGCGATCGATATATGTACCAATATGGCAATATATCCCAGTTTTCAGGCATTGCCTTCACAAAAGATCATCGATATGAATGATATTTGGGCAATATATCGTGGGAATATCATATCGATACAATATCAAAATGATATTGATGCGGACTTCCCTGCGTTGAACAATTTAGTTAAATTGTTTGCCAATACAAATTTGTTGGAACAATTTAGTTATTTTGTTTGCAAATTACAAAGCTAAATTGTATTATACATTTCATGGAAACAAATACACAATTCTTATCACCATATTACAATGTATATATTTCGAAATACAAATAACATCTTGGACTTAAAACAAATATAAGCTGTTCTTTTAGTTTGTTTTCATGGACATACAAGATTGACAGCTATTATAAGATTGACCTATATCGCATTTCTACCATGTGTAAAATCCAAAAAATACACAAGCACTCAAATTAAACAATCATTTAATACAATTTAAATGTTCTCAATTACAGATATCATCTTTGAATTACAAAAAATACTTAATTTGTTTTCATCAATATAAACATGATTCAAAACTCATATAGAAGCATATATAACGTTTGTGCTGTGTATAATATGTAACATTTTTCAAATATTACATTTTCCCATAACTTATATATTGTATTATGATATTGAGACTTTATTTAGAGAAAATTAATGAGGTGGTAAAATTGGGATTTTTATTTTTACCATAATGTACAAATCTAGATTACATAATACAAAACCTGACTACATCATACATATTTGAATATAACAATGAAGTTTAAACATGATCGATAAATAACAATTACTCATTGTTAATGTCAATATGAACAATTACCTATTTATATCTTTATGCACAATAATGAATCGGAGTAAAGCATAATATTTTAATGGGTATTTTACTACAAGAAAAATGAGTTGTGGCCACGGAATGTGGCTACGGAAACTTGTGACCACGATAATTCCGTGGCCACTAGTTTCTCATAGCCACAATCCGTGGCCAAAGTCTTCATATAAGAGTTGTGGCCACGATAAGTTTTGTGGTCACTTGTAGTGGCCACGGCATATTCGTGGCTAAAGAACTCTCGCGACGAGACTTGTAGCTACGGCTACTGGCCACGACGTATCGTGGCCAGAGTCCAATTCCGTGGCCACAAACCCCATATTTGTGGTCATAGTTCTGTAGCCACAACTTGTACTTATTAATTTCTGTTAAGAAGATTCTTCAAAAATCATATATAAATTTATTATCTATTTTAATATAGATATACAACTGATATGTGCAGATATTTAATTTAAAATTTGAAAAAATACTGTATCAATTAATGTTAAAACCGTTTAGAGTGTATGCATGTAATGACAAATATTCTAAATGAATGTGGCATGGATGCAAGATATTTGTTAAACCCTTGTTAGAGAAGAAGAATGTGAATTGTCAGATGTTCTTGAGGAATGTATAACCTTTGGTTCAATGATGCGTATAAATTTTACGAAAGATATGCAACGAGGATTGGGTTTAATGTGAGAAAGGCTGGTACACGCCATGGAATTGACCGCAAAACAAAGAAGGTTACTATTTTCAACTTTGTTGGAAAGAAGATTAGGCGAGATCAAGTAGTAAGCGAAGGTCAAGAGATACAGATTACCACAAAAATAGCGAAGGAGATATATTTGACATGGAAGAAAGAAGAGTTGGATTGGTACGAATTGGATGCATGACATTGATGTCAATAAGTTACATACCAATAGAGCATGATTAGATTGTGGTGAAGTTTCAAGAGATATATAATCATGATTTAGTATCCCCAACCAATCTCAGATATCTGAGAGCAAAAAGGTTTACAAAAGCAATGAAAATGCTCATTAAGTCAAGTCGATGACTGATGTTAATATATCGACATTGAAACAATCAACGTTCTTGGATAATGGATGCATTTCGAACAACCAAGTAAATGGTGTAATGAAAGATATTTACAACCCTAATGGCATGTGAATAGACTTGATTTCAAAGGAGGGTTATGCCTTATTTGGTGACACTGTATCATTCGATACAACGTAAAAAACACATGAGTATAAGCTAGTATTTGGATATTTTTGTGGTGTTAACCATCACGACAAAACAATTTATTTTGAAAATGCATTTAAGACAGGGAAACCAACAAATCATTTTTGTAGTTGTTTGAGAAATTTGTGGAGGCAATGGAAAAACATCCAATTTCGATTACTACAAATGAAAATGCTACAATGTACATTTGCAATTCAAATATCATTTCCAAGTAAAGTGCATACATTTTGTCCATGTCATATCGTGACCAAGTTAAAGGCACATACAAGATGGGTTAAAGATATCGATAAATCACTAAAGTGTATAAGCGAACTTGTAGGGAATGTAAAAAGCGAAGAAAACTTTGAGAGTAGATGGCTTCCATTGCTTGATCGACCAGGGCTAACAAACAATAAGCGGCTGAACGAAAAATATGTTGTGTGTGTGCGCGCGTGTAGAGGAGTGATCTTATGAGAGCAAAAAGTTATTAGAACATGAGAGGGATGATCACTGGGGTCACTGGGGTACCCCGGTATACCCCGGTGTATCCCCCTCCAACACTGAGTTGGAAATCTATCACAAATCAAGGTCATATCACATCACATTCCTTATTCTAACCCTCTCCCAACCCTCGTAACCATCCAAACACTTACTATTCACAAGTGGATACCCCAACCCACCCCATCCCAATAACCAAACATGCCCTCGTCTTTGATGATCAGGACATGTATTTGTCAGAGTCAAGCTGCTCGTCACACGATGAATTGTCAGCGTGATTGGCGCTTGCTGCAGGAAGAGTACGTCCGCTCTAGCAGAGCTAGACAATGCTAGGTACATGTTTAGTATGATTAAATCATCCCTTGTATTGCAGTCCCATTTAGAGTGATTCATTTAGAGCTATTGATTTAGTTTTTTTGGTTGATTCTTTGGGTTGCAGATTGGTATTTGTATTGTCAGATGGATGGAGAGAATAACACAGCTCCTTGAATCTGTTGTTCAACAGGTATGTATCCAGTTCACTTGTATTGCTAGTTCTCAGATCTAACAATTTTCAGTTCAATATTTCTGTATCTCTGTCTCGCTGTTTTGACGCAATATACATTTTTATCCGCAAATTTCTGTGACAATATGTAACAAATTTGTATGCATTCTTGTGCCATTTTTGATATAGTTATTACAAGATAACTATATTTGACACGCGTACATGCACGCACACACACATATATTGTGCCATATTTGATATAGTTATTACAAGATAACTATATTTGACACGCGCACATGCATGCACACACATATGATAAACTTCAAATGGGATGTGGCAATATTGTCTGTTGGATTGGCAATCATGAATGATTTTCTTATGCAGTTTCCAATCAAAATTTTGGTAGAACATTTTAATTTTTTTGCTTACCAGTTATTAATTTAAATTGTATAATACATTACGTACCAACATAAACTCAATTCTCAACAATAAACGTTTTTCTCGAAGAAAAATCAGTACTTCAATTTAAAGTATCTGTCTATGTATGTTTATTTTATGTCTAGTTTGAACCATGGAAGGAAATTTCGTTATATATCACTGATATATCACCGATATATCGATATCAAGATGTGACCGATATGTGTACCGATATGGTGCTATATCTCATGTTTTCAGACATTTTCTTAACAAAAGATCGTTGATATGTGTGATATTTCAATGATATATCGTCGAAATATCGTATCGATATGATATCGAAACGATATCGATATCGATACGGTCTTCCCTGGTTTGAACAATTTAGTTAAATTTGTTTGCCAATACAAATTTGTTGGAACAATTTAATTATTTTGTTTTCCAATTACAAAGCTAAATTGTATTATACATTACATGGAAACAAATACGTAATTCTTATCATCATATTACAATTTACATATTTTGAATTACAAATAACATCTAGGAGTTACAAAATAAGCTATTCTTTTAGTTTGTTTTCATGAACATATACAAGATTCACAGCTATTATACGATTGACCTATATCGCATTTCTACCATGTGTAAAATGCAAAATTACACAAGCCCTCAAACTAAACAATCATTTAATACAATTTAAATGTTCTCAATTACAGAAATCATCTTTGAATTACAAAAAATACTTAATTTGTTTTCATCAATATAAACATGATTCAAAACTCATATAGAAGCATATATAACGTTTGTGCTGCGTATAATATGTAACATTTTTCAAATATTACATTTTCCCATAACTTATATATTGTATTATGATATTGAGATTTTATTTAGAGAAAATTAATGAGGTGCTAAAATTGGGATTTTTATTTTTACCATAATGTACAAATCTGGATTCTATGATACAAAACCTGACTACATCATACATATTTGAATACAACAGTGAACACGATCAATAATTATAATTACTCATCGTTAATGTCAATATGAATAATTACTTATTTATATCTTTATGCACAATAATGAATCCGAGTAAAGCATAATATTTTAATGGGTATTTACTTATTAATTTCTGTTAAGAAGATGCTTCAAAAATCATATATAAATTTATTATCAATTTTAATATAGATGTACAACTGATATGTGCAGATATTTAATTTAAAATTTTAAAAAATACTGTATAAATTAATATTAAAACCTTTTAGAGTGTATGCATGTAATGACAAATATTCTAAATAAATGTTGCAGGGATGCAATATATTTGTTACATTATTGTTAGAGAAGAAGAATGTGAAGATGTTCTTGAAGAATGTATGACCTTTGGTTCAATAGATGATGATGTTGCGAATTGCGGAAGCAAGTACGCACAAACACGATCAAACAAGCAAGAACGCAAACACATGGATTTACAAGGTTCACCCGTAACTGGTTTACATCCTTGGGCGGCGGTGATCGGTTTCACTATGTGGAGAAAAGAATGAATACAGAGGATGCGCTTAAAACCCTAACCCTAAGGAGTTTATATAGCACTCCCATACAGACGGATCCCTAAAAATAGAAGGATCCAAATACCCGAATACAAATAGAACCACTCCATAAAATTTTCGCTGGGGCGCTGCCCCCACACCCCCACAGGGGGGCGCACCTGCTCTCCCCTAGACCCCCCCAGGCTCGCTGACCGGACAGCGAGACCCTCGTCTTGTTGGGGTATGGTACGACAGGGGGATGCATACGCAGTTCTTCAACTTGGGTCAGATGGTTAGGATTCAAAGCATATCAACAATCTCCACCTTGAATTGAATCCTCTGAGAAGCTTCGCTAGGTTTCACCGTGTCGCCGCCATCCCCTCCCTGGGGCTACTCCCATCAGTCGACATTGAGCAAGTCCAAACAATGTTTGAACTTACTCCCAGGAACCGCCTTCGTGAACATATCGGCTGGATTATCTGTTGTACCAACCTTCTTCACCTTGATCCTCTTCTCAGAACGAATGAAGTGATATCTGACATCTATGTGCTTGGTTCTCTCATGATGAACATGATCCTTGGCTAAGCATATTGCACTAAGACTGTCACAATATACTATAGCCTGATTTTGTTGCAGACCGAGGTCTCCAAGTAAGCCCTTCAGCCAAATGCCTTCCTTTGCAGACTCTGTCAAAGCCATGTATTCTGCCTCTGTAGTAGACAAAGTAACCGATGGCTGTAAGGTAGCCTTCCAACTGATGACCGAATTCCCTAAAGTGAAGACGTAGCATGTCATCGATCTCCTCCCATCAATATCTGATGCATAGTCTGAATCTGAATATCTAGGAACCAAGCACTCAGAATCACTTCTATAAATGAGGCCAATGTCTGTTGTTCCTTTCAGATAGCGGAAAATCCGCTTGCCTGCCTGCCAATGCTCCTTTCCTGGGTTACCCATGAATCTACTAACAATGCTCACAGCATGAGCGGTGTCAGATCCTGTGCATATCATGGCATACATAAGACTCCCAACTGCGCTGGCATAGGGAACACGTGACATGTGTTCCTTATCAGCATCTGACTGTGGTGCAAAAGAAGCTGAGAGATGAATATTTGAAGCGGATGGAGTACTTAGAGGCTTGGTTGTAGACATCCCAAATCTCAGTAGAACTTTCTCAATGTAGTTCTTCTGAGATAAGAAAAGTTTCCCTTATGCACGTTCTCTAATGATCTCCATCCCTAAAATCTTCTTCGCTGCACCAAGATCCTTCACGTCAAATTCTGAACTAAGGAGCTTCTTCAGATCATCTATGGTACTCCTCTGTTTGGCAGCAATCAACATATTATCGACGTACAGTAATAGATAGATGAAGGATCCATCCTTTACCTTGTTGTGGTAGACACAACAGTCTTATGGGCTCCTATTGAACCCATGATCAGTCATGAAACTATAAAACTTCTTGTACCACTGCCTGGGAGACTGCTTAAGCCCATACAAGGACTTCTTCAATCTACATACATGATCTTCCTTGCCCTAAGATAGGAATCCCTCTGGTTGGCTCATAATAATGTCTTCTTCGAGTTCACCATGTAGGAAGACTGTCATCACATCTAACTGGTCCAGCTCCAAGTCTTGATGTGCTACAAGAGCTAGTAGCACCCTGATGGATGTATGTCTTACAACAGGAGAAAATATCTCGTTGTAATCCACACCTTCCTTCTGACTGTAACCCTTCGCAACTAGGCGTGCTTTGTATCTGATGCCTTCACTGTCTGAAATTCCTGTCTTTTTCTTGAAGACCCATTTGCATCCAACGGTCTTCCTCCCCTTTGGCAATTTGACAAGTTCCCATGTCTGATTCTTGTGAAGAAACTCCATCTCCTCACCCATAGCAGCAATTCACTGCTCAGATTCTTCCCCAGATATTGCCTCCCTGTAAGTGGAGGGTTCTGGTGACTACCTCCTCCGCAACCTGCAGTGCAAATGTAACCATATCTTCGAATATGTATCTCTGCGATGGATGTATCTCTCTACGGGGTCGATCAGTAGCAATACTAGGTTGCCTCTCTTCTGGTTGCTCAGCTTCAAGTTGTTCAGCAACAGCCTGATCAGGAGTGGTGTGACCAACTGCGTGATCACTACTTGGTGTCAGTTCGAACTCTACTTGTTCGGGCACATCATCACATGTCCCTGCATCAACAGACTCACTACTCGAGTGAAGCACGGAATTCTCATCAAAAGTAACATCCCTGCTAACAATAATTCTATGCTCAGAAGGGGAGCAGATTCTATACCCCTTTACTCCTACACCATATCATGTAAACACCCCTTTCTTTGCCCTTGGTTCTAACTTTCCTTCACTAACATTATAATAGACAACACAACCAAAGACTCGTAAAATAGTATAATCTGCATGATTACCAGACCATACCTCCATGGGTGTTTTGCAATCAATGGTAGATGCGAGACTCCGATTCATCAAGTAACAATCTGTATTCACAGCTTCAGGCCAGAATGCTTTACCAAGTCCAGCATTAGAGAGCGTGCACCTTGCTCTCTCTAGAAGCGTCCTGTTCATTCGTTCAGCAACTCCGTTTTGTTGTGGCGTATCTCTAACGGTAAGATGTCTCGCAACACCCTCCTCCTTGCAGAACTCATTGAACTCCGATGAACAAAACTCCAGTCCGTTATCTGTGCGAAGACGCTTCACCTTCTTAGAAGTCTGATTTTCCACCAAGATCTTCCATTGCCTGAAGGCCTGGAATGCTTCGCTCTTGTGCTTCATAATATACGCCCACACCATCCTGGAATAATCATCAATAATAGATAGAAAATACCTGACGCCTCCCAAAGATGGAACCCGTGAAGGGCCCCAACAATCAGCATGGATGTAGTCAAGTGTCTCCTTCGTCATGTGGATAGCTTTACTGAATTGCTTTCTGTGTTGTTTCCCAAACACGCAATGCTCACAGAACTCCAGCTTAGATCCCTTGAGATCCCCGATGAGACCCTTCTGATTGAGGATATTCATCCCCATCTGACTCATGTGTCCCAGCCGCATATGCCACAATTCGAACTCTGATCTTACGGCTTGGGACACCACTGCAACAGAACCTGTAACTGTAGACCCTTGCATGATGTATAGGGTCTTCTGCTTGTTGCCCTTGATGACAACCACCCCACCTTTGGCAACCTGCATGACTCTACCTTCAGCACTGTGCCTATATCCTTTAGAGTCCAAGACTCCAAGGGATATTAGGTTCTTCCTCAGATCAGGGACATGGCGTACTTCTGTGACCGTCCTCACGACTCCATCATGCATCTTGATCTTCACAGAGCCGATCCCTACTATCTTGCATGCTGCATCATTCCCCATGACAACGTTCCCGCCATCTATCTTCTCATAGTTGTAGAACCAGTCATCATTGGGAGTCATATGGTAAGAACAACCTGAATCAAGAATCCATGTGTTGTCTTTGGTCGTTTGATCTGTGACGGTGAGAAACAGGTCATCTTCAGAATCTGCGCCTCCATGAGCCACGGCAGCAACTGTGGCTTTCCCTTTCTTCTTCGGACAGTCCTTCCAATGTCCAGGTTCCTTGCAGTATTTGCAAATGTCCCTAGCATTGTGATTCTTCGATTTGGACTTCTGCTTTCCCTTCTTTGCGTAGCCAGAATTGGCATGACTCTTCTCATGCGTCATAACCAAACTTGCAACGTTAGAGTCCTGCTTCCCGGTAGCCATATGTCGAAGTTCAAGCGTGTGCAGACTCGCGCGAACTTCCTCTAGGATTATCGATTCTCTTCCCACAATGAATGATTGAATAAAATTCTCAAATGATAATGGAAGAGAAACTAACAAAATCAAAGCAGCATCCTCATCTTCAATCTTAACATCTACGTTTCTTAAATCCATCAACAATGTATTTAAGCGATCTAGATGTTCTTTAAGAGATGTACCTTCCTGCATGCGGAGAGAGAACAAACGTTGCTTCAAAAGCAACTTATTGGTCAGAGACTTCGTCATGTATAGACTTTCGAGTCTCAACCACAGACTGGCCACAGAAGTCTCATCAGCAACCTCCGCGATAATATCGTCCGTCAGACACAGCATAATCGTCGAGTGCGCCTTCTCTTCCTGCACCGTCAACTCGGAGGGTTCGAATGCCTTCGCACGCTCATGTTCCAACGGCGCCCAGATGCCCTGCTACTTCAGAAGGGCGCGCATCTTGATCTGCCATAGACTGAATCCGTTCTTCCTTGTGAACTTCTCGATCTTCATATTGTGTGACGACATCTTGCTGGATGATCCTGACGGAACCCAGAACTCTGATAGCAGTTTGTTGCGAATCGCGGAAGCAAGCACACACAAACACGATCAAACAAGCAAGAACACAAACACACGGATTTACAAGGTTCACCCGTAACTGGGCTACGTCCTTGGGCGGCGGCGATCGGTTTCACTGTGTGGAGAAAAGAATGAATACAGAGGATGCGTTTAAAACCCTAACCCTGAGGAGTTTATATAGCACTCCCATACATACGGATCCCTAAAAATAGAAGGATCCAAATACCCGAATACAAATAGAACCGCTCCATAAAATTTTCGCCGGGGGCGCGCCTGCTCCCCCAAGACCCCCCAGGCTCGCTGACCGAGCAGCGAGACCCCCGTCTTGTTGGGGTATGGTACGGCAGGGGGATGCATACGCAGTTCTTCAACCTGGGTCAGATGGTTAGGATTCAAGGCATATCAACAGATGCGTATAAATTTTACGAAAGATATGCAACGGGGATTAGGTTTAATGTGAGAAAGGCTGGTACACGCCACGAAATTGACCGCGAAACAAAGAAGGTTACTATTTTCAACTTTATTGGAAAGAAGATTAGGTGAGATCAAGTAGTAAGCGAAGGTCAAGAGATACATATTACAACAAAAACAGTGAAAGAGATATATTTGACATGGAAGAAAGAAGAGATGGATTGGTACGAACTAGATGCATGACATTTATGTTAATAAGTTACAGACCAATAGAGCATGATGGGACCGTGATGAAGTTTCAAGAGATACATAATCATGATTTAGTATCCCCAAGCAAACACAGATATCTGAGAGCAAAAAAAGAGATTTAAAAAAGCAACGAAGATGCTCGTTAAGTCGATGACTGATGTTAACATATTGGCATTAAAACGAGCAACATTCTTGGATAATGGATGCGTTACGAACAACCAAATAGATGGTACAATGAGGGTTATTTACAATCCTAACTGAGATCCTAAGAAAACTAGAGATGGATTAGATGCTGCAATATACATTGCAGTTCAAATATCATTTACAAATAAAGTGCATATATTTTGTCCATAGCATATCATGACCAAGTTAAAGGCACATACGAGACGGATTAAAGATATCGATAATGTTGTATTTAAAGTAATTAATTTAGGATTTCATTGGAAAACCTATGTAATTACTATAAGTGTCAATTTGGTTTCAATTGGGAAATCAAATAACTTAGAGGGAAAGTTGGGAATTCCAAAATTTGAAATATGGGATAGCTTGGGTGGAAGTTTAGTACCATACCTAGTATCTCTAAACTTTTGGTGGACTTATATATGAGTTCACACACCAAGCTCTTGTAGTAATAGTAGAGAGGAGAAATGGAGGGCCACATAAGCGCGTGCTCCGGCTTGGGAAGTCAATTCGGATCTCGATACTTTTGCCGCGGGTTTCATTTAGTTGATCGATTAAATTAATCAGACAGCTGCTTGTGCTCCTTGTTCCCACTGCATTTGCGACCTGATCTTTTCGACTACAAGTTCTCGGAGGTACTTTCGAGTACGATCTCGTCAGTGTGCGCGGACGAAGATCGTGAACCGTCATATCCTGGGAGTGGATCGCCAGAACCCTTCGCACCTGTATTGTGGGGGCGATATCCTCTCTAAGGACAGTCCATTTCATGTACGCTTTGGTGATTTCTAACTTTATTCTTCTGTTACTTTGTTTGTCACAATTCATTTATTGCTTTATCTTTCATGGATCTCGTCCTAATTTATGTTTCCATTTAGGTAATCGGTTCCTGCTTACATTCTATAATCGGATAATAGATTGGAAATGCATGTTGATAATAATATTAATCTGTAGTGCTTTTCTTTCAATTCATTTGGATCCGTTGTATTATTGTTTAATATATGCATTGATGACCCTGGTTCCAAGAGATAAAGCACTAAAGTGTATAAGCAAACTTGTATGGATGTAAAAAGCGAAGAAAACTTTGAAAGTAGACATAGCAAATGTTGTTGGTATACACAAAAAAGATTTTTTATTTGTTTCGAACACAGAACGTAAACATAGTAAGCATTGGTGATGAAAATGTTGAATATTTTTTATTAGTTGGAGAAATTGAGAACAAGCATGAAGTACTCTTTTCAAATGCCATTGCAAAAGCTAATGTGCAACTATAGAAAGATGGAGTTCTAGGGAATATCATGTTTATTAGCTTTTCTTGAGACAAGAAATGTCTAGTTTCTAGGAGATAATTATATTTTGGAACGATGGACACGAAACATAAAGAAATATGGACGATATATAGTGTAGGGCAAAAGTGTGCAACATTATCAACTAGCGACACTAAATAGCATGTGCTCTAGCATATGGTGATAATATATTTTCATAGTAAAGAGAATATCAGAGAGAATTGATAAGAAATTCGGAAAATACAAGCTCGAGTCAAGACGATAATAGAGAAGATTGAAGTACACTTTAGATTAATTCCATGCTGAGCATGGTGTAATAGGAGAACTTAAACAACAAAAACAAACGGCAACGGTCGAGATGACAAACCCAAAAGAATTAAGAATATATTTTATGACTGATAATGAATGAAAACACAATAAAGTCATGCAATGCAAATCTTGCAAAAAAAATTCAACACTGGTTATGAGGAACTGTCCAAATAACAAAGTTAATTGAGGAATATATAGATATGCATTTCTTATGCTTGTCAATATGAATATCAAAGAAAACCTTTGTCATTTTTTATTTAATTTTACACTGAAGATGCGTGCACTCACTCCAACGGTCTGGTGGTAGTGCAATGTGTCTACCACTCAAAAGATTAGGGGTTCAAATCTCACTTATGGGGGTTGTGCTAGGTAGCCTACAACCAACGTAAAAAATAGTTGGATCTTTCAACATGGATTTAAGTAAAATCCAAGTAGCCGGCTCTAGTTAAAGTGGGAGAAGACTTCGTCATTATTTTTACAGTGAAGATGCTTCATGTACAAACGACTTAGATGAATCTTATAGGTGATTTAAGAATATCATACATGAAAGTAAGATATGTTTTTTCTTCTGAAAGTATATATTTTACAGTTTAAGTTTGCTTTTAATAAAGCTTGTTACTGAACTATAGACATTGTTCTATCAACAACACAAGTAGTCGGACCTTCACTACAAAAAAAATGAGCTATAGTGACTGTTTTTTCATAATCCAAAATCCGTCACGAAATTAACCATTGTTAAATATATAATGACGATATTATTCGTTGCGAAATGATTTTTCGTATTCGAAATTAGCGACAAATATCATATATGTTGTTATATCATTAGGAACAATCCACATAGCGACACCTATTCATTGCTATTTTTCAAATGTCTAATTAATCGTCATAAATTTTGAACTAAAAATAACAACGATTAGTTGATATTTTGAAAAATAGCAATGGATCCACATAATGATGCTTATCCGTTGTTATTATTCAAACTTCTAACTAATCATCACTAAATGTTGAACTAAAAAATAATAACAATTAGTTGATATTTTAAAAATAGCAACAGATAAGCGTCGCTATATGAACGTTGCTAATGATATAACAACATATATGATATTCGTCGCTAATTTCGAGTACAAAAACTCATTTCGTAACGAATAATATAATCGTTATATATTTAACAACGGCTAATTTAGTGACGGATTTTGAAAAAAGAGTCACTATAGCTCAATTTTGTTGTAGTGCTTGTTGGTATACAAATAGTATGTAGTCAAGAAAATAAATGCAATAACTGAAGGCATTTGTAGAGTAATTCAAGAAAACATAAAAATAGAATCTAATGTTGACATTTTAGCGGATTGTTTACCAATATAGGGACGTTCTTTTTTTTCTGAAAACTTCATTGATGTTTTTAAGGACATGTTTCTGAAAACATCTCGTTCGTTTGAATCCACAGATCACACTGAAATCTGATATTAATAACATCTTTATTTTATTTCTGCAACATATATGTTAGAATTGTTGCACCGCTTGATTGTGTAAACTCGTAATGTATTTTGAATTTTCATAATGAAATTGCTAAACGTGTTTAAACTTCATCCTTATATTCAAATCTGCAAGATATAATCGGGTTTTGTATTATATAATCTTAGATTAATACATCATGATAAAAATAAACACCTCAAGTTTAGTACCCCATTAATCTGCTCTAAATAAAAGCTCAATATCATAATATAATAGATGAGTTTTGAAAGATTTAAGCGTTGAGTATTTTTATGGTTTAACGTGGCTGCCCATTGGTTGTTGCTCCTGCATTATTTTTCGGTGATTTTTTTAGAAAATATCGTCATGTATTTTCATCATTATATCATTCTAATATGTCATTCTAATTTTGTCAGAAACAGAGACTCATATGCCCTTAATCTAGAATAAATCGATTACAACAATTCTAATACTGTTAAAATTACTTGCTCTACATGGAAGGTATAAGAGTTCTGTTTTTGACGAAATTGGTATGACATATCAGAGGAATATAGTGATAAAAATACATAATGATATTTTTGAAAAGAAAAAAGAAAAAATATACCTAAAAATGGAGCAGGGGCAACCCCATTTTCCCTTACATATTATACACTGCACAAAGGCTTGTATACAATTTTGAATCATGTTTATGTTCTGAAAACAAATTAAAATAATTATTTCTTTTGCAATTCAAAGATGTTTTTTAATTAAAAATATTTAATATAGGGTAAATTACACAAAAAGGATCTCAACAATGCCTCAGTTCCCAATTTTTCAATTTTAACAAAGAGGGACTTGATCTTATATTTTTGTCTCAAATTGAGTCCTCTATAAGCTTCAACTACCCTTATATGTCGACGATAGATCCTTAAGTTGAAAGACCACGCATCTCTTTATTACAATTGAAAAATGAGGCTCCTAATTGACAATCGAGATATAATTGGAACTTTTTGTAATTACCCTTAAACTGTATTATATCATTGTTTAGTTTGGGGGCTGATGCAATTTTGCATTTTATATAGAGCACAAACACGATATATGGCGATCATATAATAGTTGTGAAATATGTATCTATTCATCAAAACAAACTAAAAGAATAGTTTATTTTGAACTAACTTATAAAATAACATTTGTAACCAAAAGATAAAGCTAACTTATCATACCAAAAAGATAACTATGAACTGATAATTACATTAATGAAAATTATGGACTACAAAATACTGATAATTACATTAATGAAAAGTATGGGCTACAAAATAAAACTAACACTCTATCCTAAAGCGTACAGGAAGGTTAAGCGCAATGGAAGTGTTTCTTCGTGCACTTTAATACACAAAATTAATTTTTAATGAAACTTTATAATTATTCTATTGCAATATATATATATATATATATATAATTTTATTGAGTTATTTTGGGGTCCAACTTTTTCTCGAAATCAATGTATACTAGCACACTAATGTTGATGAAATATCACATGCAGGTTAACAAACAATACATTATTCTAAAATTGTTAGTTTAGTATTTTATCATAAAAAAATATCATATTCTTTGAGATTTTTAATGAATTAAACCTTCACTTGAATATATAGTATTTTAGAACATAAATATGGATAAAATCTCATTTACATTAATTACTTGAATGATTTCTCAAAGTTGGTGTATAAAAGCGCACAAAGATTAATAAAACCATATATGAATGTTAACAAAAAAATTAAATTTAGAAGTAGCACCTTATAATTTTTATTCCAATACGTTTATCAGTTTTGTTTATTTTATTAGCATTTGAATTGTTAGTTAAATTTGATGTATGCTAGCACGTCAAATATGGTTGAAATTACACATGTATGTTAATACAAAAAACACATTTAAATGATTATTTATTAAAATTTTCTGGAAATATATATATAAATTTATTGAGTTTTTCAAGGGTTGAAGTTTTTTCTCCAAATAAGTGCATATTAGCACAACTAATATTGTTGAAATATCACATGTAAGCTATCACACTACAATTTATTTTAAATTGTCATTTTAGTATATTAAAAATAAAATATTTATCATAATATTTGAGTTATTTTAGGAATTAAACTTTTAGTTGATGTTAGAGTATGTTAGAACATAAAAACATATAAAATCTCATATATATATATGAGCTAGTTGAATTATTTCTCAAAATTGACGTACAAAAATGCGCAACAATTCATGAAATATCATAATTTTAATATTTTTAAAAGTTGACACTATTTTCATAACAATATATCTACCAAAAATTCTATATTTTTCTATTATTTGCATTATAAGTTAAATATGATGTACGTGCTGATGCAGCATATCACTGATTCGAGGATAATACCAATAACCAAGGAAAGGAGTCCTATCTCCCGGAGTAGAATAGTCTGAACCTCATCAATAGGTACATGTTGACTCCTGTCTCTTCCTCGCTAGTCTTGAACTGCTTCAGGAAATCCACAGTACCACCAACCTCGGATTTATGATAAAGAAAACAATGGCTAATATGATAGATCTAAAAAAGGACTCGGCAAGGACCCACCCTTATGCTACTTTGCTTTATCTTTGATGCGCATCCTAAATCATGACGATGGGTGCATGAAAATCAAATATTGATGAAATTCCATATGTATGTTAATAAAAAATTTAAATGAAACTTTAGTATACTTTTATTTCTCTCTATATATGAATTTTCTTGAGTTTTTTAGGGGGTTGAACTTTTTTCTTAAAATCAATGTAAACTAGAACAATAATATCGATGAAATCTCACATGTAATTTAGCATACTATAAATTATTTTAAATGATGATTTTAGCATTTGTATCATAAAATATATATCATATTATTTGAGGTTTTTTAGGAATCAAACTTTTAATTGAAAGATAGAGTATGGTAGAACATTAACATGAATCTCATATATATGAGATAGTTGACCAATTTCTCAAAATTGATGTATAAAAGTGCACAAAAATTAATAAAATATAATATGATTGTTAATAAACAGCACTTTACCATTTTTATCACAATATATCTATCATGATTAGTTTATTTTATTATTATTTGAACTGTTAGTTAAAATTAATGTATTTTAGCATGTTAGATATGGTTGAAATATCATATGTATGCAAATACAAAAAATTAAATAAAAATTCATTACTATTTTGTTGAAATATTATAAAATTTTCTTTAATTTTTTTTATGGATTGATTTTTTTCTTGAATTCAGTATATACTAGCATGCTAATAATGTGAAACTCACATGTAAGTTAGCACACTATCATTTATTTTAAAATATCATTATAGCATATATCATAAAATATGTATCGTATTCTTTGAAATTTTTTAGGAATTTGCTTTCAGTAGATATTATAGTATGTTATAACATAAAACTAGATAAAATCTCATATATATATATATATGAGCTAGTTGAACTATTTTTTAAATTGGTATATACAAGCACATAATGATTAATGAAATATCATATGAATGTTAATATAACAATAATGTCAAAAATTAACATTATTATTTTTGTAATAATATATCTATCATGCTTTCTATATTTTTCTAGTATTTTAATTGTTAGTTAATTATGATGTATGTTAGGGCGTCAAATATTGATGAAATCCCATATGTATGTTAATACAAAAAATAATTTTAATGGAAAATTTATATCAAATTTTTTGTAGTATATTTAACATTTTCTTGAACTTTTAGGGGTTGAATATTTTTTATTGAAATCGATGTATGTTAGTACCTGAGTATTGAAGAAATCTCATATGTTTATTAGTATACATAATTTTTTTGAAAAAAATTAATATTTTGATAATTATTTCATAAATAAATATCTTATCATTTTTTATTTTTTTAATTAAAATAAGAGTAAGGTAGAACACAATTGTGGAACAAAATCTCATATGTATTAATGAGTTGAACAATTTCTTAAATTGGTTATAGTATCTCACAAAGATTAAAGAAATCTCGTATGATTGTTATCACCAAAAAATATTTTTTTATAAAATAACACCTTCTCATTTTTATCATAATATATGCTTACTTGTTTTTTAGCATTTCAGCTTTTAGTTAAAATTTGATGTCTACTAGCATGTCAAGTATAAATGAAATCTTGTATGCATGCTATTACAAGAACTTGATTTGAAATGAACATTTACTATAAAATTTATTGCAATTAATGTAACATTTTCTTGATTTTTTAGGGGTTGAACTTTTTTCTCGAAATTGGTATATACTAGCACACTAATTTTGATAAAATATAACATGTTGATTAGCAAACTATAAGTTTTTCAGGAATTATCAGTTTAGTTATTTTATCATAATATAAATACGTACTTCTATATATATATTATATTCTTTGAGGTTTTTTAGTATTCTAATTAATTGAAAATAAAGCTTTGTCTCGAGTAATTAAGTGTATTTATGTGCTTATAACTCATAATTAGAATTCATGCACTTGTAATTAATTTGCATAAATCATCATTTTCATATTGCATTCATATTCATTTATATCTATTCACCTAACTTCACTTATTTTTTATTAACTCACACTAACTCTAATTAATATCAAACCAACTCCATTGTGTACATGGCATAAATATAATCAATGAAAAATCCTAAAAAACTAAACCCTGGTTTGAGACAAAAAGGCCTACATGTTGATATCCCTCACATACAGTGTTCAATTTCACTCTACTCACTTTTGATTTAATGCATACTCTATTATCTACAAATTAATATCAAATTCAGAAGAATCGAAGTTCATATGTGAGACATAGATTATGGGTTCGAATTGTATATCGTACTTATTTATTGATTTTTGACTTGTTATTTCATGTACATATTAACTATTTTTTACTTCTTATTTATTTATTTATTTATTCATCCTACGATCTAACTAATTGCATAAAAACAAAATTTTTTAAAATACTAGAAAATTGAAAAGAGAGATCCTGACTTGTGCATTTTTACTTACTCACATTTATATAATTGACTTTTATATTTTATTCTAACATTTTCTTAACTCATAAAAATCAAAAAAATATATTTCGTGATCACTACATCATTTTACATCATTTTTTGTATACATTTATTGTGCATAAAAAATAAATAAAAATGTGAAACCTAAAAAATCGATACTTCATTTTACATAAAATATAAACATAAAAATTATATCTCTTATACTGGATCTCGTTTGCTTGTGAGTCCATCATGAACATGTAAATCTCTCAAAAGCATCTACAAGTTTAATTTTATGTGTTTTTTCATTTGCATTAATTTCCTACTTTTTTTTATTTTTCATTGTGTTTCAATGCAAGGCCAAAGCTCCCTAGTCGACAGTTGCACACATGGCATCACCTCATTCGCCCACCTCATGCACCAGTCAAACCCGCCTCCCCCCGCAGTCAACACTTCTGTCTTCAAAGCCCCTAACTTGGGTTGTTAAATCAACTTTCGATCCAACGATTGTAAACAAAACCCCCTTTTACCCCCATGCCATTTTGGTATCATTGGATCTTGGAAGATCCAATGGCTTAAACATCATCCTCTACCTCAAATCTCCTCTCCTTCGCTCACCTTCATCACTAGTAGTTCTTGCCTTTAGACACAGGGGACATTGATCCATCTCTTCAACAAAACTAGACTACTCATCCAAGGAGGAGATTCACTCGTTGGATCTCTAACATCAAATGCCCTCGCGCCAACCACGTTTACCTCCACAACCATATGATCAGGAGCATCAGATTCATTAACGACCACTGGATTGGCCTAGCCGAGTCATGTTCTCCATACGTGATGTTTGGATTTTTTGCGGCCATACCCATCGCACTTTCTGCAACTGCCAGGAAGCCGCCATGTAGGGTAAATTTCATCAAAGCTCCATGTGTGTTTGAAGAATTACATATAAGTGTCTTTTGGGACTGATCAGAGAGGATTTGTAATTATTTTGTTTTCACTTGTGCCCTGTCTTGAACATTAATAGCTTGTGACCATTCATCATATTTTAATGTTCTTGGTTCCTCAATTTTCCATCATTAAAGACATTGAATTATTAATTGTAAGATTTTTTGGACATCTATAAATTCGAGGAACTATTTATTAAAGGTGAGAACATTTATTCTCTAAAATTTATTTTATAGCTTATTAAAATTATGGAAAAATTAGGGCATCATTTGAGAATTAATTGATATGCATTGAGCAACTAATCATTCAATTCATGGGGTTTGGATTAAACCGAGACAAAATTGATTGACATGCTCATTTTCTCATTCTTTCCACTCATTTATCATTACAAAATCCAAAAAATATATATCATTTATTTAATTTCTCTCATATTTTATATAGCATTAATATCATCTCATTAAAAAATCATTCAACATATTTGCTTTAACTTTATTGCATCTCTTATTTGAAAATCCATAAAAATACAAAATCCAAATACCCATAAAAATCATCTCTTAAAAACTAACTCCAAGTAATGAATCCGTGATTCATCGCCTTTATTCTTTCATTTTGGCTAAAATCCTTGGTAAAATACATGTAAATAATCACTAATTCCAATTAATTATCACTCTAACCACAATTACTAATATTATATATTTAATACTTATTTTTACCAAAATAAAAGAATAAAGATAAAAGAAAAGAAAAATAAAAGAAGGATGTATATGCAATACATAGATTGATCCTAACCCCGAGATAAGGTCAATATTGACCGGGTCGACAAGAGAACTAAGTAGGGGGGATAAGGATCCTAACTTATAAAAATATCCAGAAAATAAAGACCAAAAATATAAATTACCCATTTTTCACCATGTATATACTTCACCTATTTTATTTATCATCAAAGCCACTTCAAACCAAAACACTTCTTTTTATAAAAATTGTTCATAAAAATCTGTATTATTTTATAAAAATATTAAAAAGTATTTCAACATAAAAATAAAATAACCATAATAGGATCCGAAAAGCCGCAAAGGCCGACTTCCATGGTTCATAACTATTTATAGAAAACTCCAAATTGACCAAACTCACTTTTATAATCCGTTTTGTATATACTATTATTTATTAAAAATATCAGAAAAATAATCGGATAAAACCGGTGAGTTTCGACTTTTCGGACCCGTTATCTATATGTACTATATGTAGAAACTTCTCCGATTTTTAATTAAATAACCGAAAACCCGATTAACTTAATTTCTTTTCTTAAAATCATCTAAAATTGTATATAAAAATATAAAAATAAGAGTACCTTAAAATACAAATAAAATCCGGGAGGCCCGAAGCCGCTACTTTTTTTCGTCCGGGCCTCATAACTCGGCCGTATGAGCTTGGAATTTAGCAAATTCAGTCCCTAAAATTATATTTTTCAATTATCTACAAATGACAGTAGTTTCGCTAAAATCGCAGTTAATGCGAAAAACGCGGTTTTTCGGGATCGTATTGTTATATTGTGCAATAAGCTGTAACTTATATTATATATTGTTTTAATACATATATTATTTAATTAATAATATTTCATTTATTTAAATTATTTATTTCATTAATTAAATTATATAATTATTTATTTAAATTAATTAATACTTAATTACTTAATTAAGAATTAAATACTTCATTTATTATTAAAATAACTTATTAATCATTTTTAATTATTAATTATTTACTTAATTACGAAATTAATTTATTTAATATTATTCTTAATTATTAATTTCATTTTATTTATTTTTTCTTCCTCTCTCTCTCTCCTTCTTTTCTCTCTCTCATACTTTACCAATCTCACCCGTCGTGCTTCTTTCTCCCCTAATCCTCCAAGCAACCCATCTTCTTCCCCCTTCCTCCGTCAATCTCCGGCCGTCAACAACCTGAACCGCACCATGGCATGGCCGTTGGTCGGTATCCCAACTGCCTTCTCCTTCCCGTCACCGTCGGTGGTGACCCCATCCCACTTCATCTATAAATAGTACCCCCCCCCCCCCTCCAAGCTCCGGCCATCCGCCATTTTTCATCTCTTCGGCTCCGTGAGAGTGAGGTCTCGAGAGAGTGACAGCTCTCGTTCCACGTCCGTCGAGCGAGGAAGAGGATCAGGCGCGATCTCCGCCGTGCGCAAGCCTCCATCTCAGCCGGGTGTCGAGGCGATCACCTGGAGCACCTTCATCGGAGCTCCTCTACGGGCACTTCGTCCACTTCATCCGTTCCGCATCTGTACAGGTTAGCTATCCGATTCCTTCTCTCTCTTCTCAATACTTCTCCCCTCCTCTTCTATTCCTTCTCCCTCCGATTTTTCTCTTCTCTGTTTATCTTCGATTCTCTTCTCTTCCCTGTCTACTCTTACATCCTCTTCTGTTCTCTTCTCTCTAAATTTCTCTATTCTCTATCTCTCCCTCCATACTTTGCTTCTCAAATCCCTTTTCTCTCCGATTCAATTTAACGCACTCAATATCAATCCCCTTTTTCCTTCATTTTCATTTATGATTCGCCATTCCGTGCTTATTCTTGGATTGAAGACTATATCTCTCCATTATTCATTTCCGTCATTTCCGTTGAGAGAAGAGTGTTAAGTATCTGTCTAGTTGTTGTTCATAATCTGTTGCCGAGGCATAGGTCCTCGAGTTCCATTTGTATTTGCAGAAATCGAGACTTCCAGTATTAGTCCACTCCAGAACGAACATATTCGGATCTGATTGCCGCAACCGCCATTGACCGAGGTTGATCCCGCGGATAAGAGATCCGATCGTTCCTCTCCTTCGTCAGAGGGGACAACCTCGGAGCATCTGCTCCATCCGCAAGCAACGAACTGCTTCGTCATCTCTCAATTTGGGATGCTCGAAATTGCAACCAATCACCAGGATCTGGAAATGATAGGACAACGATATTACAAATAATAAAGGCAGATTGATCGAGAAACGCATCCCTGCGCATTTGATTCCTGGAGTTTTTTTCCATCCGCTTATCATTACCCGTGACGGGATTCTCCGCATCCATCGATCGTCCTCCTGGAGAACTGCTGGAAATCGAATTCGGAATTCAACCCGCATCCTGGAACTTGTGATTCGGGGAAGAACAATTCTACTCCTCCAGATTAAACAGTAACCGCATGATCGTCTGTTATCCGACATCTGGCAACGTCAAGCTATTGAAAAGTAGCCCCACCGCTCAAGCTTGCACGAGAACCTCACGTGATTTGATTTGAGGCATTTTGCATTGTCGTCCTCATGCAATTTGATAATAGCAAACAGGTTCATAAGCTGAGCAATCACGTGGACAACAAGTCAACCTGGACATTTTTACGTGAAAGCCCCCATACTTCTACTATATTACACTTGTTGGGATTCTTGAGATAGAGCTCGTCGCTCACAACCACGCATCAGCACCCCATTTCCACCACTTAATCGCACATGCAGGAGTGAATATTCTTTTGGGAAAATTACGTGAATACATCAAGAATTTCACGAATTGACGAAGAAGGCTGGATCAAGCTGATCACGTATATAAGCACGCGCTCCACGAGCATTTTTACTTTATACCCCTCCGGACATTTTAACTTTGCGATCAAGTCGAGGCGAGTGCAGAGCAGCTGGACGTGACTTGAACGTGTCTCCTGTGAAATTTACGCAAAAACCCCTGGATTTCGAAACATTTGCACACACGCCCTTGTTCTTAGTTTCATTAGACATATACCCCTATCACTATATATGCAATACATAGCGCATAATAAAAAACAATATATAAAAAAAATAATACATACGTTGTAGAGCATGTATACAATATAAACTCATATTTTGGAAATTTAAAAAATATAATATTTTCTTGGTATAAATAACTCATTTAAAAATCATAAAAATACAAAAAAAAATAACAAACTTTAATAACAAATAAAAAATATAAAAATAAATCTTTAAAAATCAAAAAAATCACCCATAGCATATTTTGCTATATTTTGCATAATAACCTAAAACAAAATAAAAATTAACAAAATTGAATATTAAAACTAATGAAAAATTACAAAATTTCTAAAAACTTCAAAAATTCATAACTAACGCAATAAAAATCACCTAAAAATGCACAACATATCACTTCGAAGATAATTTCATCTATTTTCTATAAAATACAGTAAAAATATTTTCGCATTATTTGCAATCTTAAAAATCACAAAAACGTCACTGTTTCCATAAAAAAATACATTCTTCATATTAAAATAAACAAAGTCCATAAAATCCTTAAAACATCTCAAAAATCTATAAAATAGAAAAATAAAAAATATTAAAAAACAACAAAATTAAAATCAAATAAAAAAATTTAAATATTTTCTAAAATAATAAAAAAATCATAAAATAATTGAAAATTACAAAAATAATATAAAATTCATTAAAATTCAAATAATAATCCAAAAAAATCCTTAAAAATTAAATAAAAATTAGGAAACCCTTTTACCTAAGATCTTCTACCGATTTTTCCTAGTTTCAATAATTTGCCTCCCTGAGTTCAACACTAAATGCTTTCACTATACATCAAAGTTTAGGAGTATAAAAATAAAGAAGATTAACTAATACTTAATCTTTTCTGGTAAAATTCACCTGGTAGATACGACGATCGAAATCTCTCTCTGATTCTTTTACAGTTCAGAAGACAAGTGATCAGGGTGTTTTTCACCAAGTTATTTGAACATACCCCCATATTATTACCTCACTGGGTTCGACTTTGGAACTTGCCCCAAGTAAAATAAACAATTGATCGTATGGATCGATTTTCAAATTTTATTTCTCGTGTAGTCATTTTAAAGACACCCTCTTTATCACTTTCTACAAACAACATAATTCTATATAATTAGGAATTATAGAGAGCGCATCTTTTATGCTTTGATAACAAACAATGATAAACATACCCACTGGAGCGGGTTGTCCCGTCGCCTTTATGAACATTACCCTTTGGTAGGAGGCCTCGAGAAGCCTTCGATGTCACCTATCAGAGGGGGTCTTCGAACAACCTTTGATGAATCCAACCTGCCTGAGTGGTCCTCGAGATGTTGTCAATATCACCTTCAGGAGATAACATGGTAGGGAGGGTGAGGGAGGGAGGTGAGGGTGAGGGAGGGGATGTGAGAGAGGATGAGGTGTGGGAGGGGAGGGGATGTGAGGGAGGGGTAAGGTGAGGGAGGGGAGGGTCGATGATCCTCGATATATAAGAGATGTATCTATAGAGACAACCACATATCCCTACTATAAAAATTGCACAACAATGCCGTATGTAGTCTTTCTAATTCCTATACTGCAACCCTTAGACAATGATGTGTGCGTTGAAAGGAAAATTATAGAGCTCATAATGTAATTACGATGATTGTGTGTGCGTTGAAAGGAAAAATTATAGAGCTCATAGTGTAATTAGGATGATTATTGATGTCTCGATGTAAATAGAATATTCATTTAATTTATGTACAATGTTTAAAGAAATGAATAACTCAATTTTTGTTAATTAATTCAATTACATAGTATCAACGTACACAAATTATCGAGTTTTACAAAAGATGTTAAAGATTGAATATTATTTTATTTTAAAAGGCAAAAACTAATAAAATTAATGTCATTAATATGGAAGGTGGTAAGAAAGTGATACAAAGATAAAGAACACAAAATGGGCAAAGCCAAAGAAGAAGAATGTGAGGGAGGACAATATCCACATTAAGATGGAGAGAGAGAGGGAATGACTCTCGTGTCTATAGAGAGAGAGAGAAGCAGGACTCTAGTCTCGAATGGATAGAGAGAGAAGCGAGAATGGATAGAGAGGAGAAGCGAGACTCGAAGGAAAGGAAGGAGGGAGTGGAGATATGCCATGTGTTGCAAGTAGAGAAAGAGTTGTGCAGAGCCATATTTTAGTATAGACAAGATACATACGTTGAGAGATCCACTACAAGAAAATTGAGTTATAGTGACGTTTTTTTTCAAATCCGTTACTAAATTAACCGATGTTAAATATATAACAATGATATTATTCGTTGCGAAATGAGTTTTCATACTCGAAATTAACGACGAATATCATATATGTCGTTATATCATTAGCAACGGTCTACAAAATTAGCGACGAATATCATATATGTCGTCATATCATTAGCAACGGTCTACATAGCGACACTTATGTGTTGCTATTTTTCGAACTTCTAATTAATCCTCGCTAAATTTTGAGATTTCGAGTACGAAAACTCGTTTCGCAACGAATAATATCGTCGTTATATATTTAACAACGGCTAATTTAGTGACGGATTTTGAAAAAACGTCACTATAACTCAATTTTGTTGTAGTGAGAAAAGAAGATCATTCAGTTCCGCAGTCCCTAAGTGGAGTTTCGGGATCAAGAACGAATACAGATTCGCCGCGAAGCCCTGAGGATGATACACTAGTTTGTAACTACAGCACTAAACCTATAGTTTTACTCAATATAAGGTATCTCCATGTCAAGGTTATGGTCAAAAGGGTCGGTGAGATTACAACGGTTGTGTTGTAACCTACAGGAGCCAAGATGTAATTACAAATATTATAGTTGTTAATCAATTGGAGAAGATGTAAATTTCAAGGGTCACGATGTAAAAAAACCACCAAAGTTTGCTTCTTGTATTTCCTCCCTGGCTACATCGGAAACAATTAGCTTCTAGACCTCAAGGAAATCTGGACGTTTTATTGCTCTATCCAAAAGTTCATCTATTTTTCACTCATATTCACATCCAACCAACCACTTGAACAGTGGACAATAATTGCTCGATTTTATTTTGATTTTAAATATATCAATCATCAATCAAGCAGGGCCTAACCAATCAATGGGCACCAGATTCATAAAATAATGGAGGTTGGTGATTTATCCACTCTATTATTAGGAAGATGATTGTTTTAATCATGTCGTCCTTATATTCCTTTAGATTTGCCTTTGTCTCCTTGTCTCTTTTTTAGGTGGCCTCTGATGTGTCAAACCTACCCATTAATTGACACCAACTTAATCAGTTGGCACAGAATGACATAGAATGACATCACAACTTAGGGCGCAATACGAGCCAGCTACCGAATCCGACACGCGGCATTCGATCTATGAGAGCAGATCCTCTGCAGTACTGTAGAAGTCTAGTGTAAAATCGTGGAGCGCTCGAGCAGCTCGATGACATATTTCGTGTTTTTTGTAGGCCCTTACTGTGGGAATTCGTGTGAATCGCTCGATCAAGATCGGGCAGCTCGAGTGCTCCACGGTTTTGTAGCGGTCCTCTGCAGTACTGCACAGGATCTGCTCGGTCGATCGATACTTTGCGACAAAATTTTCTAGAAGTGGGCTCAATTACATGATCAAGCAAGTAAAGAATGTTTAAGATGGATCTTGTCCCCTCTGTATATGTTTATATCTTCGATGATTCTTCTCAATGAAATCTATACGACCTGTTTCTGCAATATAGGCCCGACTCGCACACAACTAGAGATGGAAACGAATGTGAATATATTCGTATTTGATCAGTTATCGTATTCATTTTATACATATTTTGACATTCGTATTTGTATTCGTTTTAAAATGGATGCGGATATGGATATTACTTTGATATTCGCTAATATCTATTCGTATATTCGTTATGATTACATTCACCATTGTTGATATAATTGTTATGAGCTTACTATATATGCTATATCTATTTTATGTGTAAACCAACCAAAACATGTATATTTTTAGTAAATCTATTAAATATTTCTGTTATTATTCGTATCCGATTCATATTCGTTTTACATTCGTATACGTTTTTAAGGATATAGTAACACATTTTTCACATCCATTAATATTCGTATCCAAATTCGTATTTGTATTCTTAAATGGATAAGGATATAATTATACATATATTCGTATCCATATCTAACTGTTTTCATCCCTACACACAACATTAAGCAAGCGATGTAAGATTAAACACAAGATCACATGCAGCGTGTTTATAAATGAATGTCTTGTCCGATCAACTCGACCATTCGGAGTAAGTAATCCGATGTTTTATTTTAAGGAAAGATAAATAAATATACATATTTGTCCCCTAAAAAACATTGTAAAAATCATATCTATACAATCAAATTTTCAAAGGGCAATCTACTCATCTTATTGATACGTTGAAAATACTCGAAACAACTAGCATGATGATCGATACGACCACCGTATAAAACAAATACATACAAAATTCAAAAAAATAAGATCTTGATGTATGCTATTCGTTGATGATATTTTGTTGATTGATGAGACTAGAGATGGAGTAAATGAGAAGCTTGAGATCTGATACATGCATTGGAGACCAAAAATTTCGTATAAGCAGGGTTAAGACTGGATATATCGAATGTACTTTTGATGGAAGCAATGATGAAGGGATCGAGATGAAGATCGGTGACGATAACATTCAAAAGAGAGATTCTTTTAGATACTTGTGATATATTTTGCAACATGCTGAGGAAATTGATGGGGAAATAGAATAAATGTAGGTTGGCTAAGGTAAGGAGTCTCTAGTGTTCTCTATGATAAGAAAATTCTTTTAAAATCAAAGGAAAAGTTTTACAAAGCAGGCATGAAACTTGATATGCTCCATGGATCCGAATATTGGCCTGTGAACCATAGACATGTGCAGAGAATGGTAGTAGCATAAATAAAGATGCTAAGGTGGATGTGTTTGACATACACGTAAAGATTGGATTCGGAGTGATGCAATCAGAAGAAAAGTTGTTGTAGCTCTTACGAGGATAAGATGCGAGGAAAATCGCTTTAAGGTTATTTGACCGCTGGTGAGAAGATGCGAGATTTGGGATATTGAGTTTGCTAGGAGACTGTGAGGAATGTCCAAGAAGTGTTGAAATGAGACTATACAAAGGGATCTTAGTTTTTGAGATCTAAACTCGAGAATGGACCAAGACAAATCTGAATGGAGGCAAAGAATCCATGTAGACGACTCCACTTAAGGTACGAAAAGGATTTGTTGTCGTTGTGTACAATTGTGCAGATTTCCTAAAAGTACAGAAACTTGCTTATTGTGTAGACTTTCGATAGTTAATTCGTGATTACAAGGTATTGAACGCCTTAGAATGGGGATTTTGCTACGAGCAACGCTTCGGAAACAACATCTAAGACATCGAATCACTTTAGTGACTTCGCTCCTTTAGGATGATATATATGCGCGCATGTTTTGTATAAGTTATTTTAGGGTTGGGTCTTTTTAACATCCTATGTACTACCGTCGCCACCACTGTGGCGTAAACTAGTTAAGCGTGAACCCCATGGTTGTTTCGGGCTTGCTTTTTCATCCATCTTTACTTTCAATACAAGCTACCATTGGTGTTCGAGTTCTGAAGCTCAACGAGCATTGTGCATGCATCCCTCGCCCTCGTCAACCTCATGCATCATGAGTATATTGGTAAATTCACTTGCGGATTCATGTAACACTAGCCAAAAACCCTAATCTCAAAACATAAATAAACACATGGAACATCTATTCATTGTACTACAAACATATTGACAATAGTATAACTGAGAATGAGGCATGATCAAGTGACGCAAATACAATGTCAAACTATTATAATTGAGGGCAAGGAATATACATCATCGTGTGCTCATAAAGTTTTAAATACTCAATTTTAATGTGAACATATGAATCTGGTAGTAATAATAATAACCACCCAACGATATAGATGAAATCAATCCAACGTTGTTCGATGGATGGGTTACAGAGCTTCAAATAATCTGAAATTTTAATACAATTTTCATTTTATAATATAAATCAAGATCAACTGATTTGATTTACATTTTAATTAAAATATATTCGTTTTGACAAATGAATGTGTGGTCATAGATATATAAAAAAATAGTATCAAAGGATCACGTGATTTGTCTGATAAAAATCCGAGGAGTTGAGCTCTCACGTGGAATTGACGAGGCTTGATTGTGACGTATATTAAAAATACGATTTGTGCTCCACCACGTGGATCATTGGCTTTCACGAATATACAAAATCCAAGTCTAGTTTTTTTTAACAAATCAACATCGAGAAGAAAATAATGTTTCTTGTATCGAAATCGTGGATCCAAAATCTACACATTAATCTCGTTTTATTTGTACAGATCTTTTATTTATTTATATTCAAAGTAAGGTCTGATGAGGTCGTAGAAGGAAGGACTTATTACGACTAAGATAGCTTAATCATGGTTTAAGTTACATGATTCTTCTATCCATTATTATCATTATTATTATATTAGGGAAAAATGGGGCTGTCAGGCAGTCAACATGGTTGCTCCCACCTTATTTTTCGCAATTTTTTTATTTTTTGGAAAAATATCACCATTTATATTCATCCCTATATCCCTCTTATATGTCATTCGAATTTCGTCAGAAACAGAGACTCTACGGCCTCCATCCAGACGTCATTTTTTTAACGGTCGCATGATTTTTTAAATCGACCATGTCTGGATGGAGACCGTAGGAGTCTCTGTTTCTGACGAAATTCGAATGGCATATAAGAAGGATATAGGGATGAATATACATGACGATATTTTCAAAAAAAATAAAAAAATTGCCCAAAATTAGGGCAGGGCAGCCAACCTGGGGCAGCCCCATCAACCCGTTATTATTATTATTATTATTTTCATGCGTGTATCCTTTTGAAATTTGTCCATAACACCTGTGGTTCTATTTGTTTCGAATTTACCATGTGATTCTTATAAAACACAGCCACTCAGATGAGTCAGATGACTCAGACGTACAAGTTAAATTGATAGAAATAATGGCCGAAATAGAAGATAAAAAGGAATTTACTCTATTTGAGGGTGAAGGCTTTAATACACAATTTAATAAATAAAAAATAGTTTTTATAGGTTTATTTTCGTAATTTTGTTATCTCAGCCGGAGACTATTTATGTGTAGCTAGCTAATATGAATAAAATTGAATATGAATATATCCGTATCCGGCCCATTATTTTAGACTTATTAGACAAAAATAATATTCATATTTGCATCTATTTTAAAATGGATACTAATAAGGATACCATTTTAACATTCGCATATATTTGTATCCGTATATGCATTTTAAATACAAATAAAGCTATTGATTGATCTATAACTGTGTACCAAATTTTACTGGATTCATTCACCATTGTTGATTGAATAGTTATGAGAAAGGATGCATATATATATATAGAGAGAGAGAGAGAAGGAGAGGGAGAATTTTGTTTTATGTGTAGACAATCTTAAATATGTGTGTGGAAAACACAACGTGGAAGCCATAAGCAGAACAAGAGCAATAAAATATTAAAGAACATGGAAGATTTTACATAGAACCCTACTTTGTGAGGAGCGGATGAAGTCACTGAAAAACATCTCAGAGGATGGATTCTTCTATCTCCTTCTCTTAACAAGTATGTAGGTGTGAAGCTCTTTATACAACTCCACAGACGCTCCACGATCCTGATCACAGATGATGTGATCATGGAAATGTACAATTACCCACCTACATCATTCTCTAACGATATGTATTTAACTTAATCAATAAAATATTAGTTCTATTCTTATTCATATCTGATTTATATTTATTGTCTATTTGTATCCGTTTTTTTAAAGATATGATAACAATAATTTTCATATTCATCCATATCCTTACCCGCATTCATATTTTAAAGGATATTTACCCAGCAGACCCTGGAATCTTTCGAAATTACCTCTACGACCTTTGAAACATCGTAATTCCTCCCACGACCCCGTAATCTTGCTCCGTCTTACCCTACGAACCCTACCGTTAAATTGATACATCCAGAGTTAACTTCCTTAAGTTAGAGGCAAGTTAATCTAACCAATCCGCGATCCCACGGCTAGAATCAAGCAAGAGAAGAAAAAAATTCCTCCCTCCTCACGAGTCCCGACCTGACCCGAGGAGGTGCGGGGGTGGCGTTCCACCTGAACGACAGAGATGAGGAGGAGCTTCAAACCAGTGCCCGGGGCATGGGAGGCATCGCGGGGGGGGGGGGGGGGGGTGGGGGGGGGGGGGGGGGGGGTTCCGCAGGATGGGGAACTGGGTTGGGGTTTCGCAGGGGAGGCGGGGGAGGCATCGCAGGGGTGGGGAGTGCTGGGTTGGGTCCATCCTCGACGCGGCTGCCGGCGGCTTCGCGGGGAGGCATCGCGGGGGTAGGCATGTGCTGGGTTGGGGGAGGCATCGCGGGGGTAGGCTTCGCGGGGGGGCATCGTGGGGGTAGGCATGTGCTGGGTTGGGGGAGGCATCGCGGGGGTAGGCATGTGCCCGGGGCATGTGCTGGGCATCGCGGGGAGGCATCGCGGGAAAGGCATCGCGGGAGGGGGGGGGGGGGGGGTTCCGCAGAAGGGGGAGCTGGGTTGGGGTTTCGCAGGGGAGGCGGGGGAGGCATCGCGGGGGTGGGAGGTGCTGGGTTGGGTCCATCCTCGACGCGGCTGTCGGCGGCTTCGCGGGGAGGCATCGCGGGGGTAGGGGGTGATGGGTTGGATGTTTCTATATCTGATATCCTCAACTTATATTGCACGCATTTGTATCAATTCGACTTGGAGTCCGTGGATGTCGATGCAGAGGAATTTGTCGGTGTCGTGTTGGGTGATGTCAATGTCGGCGGTGCTACGAGCTGCTTAAACGCGACTGTAGGGGCGATGCGAGAGCTCCTCGTTTGGTGCTCGGTGACGAGACGACCGGGCCAACCACTCCAAATCTCAGCATTGGTGTGCTCCCCTACTCGCTTCATACCCCCGAACAGCACCGACTCCACGTTCTTCTGCTTGAGCATCTCATCAGAGGAACGCAACAGACTCTGAACGTTTCTATCTCCAGGATCGCTATCAACATCCACTAATTTCAACTTGGGCCCGTTCTTCTTGTTGCAGCAACTGTTCTTGTTGTTGTTCGTGGTGGAGAAAGAGATGCCTCCCAGACCCCTTCTGTTAGCAGGCTGTGATCTCAAACATGCATGGAAATATACATAATTGATTAGGGTTTTGGTATTACTATCTGCAGCAAAGTTAGACGGAGGGGGGAGCAATGGAGGCTAAGCAGGGGGAGGGGGAGGGGGAGGGGGAGGGAGAGGGAGTGGCACTAATGGTAAATTTGATAGATAAAATAGGCATAATGTACAAGAAGATAACAGAATCGGGTTAACTTTAACGGCTAAATGGATGAGAGTTAACCACAGGGTCTGTAGAGTAAGAGTTAGCAAGATTACGGGGTCGTGGGAGGAATTACGATATTTCAAAGGTCGTAGAGGTAATTTCGAAAGATTCCAGGGTCTGTTGGGTAAATATCCCTATTTTAAAATGATACATGATAGGAATATAATTATATATTTGTATCCGTATCCGTATTAGACGGTATATGTTTGTATTCATATCCAATTCATTTCAACTCTGCTAGCTAAGCTTCTAGTCATACAATAAAATATCGACATAAGGTCCGTGGCTTATCCATTCTTAAAAGCCACCTCACAAATTATTTCAAAAAAAATGTACTAATCTGAGATTATGGCATCAAATTTTGACGAAATTTAGCCGAACTTCGATTTCACTAGGTGATCGAAATTCAGCCAAAATAACTTATATCGGCCGAAATTTGGAGGCTCTAGTATAAAAAACCGACCCAAATTTCAGCCGCATATCAACCGAATTTCGATCGTTTCGTTTGGATCACTCACCGAAACGATGATGATTGCAAAATCTTTGATCTATTGTAGTCTACTCGATCATATCCGATCTCTATCTTTTACGACAATGATGGTTAGGAAAATATCGAAAACAATAATAAAAGGAAATTTCTGGAGGACAAATAGTCAGAGGACTTCAAAAGATCTGTGGATCATTATAAGGCACATCGCATTCCTGCGTTTTTTTCTAATTCATTATGATACATTGCCAGTCGGAGACAATTTGTTTAGCAAGATAATTCCAGGAATATTTTATCTAAAATAATTCTTTTAAAATATTCGTGGAAAATCAACTTAGTTTTGTTAATGGTTTACGAGTATGCACTTCAAACGTACTTTAAATCAAGGTTTTAAAAACCGGAGAGGACATCAAATCGATCAAGTATCGGTTTTTGGTTTTATTACCGGACCAATGGGACCGACCGATCGAATCGGTGATGATGACAGGAGTTCAAAAAAATCGGAAAAGTCCTAACCATTGTATTGTTGGTTTGGTTCGAATGGTTCAACCGGGTCGAACCGAGTTAGACCGGTATATCATATAAATAAATACAAAAAATGATACATCATATCTTTTGAAGATATGTTTACTCTTGTCCTTCCAAGTTTTTCCAACAACACTTATACCCCAAATTTTAATATAATTGCATGTGTCTCCTATATTTTTACAAAAAAATAGTAATGCATTTTATTAGTACACTTGTTCTCCTATTTTATACCAACATAAGGAAGATATTCTAAATTTTTAAGAAAATATAGGAGCACAAATAATATTGCTTAAAAATTATGGGTAAAATTATTCTTAAAAAACTTGAAAGGGCATAATAATCATATTTCATAAAATTTATATAAATGCATATATGTGATGTGAAAAATTAATATTTTAAAAGTATTTAAACTCTAATTAACGATAGGCGTTGTTATTTTATTGATTCTCATAATATGACTATGACAACGTCTTCTTCATTTGTTATTATTATAAGTGGACAGCCTCATATACAATGTAGGAAGAGAGGCAATGCTCATATGACAGGAAGAGACCAGCGATAATGAGTCATTAACACATGTGAATGAGAAGAGATAAAGGAATACTATACTATGGGTTAGAATGAGAGTAGATTAAGAATATTTCTGAAAAAGTTTATATTTTATTAATTTATCGGAAATTATTTTTTGTAAAAAAATAGATGGTCGAACCGATGGTTTAGTTCAATTGGTTTAACAGGGTTTAAGCGGTCCAATCGGATTTGACCGATTTTTTATTTTCTGAATAAAAAATGGGTGCTTGGATCGTTTTTCCTCTGATTCTTGGTTTAACCAGTTCAACGAACCAGTTCGGTTCCATTTTTAAAATTTTTCTTTGAATAGCCAAAAATAAGAGATAATATATGTGTGCATGCACATTTGCATGTGATTACATGCTTGTGTACGGAGGAGGGGACTTCAAATAAGATGGAGTCTTTCCATTGTAGCTCAAAGCATTCCATCTCATCCTTTTTTTATGTGATGGCTGAGATTAAATGTGTATTAATATTAATTTTATTATTGGTCGCAGGAGGTGTTGGAATTAACTTATTGAGATGTTTTGATGCAATTTGAGGTCAATCAAATCGTATTAATGTATCTCAATTTCTGGAATTTAATGTTTCAACTCATAGAGATGCTATTTAGTCTTACATCATGGAGTGTCAAAACTAACACCTTATTTTTATATGGAAAGTCCTGAAACCAGTCTGGAAACAGACTAGAGAGGACTTTGGACTACCACACACGCATGCATGCTCGCCCGCGTCGGGCGCGGCTGCGATTGTGGTATGAAATAAAGATCGGGTCAATTTTGTATGACCGTGTTTGAATTCCAAAGGGTGTGTCCCTTGATCCTCTCATTTTGTGTAACCTCTCGACAGCTTTAGGTATCCCTCTCAAAGTCGTGGAATAGGGTTGCAAACACTTACAGTTCTCATTCCTACTGCCTCTCTTCTCCCTATCACGATTTCGGCCTTCGTCTACGGAGGTGACTTTCGAGGATGCTCAGACATGATGCGCACCAACGATGAGCATGGAACCGTCATACCCTGAGAGCAGTACATCAAGACCCTGTGCGCCAATAAAGTGGAGGACAATGTCTCTGTAAGGAGAGTCCTACAAAAGGACGCTTCGATTGTGATATCTGACTCTCTTTTTCTTTGCCGCATATTGTTTATCATGATATTTGTTTCCGGATTTTTCCCTTACTCTAATATGCTTACATCTTAAAACAAATATTTTCTTGTTAATAATGATATGGATGCATACATACATTGATTTAAATTGGAAACATATTGAAAATCTGATTCCTGTATGTATGTTGATGCTGCATTTTTATACAATCTTAGAGAGACAGATCTATAATGAGATAAGAAAAATATCCAATTCAAGGTTTTCATCTCGTGTGGATTTCACTGGTATGTCAAAGAAATCCGGGAGCCATAATTTGAAGCATTGGCAACAACGCATGAAAATATGGCTAACCACGATTGGCCTGATTTCGCTTCTGGAAACTAAGTACCTTAAGTTATCTGAACAGAATTTAGATCTAGATGCGATCAAGATGGAGGATGCATGGAATGAACATGACAGTCTGTGTCATGGGTGCATTCTTACTGCACTATCGAACGTTTTGTTCGATGTCTATAGCGCATCCACCAAGACTGCTAAGGATTTGTGAGAGGAACTGGATAAAAAAATACAACACAGAGGATATGGGTATTGAAAAATATTCAGTATCCAAAGTCTTGATATTTCAGATGAGTGAGGGTAAATCGGTTTCTAAACAAGCTCATGAGTTTCTCTTATTGCTCCATGGATTAGCGAAGGCAGAAATGAAAGTTCCTGAAAAGTTTCAGGTCATGTCGATTATTGAGAAATTTCTCAAGTCATGTTAAGATTTTGGGATGTCCCTAAAGTACAAGAAAAGGAAAATTACTCTGGATGATTTCCCAAGTCATGGGATGATTTTGTGATCCTCTTAATGCCTCAAAATTTTCTAAATAGCATTATATTGATTATTGTACTTATACAAAGTATACTACAAGGAAAATGAGTTGTGGCCACAAAAATATGCCTACGGATTTGAGGCTTGTGGTCACGAAATTGACCCTAGCCACAACACTTCATGGCATATAATCGTAGATACAAGTCTCATCGCGAGAGTTCTTTGACCACGAATATGACGTGACCACTACAAGTAATCAGAAAAATTGTCGTGGTCACAATTTTGAGATGAATGTCCTCTTTCCATCTTTGAAGGATTTGATCAAGGAATTGTGGTCATAGAAACTAGTGGCCATAGAATTATCATAGTCACAAGTTTTCGTGACCACATTCTGTGGCCACAACTTGTTATTCTTGTAGTTGTCACTCATATCTAAGCTACTATTACTAGGCTAAAATAAGAAGTAAAGACACAAACTTAGATGTTTGTATAATCGATGTATGAAGGACCCACTTCTCTAACTCATAACATATTTTGATGTTAAACCACTTGAACTTAGTTATAAAGAGGAAAGGAAAGAGATTAAGACTCATTAAGGGGGCCTAATGTTGCATATACACGTCACGCATTGACAAGTCACGTCAGTGTAGCGTGGGAGTATGGAAATCATAGCGATGAAAATTGAAAATTGTAATTCATATCAATGGAACCTATATATGATTATAAGTTTAAAATTAACCACTTAATCACTATAGTAAATTGGTTTGAGAGTATCTTAGTTTCTTTCACATGTTATGCTTAGTGATATAAGGCAAATGCTAAATCTTTCAATGTAAATTAAACGTCATAACCTTTTTTAATATATATTCATATATTCTTTTCTGTATCTATTTACTTATGAATGAATTAAAATAAATGTATGTCTATCTTTTTATGTAATTATGCTATAACTCGTTGTAAAAGAATATTCGGAAAAGATCCTAATTGATCCAGATTAGTTGTTACATGTATATATGTAAATATGTATGTATTATATGCATGTATATATGTATGTACTACGTATATATAATATGGATACATATATACATATATGTATGCATATAAATATGGAATCGAATTATTATCGAACGAATTCAAGCTAATTAAAAGTTAAATTTAAATTCAATTCATTTGGTTTCTTCAAATTTTTATTGAACAAATCCTAATTGAATTCGAATTATGTTCAATTGACAACTCTAATTAGATCATGTATAAGTCAACTCTTTTTTACGATCACTACAACAAAATTGAGCTATAGTGATGATTTTTTAAAAGTCCGTCACTAAATTAGCCATCGTTAAATATATAACGACGATATTATTCGTTGCAACATAAGTTTTCGTACTCGAAATTAGCAACGAGTATCATATATGTCGTTATATCATTAGCAACAGTCCACATAGCGACGTTTATTCGTTGCTATTTTTCAAACTTCTAATTAATCGTCGTTAAATTTTGACATTTCAAAATTTAACGACGATTAATTAGAAGTTTGAAAAATAGCAACGAATAAACGTCTCTATATTGATCATTGATAATGATATAACGACATATATGATACTCATCATTAATTTTAAGTACTAAAATCCATTTCACAACGAATAATATCATCGTTATATATTTAAGATGGTTAAATTGCATCACTATAGCTCAATTTTTATATAGTTGATGACATTCAAATTGTGACAAATATGTTAATATTTCCAATACAACTCCCTAATACCACATTCTTCTATTTTATATTTGATATGTGTTGTTTAATTGATTATGGATTTATTGAGATCTTAATTGATGTGAGATCTATTTGGATTCTGATGGATTCATTCAGATTTTGATTGATTAGAGGATCTGTCTACATTCCCCTGATTTATGATTAGATAATCCATTCAGATTACTGTTGGAATTTTTTCCATAAATAGCCATATAAAATATTTATGAGATGATAAATATTGGGTTTTACTAAGTCAATGGATAAAACGTAACCGCATTATCATGAGCCACGTTGATGGTTAGTGGATTATGATGAGTCGGTTACGATATGGTTTGTTATCATTTTGAACCCTCCAACTCTACCCCTATAAAAGAGACATGATGGCTAATTATGCAAGACACCGAATCAAGAGATTCAGAGTGCCACCATCAAAACTCTCCACCATCTGAGAGAGTCTTAACGATTGGGGTTAAGGGAAGGAGAAAAGAAGGAAGAAAATATCATTGTCAGTTTCTTCATCTTTTCTGTTACAAGTTTCTATTTGATTTGCGATGGTAGGAGGTAACTTGCGAATCATTATTTTTATTAATTCTTTAATGTTGTGTTTTAATTTTTCTGCAATCTAGTATTAGAACCAGGTTCTGCGTACATTGCTTTTTAGAAATGATGGTTATTTTTTGTCGATTATGTTGCTGAATTGATATTTTATGTGGATGGATTTTTTTAAGTTGTGAATTTCATTCCATCCGTTTATTAAAAAATGGATATTATCACCTTTGAAATGACAATCTTCTTTTTTATCCCAATTTCCTTATCTTAGAATTAATTACTCATAAAGAATAATATTGATGTGTTTTTTTCCTTTTTTTGGTTGAATCACATCCGTACATATCTAAGGAGTTTTTTTATTCTAAACTTTTAGCTCATCATTGTGGCTGAGCAAAGTTTAACGGCATTCGAGTTTCTGATAAAATAATAATAATAATAAAGTCATTAATTTTTAATGCTTACGTTAAGGGGTTGAATTCTGGCACTGATGTCTAAATTATTATTTGACTTATTCATATTATGTTAAGTGTCATCCATGAATAGTTAAGCATTAGTTATTAAGGTGAATATCTCATTATTATTGATGAATAAAGTTATCGCGTTCAATTTTTGGTCGGTCGACAAAGTGATCTAACCATGTATAGAGTTGAACCCGTATTCTGATTACCGTAGTTTTGATGCAAATTAAATTTAATGACATAACAGTTTGTCGTGATAATCAGAATAGTATAATCACAGACTACGAGATCACCCAAAGGTGGATCATTGTCCGTAATTATGCACGTTAAGAGGTTAATTAATGAATCATGGGTTTTTACATCCAAAGATGGAAAATATGAATTAGACATGATTTATTTAATTATCTATTAAAGTGTATCTAATTGCATCACTTATGTAGTTATTGATATCTTAATATTCTGCCCAAAGGTGAGTATTAACATGTTGTAAAAGAATTTTTTTTATATATCATGCGTATAGAAAGTTAATTTCTCAAAGCATTATTGTGAGCATATGTATTATTGTTTTACAGTTTTTGCAGCTACGAACGTGTTTGCATTGGGTAACTCCATAGTTAGGTTCAACGGACTCAACTATGCAGATTGGTCAGAACAGATTCTCTTCCATTTAGGAGTGATGAATTTAGACCATGCATTGATTGAAGATCAAAAAGCACAAGCCATTGCAGAAAACAATACTGATGATGGAAGGTTGTATTATGAGGATTCGGAAAGATCGAATAGACTTTGTTTGAGCCTAATGAAAATAACAATGGCAGAGAATGTCAAACCGTCAATGTCAAGGACAAACAATGTTAAGGAATTCATGAAGAAAATTAAGGAGTACTCCTAGTCCGATATAGTTGATAAGTCCATTGTTGGGACTTTAATGCGTGAGTTGACCACGAAGAAATTCAACTGGTCTAACTCGATGATGGATCATGTAACTGAAATGTCTAATCTTGCAGCGAAGCTAAAAACCAAGGGAATGGATGTCAATGAGACGTTCTTAGTACAGTTTATCATAAACTCCCTTCCTGTTGAATTTGGACAATTTCAGGTAAACCACAACACATTAAAGGATAAGTGGAGTTTCATGGAATTAAAAGCTATGCTCATTCAAGAAGAATGGAGATTAAAGAAGATAAAAGAACATTCGATGAACCTTATGGTTACTGAAAAGACTATGGTAGGGGCTAGCAGCAATAAAAGTCACACAATCAAAAGGAACAAAGGAAAAACTCCCATGAAAACTAAAGAGAGCAATTTCAAAGAAATCAAATGCTTCTTTTGCAAGAAGTACGGGCATATGAAGAAAGATTGCCTTAAACGCAAAGTATGATTCGAAAAGAAAAGCATGTATTATGTTTCCATTTGCTTCGAAGCAAATATTATAGATATTCCTAATAATACTTTGTGGTTAGATTCTGTTGTGACTACTCATGTATCTCACATATTACAGGGATTCCTTACAATCCAGAACATAAAGAAAAGTGAGTAGTATTTGCTCATGGGAAATAGGATGAACGCACGAATAGATGGAATTGGGACTTACAGATTGATCATGGACACTGGATGTCAAGTTGATCTGGAAGGATGTCTCTACGTTCCTGAATGTGCTAGAAATCTTGTTTCCGTTTGCAGGCTGGATAGTTTAGAATTTTCTTTCAAGATTTCTGATGGATCATTCTCTATGTTTAGAAATAAGTGCTTTTATGGTTCTGATACTTTGGAGAATTATCTTTATCATTTTAATCTTGATAATAAATTTATGAATTCTCTGTTTTATGTTGAATGTAATGTAGGTGTGAAAAGGAAAGCATCTGATGAATGCTCTGCTCTTTTATGGCATCAAAGACTAGGTCATATATCTAAGGATAGAATTTTGAGACTTATTAAGAATGACATATTACCTCAATTAGATTTGGCTGACCTATGGTTGTGCATAGATTGCATTAAAGGAAAGCAGTCCAAACACACATCAAAGAAGCCAGCTACAAGGATACCCAGCTTCTAGAATTGATACATACTGATATTTGTGGTCCTTTTGATGTCTCATCATGGGGAGGAGAAAGATACTTTATCACTTTTATATATGATTTCTCACAATATGGGTATATATATCTATTGCATGAAAGGACTCAAGCAGTAAATATCCTTGAGATATTTGTTAATGAGGTGGAAAGGCAATTGGATAGGAAAATAAAAGTTGTGAGATCTGATCGAGGTGGTGAATATTTCGGAAGACATGATGAGACGGGTCAACATCCTAGTCCATTTGCAAAATTCCTTGAAAGTAAGGGCATTTGTGCACAATACACAATGCCCGGAACACCACAACAAAATGGTGTCGCAGAAAGGCGAAATCGTACATTAATGGAAATGGTTATGAGCATGATAAATAATAGTATTTTACCTCTTTCATTGTGGACATGTGCATTAAGGACTTCAGGATATTTACTCAATAGGGTTCCTAGTAAAGTAGTTCAAAAGACACCTTTTGAATTATGAACAGGTAGGAAACCTAGCTTGAGACATCTACATATTTGGAGATGTCAAGCGGAAGTCAAAGTATACAATCCACATGAAAAGAAGTTAGATCTAAGGACAGTCAGTGGATTTTTCATTGGTTATCCAAAAAAGTCAAAGAGGTATAGATTTTATTGTCCTAACCATAGTATAAGAACTGTTGAAAGTGGAAATGCCCGCTTCATTGAGAATGGCAACATTAGTGGGAGCCAAGAATTATGGAATGTGGAAATAAAAGAAGATAGGGATAAAGTGTCTCTTCTATATTTTCCCATATCTTCTGCAATAGATGTTCCACCTGTGTATTCATCTCCACATAATGTTTCGGAACATCAAGAATTGACACCCACATTAAGTATCGATCTCATTATTAATGAACAAGTTGTAAATGAGCAAAGTGCACCACAATCACAAGAAGTTGCATTAAGACGCTCTGAAAGGCAAAGGAGACCTGTAAATTTTGATGATTATATAGTCTATGCACTTGAGCATGAATGTGAATTGAGCGTTGATAAAGATCCAAGCTCATTCTATCATGCCATAGAATGTAATGATTCTGAAAAGTGCTTGAATGGTATGAAAGAAGAACTCGAGTCAATGGTCAAAAACAATCTCTGGGATCTTGTCGAGTTACCTGAAGGTTCTAAAAGAGTCGGGTGTAAATGGGTATTTAAGACCAAAAGTGACTCTAAAGGTAACATCGAAAGATATAAAGCTAGACTTGTTGCAAAGGGCTTTACTCAAAAAGATGACATCGATTATAAAGAGACCTTTGCTCCGGTTTCAAAGAAGGACTCCTTAAGAATCATTTTGGCTTTGGTGGCTCATTATGATATGGAAATTCACCAAATTGATGTAAATGCTACCTTTTTGAATGGAGAGTTAGATGAAGATGTCTATATGGACCAACCCGAAGGTTTTATGATCACAGAAAAGGAAAATCTAGTGTGTAAATTAAATAAGTCAATATATGGACTAAAACAAGCTTCCCGTCAATGGTATATTAAATTTAACAATACCATTATATCATATGGTTTTGTAGAAAACATTGTCGATAAGTGTATCTACATGAAAATTAGTGGTAGCAAGTTTATTGTATTAGTCCTATATGTTGATAACATATTACTGGTTGCGAATGATTTAGGTTTGTTACATGAAACAAAGAAGTATCCTTTCAAGAAATTTGAAATGAAAAATATGGGTGACGCATCCTATGTGATTGGAATAAAAATATTCTGTGATAGAACTAGGATTGTTAGGATTGTCTCAGAAGGCATATATTGAGAAGGTCTTGGAAAGATTTAGGATGGACAAGTGCTCTGCAGGGATAGTTCCTATTCAGAAAGGCGACAAATTCAGTTTGGATTAATGTACAAAGAATGAATAGGAATGTAATGAAATGAAAGGAATTCCTTATTGATGATACGCCTGACGACTCGGGTAAAGGTAATCAAGGGTCGTTGTGACCCAAGTCACCAAGCGGTGTCAATCGAGAAAAATTAGACCACCAAAATAAGATAAAATCAAACAAGCTCAAGTAGCGGTCTCGCTATTAGATTAGCCTGGTATAGCGACCAGGGTCGAACACAAGGAGCACGTAATGGCCTTGCGGCCTACGAAGTAGTCAAAAGTGAAAATAAACAAGAGACAAATATTTTTGGTGGATTTTTAATATGTTTATATTTTTTTGGATTTTCAAATAATAAAGAAAATAAGGAAAACAAGGAAACAATCAACTACACACAATTATTTAACTACTCAAAATTATTCCAAAAATTCAAAAAAAATATTTTTATGTTTTTTATATTTTTTACTGTTTTTGGTTAATTTTTGGTGATTTTATGATTTCTATGGAATTTTATAAAAATCAAACAAGGCTGAAAAACAAAGGTACTGTCCAGTCAGACTTGGAGGGCCAAATTAAAATGCAAAATGGCCTATCAAGGTCTGAAGGTACTTTTCCTGTAAAGTAGAAAATACAAGAAAAAATTAGGCACTGGAATTATTATTTTTGGATTTTTCTTTTAATTATTAGAATTTTTATGGGTTTTTAGGGGTTTTATGATTTTTATAGTTTTTAAAAGTCCAAAAGTGACCAAAATTGGTCAGAAAATCAAACAATACAAAACAAACACTATCTAATTTTTTGTAATTTTTGAATATGAGTTAATATTTTTTGTGATTTTTAAAGATGGACAGTAAGAAAATTGCGTGTTTTTGAATTTTTAAAAATAATAAAAAGTGTCAAAAATGTCTCCAAAAATTAGAGAAAATTTTACACCATGGCAGGAGCCATGTATCCAATTTTCAGCAAATTTGGAGTTGATTTGCTATTTTATTAAATTCAAACACAAGGGCACAGTACATAGGGGCCTAAATGCAATTAAAACAAGTTCCAGGGGGTCCAGTGCAATTTCTCCACGATTTCACGCACGAAGCGCGTGACCTAGGCACTCAGGGACCAATTTGCAAGAAAACTTAAGTCCCTGGACTAAATAGTGACACATACTAAAAGTCAAGGGGCAAAAGTGTAAATTACCCACGAAATAAGGCACATGCACAATTAAAACACTCAGGGGCATTTCTGTTAATATTGAAAACATAAATTCATTCATTAACACCATAGAACATAAGGTCCGTACATGCAAATAACCCACAAACGCACGTGTCGAAGCACGTGTTCCACTACAAACAAGGGTATAAAAGCAAATACATGAAACAACAGGGTCCTCTATGCAAATTACCAAACTAAAATAAAGTTTCTAAAATACTTACAGGACTAAATATTAACTACTAAAAAGCTATGGTCCTAAGAAGAAATTACCCTTTATTTAAGCGGACGGTGGAGAAGATGCCACGTGGCAGATCGTGCAGCTCTGGAGTGATGGCCCTTCCTCGAAGAAGCTCCGCTCGAATCGAACGGCCGAGAGTTCCCCACGTGACTGATCTGACGGTTGCGATGCTCTGGGGGAGACCCTCGCTGATCTGACGGTTGCTATGAGGGCACGTGGAGATCAAACGGTTCAGAATAACTGATGCCTCTTCATCTGATCGTGCGGTCTGGATCAGTCCTCTGAAATCGGACTGTGGCAAGGCTCCTCAAATGGGTGGCTGAGATGGAGTCTAGAGCAAGAGGACGATCCGACGGCTCTGGAGGGTCCTGGATGAACTGACACCGACGAACTTCGCCGGCTTGCAACTCGCGCATAGGGACTCCTCGGTGGCTGCTGAGATGCTAAGAAGGAGCGCCTCGGTGATCCGCAGCCAATGGATGGCTCCGATGACGGCGGGGAGCTCTGGAGAGCTCCGACGACGGTGAAGACCTGGAGCACCTGTGCTCTGAAGTTCCAAGCTCCAGATGAGGTCGATCTGGCCTGATACCTGCACAGGAAGAAAGCGGGGTCGAGGGTAAACTGCCTCGACCTGTTAGCGCACGTGAACAGTGAAGGGTGCGGCGGTATGGAGGTCCTCCGGCGAGCAGCGGAGGGGGAGGACCGAAGTCCCTGCTCCGGGGCGAGTCAGGGAGAATGGGTAGGTGGAGAAGGTGAGGAGGAGGCTCGTGAAGATGGTGGCGATGTCAGATGGGTGAATGGCTGGTCAGAGTCGACGGGCGGAGGCGGCGAAGCTACGACTACAGGAAGCGAAAAACTCGAATCTAAGCTAATCTAAGGGCTAAAGAGACTACCTGGCTGAGGCACTCGACTAGGCTGTAGCTCGGGGAGCTCCGGGGTCATTGCCTGCAAGGGATCGTCGAGTTCCCGAGGTTGGGCGCGCTCGCGGCGGCGCACGGCGACGAAACCACCGGATCAGAGGCTTCCCGATGCTTCGAGCCTCACTTCCATTCCGGAGAGCACCGTTGTCACTCAGGCAATCCGGAGGAGTTCCTTGGCGTCGAAGGGGAGGACCAGAGATGAAGAACCGAGCTGCCGGAGGCGATGCTATATATGCCTAGGGGTCCGAGAAGACATGGATCGGGCGAGTAGCTCGCAACTCGGATCCCTCAGACCCACCCCAGGCGTGGATCATGGATCTGCAAGGAAGAGGAATGACCCGGGGTTTAGGATTTTAGGTGTCGGATCGAGTGTGGAGTAAGTGGAGAAATCGAGTCGGACACTCAAGATCCGTGGGACTGTGGTCCAAGGGGGAAGTTGACCGGGGGATCAACATCCCCCGTGGACCAATCAAAACCGGCCACGTGTAAATGATTTAGAAATTCAAATTAAAATAGAAAATGGCCGAATTAAAGAAAACGTAAAACATGAAAAATATTTGTTTTATGTTTTTCTATTTTTTTGTGATTTTTAATTAATTTTCCAAAATAAAAATAAGGTATTCACAATATAGTGCTATACATAGGTATATGTACAATATAGATTTTTAATTTTTGATTTTTAATTAATTATTTTTGTACATTTTTATTCCCATTTTATATTTTATTTATTTATAGCATAAAATTAGGAATAAAAAAGTATTTTTATTTTATTTTTATTATTTATTTACAAGGGTTAAATAAATAGATACATCTATATACATGGTATATATACGATATTCTTTTTGGTTTTTTATTTTGTTCTTTTTATTTAATTTTTGTTTTTATAGTTTTATTTTTTTATTTACATAATGAAATATAGAATATACACAAATTTTGTGGGATTTTAATTTATTTATTTACAAAGTGAAATAAATAGAGATAGGGGGTCTATGTACATGATGAATATGCACAAGGAAGAGTATTTTTGTTTCTTTTTAAGTTTCTTCTTTTTATTTTGATTTTATATTTTCAAATATATGCAAATTTAAACAAATAAATATGACCCATTTTTATTTTTAGTTTTAGAGGAAAATATTTATTTTTATTTAATTACAGGTATATGTACACATGAGCTTCCTTATCTCTCTCTACTTGGGCATTTATGCGGTCAGGCCCATGCTGAGCCCTCCCTTGGGATTAGGTCGCTCAATATTTATTCTAAATATCTCCCTCTTTTTCTTTTGTCTCTTTATTCTTTTATTTTTGCACAAAAACATGCTAATTATTAAACTTTATACAATGCATGTCTTTTGGTAATTATTTGTATTTACACCTATCTACATGTATTTGCAGAGGTTTTTGTAGCTAAAATATAAGAATAAAGAGTGATGAATGGGTATTCATCACCCCCTATACTTAACTTTGCTAGTCCCTTAGCAAACACTTATTTGAAAAAGAAGTGAAAAAGAAAAAGAAAAAGAGGAGAATGTACATGGATCAAGGTTGAATATTAAACTTGCCTTCATTAAATTGAATTATGGAGCTCGGTCAGATCTTTGGATTATTAATGTGTCGGAACCTTATTTGGACTTAAGCTTAAAACTCAACAGCCTCTAAGTTCCACCAATCTATCGACAAGACTCCTCAATAAACCAGATCAGAACAAGTCTGAATACACAAACTCTAATGACCATGAATCTTTCCATGCGGTGTAAGTGATATGTAGCTCCCCACCTCAGAAGTAACAAAGAAACAACCTCCCTCATCCTGGTAACTCTAATGCCTCGGTCTAGCAACTCTTTCCTCGAGAAGCGGGGTATTCCCTTCTAAGTTCAAGTGCAACCGGCTCAAGAAGAGGGGGAAGAAGATGAAGAATGGACCATGGTCAGTGTAGCCACGTATCCCTGGGAGCCCAACCAGTGTAGCTAAGTCTCCCGCTGCAAGCTTCATGAGATGTAACATGGATACCATAAGCTTTTGCTTTATTTGACTATATACACTCCGGTGGGGTTATTAAATTTTCAATCCGACCCACCACTTTTTTGGAGTTCTTTTCTTTTTGCACATTTTTTTTCATGTGCAACTGTACAACATATCTACATGGTGCAGCATATATACAAGGAGTTTTTCCTCTTGAGCCAGTAGACTATCCCTCTTTTTAAGCTTTATTGCAACCCACGGCTTCTTTCATCACCACTAGACCAAGTTGAGGCGCACTTCCTTCACTAGAAGAAGAAGAGAGGTTCCGCCTAGAAGTACTACCCTCATATGATACCCCAAGCCAAAGGAAACTGCCTCCTCACCACCTCATCCGTGGAGAGCTATGTGTAAGGTGCTGGTGCAAGTCAAGCCATTGTCTATAAGAGTCATGCGTGTGTTGTTAAGTGCTCTACTTAGGCTCATCAAGATGACATATTATCATACCTAGTGGACTCAAAGAATTAAGTCCCAATGGACCTGAAAAGCCTTAACCCTAATCCCTATAAGGTTCCTCTTAGAATTAGGTGGATTAAGATCTTAACCAAGCTCCATTTTCCAATTTTTTCTAGGCTAGTTTAAATGTCAACTATAATCCAGGAAAAACTATACAAATATTTACAAAGATGCTATTTACAAATATTTACAATCGTGCAAAATTTTTGAAAAATGTTTGAAAACATGGATGTATGCATGAATGCGAGTTTTGCAAAATATTTACAAACATTTACACAAGGTTTTTACAAACTTTTTGTTTTCAAAACATTTTGGAAAAATTTTGTACTGTATACATAATTTTGATATGCACATATTTACAAATCCTTTACACAAATCATTTTACAATCATTTGTACAAAAATAATTTGTATAAATAAATAAGTATATGTAAGATGGATTTTATATACAAGGGAGAAAAATTTTAAATTTTATGAGTTTTTAGCCATTTTTATTTATTAACACACTCACACAAAGTACGAGTTATTGCTAAAGTATATATGAAATATATACACACCCCCCTATACTTAGCTCGAACGATGTCCTCAGAGTCAAGAGCGATGAAGAAGACATAACTCGTGCTTAGTATAGGGATGTGAAAAGTAATGGCTGAATACAAAGATGAATCAAAGAATAGAATGAGGAGAACCTCGGCTTTTCCCCCTATACTTAGGATGAAATAATCCTAAGTATAGCAAGTTGTACATGAAGGGAAATCCGAGTGAAGGATGTACAGGTTCTACCCCCCCCCCATACTTAGGATGAAACATCCCTAAGTATAGGCAGCAAAATAGGGGTAGAAAGAAACGAAGAAGATCAACAAATATATACAAGATGGAGGGCATCACTCCCCCTATACTTAAGGTGAAGAATCCTCAAGTATAGGCAACAACAGGAGTGATGAAACAGAACTATATGAACAAGCCGGTGTTTCCACCCCCCTATACTTAGGATGAGGTATATCCTAAGTGTAACAAAGATAATCCTAAGCGAGACCTGGGGTGAAAAAAAACGGAAGAAAGAAAGATCAAACTAAGACAAAACACGTATATACAAAAGAGTACAATGTTGATGTGCCTCTCAACAAGCACTAGATTTTACGCCCCTAGCTAGGTGCAAAGGCTAGGACAAAGCGGTTTCAAGGTTCAGGACGGCATCGGTAAGGCGAATGTCGTACTGTCGTCGCAGTCTCGATATGGGAACAGCGACGAACTCGAAAGTGTAAAGAATGACACCCAAGTATGCAATCAAGCGGGTGTCTGCTACCGGCCAGGGATATGAAAGTAAGTGATCGGGATCCGGTAGCACAAAGGAAATCATCGGCTCTGGTTCAGAGTGGAGTGAAGGTGTGGAGCCGAAAAAATCAAATGTGGAGAAGGATGGATCAGTAATAGAATCCTCCACGTCAATCAGTGTCTCAAGAAGATATGTGCAGTCAAGATCAGGAGACTCTCTAGGAAGATTGATATCCGATGAATGAAATAGAAGTAGATCAGGCAGATTATCGAATATCTCCAGGATGGGCTCATCCTCGCGAGCGTCGTCGAGGTGAGAAGACTCAGAGTCAGAAGGATCTAAAGACTCGGTTTCTAGCTCCGACAGATCGGAAACACTCTCAGAAGGTGAAACCGAGTACTCATCGAGTGCGGCATCCTCTTGCAGATAACCCTCGGGGAGAAATGCAAGATCAGAAGTGAGTAAGAGAGGATCATGATCTAGAAGGGCATCTGCGTTGCTGTCAAGTATCCACTCTGTGCACCAGGCTGCATCATCATCTGAAATGTCGCTCTCGGCAATCTGGAAGCAGGAGAAGGTACTGGTCAACATCACGGAGGCTGGCAAAGTGTCTGCGGCTGATCCTCGCTCTGCGGCTATGCTGTCTACTAACTGGTCCTCAGTAAGTGTGTGTCTCTCGTCGGAGTGGAGGACAAAAGGCTCGAATACAGGACTCTCTATGTCTGTACTCTGAAAGTGGTGTCCCATATCGAGTTGAAGCTGCTGGGCTGAGTCCTGGTAGCTGTCACACTCCGAGAAGTATCTCTGCAGAAAAGAAGCTGACTCCTCCAGGACTGGGAACTGAAGTAGCTGACTCAATGGTTGTAGTAGCGGGGGCTCCTCCGGTTCCTAGAGTATCAGAAGATCTGATATCCAAGACTCGTCGACGAAGAACTCTGGGGCTGACTCGAACTCTAGCTGGAAGACCAACGGAAGCTCAAGTAGACTGTGGGTCTGAACCTCCGCTATCGCAGTCATATCCTCTGTACTTTGTGGTGCTGCAACCTCCAAGTCCTCGGGCTGGTGTGTGTAAGTTGTCTCATCATGTGAAGTAACACACCGCACTGGTACCACAACATCCGCATGTGTTGTCCTGACGAAGGTATCTCGCGAAGATGATTGCTCACAAAGTAAACTCGAGATGGTGTCCAATAGGTGAATGTCAGAACTGCGGTGTGAACCGCCACATGTGGTAATCACCAGTGCTATCTGCTCTGCGGTCATCCCCCTCATGGAGATCTCTATCAAGTCTGTCAGTGGAAGTCCGTGATCGGGAAATCTCCTCAAGAGGTCAAGAAACCTCGGCCATGCCTCATGCAATGGCTCCTGGGGGTCAACTGAAAACCGGTGATCAAAGATCGCATAGACTCTGCTCTACTCTGGGGGAAGTATCTCTGTAAGAACTCTCGGCGTAACTCCCCCCATGAATCAAATGTCCTCCCCAACCGTCTGTGCCATCTCATGGCTCTCTCGTGAAGTGTGAATGGGAAGGTCCTCCTCATCAGTTCTTCTGCAGTGATATCTGAATAACTCTGTGCTCGGCAAAACTCCTCGAATGCGGACAGGTGAAGATAAGGCTCCTCGTACGCCTCTCCTGCAAATGTCGGCAGTCGCTGAATGTAATCCAAATCCAAACTGAATGGACGTAGTGTAGAAGTTGACTGAGCTCCCTGTGCTATCTGCTCCTCCATCAGTCTGGGATAGGATCTACCTGATAATCTCCACTGCTCTCTCTGATCACGAACGGAGTGCACTCTCAACTCAGCAACGGCATCATCCGGGTCTCGCATCTGCTCTATCTGGTATCCTCGGACGTCAAGCGCAGCATGCCCAGAGTGGTGAACGAGATGGGAGGGAGGGAGTGGGAGGTTGGTAGGAGATCCGACCTCCCTCTAAGGTGGACTGGACTGATGGTCAGAGGATGGAGAAGAGGCCGTAAGAGTCGGCCAGGAGTGAGTGGGATCCATCATCCAGGGGTAAAGGAGAAGAAGAGAAAACTGAAGGGAGAAGAAGGGTGGGAGACAAGGATGGAATAGAGAAGAAGATGGGGGAAAGCAGAAGGGATCTGGAATCACACAAGACGAGAAAACATAACCCCCGATTCACCTACGCACACGAGCTGAAGACCGAAGGGATCAGTCAATTATCTTATCAATTTTATTTTAGGTGATAATTCAGTCTATCAGAGCGATTACGTGAGCTAAATAGGAATACAAATACTTCTCAACCGACTGTCCCGTACTGAAAGCCGGTAATCAGTCGAGAAAAAATTCGGATGTGGCTCTATCCTACGGTGCGGGTCACTCTCTCGCTCATCCAAACCAAACAAGGAGGGGGTTACTCTCCCCGAGACAGATTTTCAATGAGATGTCTTTTAGGTCAAGTGTGATTAGCAGTCCCAAATTTTATTATTTTTGTTTTTAGGTATTTTCAAAGAAATCGCCTAAAGAATTTTTCAGTTCTCCTAGTTATTAAGTCCAAAACAGGGGGGAGAAGACGAAAAAGCCGATGCGCGATGAAATCAATAATGCATGCAGAGTAAGAAATGCGTACCTGACTCCAGCAGTCTACATGCAAGATGATCCGCGCAGAATTGAAAGACAAAAAATAAACTACCTAAATGGTGCAGGCGGAAAATCGAGACCCTAAATAGCAGTGCTACTCGAAAGAACCACTAGCTGACCACCGGCCTTCAATCCAGAGAGTCCGGTCTAGACCCACCCCTCCTCTTCTCGATAGGTCGAGTTCAGGAGTAGCGCTTGACGGGGCGGGCTCGCGGCGCGTAGGCTCGAAGGTGTTGAATCAACTATTTTTATTAATATTTTATTGTAGGTCCAATTACCGATCTATAGGTGCAGGCAGATATATTAGGGTATTCGGATCCTAATTATTACGTTACAGTCAAGCAGAAAATCCTACGGCTAGGGGCTCGAAAAATCCACGAGAAACCGTAAAAGGCAGTAAAGGAAATAAATCGCGGAAAAATCCGCGAAGAAAACCGAACTAGCTAAGGGGGTCCCCCGAGCACACCGTTGCTCGGCGAAACAGACCCCGAGAGTCTAAGTGTCTCTGACTGTGCCTGTATTATTACAACAATTGTTCAAATAAAGCTGGAAATAAATTCTAATCTAATCTAATCTAATCTGTGGCTATTCCGCAGCTTCCGCACTCCTGCTTGCTCCTCGCATCCTCCTGTGGCTTTGTAAAGAAGAGAGCCGCCTCCGGTTTTCGCGGTTGCCCAGCTTCCGAAGAAAGCCGCCTCGGTCCTCGGGCCCTCGCAAGAAAACAAACAAAAGTGATCAGACCAGATTATTTAAATAATTACGCAAATAAATGATATATACAAAATATGCACAAAAAGCCACAAAAATAAAACCGCAGAAAAATCAACTATGACTACTAAGCCGTGCTCCCCGGCAACGGTGCCATTCTGATGACACGCTTGATGACTTGGGTAAAGGTAATCAAGGGTCGTTGTGACCCAAGTCACCAAGCGGTGTCAATCGAGAAAAATTAGACCACCAAAATAAGATAAAATCAAACAAGCTCAAGTAGCGGTCTCGTTATTAGATTAGCCTGGTATAACGACCAGGGTCGAACACAAGGAGCACGTAATGGCCTTGCGGCCTACAAGTAGTCAAAAGTGAAAATAAACAAGAGACAAATATTTTTGGTGGATTTTTAATATGTTTATATTTTTTGGATTTTCAAATAATAAAGAAAATAAGGAAAACAAGGAAACAAGCAACTACACACAATTATTTAACTACTCAAAATTATTATAAAAATTCAAACAAAAATATTTTTTTATTTTTTATATTTTTTACTGTTTTCGATTAATTTTTGGTGATTTTCTGATTTTTATGGAATTTTATAAAAATCAAACAAGGCTGAAAAACAAAGGTACTGTCCAGTCAGACTTGGAGGGCCAAATTAAAATGCAAAATGGCCCTATCAAGGTCTGAAGGTAATTTTCCTGTAAAGTAGAAAATACAAGGAAAAATTAGGCACTGGAATTATTATTTTTGGATTTTTTTTAATTATTAGATTTTTTATGGGTTTTAAATGTTTTGTGATTGTTATAGTTTTTATAAGTCCAAAAATGACCAAATTTGGTCAGAAAATCAAACAACACAAAACAAACACTATCTAATTTTTTTAATTTTTAAAGATGATTTAATATTTTTTGTTATTTTTAAAGATGGACAGTAAGAAAATTGTGTGTTTTTGAATTTTTAGAAATAATAAAAAGTGTCAAAAATATCTCCAAAAATTAGAGAAAATTTTACACCATGGCAGGAGCCATGTATCCAATTTTCATCAAATTTGGAATTGATTTGCTATTATATTAAATTCAAACACAAGGGCACAGTACATAGGGACCTAAATGCAATATAAACAAGTTCCGGTGGGTCCGGTGCAATTTCTCCACGATTTCACGCGCGAAGCGCGTGACCTGGGCACTCAGGGACCAATTTGCAAGAAAACTTAAGTCCCTGGACTAAATAGTAACACGTACTAAAGTCTAGGGGCGAAAGTGTAAATTACCCACGAAATACGGCACATGCACAATTAAAACACTCACAGGGGCATTTATGCAAATATTGAAAATATAAATTCATTCATTAACACCCTAGAACATAAGGTCCATACATACAAATAACCCACAAACGCACGTGTCGAAGCACGTGTTCCACTACAAACAGGGGTATAAAAGCAAATACACCAAATGACAGGGTCCTCTATGCAAATTACTAAACCAAAATAAAGTTTCTAAAATATTTACAGGACTAAAGATTAACAACTAAAAAGCTAAGGGCCTAAGAAGAAATTACCCTTTATTTAAGCGGACGGTGGAGAAGATGCCACGTGGTAGATCGTGCGGCTCTGGAGTGATAGCCCTTCCTCGAAGAAGCTCCGCTCGAACCAAACGGCCGAGAGTTCCCCATGTGGCTGATCTGACGGCTGCGATGCTCTGGGGAAACCCTCGCTGATCTGACGGTTGCTATGAGGGCACGTGGAGATCAAACGGTTCAGAATAACTGATGCCTCTTCATCTGATTGTGCGGTCTGGATCAGTCCTCTGAAGGATCAGACGGTGGCAAGGCTCCTCAAATGGGTGGCTGAGATGGAGTCTGGAGCAAGAGGACGATCTGACGGCTTTGGAGGGTCCTGGATGAACTGACGGCCGGTGAACTTCGCCGGCTTGCAACTCGCGCGTAGGGACTCCTCGGAGGCTGCTGAGATGCTAAGAAGGAGCGCCTCGGTGATCTGCATCCAATGGACGGCTCCGATGACGGCGGGGAGCTCTGGAGAGCTCTGGCAACAGTTAAGACCTGGAGCACCTGTGCTCTGAAGTTCCGACCTCCAGATGAGGTCGATCTGGCCTGATATCTGTACAGGAAGAAAGAGGGTCGAGGGCAAACTTCCTCGACCCGTTAGCGCACGTGAACAGTGAAGGGTGCGGCAGTATGGAGGTCCTCCGGCGAGCGGTGGAGGGGGAGGACCGAAGTCCCTGCTCCGGGGGCGAGTCAGGGGGAATGGGTAGGTGGAGAAGGTGAGGAGGAGGCTCGTGAAGATGGTGGCGATGTCGGATGGGTGAATGGCTGGTCGGAATCGACGGGCGGAGGCGGCGGAGCCACGGCTACAGGAATCGAAAAACTCGAATCTAAGCTAATCTAAGGGCTAAAGAGACTACCTGGCGGAGGCATTCGACTAGGCTGGAGCTCGGGGAGCTCCGGGGTCATTGCCTGCAAGGGATCGTCGAGTTCCCGAGGCTGGGCACGCTCGCGGCGGCGCGCGGCGGCGAAACCACCGGATCAGAGGCTTCCCGATGCTTCGAGCCTCACTTCCACTCCGGGGAGCACCGCTGTCACTCAGGCAATCCGGAGGAGTTCCTTGGCGTCGAAGGGGAGGACCAGAGATGAAGAACCGAGCTGCCGGAGGCGATGCTATATATATGCCTAGGGGTCCGAGAAGACATGGATCGGGCGAGTAGCTCGCAACTCGGATCCCTCAGACCCACCCCGGGCGTGGATCATGGATCTGCAAGGAAGAGGAATGACCCGGGGTTTAGGGTTTTAGGTGTCGGATTGAGTGTGGAGTAAGTGGAGAAATCGGGTCGGACACTCAAGATCCGTGGGATTGTGGTCCAGGGGGGAAGTTGACCGGGGGGTCAACATCCCCCGTGGACCAATCAAAACCGGCCACATGTAAATGATTTAGAAATTCAAATTAAAATAGAAAATGACCGAATTAAAGAAAACGTAAAACATGAAAAATATTTGTTTTATTTTTTCCTATTTTTTGTGATTTTTAATTAATTTTTCAAAATAAAAATAAGGTATTTACAATATAGTGCTATACATAGGTATATGTACAATATAGATTTTTAGTTTTTGATTTTTAATTAATTATTTTTGTACATTTTTATTCCCATTTTATATTTTATTTATTTATAGCATAAAATTAGGAATAAAAAGGTATTTTTATTTTTTTATTATTTATTTACAAGGGTTAAATAAATACATACATCTATATACATGGTATATATATGATATTCTTTTTGGGTTTTTAATTTTGTTCTTTTTATTTAATTTTTATTTTTATAGTTTTATTTTATTTATTTACATAGTGAAATATATAATATACACAAATTTTGTGGGATTTTAATTTATTTATTTACAAAGTGAAATAAATAGAGATAGGGGGTCTATGTACATGATGAATATGCACAAGGAAGAGTATTTTTGTTTCTTTTTAATTTTCTTCTTTTTATTTTGATTTTATATTTTAAAATATATACAAATATAAACAAATAAATATGACCTATTTTTATTTTTAGTTTTAGAGGAAAATATTTATTTCTATTTAATTACAGGTATATGTACACATGAGCTTCCTTATCTCTCTCTACTTGGGCATTTATGCGGTCAGGCCCATGCTGAGCCCTCCCTTGGGATTAGGTCGCTCAATATTTATTCTAAATATCTCCCTCTTTTTCTTTTGTCTCTTTATTCTTTTCTTTTTGCACAAAAACATGCTAAATATTAAACTTTATACAATGCATGTCTTTTGGTAATTATTTGTATTTACACCTATCTATATGTATTTGTAGAGGTTTTTGTAGCTAAAATATAAGAATAAAGAGTGATGAATGGGTATTCATTACTTATGCATCAGTGGTTGGGAGTATCATGTATGCTCAGACATGTACTCCGTCTGACATTAGTTTTGCCACTGGCATGTTGGGTCGGTATCAAAGTAATCCTGGTATAGACCACTGGAAAGCTGCAAAGAAAGTTCTCAGGTATTTACAAGGCCCCAAAGATCATATGCTCATGTACAGACGATCTGATAATCTTGAGATTATCAGATATTCAGATTCAGATTTTACGGGATGTATCGACACAAGAAAGTCAACCTTTGGCTACGTATTTCTACTCGTTGGAGGAGTTGTATCATGGAAGAGTGTGAAGCAGTCAGTCATTGCTACTTCCACTATGGAGGCTGAATTTGTAGCGTTCTTTGAGGCTACAATTCAAGAATTGTGGCTGCGGGATTTTGTTTTAGGAATTGGAATAGTCGACAGTATTACCAAGCCGCTGAAACTTTATTGTGATAATGCCACAGCAGTCTACTTCTCAAATGAATGATAAGTACTCTAAGGGTTCGTTTGGTTGCAGGGTTGGGCAGGGTTGGTTGGGTTAGGGTGTAAAGCGCATGAAATTGAAGTATTATCAGTAAAGGAGGAAGTTCTGAAATAAAGAGTATCAATAGAACACATCGGTACTAATTTAATGATATTGGATCCGTTAACTAAAGGTTTAACACCTAAGATTTTTTCTGAGCATGATGTAAGGATGGGTGTTTTAAAGAAGTCCTTGTTATGAAAGGTTAATTAGTACATTTTATTTGGTGCTCATTATGATTATGACAAACTCATTTATTTTATGTTTCTGAATCATTTCATTGTTATATTATGCATGTATGTTTGCAAATAGATAACATAACCGTTAAAATGAAATTAAATTAGGAGATATTATTTTTCTAAATTACAGATGATTGGATTGAACTAATATTGATACATGGAAGGGATCGTGTCAAGTCATATGATGTGTGACCACCATGATCATATTAGTTTAATTCAATTAAAGTATATGGTTCATTGACATTACATAAAACCTATGAAAAGGTGCGCTTAAGGTTATTATCTCATAATTAAAGATTATATGGACCAAGTGGGAGAATGTTGGAATTTATCACGTAAGTGGCCCACATAAAATATTTATGAGATGATAAATATTGAATTTTACCAAGTCAATGGATAAAACGTAACCACATTATCTTGATCCACGTTGATGGTTAGTGGATTATCAATAGGGTTTGTTATCCTTTTGAACCCGCCAACTCTACCCCTATAAAAGAGACATGATGGCTCGTTATGCAAGACACTGAATCAAGAGATTCGAGATCCACCATCAAAACTCTCCACCATCTGAGAAAGTCTTAAACATTGGGGTTAAGGGAAGGAGAAAAGAAGGAAGAAAAGATCATTGTTAGTTCCTTCATCTTCTCCGTTACAAGTTTCTATTTGATTTGCGATGGAAGGAGGTAACTTGCGAATCATTATTTTTATTGATTCTTTAATATTGCGCTACCATTACAATTGATTACTTGATTCATTCAAATTCTGATTATTTCCCAACATTTGTGTTCTTACCATCAAGGGGGATTTCAGGATCTTCTCGCTTAGGAGGATCTGAACAATCTTTGGATGATTTGAGAATCTGTCCGTTTAGTAAGATTTGTTTGGACATAGTATTACATAAACCATCATAGTCATATATTATTGTTTTTTATCATCATCTTTTTACAGTTTTCTTCCACTGTACTGAAAGAGATCTGTCATCATCGTTCAAACCATAGCACAGTTGGAACTAGACCCTGTAAATCTTATCGCATGGTTGTTTTCGTGCTCTCTTATCCGGGGAGATTTTTTTTAATAAAAAAATATTTTAAAATGGAATTCTAGAATGAAAAATTCTTGTGGTCAGTATATATCTATATCTGAATGGCAGTGGCAGTCCAGCATTGTCTTGGATGCACATTCAGGACCCACAGGGAGACCTAACGTACTCTGATGGCCATGAAGATTCCCAGTGTAATGGCCCCTTGCTGATATTGTAGGGCCAACAACTACTTGTTTATAACAATTTATTTATCTATAATAATAGAAGATCGAGGATGGCATATCCACATCCACAGGAAAATGCCAACTAATGGTAGGGGATAAGATAGCAATCCAAAGTCCAAACATAAACAGCAAGAGAGAGAGAGAAAGATATGATCATTGATGAGACCTCTCATGGCCATCCTCCATTCCCCGCGTCCCTTTTCCTTAGATCTGACTGTGATGAAATTGTCACCTTAGATTTGATTTGACGTGAGAATATCTAATAATTGAAAAGCATGGGGTTGCTGCCCATCTAAGGATCGAAAGAAAATATAACAGTCTCTGATTTTAGGCCAAACCACATTAACAGGAAAACGAGAAATGTATGCAGAAACTGTGTAAAAAGCAACGTAGATGACGCAGAAAGTCATCAATCGAAGCATTCCTAAAAAAACTCCTCTTAGAAAAATGGCGTCGGTTGCAGTACAAAACTACAAACGCACAAGATCTTATCACGATACTCACAAGGTCAATGATAACCCCTTATTTTTATGAATGATCATTCTATCACGTAGTACATGTTGAGATCTTTCCAACGAGTATAAGATCATCGCAATCTGAGTTCACGAGCTCAAGTTACGGATGTTTGGAATTCGTGGACTAGCTTATGAATCTGGATATGAACTCGGATCATGACTGAGCCCTTTATAAGGTCAAGTGGTCAGCCATTTGGGCTAACTAGACAACTTGAGATTAAGCTCGTGGAGCTCCGTTATCAGAGACGATTTTCGGTGTCTGATCAAGGATTTGAAGGGGTCATCACAAAGAGGAAGGCGAGTCATCGTCGTGTTTGGACACATTTCATGTGAAGCATCCTCGAAATGCAATTTCCGAGTGGGAGGAGAATGCGGGGGAAGATCTTAAATGTAAGGATTTTTATTACCCCTCTTGCTATTGGGTCACATGATCCTCCTACATCACATGCAACAGTTTTTAGAGTCAAATTAATGAGATTTTAACGCATGCAAGACGATTTTGCAAAAGTTATCGTGTTTGTTTTTTTGTTGTTTTCAAACGCATCATTTATCAAAAAAATACAAATTTTATATCATTGTAACGAGCGTGAGAATAGGAACACATGTGTGTAGCCACTTTTGAAATGTCAAACTTTTTTGTGATAGTGCCCAAAGTTGTTTGATGATGTAAATTTCATAATTGATCGTAGGTTGATCGATCAGGTCAGTTGGTTGATCGATCATGTTGATCGATTAGACTAATTGACTAAATCAATTAGCATTGATCAATCATATGAAAGAGATGATCTATTAACCTTTATTTTTTGACCCATATTATGAACTAAATGGAATTTTTGAAATCTAAAAATGATAGACATGCATAGGATTTATGAGATGCAATTACTACTTGTCTATTGTATCAAGATATGAAAGATAGGTCCAACATGTAAGTAAATGAATTGAAACCATGCGGTGAGCCACGTGAGAGAGAGAGAGAGAGAGAGATCTAGTACATACATGAAAAGTATCCATATATGTATCTAACATCTTGATGAATCCTTGATTCACATTCTTTATTGTATTATTTAATTTAACGAAATTCCCTATGCAAAATATCTGTAAATATAAATCAAATATAATAAATAAGTATCATGCATGCATTTGTTAATATTGTGTAATTAATATTCTTTTAAACCAAAATAAAAGAATAAAAAAGAAAAGAAAAAGAATAAAAATAAGGATGTATTCGTGCAATAAATGCATATTAACCCGAACCCTGAGAGAAGGCCAAATATAGGTCCTGATCGACAAAGAATAAAGTAGGGAGAGAGATAGGGTCCTTATTTTGTACATATTCATCACTATTTTTCCTGTTTTATCTCTAAATAAAATAACCTCAAAATAAATAAATCTAATTTCCTTAATAAAATTTGTAAATAAAAGTATAAATAAAATTAATAAAAATAAGTAGGATGTGTACAAATGCACAACACTTATACTTGTATATATCTATTAATTTATTTCTTTTGTAAATAATTTATTTCCACTTGTACATACTTCTAATAAGTAAAATAAATTTAAAATAAAATTCATAAAAAACAAAATAAATTAAAAATAAAATCATATTCTTATTGTACAAAGTATCGTACATGTATATGTTGTACATACACCTATTTATTTAATACCTATAATTATTTTAAAATCAAATTAAAATATGTTTATATACCTTAAACTATTTTGTAAATAAATAAAATATAAACAAAATTTATTTTTGTAAGAATAAAAAAATAAAATTACAAATAGGTATATTATACTTGCATATAATACTATATATTGTATATACCATAATATATTTACTATTAAAAATAATTAAAATCACAAAGGAATAGTTTATAAAATAACTAACATTTGACATGTTTATAGCTTTTTATTTTAAATTCATTTATTATTTATAATTTAATATTCATTGATTTTCTTATATTCATGCATTTTTATTGGGCACTTGGGATTGTTGACCATGGTCAACCTTTCCCCCAAGTCGGGTCAGACCCGATCCCCCTTCATCGGAGCTGACTTCTCCCATTTTTTCTTCCCGACTCCGACTACTCTTGGCCTCGATTTACGTGCCTAATTCTTCGTCTAGGATCTGCAACCCTCGTGGATCCCTAGGTAGCGTCGGATCCTCTTAGGGTTTCACGCATTCCTCTTATCTTTCCGGAAACCTTAGGACCATATAAATAATCCCCTTCACCTCCACAGTTTAGCAGCTCGTCCCTCATGCCTTCTTTCTTCCACCGGCATCTCCATGACAGTAACAGGGTTTTAGAGGATCTTTTGGAAGCTCAGATATGTGATCGGTTGCATGTTGCTCATCTCATGGTTGGAGCTCCACTGCGATTAGCCTCATTCGCCTTATGCATCGAAGTTGAGGCTAAAACCCTGCCTTCGTCTTCACCTGACAATGCTAATCACATCATACAACTTAGGTACCCCCTTTCCATTTCCATTTCGCCCTTTTCATCCTGATTTATACCGTTAGCCACCGCCTACCATTTTAGCTTTGATTGTCGTATTGGAGATTCGTTTCACACACTCTGCTGCATAGATCGACTCCCCACGTCACCATCCACCTTCCTACGTAACCTATTCCCCCCTACATCTCACTCACCGGAGCAAGATTAGGACCGGTCACCTCCCCTCAAATTCGCTAGAGATCAACTTAGCAACCCCCTCTGTCGTCGCTTCCCCCATTTTTAGCTGTGATAACCTGACCGGAGCTACGCCTCCGAGTCTGGCTTCCTTTTGTAGGCACAGGTGTGCATGAATAGGCTTAAATCGAGACTCAACTTTCAGGGTAGAGCTGCTCCAGGAACTCCGAGCTCCATATCAAGATCCAGTCATTCCTCGCTCCATCTGAGTGCTCCAGTCGATGCGGATTCTCTCTAAGGTGGTGCTAGATCTTGTAGCCGGCTGATCAGACCATCGCAGCACTTGAAATATCCAATCAAAGTTTGTCGGCCAGCTCCTTCTTCCCAATTCTTCCAGTGTCCTCCATCATCGTCGGATGAAGGAGACCATCTTCCAGTCTTGATCCTGACTATCCATCCTCGCCCTTTTCTGCAACATCAGATCAAACCTTTGGCAGAGTTGTACTATACGTTAGAGTACTTTCCAGTGTCGTCAGATCTGTTCAGTAACGGTCATCCTAATCGTACGCCTGTGCCACGCCCCCCAGCTGCTAGATCCGTATCTGAGCTGCATCAGAGCCGCAACTGCTTCCACGAGTGCATGCCATGTGTCTTGTCGTACCTTTTCACCCTCGCCTTTTATATTATTTCGCTTTAGTGTAATAAATTTAATAATTAATTAAAAATATATTGCAGTAAGGATCTCAGACTTTTCATATTTGCATTTTAGTCCAGTCGAGTTTTAGTCACGTGTAGCCTCACATGTTTTTTTGATGTATTTACGGATTCTATCGAAAGATTTTCACTAATTAATAAATAATTGAAAGTTTTTAGTATTTTCACTTATACCTCTATGAGTGACTGCCACGTGTTGTGCGTTTTTTATATGGATAATTTGCATTAGAGCGCCCACATTTTTAGTGCTTGTTATTAGTTGGGCCCAGAACCTTAAATATTTGCAGATAGGTCCTTACTTCACTGCATTTCATTTTAATATTTTATTAATTACAATAAATATTAATTTGGCCCTAAAAATCCCCTGAAAATCAGTACTAGATCTTGCTAGTTTCTAATTTAGGTGGTAATGTTTGTGTTCTAAATTTCTTGTATTCTTATTATTAAAAATTTAAAAACCCACTCAAAAGTCCCTATTTGCCTTATAAAATATATAAAAATCGAAAAATGTTTTAAAAATTACAAAAAAATTACCATAGGTGTATTTTGTCCTATTTTAGTTACTGTATAAATTTGGTTTGAAAATATTTTATAAAAACCTAAAATTTTGCAATGTACCAAAAACCTTATAAAATTTATATAAAATCAACCAAAAATTGCATTTTAAATTTTTGATTGTAGATATTTCTATATAATTTCTAATAAAATAGTTTTCATTAGTTTTGAAACATTTTTATATTTGTAAATTACAAAATTCTCCTGACTGTGCACTTTTTACTTCATCTATTAGTTTTGATGTTTAGAAAATATCAAAAACATTTGAAAAATTCTCCAAAAATCCTTATAAGAAGTATAAAACCTATAAAACCCAATACTTGAATTTTCTGTGTATTTTCATCATATTTGAAAAATCCAAAATGAAGTATTGGTTTGCTTTTGTCCTTTGTTTTTATTTTCCTTATTTTGAAAATTAATAAAATTTTCAAAATTGAAAACCACTAAAAATAGAATAAAAAGTCATTTGATTCTTCGAGTCACCTACCTAGATTAATAATTGTAATCCTTGTGTTCGACCTTGATCGCTATACTTGGTTAATAAAATAACTTTACCATGTGCTTGATATGTTTGGTGGTTAAATAATTTTCTTGATTGTCGTGAATTCGATTTGGGTCACAATAACATTGTTATTAATCAATTTAACCCAAGTCAGATTGGTGATTTTTAGAATGGCGTCGTTGTCTGGGACTACGGCTAGGCAATTAGGATTTTTAACTACTTGTTTCATATTTTATTTGTCTCTATTTTCTATATTTCTATTTCATCTTTGTTGCGAGGGCCTGCGGATCAATGGAGGCAATCTTTGGAGATCCGACGCACACAAGCAAGGCGGAGGCCGGTCGTTCTACACCGGCTGGTAGGAGAGAGCATCCAAGGAGAAGCAAGAGGAGGAGGAGACATTTATAGAAAATAGTTTCATTTTTAGCATTTAATTCTGAATAATTTGTAAAAATTCTCAGAGACCTTTGGACACTCTGCCTTTATTTGGGTTTGTTTTTCCTGATGTCGGTGCACTCAGGAGACCTCATCGGATTTTTCGTTATTTTTATCACCTTCATTTTTATTTGTTTTCTGTGGATTTGAGCCCTTTGACGTAGAATTCTATTTGGTTGAGTCATGTAGCATTAGATCCAAAGCCCCTAATTGAATATTTGTTCTTATAGAATTCGCTTGGACTTAGTCAAATAATAAAAAGTTAATTATTTGGATTAGAGATAATGTGCTGAGAGATGTTGTATACAGTGCTGGCAAGATCCATTGTGGTGGGCATCGATTGACATCTAAAATCGGATTTTGGTCTCTCTTCTGAATAGTTAGCTCCTTGTTCTTCCTTAATTGGAAGGTTTAAGGGTATTTTCTTCGTGCATCATATATATAATTTTATTTCTGTATGTTAATTATGCGCGGATCACTTTGCATGTAGACGTTGGAACAAGGTACGCATTTTAACTCGTGCATGCATCATTGATTTTATCGCACATCGTCTTTTCCGTCTTCCTCCCTCTTTTCTCATTTTCCTTTTGCATAATTTTAGGATATTATAAGTGTTAAAACGCATATAATTATAAGAATGTCATATCAGTGCATTAATGTATGTATTTGTCAAGAGATTTAGCTCATTTTTCATGTTTAAAGTAAGTGAAACATGATTTCATTAGAAAACAGATATTGATGATTAATTAAAACACAATATGATTATATATTCAAGCTGCAATCCAAGTCTAAGGAAGCAATGGTTAGAGACCACCAATTACAGTAATAGCCGAAAGACCGCCAAGTGTTTGATTGAGACAAAAGGTGAAGCATACGTAATAGTTAAAAAGAAAGGAAATTACTAATCAAGATGTAATGCATCACAAGACTCATATTCTCATGATTCAAAAATTTGTAAAATTAAATTCCACAGATAGGAAAGTCAGAATTGCAATGCTATTGCACCTTATACTACTTTTACAATTCGATCTAATCCCTCTAATTAACTTTGAATCCCACATTATTCATTAAGAACTGAGTATCTAATTCCTGATATGAAGATCTGAAAAGCATATAATATTAATGTAATAGGGTCAAAATTAATATTTATTTAAGAAAATTGGAGAGAGAAAATCCAAAGCAAAAAGAAACCAGCAGAAGGGAGGGTGTGGTCTCAGAAATTTCTGTGGATTATAGTATCCATTATTCCCATGGACAAACACAGCTATTGTGGATAAGGTCTGACCCTAATTGGGATAATTCATTCATATTTATCTTTACAGCTGCAACTGCCAGTCACCAATTTATTATTATTATTTTCCTCATTACCTGGGGATATTATTTCCTACTATTATATTTCCCACATCTAGAAATCACATGCAAATATTAAAATCTCATACACGTTTTTAAATAAGAAAAATGGAGCATACATCTGGAGGTGTAACTATCGACTCTTTTTTATTATTTTTAATTTTGTGTGAAATAAAATTTTAGGAGAATTAAATCACCATATATAATAAAGGGTTGATGGGGTTGCCCCCTGGGGGCAGTCAACATGGTTGCGCTGCCTCATTTTTGGACAAATTTTTTTATTTTTTTTGAAAAATATCGTCATGTATATTCATTCCTTTATCCCTCCTATATGCCATTCGAATTTCGTCAGAAACAGAGACTCCTACGGCCTCCACCAGACAGGATCAATTTAAAAAATCATGCGACCGTTAAAAAAATGACGTCTGGATGAAGGTTGAGGAGTCTCTGTTTCTGACGAAATTCGAATGACATATAGGAGGGATATATGGATGAATATACATGGTGATATTTTACCAAAAAATAAAAAAATTTGCGAAAAATGAGGCAGGACAGCCCCATTTTCCCCATATAATAATAGTATCATTTCCAAATTAAACTTATTCCGGAAGTCTTATCATCTCCATCAATACTATCGAATTTTATCTTTTAATTCTATATGAATGTGTTACGAATGTTTGTTTTATATCAAATTTGAAATGCATATTCCTCTCAATATATTACACAAATCTCTGAGATCTCCTAAAAAATTAAAAATAATGAAAAAAAGTCGGGTGTAGGCTCCCACCTCCTCTCTGAAATATCATCAGGTTTTATTCATCATAATCATATATTATTCGTAACATAATAATAACGCCAACGTGCTTTTCATGTATGTAAATATCGGTATCATGCATATGCTGCCTCTGCTATCCACGTCATCTAGTACCTAATCTATAAATTTTAATTTTAAAATTTTAAAACAATGTGTTAAACGTCCCTGTTTATTATTTTGAGAAAACAATATTTATCATTTTGGAAATGTTATATTATGTTCATATTATAAATAATTGCTTTCTATGAATTAATAGGGAATTACCGTACCAGTATTTCTTTTATTTTCAAATTAGAATCCGCCAACTTTTTATTGTATTTAAATAATATGCAATTCATTTTTTTATACAATTCATGTTTTTTTAACCTATGTAAATAATGAGCTCTTAAATCTTTACAGCAGATTACAAAATATATACAATCCTAATACTACAAAAAAATGAGCTATAGTGACGGTTTTTTCAAAGTCCATCATTAAATTAGCCATTGTTAAATACATAACGACGATATTATTCATTGTGAAGTGATTTTTCATATTCGAAATTAGCGACGGATATCATATATATCGTTATATTATTAGCAATAGTCCATATAGCGATGCTTATTCGTTGCTATTTTTCAAATTTCTAATTAATCGTCATTAAATTTTGAACTAAAAAAATAACGACGATTAGTTGATATTTTGAAAATAGTAACGGATAAGCATCGTTATATGGATTTTTGCTTATGATATAACGACATATACGATATTCATTGCTAATTTTGAGTACGAAAACTCATTTCGCTATGAATAATATCGTCGTTATAGATTTAATAATGACTAATTTAGTGACGGATTTTGAAAAAACCATCACTATAACTAAATTTTGTTGTAGTGTAATTACATTTGTTTGCTCCTATATATGTAAGGGATAATTACACCCATAACCCTGAGTAATTCCTCAATCTCAATCATAACCCTGCATAATCGCGAATTACATGAGGAACCCTGAATAGTTACTCCGTCTCACACCCATAACCCTCCGTTAGTTTGATACATTAACTCAAGCATATGAGTGAGTTAATCTAACTATTCTATGATCTAACAGCTAGGATTAGCTAAAATGAAAAAAAAAAGAAAAAGAATAAATAAATAAAAGGCGGAAGATTCGTCGAGCCGGTGCTGGAGGCTTCGTTGGAGCTCTCTGGCGAGAACTTCATCGGAGCTCACGGACACTGGAGGTTGGGGGCTTTGAGCCTGACCATCGGCGAGTTGGCGCAGGGGAAGGGGAGGTTCCCAGGTGGCGTGCGCGGGGGGTGGGAGGTGTTCCCAGGCGGCACGCGGGGGGAGGGTTCCCAGGCGGCGAGTCGGCGCGGGGGGAGGGGAGGTTCCCAGCTGGTGTGCGCGGGGGGTGGGAGGGGTTCCCAGGCGGTGCGCGGGTGGAGGGGTTCCCTGGCGGCGAGTCGGCGCGGGGGGAGGAGGGGTTCCCAGGCGGCGCGCGAGAGGAGGGGTTCCCTGGCGGCGATTCGGCGTGGGGGGAGGGGAGGTTCCCAGCTGGTATGCGCGGGGGATGGGAGGGGTTCCCAGGCGGCGTGCGGGGGGGGAGGGGTTCCCAGGCGGCGCGCGGGGGGAGGGGTTCCCAGGCGGCGCGCGCAGGGGGTGGGAGAGGTTCCTAGGCGGATAGCTCGAGCGGAGAAGATGAGAGATGCTGATTGCCAGATCGTTCTCGATTGTAATCATGTTCCTCTCGGCATCTTCCGTCGTGAATGGCGCCGCTTCTCCTCGAAGCAGATGACGGGCTCCTCCTCGCAGAATCTCACCCTTATGATACGTCCAACTGCGACACGCTCCAGCTCGACAATGGCCTCGCTCTCACCCCTCAGATGGCGAGGCAGCGCGCGGGGGTGGAGTTCCCAGGCAGGGGGGCGGGAGGGTTCTAGGCTGTGAGCCGCCTGGGCTTGCAGGAGCGGGAGAGTTCTAGGCCGCGCGTCGGGAGGCTGCAGGAGCGAGAGGATTTCAAGCCGTGCGCCAGGGTGGTGGTGGACGGAGAGGAAGGGGGAGGAGGAAGTGGTCGACAGGGAGGAGGAAAGGGTGAAGAAGGTTGGGGCTCAGGCGGGCGGGAGGGTCGGGGCTCCGGCGGGCGGGGGTTGGAGCTCCGACGGGTGTGGGCCTTCCAGGCTTCCAGGGGCATCAATTTATAAATATAAAAAGTCCTGAGGGACAAAATTGTCCACATCTAACCTTTTCCATCTGAGTTAACGGAAATTCGAAACGGAAGTTGACACAGGGTCATGTCGTGTAAAGGTTAAGCATTACTCAGGGTTCCTCATGTAATTCGCGATTGTGCAGGGTTATGATTGAGATTGAGGAATTACTCAGTGTAATTATCCCTATATGTAATGAAAATTTTCAAAAAATTCTCCACGGTGCACACACAATTCAAATACTGGAACTAAAGGAATTAAGTTGTAATCAAAATCTAAAAATCGGGTATCACAATATTATTTGTTTTATAATTTGAGTAGGAATTAAATTGTAGGTATAGTGAAGCACTCTGAAACAATTGTTTCGGGACAATTTATTCCAGGGCCCTCGAAAAACAAGGACTTCGGAGAAAAGATTATCCATATCAAAGAGATGAGACGGCCACGTCCGCAGGAGGAATGCCAACCGGTCTAAGCAGCCGCACGCCCGTTCACGTGTGGTTTGCAATCCGGTCCCCACCGGCTCATCCGCCGCGAGCCGAACCCACGGGCCGCGTGCATGGGGCCTTAGGGGCGGAACCTTCCGGTTTACGCCGCATATTCGCCACGTCACTCGTAATAATGGGTGCCCTTTTCTCTCACTTCTGACCAATTTTTAAAACCAGTCCTGCATTTATTCATGTCGACATTTTATTGCCATGTTGTCATAAAGAAGAATAAAATCGCTACTTTTTGCAATTACCTCATAGTCCCGGATAATCTTTATAATTAAATTGGAATCCTTATAAATAGAACCATGATCCCTGCTGCAATATTACCCTACATCACAACCCATTGGCTCTATTCATGAAAGCGACCTGTGCGGTTGCTTACTTGCTCGTACATGCCTAAGCGGACTCCTCAGCCATCGATTATCTGAAGCTCCGCTTTATACGTAATTTGCATATATGGCCCTCATATGCAGGTTGTGCGGGCGCATATGCACTCCGTACACTCATTTAAAGTTCAGTTGGGTAATCGGGCAATATATTAAATAAGATTATGTAATACTATCTTTGATGATTTTGATATTTAGTTGTACTATTTTGAGCTCTACATGAAAATCATTTTTCTTAAATCTTCTGTTGGACCACATTTATTCATAAATTCAGTTTAGTTGTAGTCACTTCTTATAGATATTTATTTATTTATTTTTAAATAAAAATAAAAAACAGCGTAGAACCGCATATACCCCGCATATGCTCCTGCATACCGCTTAATTGCTATTCAGTGACCTATCCGAACGCATACACATACCGCTTTCCTGAACCTTGTCCATTAGCACGTGTCTTAAACAGAGTAAGATTATATCGCTCATGCTATAAGTAGGATGATTGAAGGAGTGCTGATGTAATTAGATAAGATTTTAGAGGGCGTGATGTAAAAATCACTCTTTTTAGCATTTGCAAAATGCAATTTAATACCTTAACACATATGCCCCTATACAATTATTGCTGGGTAAGAGTCCGTATCATTTCATGATCGTTTATGTAAATACAAGGATTATAGCGTTATGAGGATACTGCACAGGATTTTAGAGGGTATGCTTCGAAAAAACCCCAAAAAGCCAAAGCATGGGAGAGTTTTTGAAAATGTGGAGTACGCAAGGGAATATTCCCATAAAAAATCTCAGAATAATCCCACATACCCTAAATAAAAAAACTAAAAAAACGGCATTTTCCATGGGACCATTCTCTCCTCATCCAAAACAGAGGAACTCAAAGGCCACGACCCCATCTCCCTTCTCTATAAATACTCCCCACCACATCGAAGCCACAGACCCGAAACCCCAAGCAGAGCCTTCAAATCCGAACCCCTGTCCAGAAAAACTGACCCGTGAAATGTCCACAGCTGCAAGAGCGACGCGTATCACAGCACCAGTTCGCGGCCACGACGGTGGCGGCGACGGCTCGCTCCTCTTCCATTTCGACGATTACGAGCACGACAGCAATTGGACCGTTGGATCCGATTCCGACGATCCCGATCGGGATCCGGCTCCGGCTCCTGTCCCCTCCGCCGCAATGATCCGCGACCTCATGAATCCGCCCGCCTCGGACCGCTTCCGCCGCGCCCTGATCGCCGACGTGGCGGCTCTGACGGAACGATTAGGCTCGCTCCGGCCCGACCGCGCGGCTCTCCGTCGTGCCGTGGTGCGATCCCTCCGGGACTCCGGCTACGACGCCGGCCTCTGCCGCGCCCACACCGGCGGCGGCGGCCACGAGTATATCGACGTGTTGCGATCGCGGCCGTCGGCGGCTAGGTACGTCGTGGATCTGGACTTCGCGGCGGAGTTCGAGGTGGCGCGGCCCACGGAGGAGTACGGCGGGGTGATGGCGGAGCTGCCGGCGGTCTACGTCGGGAGGGCGGAGGAGCTCCGCGCGGCGCTGCGTGTGATGGCGGAGGCCGTGAAGAGGTCGCTCGCGGCACGTGGGATGCACGTGCCGCCTTGGAGGAAGGGGAAGTACCTCAAGGCCAAGTGGCTCGGGCTCCACCAGAGGACCACCGCCGTCGCGCCGCAGCCGTCTGGGTGTGCGCCCTTCCACGTGGCGGCGCGGGAGGCAGAATGCCGCGCCGTGGGATTCCGGCCGACGACGCGTCTTCTGGCGATCTCGTGATAAACAGAACGGTTAGTCACGAATGGAACGGCAGAGGATCGATATGTAAAATCGGTACGGGTTTACACCGTTGGATCCAATCTGGACGGATGAGATGCCTAGAGGAGCAGTTGCCTGGGCGGCAGGGGCTCTAAGGTTGACGCAATAGAGGTGACGTGGCAATGGATGTTGTGATTATTTTATTTTATTACGATGATAGAGACGGGTTTGTTTTGTCATTATGGATAAGTTTTTTTTAGAAATTTTCACATTTATCTTTGAAAATCTTCGAAAATGACAACAGAATCGTAATCTTTGCACTTACATCACAGTGTAAATTACACCATGACCTCTGACGAGCTGACGTGGCAGACTATTTGTAACTAAAATCTTGTCCAATTATCTAACAAACCCCTGTAAATACTCTTATTATATTCGTAATCACGTTATAGTACAATCTTTTTAGAAGTTTTCCGGGGTTATAACGTGAAAACCACCTATTTTGACCTCATGGAAAATTTTGACGTTTTATCCATAATTTCATCTTTTCTTGACTCACATTCATATTCAACAAAACACTCCATTGGACAATAACTGCTCGATCTTTTAGATATTTAAACATATTGTTCATTAAGCAAGCAGTGCCTAATCAAATAATGGGCACCAGATCAAATAATGGAGGTTGATTATTATCCATTCGATTATTATTATTATTATGACGATGATTGTTTTAATTATGCAGTCCTTATATTCCTTGAGATTTGCCTTGTCTCTTTGTCCTTCTTAGGTGGCCTCTGATGTGTCAAGCCAAACCCCTTAATTGACACCGAATTAAGTTGGCAAAGAATGACATCACCCCGTATCCCACACCTTCACTCAATGCCTAATACTAGCCAGCCGTCGAATCCGCGCACGACATTGATAAGTGAGCTCAATCACGTGAGCAGGATCGCGTCTACGAACGCTTTGAAGGCATCGTGCTCCTTCTCATTAGGCCAGATTCTCGTTGGTGATGCATCACTCATGCCGAAGCCCATTTAGTATTGTGTGCTTGCCGACTTAGTCAGTTAGTCAGCTTTGGATCATAGTCAAATTAAGATTAGGAATCCTAATAGTCCTATTCTCAAAAGGACTATAAATAGAGCATAACTCAACTACTGCCAGGATTAGAAATCCTGGGATTGGATTCTTAATCCTGATAATAGTTGAGTTGTATTCTATTTATAGTCTTTTTGAGAATAGGACTATAATATTGTATTTGGGCTATATAAAGAAAGGGCAGATGCATTGCCTCTACACCACAGCAAGAGGGAATATCACAAGGGAAAAGACAGACAGAGAGAGAGAGAGAGAGATAAGAGAGCAAGAGAACAGATAGAGTTGTACTCGTCTTATTATAATGATCCTTCTTCTCCGGTGGTCGTGAGACATAACTGACCATCATTATATCTTGTGTTCTTTCTTTCACGTACTTCTGTGGTGGTGGTGGTGGTCATTTATGTATCCGCTTCTGTATCTGAGGGGTTCGTATCCAACAATCGATATCCGAGAGGAGACGATATCGGCGGGTCGTGCTCCCATCAACTAGTATCAGAGTTTGGTTCGACGACAGCGAGGGATACAACATGGAGGATCAGTGCGAGATTCGACATCGAGGAGACGATGCAATGCAACAAGTACGCTTTCTTCAGAGGAAATTAAGATCCAATGGTTAGAGTGAACCGTTGAGATCAGGAGCATTCAGAGTCCGACTATGGTGATTCAAGAGTCCATATAAAGGTTTTTGCACACTCCGGACGATTGGACGGTTTGGATCGAGAGGATTATGCTCTGATTTTTCAGATCATACATGGAGGTACAATAAAAAAAGCAATGGAAAAATTTACGTCGAGGGATGCATCATTCTCCATGGAACCCTTCAATGGGAAGAACGACTTCACCTTGTGGCAACAACAGGTGAAGAACATACTCACGCGAGAAGGACTTGTGAAAGCTCTTCAGGATAAAGAAAATAAGCCGGAGAAGATGAAAGAGGAAGAGTGGAAAGAGATGATAGATCTCGCGAACAATACAATACAACTGTTCTTGACAGACAACACTCTTCGCGAAGTCATCGGCCTGGAGGATCCAACAGATGTTTGGATGAATCTCGATGGATGATACAAGTCCAAAACTTTGATGAATCGGCTATTGATGAAGAAGAAGCTCTATGGTCTAAAAGATGACCGACGAGACAAAGATGGAAGTACACTTGGATGAATTCAGCAAGATTTTGACAAACGTGCTTGCACTTGAAGAGAAGAATGTGGAAGGAGAATCTCTCTTCAAGAAGGAAGATAAGGCATTGATCTTGTTAAGTTCCCTTCCATTTTCCTACGATCATATTGTGACGATGTTACTCTATGATAAGGAGATCATCACATTGGACGAGACGGTTGCTTTGTTTCTTATGAATGAGTCTCAATGGAGGTCAACAAATGATGAAGGTCATGTGCTCGCAACCGAGGGTAGACGCTCAAGATCAAGGAAGATAGGATTCAGAGGTCGATCCAAGTCACGAGGTCCGATCAGATACTTCTATTGTGACAACGAGGATCACTAGATAGTTGATTGTCCAAGACGTGAGAAGGAGAAAAGAAAGCAGAAGGTTGGTGATTCTAAATCCGACAAAGAAGATTCCACCGCAGTCTGTGAGGGAGACTTGCTAGTGTATTCTAGGAAGATGAAGGCATATTCAAGATGGCTTCTGGACTCGAGATGTTCGGATCACGTGTTCTCATCCAAAGAGCAGTTCAATAGATATCAGGCATGCAATGATGGAACGGTCAAGATGGGAGGTGGAGAGGTTTACCACGTCATGGGGATTGGATCAGTGCAATTCCGCATGTTTGATGGAGTAGTGCGAACTCTGATAGGTGTCAGACACATTCCTACATCCAAGAAAAATATGATTTAACTAAGAATGATCGAATCATAAGGACATCGAGTCACCAATGAAGGGGGAGTTCTCAGAGCGAGCAAGGGAGCACGTGTGGTGATGTCCAGGACGAGGATGCAGAACAAGGTGTATAAGCTCGAGGGAAGGGTCGTGACAAGTGATGGAGCTCTAGTTCTTCCTAGGACAAGCAATACGATGAGAGAGCGGCAAGTTATCGGCATCTCTGTTGTAGAAATGCGCAAAAAAAAGAAGCGAGTGTGATTTGCTTTACCAAAGGATGTTGGCACAATCTCTAGTCATTTGAGATTTTTGATGCCACATAATTAGGCACAATGTTGAGTTGTGCGATTGCCCAAGATGGGACACATCAAGGGCGCCTAGTGATGGGTGTGCCACCTAGACTTGGTGAAATCCTGCTAACGAGACCTGCAGATGATGAGGATGGCCCAGTGCAAACTCAAGACAATGAAGAGATCGTGATAGAATTCAACTCAAGTGAGAGATTGTTAGGATTAGAATCAAATTAGGATTAGGAATCCTAACGGGATTGGATGTGTAATCCTAATATTAGTTGAGTTGTATTCTATTTATCAAGGTTGCAGAAAATGGTAGTCGGTATTCGATCGGCGGGGTCACCTACTAAGGATTAGTCGGCAGTCGCGCGACTAATCGGAATTAGTCGGTCATTAGTCAGTTTTGAATTTTTTTAATTATTTTAAATATATAAATTATTTTTATACATATATCCTTATATAATACATATATTTGTACATTTTATATGACATCATAATGAAACAAAAAAAGTAATTGACTTTAAATATAACATTAAGCATATTAGAATATGTTTGTTTAAAAAAGGTGAAAAACTAAAAAATAAAAAAGGTTGTTGTAAAAGTCTGCGGACTAGGCTCGGCTGACTAGTCGGGTGAACCGACTAACGGCCAACTAGGCCTAGTCGAGTCGGCTACCCCCCGACTCGATTAGTCGGCCTAGTCGGCTAATTTTTGCAAGCTTGCTATTTATAGTCCTATTGGGAATAGGATTATGATGTTGTATTTGAGCTATTAAAAGAGGGGGGTGGAGGCATTGTCTCTACAACACAGCAAGAGAGAATACCAGAAGGGAAGAGAGAGAGAGAGAGAGAGAGAGAGAGAGAGAGAGAGGAGAGAGATAAGAGAGTGAGTGAACTGAGAGAGTTGTATTCGTCTTCTTATAGTGATCGTTCTTCTCCAGTGGTCGTGAGAGGTGACCGACCACTGTTATATCTGGTGTTCTTTCTTTCACGTGCTTCCGTTGTAGTGGTGATCGTTTTTATATCCGCTACCGTATCTGAGGGATCCGTATCCAACAACTGGTATCCGAGAAGAGACGATATCGGCACATGGTGTTCCCACCATGTTTCACCATGCCAGGTTAATCTAAAAATCAGATTTTTTAGAAAAAAAAAAGATTTTCTACACCCATGTCTTTTCAATTTTTTCCATCTCTTATACCTCTATTTTTTTTCCAATGGGAGGAAGGACAATTATGTGAATTTAAAAAAAAGTAGAAGAGTAATTGAAAAAAGAAAAGACGTGTGTTATTGGAAAGTTTTGAGAGATCCAATCGTGGAGTGACTGGAATCCCTAAAAAGATAAAGAACAGGATTTGGACTGTGGAAGCATCTCGATTAGATATCAGATAATGGCATCATCAATCTTCTAAAAAATGAATAATTGATTTGATTTTATTCGTAAACTTTAAATTTAAATAATCATCAAATCAAACCACTGAAGAGTATTCGACTTCAAATTTGTTGTGATAATTTATCTCATCTTGAGATATACTATTGATCGAAAAACATAGCAGAGGCAAAAATTGCAGCCAAGAGAAGAAATCAAACAATCTAAGCGTCTTATTTCCCGCTCATTTCTAACCTACGAATAAACACACACACAAAAATCTCAAAAGTTAGATCTAAGATCTATGGCGAAATGGCATGGGCATCGCCATAAGCAACCCGCGACGTTGGCACGTCAACGAGCTCCAGCATCCCGACGGCCTGCACGTCAGTGTTGCCGAAGTAGTTGCGGCAGCTCTGCCACACCTGGTTCACCCTCTCAGCCCACCCAGGCAACCTATTCTCTCCCCTCCACTGCAGTAACGCAGCTCACCTCGTACGATTATCGCGGAGAAGTGCACTGGGTGGTACACGCTCACATGGACTGTGTGAGTAGCAATTGGGGAAGCGAAAGGCGATGAGAGCCTGGGACACGAGCTTTCGAGGGCCTGGGATTTGATGGCCCATGCCGCCCGCCACCCAGCAGACGTGGGTTGGGGGAGGGCAAGGAAGAGGAGGGAGAGGGAGGATGTGGTTGAATCGAAGGACCACTGGAGAGTGGCAGAGAGGTGGGGGAGACCGACACAATTCACGTAATTGGTTGTGTCTGGTGCATCAAGGGGCACCGCCTTGTTGCAGAGACGATGCTAGCAGCAGCGAGGAAGTAGTGGAGAGGGAACATGGGAAGAGAGAAGAGAGAGAGGTTTGTTCTTGAGGTGGGAGTAGGTACTGTCTTTTAACTTCATTTATTTTTAAAAACTATGGTAATCATATGTTACATGATGTCATCAGTTAGGGAGGATCACTTTCAGCTGGATCCTCTCCAGAACAGAAGAGCAGAGACACCAACAACGCGATTCAGGTCGAAGACGAGCAGAGATACCGACAACGTCGCACAAGTCAATTTATCTGGATCCTATCTGAACGTTTCCGGTGTTGATATCCTTAATCGCAATCAATTTAGATATGGGTATCTGAATGAGCTGCATTGGATTATTTTTCCAAGACACTTCTATCCTTGTATTCTTACAAAATTCACAATAGTACACTTGCATGATGACACTTTATATTACACCAGTGCAACTATAATGACATAACATGTAGAATCTGAAGCAAATATCAAACCAGTACCATAATATAAATGTCTATGACATAATATGTAGGGTGTGGAATCTCTCATTTTGGTGGCGAATAATGAAATTCAGGAAATACGGAAAAATGCTATACCTTATCATCAGTACATCAAACAAAATCCAGTTGAAAATGCTGAAGTTTAACAGGTTGGAAAAGGAGATAATGTGGAAATGGCGACGGGTCGCAGATGCAAATGCGCGGCTTTCTGTTGTAGCAACTGCCCGGGAACACAAATGGATAGCAAGCTTCAATTGGCCCTGGGTGTAGCCCATTCGACTCGCAGGATAAGATTATCATAACCATAACCATTAAGCTTGTTGATGGCACGCTCAGCGTCTTCCCTGCTGACAAAGTTGACGAAACCAAAGCCTCGGCTGATACCGGTCTTCTGATCAACAGCAACATAAACTCTGGTGACAGGGCCAAATGTGCGGAATAGCTCGAGCAAATCGGGCTCACGGGTATCTTCAGAAAGGTTGGTGACTCTCACAGAGTTCTCATCATTCCTGCGCCTATCAGGCATGGTGCTTCGCTCTGCACCAGCTCTCATGCCAGGAGGAACATAGGTCCCAGGTTTGGCGGCACCCGTAGAAGAAGCTGCAGAGTCCGAGCCAGGAAGCTTGTCGACGAACATGTCAGTCTGTGCTGCAAGATCTTTGTACGGGCATTTGGAAGTCCAGTGGTCTCCTTTCTTGCCGCACGTCCTGCATACCATAAGAACTGCCCCACCTTGTTTCTTAAGGGCAGCGAGATCTCCTCCAACTTTCGGTTCTTCGTCTTTGGAACCTATGAATCGAAAATAGGAGTAAAAAGGGGGGCATTAGGTGTGGTAAGTAACCAACAAATGTAAATAGTGCAGTGGTTGCAGAATTCAACACCAGCCATGAAATGTCAGACAAAATCACAAGCAGAGATAGCATTAAACGACAATTAAAATGTTAATAGGAATCAAAAAAATATCTTCATTTCAGGCAACAAAAGAACAAATGCAGAAGAACTAGATCAAGACAGTAAACTTCGCATAGAAGATGATATCGTAATTGAATGAAGATGAATCTTAACAGCTACACCGTGAGAAGAATGATTGTGAGATGAAGACATGACGCTATGTGAGGCTAAAGAAGCCTCAACAATATTAATAAAAGAGAGATGATAAATAGAACGAACAGAAAGGCAAAGCCTTCTCCCACTATAAGTAGAGTCGGCTATATGTATTCTTGCTCAAAACCATGTTAAAAGATTCAATTATTTTTTACGTTGGCTGTCGACTACTACCTAACGCAACCCACAAAAAGGGAATTTGAACCCTGGTCTTCTATAGGTGGTAGGTATACTGCACTGCCACCAGACCGTTTACAAACGGAAAGTTACGAAAATATATGCATGAACACTATTTTGAAAACCAGATGTTATCGCAGTTCCCATTTTTTGACCTGAAAAAGCTCTTAAGACAAAATCCATGAAAACATAAATTAAAATGTTAATAGATTATGGGGGGACAAGCACTTCTCAAGAGCCAAAAGTAACTATTTAATATTGATAATCGACTAATCATAATCGTAGTAAATAACTAAATTATCTAAAATACGCTTCCCATAAATGAGTTGGACAAACCTTGTGCACGTGTCATTCCTACCCATAACCTCATTTGTCACTTCCAAATCTCCCACAATGGAAAATCGCCCATTGTTCTGGAAAATAAAGGACCACATCGTCTCTTGACCCATTTTTAGGGATCAACTGCGTAGACTCTTTGCTTCCAGATAAATGTAATTTAGATGCCCAAGATTAGATAAAAAAAATGGTACATTGTTATTAGCAGATTCCTCAGAAAATGTCTTGAGTCTACCACATTTACATGGCTCTTTATCAAACTTCTCATACCTTCAAACTGAGTTCTACAAGGTTTTCATAGCACGGGTTCAATCAACCTGAAACAAGTTTTCTTCTTAGTATCCTTTATTGACAAATTCCTTGCACCATTTATTTGGCATACCGTGTCTCCTCTTCCAGGGCTCTTCATCTAAGTTATCCAACAACTCATATCTTAAGACCAAATTGCTAGATAGCCTTCTTAGAATGGGTCCAACCCACATTCAATGAGATTCCTTCATTTAATATTCTACCGATGCCACGCCACTCATAAAAAATATGATCCTTTTTTGTGTGACCACACACTGCAGGGGCTTCTTTCTCTCAACTGCATACATTCTTCGCACATGGTAGGAGTTTATGACCACATACTCGTAGCCATAAAGCATTGTAAAGTACAGCTGCAACTGCAGCTCCATAAGATTTTCCTTTTGTCTTTAAAGTTATCACCGCATTGCTAAGAACGTGACACTCGTGCGCTTCAACCGCTGTACAATATATGTGAGTGACACCTAAATCAATTTCTCCATCCCATTGAAGGATCGAAGCCAAGTTCATAAAGGCGACCTATTGAGTGCAATATTTTCACAGGCTTTACCTCAATCATGTTTTTAATTTCCTTGCCATTTAACTTATATTCCATACACCATGTCTTGATTCTACTTATCAAAAACCCATCAGCTCCATGGCTCACACTTCACTGATCATGTCCATTGACTTATCCACTAGAGCAGAGTCACAAACAACAAACACACCTCCGTGTGTACATGATTTACTAGATTCATCTCCTGTGAACAGCCAGCATGAGTAAAGAATATGTGGTTACGTTCCGTAAATCACATAAACCAGACTTAGTGCCATCTTCTATAGCCCACAATATTTTAAATTGCTTTTTACTCAGTCTTCCTTTCCATGGAATTGAATATTATCATTTTTAGAAATAAATAGGCCCAAAATATAACTACGTCCTTCCTTAGAGTCACACCCGCCACATTATTCCTTACCATGACACATGACGAACCCAAGGTTCGTGTGACATTGGATGGATAATCCACGCAAGTACGTAGGATATAGGACTATGAATGAAAACAGACCCACACATTTGTATACAATCCACTACGGTATCTGTTTTTATGTGAACGCTATTGTATGTGTTTTTTTATAAACGCTATGGTATGTGTTTACAAAGATACTGCAATTAGTATCGCTTTGACAACCTAGTGTGAATGATGATACCCCCCCCCCCCATGTTGATGGCGCCTCTAGCCTCTTCCGCTCAATCTCTATAAGCATTAACACCTCCTCGAGCAAGAAACACCCTTCCGACCCCACTACCATCATCTTCTTCCCCTCCCTACCCTCACCACCATCATCTCGAGTCCATAGAAGGTCGTATTGGCGATATATCGGTCTCGACAGGGAAGGGACTTTGATATCATCCAGTATATTCTTTTACAGGGATATCGATGATATATCGCCATATCGGCTCATATCGGTCAAAATCGTCGATGTTTCGCCGATATCTCTATATATCAATGTTATTATTCATGCAAGATTAATTCCACTACTTATCTAACTACACCCAGTATCAAACACGTATCTAGCTACACCTAGTATTGAAGCATGCAATGATTTATATATATTTTGTTTTGGGCCAGGGACGTTGCCCCCGCACCTCCGTAAGGAAGGTCAACCTGGGTCCCCCTTAGCCACCCCGAGCTCGCTGACCGGGCAACAAGACCCCCGTATTGGTAGGATATGGTGCGACAGGAGGGTGCATACAATGGTTCTTCAACATGGGAGTGTCCAATAAATTTTAATTCATCCCCCCCCCCCCTGAGAATATTATTATGAATTATGTCTCTTAAAAAATGCTATATCCGCTATGAGAGACAACAGTGCAGGGAGCCGATTCAAATCCTCCACGGAATTCTTAGTTTTAGGTAATCTCTTTTATAATATTACATTGATTTAAATATTTTTCATTTATTTTTGTAAATAGATAAATCTTTATACCAAAGAAATGTTTCTCCTTAAATATTATGTACATTTTTTGAATCAAATGACTCATGTCAATGCCATTCACTATACCATGACTAATATGACCGATATGAGTGAGTGATATAAGATCATAGATGAATTATAATTATGTGTTATAAATATCTAAGTGTAAATTTCCAAGTTATTTCATGTTGTAAGAACTTGAATAAAATCCATTTCCAATATCTATAAGGCAATTCTCTTCAAAAAATTATCTATAAGTCAAGAATCAACAATAGTATCGATATGTCCGAAATGATCGATATATGCGATATAAGCTTCATATATGATCGACATGTGTGATCTAAGAGTATATTTGTAAGTTATTTAGTGATCTAGGAACTTGGATGAACTTCATCTTTAATATATATATAGGTCAACAACTAACAGTACCAACGATATGTTCGATATCATCGACATGTGCAATACAAGGATCATAGTCTTCATAAATGATCTATATGTGTCGTCTAAGTGTATATTTGTAAGTTATTTAATGTTATAAGAACTTAAATGGAATCCATTTATCTATAAGTAAGGAATAAACATTAACAATGATATATTTGATATGACTGATATGTGCGATATATGGTTATAAATGATCGATATGTGTGGCATAAGCGTGTACTTGTAGGTTATTTGTTATTTTAATATCTTGAATAATCTTAATTTCTGAAAAAATGACAAAAAATGGCTTTTTTTAGCCATTTCCGACATTTCCACCACTATCGTATATCCCGATATATCCATTTCCGAGCGGGCCGCAACAACATATCGATATCGATACGACCTTCCTTTGGGGTGAACACCGTCGAGTGCTTCCCCCTTTTTTGAACTTCAAAAAAATCGATACGACCTTCCTTATCTAATCTCCGCCTCAACTCCCAAAACCTCACCACCTCCAACCCTTCATATGATCTCCTTGTTTGCATCCAATGAAATCAAACCGAAGAAGACCATGGCTCTCACATCTTCGACAACATTCGTGCATTCAGATCTGATCATGTATATCATCTTGCTCATGATCAATATTGCCCTTTCAAATCTAGGAAGTTCGATATGAATCTAATAGCCTAAATTTTGAAATATAAAAAAAATTATCACTTATGCCATTAGAAGACCATATCTATATCGTATCGATCCGCCCAGAAAAGGATATATCAGGATATATCGTCGATATAATGACGATATTGGCAAAAATGTCGAAAATGGCTCAAAATGGTATTTTTTGCTGTTTTTTTTTAGAAATTAAGATCATCCAAGATATTAAAACAACAAATAACCTACAAATACACACTTATATCACATATCGCACATACTGGTCAATTTGAACATATCGATGTTAATGTTGATTCATGACTTATAGATATTAGAAACGGAGTTCGTCCAAGTTCTTAAAACACTAAATAACTTACAAATATACTCGTAGATCACATATATCAATCATCTATGACCCTTATATCGCACATATTGGTCATATCAAACAAATCGCTAGTACTGTTAATTGTTGACCTATAGATATTAGAAATGGAGTTTGTCCAAGTTCTTATAACACTAAATAACTAACAAATATACTCTTAGATCATACATATCGATCGTCTATGATCCTTATATCACATATATCAATCATATCGAACATATCGTTGTTACCCTTGATTGCTAACTTGTGGATATTGGAAATGTAGTCCATCCACGTTCTTATAACATTAATAACGTACAAATATACATTTATGTCACATATATCGATCATCTATAACCCTTATATTGCACAAATCTGTCATATTGAGCATATCCTTGTTAATGTTGATTGTTGACTTATAGATATTCGAAATGGAGCTCATCCAAGACTTATATTGCATCACATAGTATGTATAAACTAAATGTTTGAGTTATTTTTGGAACCAAACAATAAAGAGCATAAAAGTATTTTTTTAAAGAGACATAATTCATAATAATATTTTTCGAAAGGAGAAAGAAGACGAATTAAAATTGATTGGAATCCCAAGGTGAAGAACCATTGTATGCACCCCCTGTCGCACTATACCCTACCAGACAGAGGTCTCGCTGCTCAATCAGCGAGCATGGGGGTTTGGGGGGCAGGTTGCCCCCCCCCCCTGCGTGGGCAATGCCCCTGACCTGAAATAAAATATATAAAAGATTATGTGTTTTAATACTAGGAGTAGAAAATAAGTAGTAAAATCAAGCTTACAATGGTATTATTCATCAATATATAGATATCGATGAAATTTCGACGATATCGGGATATCCAGGAATTTTTGTACTGAATCCAACCATTTTTGACTGATATGGGTCAATATGGCGATATCCTGCCGAAATATCGATCATATATCACCGATATATTGGTAAATGGATATACACCTTGATAACGATACCCTATACCTCTCGATACCGATATATCGACGATATCGTCGATATATCGTGACATGGCCTTTTATGCTTATGCCCCTCTTAGATATTGCAATATCAGTTATACCTCTTCCTTTTTTGTAATATCAATTGTGCCCCCGATTTCATCCGTAATTATCATGTATGCCCTTCGGGTTAGTTGTCATCCGTCCACGTACAAACGAGCGTTAACTTTTAGGACACGAAGGTAATTAGATATAATAGCTAGGATATATGTGTCTTTCTCTAAAAACTTCTTTCTCTTCTTCCTCTTCCTCCTTTCTAAACCCACCACCACTTCCTCCGCCATCTAAATAATACCCAAACCAAAGACACAAGTCGTGAGTCTCATCTTTAACCTGCAGGTCCATACAACATTACATCTTCACCCAAATCACCTTTGGCCAAGTGTAAGCTAGAACATATCTTTCTAAATGCAGGCTCGTGCAGAACGAAGGTGCCCTTCGCTAGTCGGAGTTAGATCTAAAGTCCCCTTTCATCACCGGAGACCCAACCCTCGTTGTCGGGGGCATTAAAGCTCGTCACCACACAACAGCTCCATCTGGGAGCCCTCCTTCTCGGAGAGAAGGTTGCATCCGTCATATCTGCAACGGCCTGCAACAACAAGCTCGACCGCTTACTGTCACGCTTTAGTCGTTTCACTAAAGCAAAGATCTTCAAATTGAGTGCTTCACTGACTTCTAGTCCAACCTTAGGATCTAACCGGAGACAGAAGCCACTCCCCTACAGCACCCAAGGATGTCAGCACCGGGACCCCCACTGAGCATTGTCGTCCGCAGCACCTATTGTGTCCCTTCACTGCTACTCCATTGTAAAAGCAAAAGGGAGCCAACTTACCCAATCATAAGGTTCTTGAGGTCAAGCAATCTTTGCCATCTTTTCCTCCAATCCAGACAAACCCATTTGCTCATTCAAATTGACATATAGTTTCCTCGACTTGGGTCGATCTCGGAATCATCTCATCTGCAGAAGAGGTTGATCGATTTTTGTTCCTCCAAGATTGGTCAATTTTTGTTCTTCCTTCAGCAGAGAACAGAGCACGAAGTTGGTACCTCGAATATTTGATTTGTTCGTTGCAGTTTGCAAAGCATGAATTTGCATCTTAGGGGGCATTTTGGATGGCATTCGATGAGAGTGTCGTGAACAGGATGGGGAGCCCTCCTGGAGGTGGAGCTGCTTGGAACCATGTCGGGGAGCAACCGTTGATCGGAATCGGGCTCTTCGTTGCTTGCTTCAACTACAGCCTCCTATCGATTACAACCTACAGAAAGGGTGATCTTGTTGTGAAGGTCGTGGGCATGGATGCTAGCAGAGAGAAGAGAGCAGTGGAGGAGAAGACGGGGACATTGACATTTTTAACCCTCTTAATTGTACCCTGGTTTGAAAAAACCATGGTTTAATAAACTCAATGATGGTCAAACTAATAGAAGGGCACAAGTAGTAACTGTAGAAGAAACCAGAGTGCACAACTGATATTCCGAAAAAGGGTATAACTGAGCTCTCACTCTAGATTTCCTTCAAGAGCGAGAGAAGGAGCTGACGTTTGGTGGAGAAACGGCTTTTTAATCGAAAAGCTATTATATATTTTCCCTTTCTTATTGTTGGTGGTCCAAGGCTGCTTTTGGAGAAGCGAACGTAGGGCGCAACGTGGAAAGATTCTATAATATTCAGAAGCAGAGAGGCTCCCACTCACCTGGAGAATATTCAGAGGAGGTCTGTTGTGGGCAGAATAATCTCCGGGTAGTTAATTTGTTTAGCCCTGGTTGGTGGAGATTTTATGATAAATTTTCATGGCCAATCATGATCCTGAGTTGGTACCTCCTACTGGGGGAAATAATGTTTCTGCTAATGATTTTCCTCCCATTCCCTTTGGGAAGAAAACTGAAATAAAGAAACACATGGAAAGTAATAAAGAAATTTTAAAGCAACAGCCGAAATCTTATGCATCTGCCATGTGTTGCTCACACTGTGTTCCTCATGTTGAGGACTCTATTACTTTTTGAGAGGCACAAATAGTGGAAGGTGACTATGTTATTACTGTGACTGAAGCAGAAGTCAATACACTGCAGAAACCATACACTGCAGAAACCCTTTTCCAAATCCTTGACAGCACAACTTCCAAAATCGAGGGCAGATCTTCTTGGTTTTCAAAAAGTTTTAAAAGGGAGATTCACGCATTTGTGTATAATCTCACTGGGAGCTGCTTACTCGAGACATATTTTGATAAGATATGAGGAAGAGAGACTATCACATCCTATGCAATGGGTGATATGAAGTTTAAGGATGAATTGGTATCTATCTTTAGGTGGTCACCGTATTTTCGACCAAATATAAGGAGCACGCGGTATCCAATTTGGATAGGCCTACCTGGGTTAAATGTTCATCTTCACAATCCTGGAATGATCAAGTCTATCGCTAATGTTATAGGAAGATACATGTCTGGTTAAAGATCACACCATTCCTCGCTAACCACAGGGGAACCAAATAATCGTACAGATCTTCATTAAAGATAATTTTATTATTAAACAAGGACTTGGTATTAAGCCCATGATCAACAATCCAAGGGTCATCATTGCATGCGCCTACTTGAAGAGAAGACCCTTCAATTAGCGTGTATAATGTGTATTGACACTTGCATTTTGGAGAACCTAATCCCTTAAGAATTATGTGCCTTAGAGAAAGAGAATAATACAGCTCATACGCACCTCTTATTGAAACCCTATCGTGAAGAAATCTAAGTTCGTGGGAAGTAACAGGAGTCATCTTCGCGTCCACGAGAGAGACACTACAGATTGGACTTGATTCGGGAGGTCTCTTGCTTTAGAGACTCACATTTCAAGAGGTAACCCTGATCTCATCTTAATATTCATTAGAATATTAGAAGCCTTGTTAGGAAAATAATTTCCCTAATTTAATGGTTTCACAAAGTACAAATTGTTGTGCTAAAATTTCTTGTTCATACGATGAACATGCAATGCTTTACGCAAATAATTTGCTAATTTTACGCATTTTTGTGATAGAAGTTCATAAATAGTTTATTTACTTCCTTCATATTACAGGTGATGAGATCCCCATATTCCTAATTGTAGTGGAATTGGGGATATGTAGCACTGAACAGATAAGATTTGATGACTACATCAAGAAGGGCAGGCGTGAGGTCAAAAACAAGTCTAAAGGGAGAAATCAAGGTTCAGAAATACGGTTCATGTGGCCGCATATGTGGCCACATATGTGTATGTGGTGGCCTATCCGAAGCGCATTTACAGTATGCGGTCATATGCAATCCAGCTGCATATGCGGGCCGCCTAAACTGCATATACGACCGCTTAGTCGGTTGATATGCGGTGTGGTTTGGGATCCGATTTAGAATCCGTATATAATTCAATAACCATCGTTTTCTCTCGTTCCAGCGCCTCCACGCCTCCATCGTTTTCTCCCGCATTGGAATTGCCCTAACCTCCATCACGCCTCCACGCTCCAGCGCCTCCGCCCTCGACGCCTCCACGCTCCAGCGCCTCTGCCATCGACGCCTCGCCGCCTCCACGCTCCAGCGCCTCCGCCCTCGACGCCTCGTCGCCTCCACGCTCCATGTAAAGGAACAGTTCCTTACATGATTACATCTGATACTCTTCTGTCCATTAAGGTCATCTTTGGTTGTCTTTAGGAGCTTGAAACTTCTATTAGTCCTACTTTATCTCTACATCTTTTAGAGAATTCGACCTTCCTCACCTCCTCTAGAAGCGACAGCCGATGCAACTTCTGTGGAGGACGTGGACGTGACTCTAACAGCGGTCGTAGTCATGATTGTGGATGAGGTCAGGGTCGTGATTCTGTTTTTATCCTCAGTGCATTCATTGTCAGTGGTGGAACCACCTTTCTGAGCAATGTTGGGCAAAGTTGATAATCCCCATCATGCCAATGTTGCATATACATCTGACCAGGACATGATAAGGACAAATGCACCTTCTGATCACTACTCTAGTAGACAAGCAGTCCAACGTTCAGCTACAAACGGATCTCACATGATGCACCTACTTTTTTTTGAAGTCCAAAAGAGGAGGGGGTAACACGCTATGGTGTCCGCCCCAAAATTATATTAAAGAAGTTAAAAGTAACAAAAAACAATTGGACAGACATTCACACCAGAATCCAATCCTCAACAAAATCCTTGGACTAAATACAAACATTCTCCCTATAGAACCTCTGGCCAAAGAACAGTAAAGCATTCCTAGCCAACCAAATAGACCAAAACAAAGACACAAGGCCAAGGATCTCCCTCCGCGACCGATGCCTAGCTGACCGCATCGATCCCCAAAAAGTGTCAAAGGACCTCGGACTCACCCATCCCAATCCGAGGACCTCTCACAAACCAGTAGTGCATGAGCAGGCGAAGAAGAGATGGTCCACAAATTCAGTACCATTCCCGCACAAGGGGCACTTATCAGTAATCGAACCAAAGAATATGGCGCAGCTATCCCGTGCCATCAAATGCTTACGTCTAAGAAACTAAAGGAAGAAGCCAATCTTCTCAGGTATCCGAAGACCCTAAACAAAGTTGCAATCCCCGACAAGCTCATCAGTGCGCGTAGGAGGCGGCCTGCGAATCGCCACGTACGCCTTTCTGACAGAGAAAGAGAATCCCCTCCATACCCAGTGGTCCCTGCCCCCTACGGGGCCCTCACAGCCAGCCTGGGAAGTCACACATATGAAGGAATTCCTCCAGCCTCTGATTGGAGAAGTTTGCACAAAAAAGCGGTATCCAGTTTCCATCGCACCAGCAGCTAGAACCCGTGCACCCCGATCAGCCGCCAAGGCGAAGAGGTGTGGGTAGCAACCATCGAGCGACCCGCCAACCGTCCAGTCCTCCGTCCAGAAAGCAAAAGATTGCCCATTTCCCAACAGAAGTCTAAAGAACTCATGGAACCGAGGCAGCACCGACAGAATTCCCTTCCAAAAGGGGGACGGCATACTTCCCGCAGCAATTCCAGACGGCGAAGAGATAGAGAAACGATAGATGTGTCTAACCAGATCACAGCAAATATCCTCGCACCTTCCCCACAACCTGGGCACCCACTTTAAAATCAAGGCTTCATTCATAGCATCCAAGCACCTAACTCCCAGACCACCCTTCGCCTTTAGCAATGTGATAGTATCCCAGTCAACCAGGTGCATGTCGTTAGCCTCCTGCCTACTCTTGCTCCACAGAAATCTCCACATCAGTCTCTCTAGGTGCTTATGAATCCCCTTGGGCAGGATGCGCGCAGATATAAAGAAAATCAGTATTGCAGCAATAACCGCCTTCAAAAGAACAAGACGTCCCCCTTGGAAAGGATGGAGGACCGCCATCCAGTCAGCTTACTTTCCAGTTTCTCAACAATCGGTAACCAGTCCCCCAGTTTGACACTGCCGATCGTCAGCGGCAGACCAAGGTAGCGGATAGGCAACTTACCACAAGCCACCCCCAACTCGGCACACGTACGCTCCTCAGCCTCAGAAAAAGCAAAGGACACCATAGTAGATTTTTGCCGAGTCTGTACGCGACCCGACAACTCACCAAAAAGCTTAAGAACGACCGCCATATCGCTGGCTTCCTCCCTTCCTCCCTCAATGAAGAAGATAGTGCCATCCGCATATTGAATAATAGGAATAGTTAGCCCATCTCTTGAGAAACCTGATGTGATCCCACAGCTCTGAACATGGACGACCAAGCAGGCAAGCACGTCAACGGCAATTACGAATAGAAGAGGAGCTAAGGGGCAGCCTGTCTGACCCCCCTCTGAGGCTGGAAGAATCCTCCCTCCAGGTGGCCATTAACAAGGACCGCCATCGATGTAGTGGTAACACAATGCTTCATCCAAGATATCCAAATGCCCAGGAAACCCTGCCTATGCAATGCCTCCCACAGAAATCTCAAGTCGAGCGTATCATATAGTTTTGCAAAAATCCACCTTCCAAAGCATCGCCTACACGCCATGCCTTTTCCAATCAGCAATGATCTCCAATGCCACTCCCAATGAGACTATTCCTACTGTGTGCATGGCTACTACTTCGGGTACCATAGCCAACTCGGTTACTCCCAATGAGACTATTCCTACTGTGTATATGGCTACTACTTCGGGTACCATAGCCAACTCGGTTACTGCCACAACATCGATATGGATTATTGACTCTGGTGCGTCTACTCATCTGATGGGAGAAGGTAGCATGCTAACCTCTTCTAACCTTCTTCCACTGTGAAGTCAATTTGGGTTACCAATAGTACTCATTCTTTTGTTACCATCGTTGCAACCATGGAATTTTCCTCCAAACTAAAGCTCGCTGGAGTTTATTATGCTCTTGAATTTCCTTTAAGTTTATTCTATGTTCATAATCTTTGTGTTGAGCTGAATTATCATGTGATTTTTGACAAGTTCTATTGTTATTTTCAAGACATTCAGACGATGCAGATTTTAGGTGGGGACATGAGAAGAACGGTCTTTATTACCTTGATATCCCTGCCAATTCTACCATTGTTGGTGTTAACTCCACCTCCACTGACACATTCCTATGGTATTTACAACTTGATCACCCTTCCTTTTTATATTAGAAGGAGAAAACGCACATAGGTGTCTACCCCAGTATTATTATGATAAAGGTAAAAAATTACAACTGTTTGCCCCAATATTATTATGATAAAGGTAAAAAACTATAACTGTCGGGACTTGAATAGAGTTCGAGCATGATGAAGCACATTCTCAATGTAAAAAACATCCAGTGCAAAAGAGAATAATGAACATCATTCCGAGCATTGCCTCAATATTTGTCTCCACTCTACCTCCCTCCTTCATGTCCTCCAATAAACTATCACGTAGATATGTGCGCCTCTCCTCCATCTCTGTCGTTGTCAAATGACTCAAATCGCACTCATCTTCCAAGCAGTCCAATCTTAAAACCTTGTCCTGAGCCTGAGCCCCCTACATTGCAACTGATATGTAGTGTCTTTAATAAAGTCAATTACGTGCCTCCCCAACCCCATCAGTTTGGAAGCAAAATGAGTCGTAGTCGACCCAATCGGCCGATATCCACGCTAAAAAGTGCCCACCATATCCTTGAAGCCACCCTCTAGAAGTCAGTAGCGTTCAAATCTAATGAAAGATCTCAACCTCATCTCCTCTCTAGACAAACACACGAGGGGTGTGTGATCTCAATGTGCACGAGGAAGTGCTCATGTGCATTCCAAAGGAAAGATCTATATGCCTTATTAGATACCAAGATACGATCAACACCTAGCCTCGATCTAGAATATCTCCATGTAAAGCGGCATCCCCAAGAGGCATCCACAATTTACAAGCCATAATCATAGTGAAGAGTAGCGCCCCTGAACCATTGTTCATCCTGCCATGCATGAGCAGTCTAGCATCAGGAAGAAACATCACATTGAAATCGCCCTCAAGTATCCATGAAATGGAAGTGATATTTTTCTCTATCCAGTTGCAGACCATCAAGCAGCTCCAACAAAATCACTCCATGTGGTGATCCATACACAAAACCAAAAGCATTGTGCCATTTGTCTTCCTCTGCAGGAGCACGGAAATAGAATGTCGATCTGTTATTTCATCCTTTACCAGGACAAATTTATCAATGTTCAACCTAACCACAAAGGCCACCCAGGCACCATTGGAGTTAGTAGCTATAAAACAAGCAAGATGCATGCCACCAATTGTACCCTAGATCCCATCCATTCTTTACGCAATTTTTATTTCTTGTATTAATATAATATGGACCTTTGCTTCACTGCGCAATTAACATGTTGTAGTTTGCCTTTCTGACCTGTCGAGTACTCGTACATTCCTATTTAGAATGTTCATGAGGACACATTGGTGGCACCTCATGGTGGAACTTACGCCCAAACCGTTCACCAAATCTCTACCCACAGGGTTCCTTGACGAGTCCATACTGCATATCTTCTTCACCTGCAATTTGCAAATGATCGGTTGTCTAAGCTTCATTACCACCCTTCCCTTGATTTAAATACATCATCTTCCATGGGTCCATCTGCAACCACCGACTCGGGAGCCCCCATCGGCCCCTCCTAACAATTCAAGTCTCCTATACCATTTTTCTAATTAGTGAGGGAAACATGCATAATGTTTGCCCCGGGATTTGAAGCCTAGTCTTTTAGATGGCAGGCATACTACATTACCATCAGACCATTAGAGATCCTAGAGTAAATCCACCCAAATCTTAGGGAAGTAGTCAAGTGGGGGAGAGGTAGATACAAGTGACCTTCGTTGACATCTTCCGGGTGCCACAAGATCTCAACTCCACCTAAATATCTCTTGCTGCAGCAGGATCATGCTTCGCCACCTCGAGGTCCTTGGTCTCATCTCCATCCCGACTCTAGTTGATTCATGATCGAAACCTCCTTGAACCACCATTTCAATGTCACATGTAGGTCTGACCCATGGACAAACCGTCAGATATGATAGACGGTCATGCTAGCATGCTCCACCATCAGCCCACTAATGGTTTGGAGATTTATAGCCCGAAGTGGAACGCCCCCGAGATGAATGACATTGTAGAAAGGTCCTAAGGGACTCCATCTCTCAATGTTACCCCAAAGAAATGATCCTTCCATCTGACTCCAATGCCAGAAGTGACTGAGGTGTCTTCGAGGGCACCGAAAAGGGGGGCCCTGGGAGTATCAGGCCCATCGAAACCTCAAATGGAAGATCAAATCGAGAGAGGACATGAAGCTCCCATTAAACACTGATCCGAATTTACCAATCAGATACCCGGTCCCCAAATGAGAAAACCAAATTATGGGCTCCATCGCATGTTCCCTTCACCAGTAACGCCTCCCAACAGTTTCGGGACCTTCGACCGATTAATTATGTGCCTCTTACCGAGACATTTGCAGCAAAAACGTAACGATCGTGTCGTTACCGCTTCCACTGAAGTTCGGTCCCTCTGTCGCATGGTCATCGCCTTCGTTATCCATGATAATGCGAAACTCCTCTACCTTGATATGAAATAGTGCCTTTCCCATTCATAGGCACACCTTTGATGGCACGAAACCTCCTTGAACCTCCATTTCAATGTCACATGTAGGTCTGATCCCATGGACAAACCGTCAGATATGATAGAGATCATGCTAGCATGCTCCACCATCAGCCCACTGATGGTTTGGAGATTTATAGCCCAAAGTGGAACACCCCTGAGATGAAGGACATTGTAGAAAGGTCCTAAGGGACTCCATCTCTCAATGTGGGATGGTACTAACTCATTCTTAGATTCATGACCTCAAGTTCTCAACAATATCCGCATCACGTCAAATGAGAGACCATTCACACATACGGGGGAATCTCCCAGCAAGAATACATCTCCATCAATGCTTCGACCCGCTTTGAATCTTACGTCTCCCATCGCCGAATGGATACAATCATTACCACTCAAGCAAACTTCCACCGAAACTTACGCCAAAAAGGGTTGACTAGGATGCACCATCTGCTTATTCTGCACACGATCGTGAAGCCATGGCACCTTCTTGTCTTGCCTCGCCAACCACGAACCTCCCCGAGATTACGTGCACCTTCGGCGATGATGACCAAAGCCTCCACATCCAAGACACTAGATCATTGTTACATCCAAAACGGGGAATATGAGAAGATGGCAAGCATGCGACATACAAGAGAAGAAATATTATGAATTATAGAATCTCAGCTTGAGGCGGCATTCAAGGCAACAATTCAGAGGAGGAAGGTCCCCCTAAGAGCGGGTACAAGAATCATGGTTGCAATCTTGATACTAATTAATAAGGGATGTGTCACTGGACTAGCATTGCTCTCCCCTCCCTACCGAACTATATATTAGGGCTCACGTAGATGACTACTAATCGCAAATCGAGCGAAGGTTGCTACTTCTCCAACCATGTCGACCTCTACATCCAGCCTCACTAATTCCAATTCAGGAGCTAACGAACACAATCTTGGTACTTCTCTATCTCACTGGAGGACAGAGAGAAGAGCCAACAAGCCTCCTCCCTCCCTCAAGAGGAGGCGAGTAGACACATCGCCGCTCCCACAGGGGAGGCCTCAAAGTTAGAGGTCGATGACTTCTCTAGACATTCTGAGCCCTCAGTCAAGACTATGAGCAACCCACTAAGGTGGCTTTAGGTAGCCTTTCCGCCTTACTAGGACCCTTTAAAGCTCTCTCGATGTGTGCTCTTCTTGCTCCCCTACATGTTTGGCTTTGGGAAGTTCCCCCTATAGTGACGCGTCTATTATGAACTTAAGCCATGTTTGGCGACCTCTAAATAGATTAAATTAAAAGTGTTGTAAGCTATCAAGCACCTACCCCCATTGCCAATATCCTTGGGAGATGTGTGGTCCAGTTATGAGAGGGAAAAAACACATCCAAATTAGAACAATGCACATAAATGGACAGCTAAGACCCATCACCTCCAACTAAATAAAGCATACGGTACTTGAAAGATCTCAAAAATCCCATCATAGAATGAAATACGCCAAGTACATAGGTAGAACCAAATGACACTCTTCCTTAAAATATAATAAAAATCCACTACAATTAAGCACGGGATATGTTGCCTAAGAATGATGATGCAATCATGGACACGGATTATGTTCAGCGTTAATTGTGGTTTTCCGTCAATTTATAAGTATGCCATTTATTTTATTTTTACCGAATAAATTGAGATCAATTAAAAAATCAATATTCCAAAGTTCGCCATTTAATTGATGAGGTTAAAGTAATTTCAGAAATCAATTAGAGTTTGATTGGATATTAAAAAATTCTCTTTCTATAATCGGATCCCCAAGCATCTATTTAAAGGGCTTAGCATAGCATTGATAAAAAAGGATATAATCGTATTACGTATTGGGTTATGGTTTTGTAGATTTTCTACACCATTATCTCATTCTTATATTTCCTTTGAGTGATTCTACCATTCTTCTCAACTGATAAAAAGGATATAATCTGATTGCGTATTGAGTTATGAGTTTTGAAGATTTTCTCCACCATTAATCTCAAACTTCTATTTTCTTTGAGAGAATCTGCCCTTCTTCTCAACTTGCGGAGTTTGTTATGCCTATTTTTTCCCTTCAGTCGTTGGTTTCTTCATCTGCATTGAGTGGTATCTAATCAACGCAACGAAATCATTCTCATGATTTGACGATCCCATTAAATACATGAAAAGAAGATCCGAGAATGCAAGTATGTCTCCCTCACGCGCAAGAGGAAAGAACATATCGTTCGATGCATGAAAGAAAAAGTCATTTAGAAGAACAATAAAACAACAACAAAGCATTTTCCCACATTAAGTACGATCAGCTACATGGATTCTTTCCGATCCTTACGTTTATGGCCACACATCCATCTTAGCATTTTCATTTGTGGTACTGTCATTCTCTATACATGTCTATGGTTCACAGGCCAACATTCAGATCCATAAAGCATAGCAGGTCTCATTGCTGCATTGTAAAACTTTCCTTTGATTTTCAAAAAGATTTTTCTTATCACATAGAACAGTAGAGGCTCCTCTCCACGTTGGCCAACCTACATTTTCTGAGTAACAACTCCATCGATTTCCCCATCATGTTGCAAAATAGATCCCAAGATCTAAAAGAACCTTTCTTCCTAATGTTATCATCACCGATCTTCACAACAATTCCTTCACCACTGGTTCCATCAAAAGAGCACTCTATATATTCATTCTTAGCCCTACTTATGCAAAATCCTTTAGTCTCTAAGGCATGTCTTCAAACCTCAAGCTTCTCATTTACTCAATCTCTAGTTTCATCAAACGACGCAATATCATAAGCGAATAATATACACCAAGATATCTCATTCTGAATGCGGCTAGTCAACTCATCCATAATCAAAGTAAAAAGGAATGGACACAAAGGTGAACCTTGAGATGATGCAATAATCACTCTTTCTAGATGGGATCCTTACACATGATGAAGTCCGTCATACATATCCTTTATACGGTTAATGTATAAGCCATGCACTTGCCTCTTCTCCAAAACTCTCCACGATATCTCTCATGGGACAAAATCATAAGCTGTCCCCAAATCAATAAAAATCATATGGAGGTTCTTCCTTTTAGCTCTACAAGTCTCCATTGTTCTCCGCAACAAGTAGATAGCTTCAATAATTGAGCGACCTAGTACGAATATGAATTAGTTTTATTTACTTTAAAAAGTTGCCTCAACCTTTTTCCGATAACATGTTCCCAAATTTTCATGGTATGACTCATTTTCGGTCCATTTCAGTCGAATTTCAACTAAAACAATAAAAAGAAGGAATCTAGATACGTCATCTGTCTACCCTCTTAGACCACTCTTTCACCTAACTTCGGCCACTTTGGGTGGTTTTTGAGCTCTACATATTGGTGTATTACATTGCATTAATTCATCTCACAAGACACAAGAAATTCATTCATTTCTCGAATTTTCTTTCTTGTTGCTTCTCTCTAGTAAATGGAGTGCGTGCAGTTGTGCGAGTGCTAATTTGTTAGTAACCTTCTAAGTCTTGTGACTGTAAGTATTTGCCTTGCATATAGATTGTGCTTGTGGATGTTATGCAATTTCTTAGAGTTAATTGATTTGTTTGCGTCTTGTATAGGATATATAATTTACAATCACACGTTTTACAATACATCTATTAGACATATATGTTAGAAAGATTTGTATGCCTGTGTATGTGTGTATACGTGTTTGTGTCTTACTTTATTCCAAAACTAAATATTTTTCTAAGTTTGAAATATTTCATCAAATACTAGTCAAAGCTATCATTTCGATTTTCAATTTCTTACACAATATATAATTTTACTAATCCTCTTTTGGTCTATGTTTTCTCTATTATTATTGCACGTGTCACTATTCTCTTCATTTTCACGAGGTGAAACTAATTGCTTCTAATTCTAATTCCAAATTTGATTCTGACTCTAAGCGGCATACTACGATTGTTGGATAGATTTTATGAAAAATTGAATGAAACATATCAAGCAAATATCTTATTATCAACAAAAAAACTATGTATTTCTATCGCATTTATTGATTAAAGAATATTAGAAATCTTAAATTTAGAACAAAATGAGTTTTCAAAATATTTCCCCAATTTATATCATTTCATCGAAATTCCACTGAATTTCTCTTTCAATGCTTACCAAAACAAAACTGAAGTATGACATTTAAGGCCTTGTGATGCAGCATGATACCAACTTTAGGAACATTTGTTTTGTTATTTTATTTATCATTTTTTATTTATTTATTTTCTATGTAAAAGGCTCATTATAAAAGGCCTTTATCCTTTCTTTCTTTTTGTTTGTTTGTTTTCTTCTTTCCCTAATTTTAGGGAGCTATTGCTTATTTTGAGGGAGAATAGCCTCTATAAAAGGCCCCCTTTGTATTAGGGTTAATTAAGTTGAATTGAGTTATTTTTTCCACCTCTAATTCTCTCTCTCTCTCTCTCGAATCTCTCTCCCTCCCTCTCTCTCCAATCCCGCCGCCCTCTTTCCCTTCCCCTCCCGTGTTTCTCCCTCGCCAACCCCTAACCCGCGGCAACTACACGCCGCCGCCACCACCCAACCTCCCTCCTCCCGACTTCGACCACGCCTCCCCACTCTCGACTTCTCTTCCCCTCTCGATTTCGCCCCCTCCCCTCTCTTCCTTCTCCCGATCGCCGCCCGTCTTCCCCCCGGTTTTCCCCTCTCCTCTTCCGCTCCTTCCCAACCCGCCGCACCTTCTTCTTCCACCCCCCCCCCCCCCCAGTGACGTGCGCCTGCCAGCGCGACCCCTCTTCGCCCTTCCCTCGACTGCGACCAGTGCCCAGCCGCCTCTTTCCCCTTCCACGAGCTCCTTGACCCGTGGCCTCCATCCGAACTTCCCCTGCATCCAGACCTCCGCCTCCCTATTCCCTCCCTTCCATTCGCCACCCCTGCCCCCTCCTATCGACTCCCGTGCTGAGCAACCCCTCCCTCCACACGGTTGCCACCTCACGCCCTGTCGACCATCTCGACGCGTCGTTGTGCATCATCCACCAATTTCTGCGTGGCCCAGCCTCGTGCTGCCACTAGAAGCACCCAAGACGCCAAAAGTCCTTCGCCGACCAGATCCGAAACAAGATCTTCTCCCCTGCCGGTTGTGGTATGAGCGTATTTTCCACATATTTTCCACCGTACAAACTTAGCATTGTAGCCTTTTATACTGTTGTTTGGTTTGGTGATTTATTGAGGTTCTAATACTACAACATCGTTGTTTATTTCCTCGAGTCATTAACTAATTGATTTGCCCTACAACTGTGGAAAAAAACGGCGCTAAATTTCAAGTTTTGCATTCTTTTGTTGCTGATTTTCGTGCATTGCATATCTTCTTATTTGTGCTCGTCACTTAGACCTTAATTTCAATTGTTAAAAACACCATTTAGTCCGTTAGTCATTGGATTTGCATCAATTTGGTATCAGAGCATCACGATCTTACACCTCACTTGCATTTCATTTATTAATTGCATAAAAAAACAAAACAAAACAAAAAAAATCCCCAAACAAAGAAAGCAGAAACCCTAGGATTCCCATGGCCGACAAACCAAGTGCCTCTAAACCCACCTATACTTCACACCCTGAATTAACATTAGAGGCTATGTTTGCCAAATTACAACACATGAACAATCAACTGAGCACACAAATCACCGGAATAGATCGTAAAGTTGCCGTCGCCTATGAACAAATTGCCGCATTGAATAGTCGCGTGCTAGGATCAGATATTAGTGATGAAAACCCCAACAAAGGTCAACGTATTGGCCGGAAACCGCACTCCCGGAATAGCACTTCCCGTGACTCTAGCTCTTCTACTTCCGACGGACATGTTAGCGAGTATCATTCACAAGAAAGTGAAGAAGATGGACCAAAAGACTACACCCCTTTCATCCCCAAGACTCCAGATCCATACACCTCCGGCTATACTCCACAAACTAATGGTGAATATCAATTCCCACCACGAAATGGACCCAGGTCCGACGATGAATGGGATCGAGGTATCCGTCTCAATGTCCCAGAATTTGACGGAGGACAAGATCCTGACGTCTTTTTGGATTGGCTCCAAGCCGTCGAACACTTCTTTGTGAGGAAGTCCATGTCTAGCGAACGAAAAGTCCAATTCGTCACTATAAAATTAAAAGGGCATGCGCTGCTATGGTGGGACCGTTTGCAATCTGAACGCAAACAAAAAGGAAAGAGTAAGATCCGCAGCTGGAGCAAGATGAAAGCCAAACTGAAAACCAAATTCGTGCCGGAAGATTACAAACGAGATCTATACGCACGACTGCAATCATGGAGACAAGGCACCATGAGCGTGAGGGAATACACCGAAGGGTTCCAATCCCTAGTCCATCGCAACGACTTGCAGGAGACTCCTATTCAGGAAGTCACCCGCTACATGCAAGGCCTCCGCCAAGTCATCCAGGATGATCTCTACCTCCACAACTGCCGAGATGTCGACGAAGCCTACAAGCAGGCTGAACGGGCTGAGATCAAGCTTGCTAAAGCCCAGACGAGAAAGATACCTTTTTCTGTGAACTCCGCTCCTCGCACCAGTACCCCGATGACATCCTCCAAACCGATAGGTTCCTCATCAATTGTGGCGGGTAAAACCCAAACCAAACCATCAACTCCTGTCGTCGTCCGACCACCTACTGGAAACCCCGGCCAAGGCATCTTGGGAAGCCGACCTATTGTAGGACCTGATACTTGCTTCCGATGTTATCATAAGGAACATCGAGCAGCAGAGTGCCCGAACCCTAAGGCTAGACCCGTCCACTGTGCACCACCGACGACCCTGAAGACCCTGACCTGAACCACAGGAATCACCTGAAGAGGAACCAACTGCTTTGACTGCTGACACCACGGGAGCCGATGATTATGAACCTCTAGGAGTGATGGAGACGAATCCGGTCCGTTCCTGGTAATTGAACACGAGAATTTATCGCTCCTGACAGCGCACCTACAAACATCCAACTTACACCTGTTGCCCATGATGCTGATAGTTGGTTGCGACGCAGCATCTTCCGAACCACCTGCACCTCATGAGGACGTCGTTGTTCGCTGATCATTGATGGAGGAATGATGCAGAAGGAATTCGGCGTCGCGCGGGAAATAATTTAAACAGTGGAAAATATTGGGTAGAAGAAATTAGAAGGGTTGAGGAGAGAAGCTCGTCGGAAAAACGAAGGATTTTGAAGAAGAGAATCGCGGAGATCGCGTAGGGGAGGAGAGAGACGAGAGAGGAATAAAATGGAGGGGTTGAGAGGAGAAGCTCGTCGGGAACACGAGGGGTTTGGAGGAGAGAAACGTGAAGACCACGTGGGGAGAGAGAGAGGGGAGAGAGAGAGATAGAGAATAAAATCTCAATTTTCCATATCACTGAACTTACTAAACAACTAGTCTATCATCCCTTTATATAGGAGGGATGAGATTACAAAAATAAAAACTCAAATTCAAATTCAAACTAGTTATTCTAATTTGACTCTAACCGACTAATTTGAAATTCAAATTGAAACTAACTACTTTAGATCACACACGATCTCTTATTTTAAAATAAAATTACGACGACTCAAAATAACGTAAATAAAATTAACGAATAAAAAGTAGATAAAAATGCGGCGCTATTTCTTCAGTTCACACTGCATCAATTCTCCTCCGCTTGAAAAATTCGTCTCCCGACGAATGATGGTCTTTCGTCGCATGTCGGCGTGAACGTCTGGACGGATCGTTAGATCGTGAGAACGATCTGTAAGCCATGCTCTGATACCAATTGATGCAAAAGGAATTCGGCGTCGCTCGGGAAATAATTTGAACGGTGGAAAATATTGGGTAGAAGAAATTAGAAGGGTTGAGGAGAGAAGCTCGTCGGAAAAACGAGGGATTTTGGAGAAGAGAATCGCGGAGATCGCGTAGGGGAGGAGAGAGACGAGAGAGGAATAAATTGGAGGGGTTGAGAGGAGAAGCTCGTCGGAAACACGAGGGGTTTGGATGAGAGAAACGTGAAGACCACGTGGGGAGAGAGAGAGAGAGAGGGGAGAGAGAGAGAGAGAGATAGAGAATAAAATCTCAATTTTCCATATCACTGAACTTACTAAACAACTAGTCTATCATCCCTTTATATAGGAGGGATGAGATTACAAAAATAGAAACTCAAATTCAAATTCAAACTAATTATCCTAATTTGACTCTAACCGACTAATTTGAAATTCAAATTGAAACGAACTACTTTAGAGATCACACACGATCTCTACGACGACTCAAAAAAACGTAAATAAAATTAACGGATAAAAAGTAGATAAAAATGCGACGCTATTTCTCCAGTTTACGCTGCATCACCTTGCTTTGCAACACACTATCTCTAGACAATATATAAGCCAAAAAAATACGGAGTATGACACATCTTTTCCTACCACTACCCCACATTGGAGGTTATAGATAATCAACCTAGTGTCAAGGACTGACAATAAAAACAAAAGGTATTAGTAACAACAGTACATCTTTATGTTTCTTTTCATCAATGAAGAAGAAGAAATATTTTTTATCTTGAAGGTAACCACTTGTTTGATAAATGCCACCAATTAAGTGATAACAAAAATATGTCACTTGATGGCAACATACAAGTATCGAAAAGCAACCTTCTATAACACATCCATCAATCCATATGATACGCAACAATCTCTCTCAGTTAACAATATAGATGCCATCAATCAAGCATCTCTTTTTCACATAAGTGGACAGAAAGATATTTTGCCACAATCATAAAGTAATAGAAAGTGCATTACACAAATTAATCAACCCTCATATTAAAAGGAGGTCGTGTAAAGCCATAAATATTCCCTCCACACTCCAAAAAAAATGAATTGCTTCCATGACTACTAGCCCTTCCAAAAATTCCTTTAAAAGTGAAAGAGAGCCCATAACTGGACCGGTGTATTAAAAATACACTTAGAACCCACAAAACACTCAAATGGATCCTAATAATACCCAAAAAGACAAGGAAAGAATTCTTTTTGATAAATTATATAATGTAATGGGAAAAAATGTCAAGTCAACAAAATGAGTGCAATCAATTGGACCAAGGCCCTAAATGTCGATTTTGGTCACCATTTCGGTGGCCAACCGGAACGGAATTTAGGTGGAATTTCGGTCGAATTTCAACCGAAATTTCGGTCATTTTTTGTACTAGGACCCCCATATTTCGGTCATTCGATCGTTTCAATCGAATTTCATTTTCGATTGGATATCGATATTTGACAAAAATTTGTCTGAATTTCGCTGGATATGGATATCAATCGAATTTGAGGCCATGATTATTGGACACACTTTGGATAAAAGAACGGTTTCTTACAGAAAATCGATAGGTGACATATATAATAAACCATTTGAGAGCACCACTCCCTCTACCCCACAAAGAGGTTAATGATGTCCAGACAATCATATCATATAAAACACTCAATGATGATAAGTGATCTCCGAGCTTCAACTTTCTCACAACCGAACAAACAGCCGATCTCGATTCAATGCAAATCCAACCTAACTGTAGGCATTCTGACAGGACATATGAATAGACATGATCGCTCTTTGTCTATGCCTCTTGTATAGGTATTCACCATGCCCATGAAAAAACATCAAAGTCGCCAAGATTACCTTCAAACAAATGCAACAGCCATAAATTTTAGATAAGGGCCCGCAACCTGGTTAGTACAATCAACCAGCAGATTTGACTGGGTCACCCCTTGCCTATTGGCTTTTGATATACCAAATGATGCATGAAAACCATCAGAACCCCTCAAAACAAAAACTTTTCCCCACATAAAGATCATCCCTCAGCTCATTTATCGATGTGTTTAGATTGGGGTTAGAGTTTAAAAATATAGTTTTTAACTCACCTCTGAACCCGTGGGACATTTCTTGGGTTAACACTCAGCTACTTTATTAGTCTTGGAAAAAGATGATATTTAAAAAGTATTGATGTCACACTTTAAGTAAATGAATGAAAATAAAAATTGGTAGAGGTTGGCAGATATAATATAAGAAATTGCTTTGGTGCTAGAAGTAATTGATTGTGAAAAATCTATCCATTGGACACCTGCAACAACAACAACAAAGCCTTTTCCTATTGTACACTCGATGGTTATAAAATAAATGGACCATGATCAAATAAGGAGTTGGTGGAGATGTGGCAGATAGGTGGTTAACCTACTTATAACCTACGAGATTTTGACCCACTCAAACGGGTTAACTCTTCTTTTAACCGGCAATCCAGATGTGAGCACAGGGTAACAGACATGCCAAAAACAAAAGAATGAACAACAACTAAGTAGACCAGGACTAGGAGTTAAAAGACTCCAAGAAGGATTAGAATTAATATGATCATCCGAGGTTGTCAATCGGCTAAGCCCCTACTCCCTACCTCACAATGCCATGCCCCCAATAAATAGATAGTTGTTTCGTTGTTGCTACTTTCATTGCAAACCTGTCATTTCAATAGTTCTCATTTCCCCATTATTTCCATTACACTCTCATTAAGAATGTGGGTCGTCAAGTAAAATATATATGGTCACTTTAATCCATCATAGAAATTCCTTTTGTGATGTTAGCAAGCTCGCAACTCAAAGGGTGACCTTCTGCTACCATCTAAAGTTTTAAAAAAAAGTTACCGTTTAAAGCTACTTACATTCAAAGAAGCATATAAAGCTAAAGATCCTACGTAGTTCCAAAATTCAAAGTGATCAGTGTGTGAAATGCAGCCCAACCCAGAAAGAAATTGCCAATACTTAACCAAGACCTTTTTCATTCTGGGAAACCAATACTACTGAAAACATGCATCTGATGTGCTGGAATCAAAACCATTTTCGTTCTTTTACAAGATGCTTCAAATGCCTGTTTGTTTTGAATTTACCTAGTTTCAATTTCCCTGCAAGTTTCACGTAAATGTCATGATCTTGTAGGTTTATAAGTTTAAAAATAAAGAGGTTACCCGAACCACTACTATCGGAATTATTGTTTAAAATAGAACGGTAGTTTTCAAAATGCAATGTCATGTTCCAATTTTCCGTAACTTATAATCATTGCACTCATAGACGCTCAAATAGCTCTTGAGTTTTTCCACAATTTAAGTTAATTTCTTATCATTAGGGTTCCAGCGCAAAATTCCATCTTCGGGGCATTTCTTCAAGTTGTGGCGTCAAATTAACATCAAATAAAAAAAAACACGAAAAAGACTGAACCTGGAGCGCGGGGCCTCTCGAGGAGGATCTCCTCGGTGGAGATCATGGTGAGCCTGCTTCCCACGTCGGCATTTGCCGCGTCCCCGAACTTGGGCCACGACCTGCGCTCCATCGCCTGCTTGCTTAGGCGCGCGCGCGCGAGCTTGCGGATGCGGGTGGTGGTGGTAACCCTCACCTTCTCTCCGGCGTCGTTGAATCTGTACTCCACCACCTTTTTCAGGCCGTTCTCGTCGGGGCCTATCACTACCGGCGGCGGCAGGAAGTCGAAGTCGTCCTCATCCTCGAGCTCTCCCCACCGGAGCTTCGCAGCCGTCGCCATGGATGTCGTCTGATGCAAACTACGTGCGGCTGGAATACGGAGGATGGCGGTCGAGGCGGCGCAGGGAGAGGGAGAAGGTGTTGGTGATGGAAGCAGCGTCGGGTCGGGAAGAGGTGGCGGTGGCGATGGTGCAGGAGGGGTGGAGGCGGTGGAGCGAGGTAGTGTTGGGGTTGGCGGCGGCGAGGGGGGAGCGGCGGAGGAGAAGGGGGGTCGGGATTAGGTTTGGGGGGCAGAGAGAGAGAGAGAGAGAGAGAGAGAAGTGAGAGGTAAATTAATGGGGATATAAATTTTCATCGACCAATATTTATATAATTTGTCAAATATAAATACTATTAGGAATAGGAATGTTGATATAAACATTTGCTTCTCTTATTTATTATATATAAATATATAAATACGTGTGCAGTGCATGTTGGTTTGTTGGATGTTTTTAAATTTATTTGGGTGATAAAATATCAATAAACAATTCGATAGAATCAGATAATCAAGCTTAATTATAAAATTCGGCATCTCAAGTTTACCATCTAGTGCACCAATCCACTCCTTTTCCCATGACAATCTAATGCACTGATAGTTGCAATATATCTATGTCACAATCTTTTTATGCTATGTACTATGTAAAGTTTTCTTTTAAACATCTTTAGGTATAAGTCAGGCATGTTGAATATTTGGGCATAATCCGTGTTCGTTCGCAAAATATCCATATATGGATTGTGAACATCCATTTTTCATATAATTTTTCAATGTAAATATATAAAAACATTTATTTATATATGAATTTTACTGAAATGTTGGTTGATGTAATGCTCCGGGTAAATTATTCTTAGCATCGGATATAGAATATGGGGGCGCATATTAAATTGTCGCATGGCCTGATCTGGCACGTGCATTACCGCCATGTTAAAACAAATCAAAATCGTTTGTGACATCCATACCTCATGTCCTTCTCGGCAAATAGGAGGTAGGTTATTTACAATATCCATGTCATATGAAGATCACTGCATCTGTTAAAATGTTTTCAACTATTACTCATAATTTTTTTAGTGAATGTCATTATATACAAGTAACATACATGATGATCATGTTAAGTATCTAGCTCATTGAGGTAGAAGGGTATATTTTTTAGCCTGTACATTTTCGACAAAGACCCCATGCCTGATGTCAATCTGTTCCCAATCATTTTGTGAGTAATGTATCAAAGTACATCCATTAAAAAAACACAATGTTATTGAAATTTGCATGCATGCATAGGGACCACAAAGCAAAGTGTCTTGGTCCTGATAATATGGACAAGGAACACCAATATGTATATGCTCTCAAGATCAAGTATGCGGCAAAGTTAAGAAGGCATAACATCTCTTCGATTTTTCCAATGAGCATTCGTCCAATTGTTGGTACAATTGTTCAAGAATTGCATCCCTCCAAATCCGTTGTCCACATTCTTCCAAGTTCTCAAGCAAACACATGTATCACACTGATACTTTGTCGCCAGTTGTATCCGGGAAAAATGACTCTCCAATCTGATATAAAATGAATGCACAAACTATTCTCATTGGACGATTCACATCTTGTTCCAAAAGATTCGCATATGTGAGAATATTTTCATTGATTCATGTGAGCTTCAAGCGTCCGCTCGATAAGTTTTTCCCTCTTCCAGTGCTCGTATTTATGATCAATATTTGTTCACAAAAGTCTGACCATCGAAAACGTGAAGGGTGCTCTAGGCGTGTTACGCCCCCCCCCCCCCCAATCAACACGAAGGTTGTTAAAATGGGCACATGTTTCAATGTTACGGTAACTTCACTGTATCGAAGATGGAAAGTGTGGGTCTCAGGTCGTCGACGTTCCAATAAGACCATCAGAAGTGACTGATCGAGGCTGGCCCTTTTTTTAAGTTGGTGACACATTGCATGCTAGCCACCTTAAGCAGTTGGTCGAATGCCTCAGTGCAATATTTCAGCAGGACCTTGTTAAGTACACGACCATGTTAGAAGAATCTGTAATGATGTTACAATGATATATTGTAAATTTTGATGCACGACAATTTTCACCGTATGTCTAACCATATGGAGTGATTACCGAAGTATCGTCATTCAATGGAAGGACTGAGATGTGGCTGCTCTGTTGGACCAAAACGGATGCATCAATAAGTTCCTGTAATGAATCCATTCATGTTACATCACAAGTATGATAACATTTACAATAAAAAAAGCAATTTATTTCCGATTATAATATCAAATATAACAACTATTTTCCCTGAAAATGACAAGGTACATTTAACATCCTATACAAGTAGTCTGGGTTTGACCGATCTGCTTACATAATCCACATCTAACATTTACCCGACCCATTCATCCATACTATTTCGTATCCTTCTAAAATTTGGGCGATCATGGCCTACTAGTATATTAGGAGCCATCAAAATAGATTTTGGGACATTCGTCGGTAAAAAAATCGACGATTAGGAATCAAGGAGAATTCAGCCGTGTATGTCGCACGAAATGTAGCAAACGTATAGAACCAAGAGAGGTTTTTTACATGCTTGATGCCCACATTAATAAAACCACAAACAATAATTACATGTGACAGGTGATATGCATGCACCGCATGAACCCACATGCACACCTGGAATCTGTTCCATTGAGGATGATTCTGTAATTTCCTTCACGATACCACCTCGAATATTGTTTGAGAAGATTGATTAGCATCATGTGTACGAGCAGCCACAACATTTTCTTTGACAATTTTATTATACCTCGGCATTAAGTCTAAAGTTGTCATCTTCTCATGTCTGCGTCGGTTGACAAAATACGTATTCAATCGATAAAAGATGGCAAGAAATATTGTCAATATGGGAAGACCCCGCCTAACTTTTCAAGATGCTATTAAAGTATTTCGATAGATTGGTTGTAGCATTCGCATAACAACGATCTTCATCGTAACTTATTATCTAGTATATGCGATCTCCGTCTTCTTGACGAATAATCCAATCATAAGCATCCATATCTGTAGAACAGATTTGTTCAATATTCTTATTATGGGCATGTGTATTTGTGACTGCACACGTGCTATAGAATTTTCCCGTTAACCAATTATCATGGCTAGCTCGATGCATCTTTGCCTGCATATATCGTAGACAAAATCGATGACAATGTCCACGTTCTACTGGAAAGTATTTGCGTAACAATTGTTTCAGACCTGGAAACCGATCACTTAAAAACATATCCCCTAAGGTTAGACTAAATATGCTAATTTCTGAAGGAAGAACTCCTAGGAAGCTATGAAGCTATGGTTTCTTTTTCAACCACCGTGAAAGCAACTGGAAACATGTGTCCATTTCTATCGACAGATGTAGCTACGAGCAAGTGGCCTTTCAATTTCCCATGCAAGTGAGTTGCATCGATACTCATAACCGGACGACAATACTGAAAACCTTTCAGTGACGATCCGAAGGCCCAGAATAATCGGAAGAAAGCTATTTTATCAAGAATTACTTGTTGACTCTTTAGATCCCGATACCGTTTCGTTTCAAATTCTTACCGCGAATCAAGATTGATATGTTTTTATCATCCACATAAATCTACGAAATCGGCATAAGATGACCCCATATCATCGAACATTGTAGTCAACACATCTTTCTCCTGATCCACACCTTTTATATGATATCATGCATGATAAGTATCCGAAATCAGACTTCTAATCATATTGGATGTCGACGTTAAGTTGTGTCTAGATGTCTTCAAGAGGAATCTGCTAATAATTTTTGCCTTGCATTGCTTGTTATCAACAAGAAGTACTAGGTTTCAGCATGTATGTTCGTCTCGATACGTTCGAACTTTTCAAATTTCATCCTTCTCACTACGGCTCATATGTAATCTCCACTTACAATTTGGCAAAGCACGTGTTATGGTATATATATATCTTTCTTGGAAGGTATTACTTTGCATTGGATGTAGTTGACCATACTCCAAGTACTTACATCATCAATTAAATCTGGTTTCGAGGCGAAAGATCTATTATATCAATACTCAAGTCCACTATGATCGGGTAAGATGGTATCCTACAACTCTCTCAGGAATGATATCTCCTCAGCATATGTGTTTATTATCCAGTCTTCATCTTGAAAGATATCAACCAACTGCTGCATTGGATCCAATGTAACAACATAATCAACGGGAGGATCAAAAATAGGTTCATTGCTTATTGAACTGATTAGTGATCCTTGTCCATGAATGTCCTCGTACTCAACATTCAAATAGGGGATAACATCATCCTCCTCAATGCCAATGTATTCATCATCATCAATTTTTGTCATCATTACCATCTTCCTCTCTAGGCACATCTTGCTCTTCTTGTCCTCTTTGAGATGATTCAACAATATTGGATGCATTCAATAGGGATTTTTCTATTTCATCAGCTTCCACCATCAATTGCATCATCGCGAGAGAATGAGCAATAGTTGACATCAACTCAATTTTCTGATTATCAGAAACAACAACTGGACATAATGTATTAATGTTTACCGGCCATATGCATGTCACTCATACAATATATTGATTTTGGTTATAATCGATTATGGCACAGACTCTCCATTCGAGATCTTCGAAGGTGCTAGATAAGAGGAGACCTGCCATCTAACTTCTACCCCTTCATAAATGACATTGCGGTTTTCAATGACAATTCTTCCATTCCATAAGACATACAATGCAGCCAGGTCGACCATATTCTATGAAAAAGGGAAGTCAATTTTAATCTCCTCAATTTTCAAATCTTACAGACTCATAATGAAAGACTTCCATACTAGGATCATACTAATCATGTTTTACTAATTACATAATATATACCCTGAAGTAATATTTTATCCAAATTTTTAACTATATATATTACTAATTACATGATATGGATACATTTAATTAAGGTTTGCAATCTATTTTTGGGCTAATTATGAGCTACTAATTGCATATATGACTTCACTTAAGTTATATTTTGCATCTAATTTTAGCTAGTTACGTATTACTAATTACATAATATGAATATGCTTAAGGAAGATTTTAATCTAATTTTAAATAATCATGTATTACTAATTACATAATATAAATACATAATTGTGATTTTTTAATCCGTTTTTAACTAATTATGTACTACTAATTACATGCTATGAATATACTTATGTAATATTTTTAATCTATTTTTTTTGCTAATTATGTATTAGTAATTACATAGTATTTATTCACTTAAATAAGATTTTGCATCTAATTTTAGCTAATCATATATTACTAATTATATAATATGAATACAGTTAAGGAAGATTTTAATCTAATTTTTAAATAATCATGTATTACTAAGTAAATAATATAAATACATAATTGTATTTTTTAATTCAATTTTTAAATAATTATGCATCATTAATTACTTGATATGAATACACTTATGTAAGATTTTTAATATATTTTTTGTAGATTGTGTATTACTAATTACATATTATGAATTCACTTAAATAATATTTTACATCTGATAGCTAATTATGTTTATTAATTACATAATATGAATATACTTAAGGAAGATTTACAATTAAATAACGTAAACACATAATTATATTTTTAATCCAATTTTTAACTAATTACATGATATGAATACACTTATGTAAGATTTGTAATATATTTTGTTTTACTAATTATGTAATACTAATCACATAATTCACTTAAATAAGATTTTGCATCTAATTTTAGCTTATTAGGTATTTCTAATTACATATACGAATACACTTAAGGAAGATTTTAATCTATTTTTTAAACTATCATGTATTATTAATTAAATAATGTAAATATAATTAATTAATATTTTAATTTATTTTTTAAAATAATCATGTATTACTAATTAAATAATATAAATACATTTAATTGTGATTTTTAATGCATGATATAAACCTAACAATAAAGTCCTTTGACAAGGCATATATGCAGAATTGAATCGAATGTGTTCGCTACTACGAGGAACATAGTATGTAAAAAATCATATGTTTTCCATAAAATGGCAGAGATTATTTAATTTCCATAACATTATTAAACTGCATTGCATATACCAAATTTATGCTAAAGATAAAAATAAGCATATCATATTCTAAATTTATATAAGACTTAACAACAAATAAATTGTATTATTAAAATATACCTTTTACATATGAAAAGCACGTGGGGGATATAGCAAGAGGAGAGGAGCAATTCTTTGTAATAGAGGCGGGAGGAATGGTGGGCGCCTTGAGATGAAGAGATGAAGAGTTGTGTGAGAAATGGTGAGGGATGGAGGGCTTTAAATAGGCGGGAGGAAGACCTCGAATCGACAAACCATTCGTCGACCGGCATACGGTTTGCCGATTCCACTTGCGAGCCATGAAGACCGCGTGTTTCCCTCGAAGACCGCCTCTTTTGGGAAATGCACGTTAAATGTTGTCGGGTTGTGCGTCGATCGACTAACCATTCGCCGATTAGTGAACAGTTCGTCGATCGGTGTCTCGAACGAGAAAAAAATAATTCCATGCCCTGACAAGACATTTGTGTGGGGAGCATACCTTCGCAGGGAAATTGCTAGAGAGAAAGAGGGGGGGGGGGGGTTGAGGTGTGGTTCACGTATTTGGAAATAGCAAAGGGAGAGAGGAAGGCGAGACATGTCACATGTTGCAGACACAGGGGAAAGGACACGAGGAGCTCGAGTATTAATCTCCTTCCTACCGCTATCTACGAGAGGTTCTAAAATCTCGAATGATCATCGGTGTTACTAAAAATATGAAATATCAAATGAGAGTATGACATGTGTAGGCTTGAGAAGAATACAAAGGAGAGATGAGAGGAAAGCAGTTGGAGGATTCAGCTTTAGCTATATATAAGATAAAAATAGATGGGTGGAAGACAAAAGAGCAAGGTCAACCATTCACATCATGATTAAGCAAACATAATAATAGTTCTACACTTCATAATGTTCAGAAGTATTACAAGTTGATTACCCCATTTAGGTAGTGAACAGAGACACGCAATAGATGAAAAGAAAAGCTATGAAAAATAATTCCAGATCTTATGCCCAATTACTACGAATATCCAGAAAATAGGATCAGGTTGATTCGTGGCAGATTTCTTTTATTATATAATTCCTGAACTTCACGTCCATCGAATCAATTGTTTGCCTTTTTTTTGCAAAGATAAATTCTGAACATATAAAATTGGCCTCTGAAGAGGAAGGATATTAGGACGAGTTTTCACTTTCCAAAGTGCAACAGTAAGGGTCTGTTTGGTTGCTGGATTGGGATAATCTGATTTGAATAGTACCTGTTTGTGATGGTTATGAGGGTTGGAAAGTGTTGGAATAAGAATTGTGATGGTTACGAGGTTTGGAAAGGGTTGGAATAAGAAATGTGATGTGATGTCACTATGATTTGTGACAGATTTCCAACCCAAGAAAAGAGAGGAGTAAACCGGGTTACCTCGGTTACCAAACGAGCTCCGAAAAACCTTCTTGCTTCTTCATGTTCAGACATCCCCAACACCATGGGGTGATGGTGGCAGTATGAACGCTTACCAAATTAGTAGCATCCCTCCAATTATAGTTGGCCCATGGGCTGGTCCAGCTCAACCCGTCCAGACATGAGCCCGGTTTGGACTGTAAAGTATGGCCCGTGGGCCGACCTGGTCCAGACCTTGGGGAGGGAGTTTGCAAACTACGTCTCATTCGACCCGGCCCATGGCCCGACTTGGCCAGTATTTTCTCTAGGTCTACCAGAGGAGATGCCCTTCATGTTGGAGGAAGGCCACGACGCGATGCGTGAGGAAGGAACGTCGGGGATAGGAGAGGATTGGGAAGGGAGGGTTGCGAGGATGGGGAAAAGGATAAATCCGAACCATCTGCTGTACATAAAATTAGAGGGTTCCCGCTCAGCGCTCTCACATTATAATGCTCTCACATGATCAGTCCTCTAAATATGTATACGTGTGCGTATGAGAAAAATTAAAATGTGCCCACATGCACGCACAATTGTCTGTTCCCGTGGCTAAAATTGCATATATTTTGACTTAAATAAAAATCAAGTCCATTGATCTTGATTCATCCTATAAAACAAAGGATGTATTAAAATTTCGGATCATTTGAAATTTTGTAACACATTCATCAAGTGATGCATAATTCATTTCATAGGAACCGATGATTGTTTATTAATGCATGTCGGTGTGTCCATGGGCACAACATTGTGTGCCTACTATGTTAAATATCCATGCCCTATTGTGAACACAATGCATGTCGGTGTGTCCATGGGCACAACATTGTGTGCCTACTATGTTAAATATCCATGCCCTATTGTGAACACAATCATGAACTAATAAACAAGCAACAGAAATGAATCCAACATCACTTAGTGGATGGGTCACATGACTCCAAATGATTTAAAATTTTAATATACTTTTTATTTTATATTATAAATCAAGATTAATGAATTTGATTTACATTCCGTTTAAAATTATTATGCATACTCATGGGAACACACATGTGTGGTCATGAGCACATTTTCCTTTCTCACTCTATATACGTGTATGTTTATGTGTCCATGAAATTACGAGCATGATTACTTTTTTTTTTCATATATATATATATATATATATATATATATATATATATATATGTTAATGAGCATTGGGACAGGCAGGTCCAAATTCACATAGCCCAATCTAGCCAAAGATAAAAAATGAGCCGAGCTTGGTCCTAGAATGTATTCCCATTTATTTTTTGAGATGGGTTCAGGCCAAGGTCGGCCCAGCTCGCAAGCCTGACTCAAGTTTAGGCCCATGTTGAGGTATGCTAGCCCCACCCATATCGCAATCAAACGATCTGAGCTCTATATTATGTATACACGACAAACATCTGTTCGATATAGAGCCCTAACTAGATCTTGTTGTTCTTGTAAGGAGCAGTGTAATTCAATTGGCCGACGACGATGCTCCTCCGATGGCGCTCAGATCGGGCCTTGCATTATGTAGCTGATGGTGATCCTCCATATTTTAGATGTGTTCAGATTTGGAGATGAATGTTGGTGGATTTAATCAACAGTAGTATACATTAACAAGCAGAGACTTGATCTGAGAATAAAACACATAATTGAAATATAAACTATGAATTTGAATCCAAACTAGAATTAAAGGTAATTGAGGTCATGGAAGGCCGTATCGGCGATATATCGCCTATATATCACCGATATATCGGTATCGAGAGGTTGGGGGTATCGAAATCGGAGTGTATATCTTTTTACAGGGATATCGATGATATATTGCCGATATATCGCCGTATTGGCTCATATCGGTCAGAAATGAATGGATTCAGTACAAAAAATACAAGATATCGAGCAACCTGGGCCCCCCTAGCCCCCAGGCTCGCTGACCGGGCAACGAGACCTCCGTACTGGTAGGGTATGGTGCGACAGGAGGATACATACAATGGTTCTTCAACTTGGTGTATATTTACGAGTTATTTCATGTTGTAAAACTTGAATGAAATCCATTTCCAATATCTATAAGTCAGTTCTTCAAAAAAAACTATAAGTCATGAATCAACATTAATATCGATATGTTCGAAATTATCGATATATGCAATATAAGATTTATAGATGATCGATATGTGTGATCTAAGAGTATATTTGTAAGTTATTTAGTGATCTAAGAATTTGGATAAACTCCATTTTCAATATATATATATATATAGATCAACAATTAACAATACATCCGTATCGATATATGCGATATAAGGTTCATAGATGATCGATATGTGTTATCTAAGAGAGTAAGAGTACATTTGTAAATTATTTAGTGATCAAAGTACTTGGATGAACTCCATTTTCAATATATATATATATATAGTATGTCAACAAATAACAATATCTATGATATGTTCGATATGACCGATATGTGCACTACAAGGATCATAGTCCTCATAAATGATCTATATGTATTTTTCTAGGTATATATTTGTATTATTTCATGTTACAAGAACTTGAATGAAATCTATTTCCAATATTTATAAGTCAAGAATCAATACTAATATCGATATGTTCGATATGACCTATATGTGCGATACCGATATGTGTAATATATGGTCTATAAATGGACTGATATGTGTGATATAAGTGTATATTTGTACGTTATTTGTTGTTTTAATATCTTGGATGAACTTAATTTCTGAAAAAATGCTAAAAAATTGGCTTTTTTGCGCCATTTTCGACATTTCCACCGATATCGTCGATATATCCCGATATATCCATTTCCGGGCGGACCGAAACGATATCGATATCGATACGTCCTTCCATGCTTGAGATCTGAATAACCAATTTGGAAAGATGAATGGAGGACCCAATCCATAGTCGCTCAACGCTCTCTCTCAGATGCTGTCACCAAGGGAGGAGAAGGATTGAAAACTTTGGAGATGGGTTTCCTAGTCGTGCAATGGTCGGTCCGGCCCAAGCTAGGCCATAAGATTTGGGCTTTGGCTGACCAAAAAAATTCTTGTGCTCGAGCCAAGCCGAAGGAAGGCTCGATTTGTTTAATGGAATTAGACATGTTCCCTTCAAATCCATCCCGATCTATGCTCATCCTTATATGTTGGTTATATGTGATTTATGCCTTTTCAATTTCAACTTTATTATGCTCATTCGTTATATCATTTGATTTTTCAATTAGGTTGTAGGTCGACGGGTTAAAGCAAGTGAGATAATTCGCACGAGCGAGAGTATTAGTAGAGAATATACAAGACTTAGAAGATTCAATCTTTAACTTCTTTATTTATTTTAGTCATGTAGTAACATAATGTACCATTTGACTGAAGAATTGTGGAACTATAGTAGAAAATTATATGGTGGTCAATCATGTATTGATTTTCTTTCTTTTATGTTTTAAACAACGATTGCATGCATTTATTATGATTATTGTTGTGTATCTAGATTCGAACAATTAAAAGAGGCAATCGAGATGACCGAATGTCACGTCCCCCTCACGAACACGTCACGACTCACGAGGGAGCATGGTGTAACATTAGTGTTGCTTTTATGTTGCCACAAATTTGCACTTGTTGGAAGGATCTTGTATTGAAATCCAGACTTAACTTAGGTCATCTTATGGGTCTTAAAAACCACAAGACTTCTAATATTGATGTAGATGGTGTGAAATTCCTTCTAGAGGTCATTCTAATGGGCACCTCAGAGTATCTTGAAGCACTTAAGAGAAATTGTTGCCATGCTTTTTGAAAGCAGCATGGTGAATGTGATTCGAAAATAAACATGAATAAGGAGAATAAAGAGATATTCCTAGCTCAGTTGGAAAGATATGAATAAGAAGAATAAGAAGAATAAGACGTAATGATAGATAAGATGGAATAAATATATAAGGTGAAATAATGAAATGTGGATGAGAAAAGCCATACTCTTGGAAACTGCATCGGGATGAGAATTGACCCCTTATTACAATGCTTATTCTCCAAACAAACATGACCTCAAAGTAGGGATGCAGACGGTCGGATTCGGATACGGATATAGGTATTACCATATCCTTATCCGTTTTTTAATACGAATACGGATGCGGATACGGATATTGACAGATATTAAAACTATCTTACCATATCCTTAAAAAACGGATACGGATGTAAAACGGATATTATCACACACGAATAATGTTAGAAATACTCTATAGAATCGACTTAAACATATATGAATTGGATGGAAAACATCTGATTTTAATTTAGTAAATGTATTTGTATCATAAAAATTGTATAAATATGGTAAAAGGAGATAGAGAATTGCACTATATATGGTTAAAAATAAATCTATGACTATATTTATATACGAAAACGAATATACGGATACGGATGTTTGCGTATATCAAAACGATATCCATATCCGTATCCATTTTAAAACGGATATGGATACGGATGTCAAAATCAGAATAAAACGGATACGGTGACGGATCGGATACGGATATATCCACATCCGCTTGCATCCCTACCTCAAAGTGTAAGATTAGACTATAAAGTGACGGGGATGACTACTTGTCAATTTGACCTTAAGTATTATGGATTATTGTTAACATGTCAAATTGAGCCCAAACTAGATAAGTTGTTACTATGGATGATTCTCAGACCCACAATCATGGTAAGGTGGATACTTAGTTCTTGGTGAGAAGCACAACCCATATACCTAGATTTGGACCTCAACAAAGTTGGTATTTAGCTTCGCATGCTCACATATCTGCCACCCATACCTTGATGAGGTATGTTCTCACTGCTTCGACTGACAGCATTGTTTCTATATCTGCCAAGGCAGGTGCTCGGTGCCTCGAATGAGTAGCGCAATCGAGATACCTCCGTCGCCATTCCTTTGACCTTTGTCGAGGTCCTACTACTAACCGTATGTGTACCCTGCAAGTTTCCATACCCCACCTGCATGATCTCAGTGGATTTGCATTGACATTCTGATCTCCCTTCCATCTGATGATCGACTATACTCGGTTCAGTTTTTTTGCTCGAAGGAGAAGAATATATCGCGGATAGGAGATTCGAACTTCGACGACCGGTTTATCTGATTAAATGTTTGAATCCATCCACTGTACAAAATGCCCCAACATCCTTAATGAATTAAACATTACAAATAATGGAAGGCAAAAAGGGGACCCCTCTTTTGAGGTCAACAAACAGGGTACCTTGGCTGAGGGAAGCATCTTACATCAGTTAATCATGGATAGATAAGTGGTGCATTAGCAGAAACGAGAAACAATATGGTACAACTTCCAGTGCAGGGTGAGTTTGTCAGGTATTTACTGCACAACTTCCTTCAAGCAGGAGGTTGATTGGATGCTAAGGGAGAGACCTACTGCTCCTCGTAACCATCCACGTGGGTACCATTCAAGCGACGCCGGCGGAATTACTGGTGGCGCTTCCACTTCCTGCATTCCAAAGATCCCGCAGCTCACCCCTCACGGTGCTCAGTATAACAATGAGGCCTGGGGGATCACATTAGAAAAGTAAGAGCAAGATATCAAGATCACCATGTAGATTTTAAACGCGCAACTCTATAACATAGAGAATCGAAATCGAGATAACCATTAGGATGTGCGGGTTTCGTTTTTCACAAGTATAAGTACCAAGCATACAGTATCAACATCTGAAGTTTTAAGTAATTGGAAAAGCCGGGACTTTCAACGAAATAAATAGTGTTGCTCCGATTACCTAGAGTACATGGGACGAGGTAAAGTAGCGCCGGTTGCCCGTGGCCATTCATCAAAAATAAGGCAAGATAAGTAAGGAATAGGCCTGCAAAATGAATGTTCTGCATTTCTGAGCACGTTTAAAAAATACGTAAACATATATGTGGAAAATAACATTAATAGTAGAAGCATAGCAGGTACAAGTCCGCATTTATAGATGACTATCCCAACCAAATTATTTGTGATTTAGTGCCCCATGTAATAAGAGACAGTAGCTGCTAGGGACATGGGCCTCCTGAATTGCGTGTTTGTCCACATGTGTGTGCATGTTCTTTTCCTTGTGGGGGTTTGGGGGGGGGGGGGGGGGTTCGCAACATATTTCCTTCTACAGAAGATAAAAACAAAGCTGTGATGTCTGCATATTGAGCCACAATAAAGTATCTCAAATATCAATGATCCTCGGCAATGAAATCACTTGGACGATAGGGAGGAAAAATAGTTATTGTCGGAGGGACCTACAGGATGAGACCAGTCGATTCTCAGTTTGGGTTTCGGGGGCGTCCATCCATTTCCTTGTGGTTTCACGTTGCTTTCCCTCCTATGGAATTGTTCATCTTTGGCCTTGGCTGATAGATGGGAGCTTTAATGCAGTGCATGGATCAGATGATAGGCCAGGAAATAAATGGAGAGATGATAGATGTAGAGGTGGAGGTACTTGAGCTGGAGATTTCCGACCATTTTTTAGAAGCCAACTAATGAACCTCCAAAGAAGGATGCCATCCAAGAAATTTTGTACCCACTTAATGGTCTAATGGTAGTACAGTGTGTCTACCACACAAAAGAACATGGTTCAAATCCTATTCTTGCAGGGGTTGCGTTAGGTAGTCGACGGCCCGCGTAAAAAATAGTCGAATCTTACAACATGAATTTGAGCAAGAATCCATGTAGCCGACCCTACTTATAGTATGAGAAGGCTTAGTACATTTTATTACAAGAACCCACAAAAAGAGAAATTGCGACCGCAGCCACCTTGATGTATGCATCACATTCGCATTGTAGACCATATTTTCTATATAAAATCTCACCTCGGAAAACCATGGCACTTCACTCATAGTTAACTGCTAATCGACGTGGCAACAGCTCCTCAAGTTAGGTTCCTACATTGGTCATTTCATTTCCAGGATTATTATCATTACCCCTGTAGTGTGACAGAAACCTGATAGACCATTTTTTTCTTATATCCATTTCTTTGATATAATCAGAAAAGTGCATGCAGTTCTTCTTAACCTATTTTAATTTCAAGAAATATTGATTTCGGGAGTCACGGTCCAAAGGCCCATTTCCATCAAAATCAAGCTCTTTTAGCACCATCACTTTCGCACCTCAGGCACTAGCAATAGTAGACTTCTGAATGCAGGTTCATTACATGAACATGGTGAAGGACATGGAATAATAATGGTAGCAATGGAAGAGTTGGGAGATTGGATTCAATGGAAAACTGGAATAGAGTTAACTCGTGAGGGGAGGGAAGACATTGAATAATAACAGTGGTAATTAAAGAGATTAGCACATTGGATGAAATGGACTGTAATAGGATGCCCCCTGAAAAGAATACAAGTTCTAAACAAGTAAGAAGAGTGAAGATAGAAAGGGATACAATGGCAGCTGTTGCAATATTTGGCCGAATGTACCGAATATTCTTATTCTGTGGGGTGACCAAATAGAATATTGCTACTTGGTCCAACCCAGATATTCCCAGATATTCGGCCCAAATATTCGGGTATTTGGTCGTCTATTGCAACAGACTACTGATTTTTTTTATTTTTTTTTTATTTTTAAAGGTTCCCATTTATCTCGATATCATTACAAATGTTAAAGCTTCATATTATGTAACTTGTTAAATGGTACTTTTATCTTGTACTCTTATTGATTGATGACCATATATGTATAAATATAAAAGAATATATATATATATATATATTAGACATACTTTTTATAAAAAATGTACTAAGCCTTCTCCCACTACAAGTAGGGTCGACTACATGGATTCTTGCTCAAATCCATGTTGAAAGATTCAACTATTTTTTACGCTGGCTGTCAACTACCTAACGCAACCACTGCAAGAGTGGGATTTGAACCCTGGTCTTTTGTGTGGTAGACACACTGTACTACCACTAGACCATTAGACATACTTTTTACATTTAAAATAATTAAAAAGCATAATCAAATAATTTCAGACATTCTCTCGAATACCTAACATTCTTTATTCAATGACCCCTCCAATTGAATACTGAATACCGACCTTTACAACACTACAAACAAAAGATGGGGATGCCATCCACCAGGAAGCTAGTTGCACATGCGCCTAGATTGGAGACAATCGGATAGTCCTATGCTGAGGTGACAAGGGCGAAGGGTATTTTTACTATATGAACATTTCTACCTTGAAATCATAGACACAATAGGATGGTGAAAGAACAATTGAAGGTTCACTTTATTGTGTAAATATCAATGTTAAAGAAGGTTTTTACCAAGAAAGCTAGGATCCCACCGATGCAAGATATTCCTTGCAACCTGTGTCACACTTCTCAAGAGGAAATACCTGCCAAATTTTCTTTGCTTTCCCTTTTGCTTACGTGGTTGAGACAGGCAGTCACAATATCTCTTCTGAGACAGTGCTGAGGTGGGAATAAAATGCTCTTCAGTATGGTCGGATCCTTTCAAACTGGCTGGGTGGGGGAGCGTTAAAGAATAAAGAGCACTACATTTTTCAACTCGGAGACTCTTAACCATCAATAGATGCCATGATTTTTGAGCATGCTATGATTGAGGTCCAATGGCATCTCAAGTTACGAATCGGATTATTCTTTTCGTCTCCTATATCGGCCCAGCACCCTCATCTTTTTCTAAGAAAACGGACCTTACAATTTGTTGCTAGTATTTTTTTATTGTCTGTGAAATCTACCCAAGCCCTTTTACAGATTTGCCAACTTTTACGAGATTTGGAAACACACAAAAATAATCCAAGGAACCAAGTAAAGAAGTGACAAACCAAATGCATATCCGATTGTCGCCCAAAGAAAATATCCATTCATGAAACTCCTCTTGTGTGCTCTGTCATATCTGCACAAAGATGGACGCTTGTAAAAACAAATATATACAAACGAAAAATCGATAAACTTAAAAAATTTTACAGATGGCATCTATAATCCAATCCTTATAGACTTATTGCCTTTTCCAGGTAAATTTTACATAGAGGGTCAACTTTAACTGGCATGCCATATGGTGAAAAGATAGGCTATATATTTTTTGCAGGTGGTGATGATTATAAGAGGTGATGATTATAAGACAATTAAATCTGCATCCAACATAGTTGAAGTTAAGTACCTGAAGCAAAATGCAACAAGCAGGCCGGGAAAAAGGATGTCCCCAAATCCAATCATATCAAAGCCACCCCAAGGATCAAAAAAGCGGGGAATCTTAAGAAGCATGGGTATAGATTCTCCACTATCATCGCCACGTGCAACCTGAGATTAGGGAAGATCAGAACATAGCGCAACAAAAAAATATAAACATCAAATATCTGCTCAAGATGGAGGCCTCATAGATATATCTACGATAAAAACATACATTTATCAAAGGATTCTGCAATTGGAAAATGCATGAAAAGACAAAGTAAACGGTTACAGCCAATTAAAGATGCAAGAAAGTGAAAGAATGAGTTACGAAAAGGATGCACCCAAGAGAAGCGATATAAGGTGCCCTAGAAGAGAAATGATGATATTTGAAAGATGCGACAGAAGGAAATGTGTAATAACCCTCACAGGTATAGGGAGAGAGGGAGGATTTCAATGGAACTTGCACTCAAAGTGGAACGTTATATTGAATAGTCTCTGACCCCCTTTATAGACTGGTGAATAAGGTGATATATAACTTCTAAAGAAATCAAAGTGGCTTCTTATATTGAGTAGTCTCTGACTCTTTTATAGAGGGGTGAATCGGATGTGTGTGTGTGTAAAACTTACAAAGAAATCCCTATCGTGATAGGAGTTATAACTCAACGAAAACATGCCAGCAAGCCTGTTCCTAATCCTTCTACCACAAGTCTGACGAAGGTTTAAAATCACTATCTTTCAATTTAAACCCGTTAACTTGTGGTGTAAAATTAGGTTGCATCAAGATATTTACAGAAGCAGAAGTTACCTAGATTTTTAATTTCATTTCAAAGCTATAAAAATGGTATCACTTAAAATAGTTTTCCGGTTGATCATTAATCCACCTAAAACTAATAGCCCCATATTTTTAATAAAAAATGGGTGTGTTAATATGGACAACGGAGAGGAGGTAATGTGGTATAGCACCCTAGTTGTTACTAAACTCGTTCATCGAATGACCCCATAAGGTTCATAGACAAGTAAGCCAAACGTGCGATTAAGAAGCTTAGAGAACTGATTAGACCAAGAACTAGCATTACGCCAACCCAATTTAGGTCTACTTAAATAAAAGATTCAAGAAATGCCTAAATTTGGTCAATTGGGTCTTGAAATTGAAAATAGATAGTTAAATTAGTTAATTGGGCTCACTACATCCATTAATAGGAGACTAACCTTAGAGTAGATGAACCCAATTAGTTAAATAAGTTGATTAAAGTCGAAATGGAAAGAGATTTAAACTCCAGTGCCTCATCCGACCAGGTGTTGCAACCCCAACCTATCCATACACTTTGTAAGGAACCATGGAGTTGCAAACTACCCATTCAACACATATCCATCCCAGATAAGTCAGAGAACCCTAGAAGGGTAGCAACTTACTTTATGGGAGGAATTCTATTTGAAGGAAGAAGGTTCCCAAGGGTGAATATCAACCCTAGAATGTGGACCTCCCAAGTCATCGTTGCTCATTGACAGATCCCTAAGTCTCCGTAGGATTGCGTTGTGTTCTTTCCCAGGGTATTTGTTCTTTCGATCGCAACACATGCCACAACATTGGTAGTGGCAGCGATGGAAGGCGAAGTGAGGGAGCACCATAATTCGGATGCAGATCGGGCGACAGAGACGCAGAAAGGATCAGTCTCTCCTGCCTTGGGTGTTGAGCAAGTTGATAGTGGGCAATTGGAGTTCAACTTCATCCTTGGCGATCGGAGGGGGACCTTCATGGAGTGGAATGGTTAGGAGCCATGCCACTCTTGGAACATAATTTGACCAATGCATGACAAAAACTATGTCAAAGCTGGAGCTGAATGGTAGTGGTTATGAACCATTTCCAATTATTTGGAAATCAAAGATCCAACAAAAAATTAAATTACTTCTTTGGCTGGCAAGGTACGGTCGTGTTATGACAAAGAAAAGGCGTCCCTATATTATCAATACGGATGATATCATGTGCTCGAGGTGTAATGAAGAAGAGGATGACTTGGAACATCTTTTCTTCGGGCGCAGGACTTCGGCTCAAATTTCGGAGGAAACTGGAATTCGATGGCTTAATGTGAAAAGCGCCGAGGAATTTTGGGCATGAATTAGAGTGGTCGGCGTCAATTCTCAGGATGATGTCTCCACATAATACTTGCTCTTATGGTCAATCTGGTGTGCGAGGAACAAAAACATCTCCAGGGGGGCAACGTTTCTACCCTGAGAATGTTTTGGGTCATTTTAGAAGATTGTCGACAAACAAAATTTGAAAGGGTTGTTTTTTTTGTGTTTTTGTTTTTATCTTTTTACGATATAATGCATGTCTCATACTATTAATGAACTATTAATGAAAATATGAGGTGAGCCCCATCTTGGGGCCTCACCCTTTACATTCTAAAAAAACCATGCAACTCTTGGGATCGTGTCATGCCACTTTTCTTGTTTGTGGGTACGCAACTGACGAGGTTGGCTTTACATGAGTGGGGTTGAGTTGTCTGGTATGGTTTTGGGGGGTCGTGCGGAGGAAGTGGCAATGACTCTTACCCCTAATGTTGCAAAAGCTGGTATTCGGTGTTCAGTCGGAGGGGTCACTGAATAAAGATTATTCGATATCCAAGCAACTATTCGGGATCATTCCATTATGTAATTTTTAATCATTTTAAATATAAATATGGATATTTATAGATCTAAAAACAATAAGTCCATATGTTTTTTCTTGATTTGGAGAAGGTTTATGATTTAGTCCCAAGGGAGATATCGTGGAGGGTTTTGGAGAGGAGACACATGTCCTATATATTAACCTTATAAAATATACGTATGATGAGGCTTCATCTTGTGTAAAGATCCAATCAAGGAAGATGGACTATTTTAACATCAACATCGACCTGCATCAAGGTTTGACTTTTGGTCCATTCATTTTTACTTTGATTATGGATGAGTTGACTAATGTTTAGGACGAGATACCTTGGTGTATGTCGTTCGTCGATGATATTGTGTTGATTGTTGATGATATAAGAGATTGAGTAAATGAGAAACTAGATGTTCGGAGACATGCCTTAGAGATTAAAGGATTTTGTATAAGGGCTAAGACAGAATATATGGAGTGCACATTTGATGGAAACAACAATGAACGACTTGAGGTGAAGATTGGAGGCGATAACATTCAGAAGAAGGATTTTTTAGAATCTTGGGATCTATTTTGCAATGGGGTGGGAAAATTGATGGAGACGTTACTCATAAAATAGATGCAAGTTGGCTAAAGTGGAGAGGTGTCTCTACTGTTCTTTGCGATAAGAAAATCCATTTGAAAGTCAAAGGAAAGCTTTGTTGTGTTATTTTAAATACAAAAATTATGTCTAAATATATATTCTTATATTTTTACACACATATGGTCATTAATCAACACTAATCCAAGGTACAAGGGATAATTAACAAGTTATACATATGGAGCTTGTTGAAGAATGACCTAGGTGGATAATTGGACCGTACCAGGATCCAATTACCGCACCAACAAGATTAGTCCCACATCATATATTAATGGGACCCTGGCGAGTCAATGAGAGTCTCACACCCCTATACTCATTGAGAAAGCATGATAAAAGAATCTGCCCTTTGAGGCATTCTCCTCTGGTTCTCATCCTGCTCTGTAGGGAGTAGTGATCCACATAAAACAACTGTGGTTTATTGTTCTTGTTAAATAATCTCTGATTATCGCTTCTGAATTATGTTTTTCAATATGGTATCCGAGCAAGTCGATTTTTGGGAAATTTGATTGCATTTCCAAGTTTGATTATTATTCACATTCTTATGAATTGGAGATTATGTTCACGTTCGTTGATATTCAAAGATTTGGTCCAATTTTCAAAGTTTCATGAATATTATGGTTCATTGATTCGTCAAGTTGCGGTTGGGATCCTTTACGAAACCCTAGATTTAATCGTCGCAAGTATGGAAGATCTTCTCCATCCGACACTGCCAGCACCATCTTCAACATGTTGCTTTGGGTATGTAAAACCCTAGAGACATGTGTGACTTTCCAGATTGTCGATTCTAAGATCAGGGGTGATATTGATGGGTTCCAATTAGCACCCTAATTCTGAAAGATAGAAGCCATGTGCATTTTTCCCTATACGCAGGTCCCTCTTCTTGTGTACAAAGCCCCAACGCGAGGTTCCTTCTTCTCAAAGAGGGGCATCTCCTCTTCTAGGTCCCTACACCTCCAATATCGAGGACGAGGCATTACCCACCCTTTAGACATCACCTCTAGTAGCAGACCCATGAGAGCACCAACCCTATTTTGAAGAAGGCAACCGACACTCATTTGTGTAACTCCCCCAACCCCTACACGATCACCTCCTCGACAGCGTAACACCTCCCCAAGCGATGCCACCTCCACGTCGCACCCCTTCTCCTATGCAACGTGCCTCCTCCATGGTCATTTCTCCTCGTGATGATTGGTGGCCCTACCCATGACAAGCACACTCACCCCAAGCCTCCAGGAAGAGCCCCTACGAAGGGCCTAACACTTCCAATCAACAACACCACCTCACGCGCTCCAAGCCATCTCCAGTAGAGCCCCTACACATGCTCCAATTATCCATGCCACATATGCATGAGAGCACCTCCAAGCAATATCCATCGCCACCTTATGTGCTCGATTGCGATCCCTAAGAACCCCGCAAGTTTAAAGGTGGTAGTAATGGATTCTCTGGGAACCCTAGTCATGCTCTTCAAAGAGAAGAGGGGGTTCATACCTCTTTATTTTATGAAAATAGGGAGAAGAAAGGAAGGTCGGCCAAAAAAAAAGTAGAGGGACTGCTGCCTTTTGGCTTAATGGTCCCATGGCAAGGGCATTAAAAAAATGATATTTGGTCCCAATCGAGCATGATGTGTCATTTTAAAAAATAAAGAGCCCAGTTCGAAAAAAGGAACTGAAAAAAATTGATTGAAAAAGAGAGAAGCCGGAAAAAAAGAGAACTTATAAAAAGAAAGAAAGGCCGAAAGAAGAACAAGGAGACAACTATAAAGAAAAAAAGACAAGGATGATTTCAAAAAAGAGAAGAATTTACTCAAAAAATAGAAAAATGAAGTTTTTTTTACATATTCTCTTCATTTTTTCTCTCAACTTGATCGAGTATCTTCATGTTTTCGACAAGTATGAGAGAGAGGGGATGAGAGAGTAGGGCATAGTTACTGCTTGCCAACCTCCATGGGCTCCATCATAATCCCTACGGGGTTCAGGAGACGTTTATTCCATGCCCAAATGGGCATCATTCATTATCTCATAGGTTCTCTACTATGAGACAAAATCAATGTAGTTAGTTGACCGTGAACTCCAGTACGAAACCTTCTGAGATTCCTAAGAGAGAACACACTTTTAGAGATGTACATATGGAAATTCCCATGGCATTGTTTCACATGCTTCAACACCACATCCCTCACAAGCTTCGACAATAAAGAGACTCATTGCATGCTCCAACCTCTCAGTTTTTTGTTTGTCTAAGCTGAGTATTACATACTCCAGCTTGAGGGGGGTGTTGAAGAAAGACCTAGGTGGGTAATTGGACATCTCCAGGATCCAACTACCACACCATCAAGATTATTCCCACAATCATCTATTAGTGGGACTCAAGTGAGTTAGTGGGGCTACATAAAGAGCCCCAAACTCCGCCCTTTGAAGCGTTCTCCTGTGGTTTCAGTCGCTCCTTTGTGCTTTTCATTTATCCTGTTATCGCTTCCGCAATTTGTTCTTCAATTAAGCTTTAACATTTGTGGTTGTAGAGATATTTCTAGTAGTTTTTGTACTCGTTTGTTATGTTTATTTTCCTTATTTCACCTTATGTAATTTACCCATAGGCTTCCTCTATATAAGAGGACCTAGGGTTACTAAAATAAACAAGTTCTCTTATTTTCTTCCAACATGATATCAGAGCCTCCACCCTAACCCTAACCCTCGCCGCCGCCGCCCCTCCCCTTCTGTGCCCCTCTCAGCTCGCTGCCTCTCCCACAGCCACCGCCCCTCCCCACAACCTCGTCGCCGTTCCAACCCCAGCCCGCCGGCGTGCTGCCCCTACCCCTCTAATCTAGGCACTGACCCACCTTCCGCCCCTCCTCTCAACTCGACGCCCTCGCCTTCCCTTTCTTGTTCATGGACTTGAGTGCATAAGTCTACATATGCACTCAACTCCATACATGTTTATGTAGACATTTATTCATTGGTCTACAATCACTTGTTCTTCGTCTCCGACAACAATGTCAGAAAATAAATTCGACATGCCCTCCACCGGCACGTTCAAAGGTCCAGCGCCAATAGTCCAAATGGATGGGACAAATTACGAGCTCTGGGCGATGCAGTTCATGAGCCTCATGAAGTCCAATGGTAAGAAGCACATTCTTACCGAAGATGAGCCGGCAACGAAGACATGAGTTTATGCCTCATGGGATGCTGATGATTCATATACCAAGGTCTGGCTTTCAGGTACTCCGATGATGGAGATTGCTAATGATGCCCTCCATCAGCCCATAGCTAAAGGCCATGTGGGACATTCAAGCCGCGGCGTACTCGCAAATGAGGTACGAGACCAAGATTCTCTAGCTTCAGCATGACATATTTACGGTGGCCGGCCATTGCATTTCTTGTATACATCCCTACGAGGGATGTTTGAGAAGCTTTACAGCATCATTCCCTTGACGGCGACCCCTGAGCAGCAGAAAACGTTCCGGAATGCTACGATGGTGGGGCTCTTACTAGCGGCACTTGACTCGGAGTATGATGCAACTCGCTCGTAGATCTTGGCGGATGCTACTATTCCTCCAGTGGAGGAAGTGTATCGACAGCTCAACAGAATCACTGCTTCTTCTAATGCCACTACTCCACCTCCTTCAGCGATGACAGCTCACAGAGGCAGAGGTGCATCTTCTTCTTTTCGTGGACGTGGACTTCGTGGTCGAGGTGGCCGATTTCGTCAGCCATGCACCTTCTGTCATCGCCCGGGTCATGCGGAGGATACATGCTATTTTAAGCATGGTTTTCCTGCATCGGCCCATGTAGCCGAGCACGTTGTGCCTATACAGACTTCTACTTCAGATCAACGGTTTGAAGATCTTGTCGCCAGATTACGAGATATCATGCCTCCTGCCACTAATGATTCGCCAGGAGGTCACTCAGACATAGCAGCTTCAGCCTATGCCAGCACGTCAGCAGCAACTAGCACATCAGGTAGTGTTTATGCCTTTACATCATCTCAGAGTTCTGATGTTTCAGAATGGATTATGGACTCTGGTGGGACACATCATCTCTGTCGAGACAGAGATAAGTTTACATCATACAGGGATGTTACATCAGGGAGATCGGTGGTGATAGCAGATGGGACTCATTCCCTCATCATTAGACAGGGGGATATCGGTTTGACACCCTTCATCCGACTACAGAATGTTTTGCATGCTCCAGATTTTTCAATGAACTTACTTTCTATTAGTCAGCTTACAAAGGATTTGCATTGTGGACTATTTTTGACCCATCGTCTCTTCTTTTTCATGACATTTTAACGGGCAGAGTGATTGGTTGTGGTTGTGAGCAAGATGGTCTCTATCAGTTAGTCCGCACCTCCTATGCTGGTGTCTCCTCTCAGTCCAGTTGAACTGCTTCTCCCCTTACTTGGCATCTGCGTTTTGGTCATCTCTCTCTTCAGAAGCTGCGACATATCTTGCCTCAGATTTCACCAAAGTCTTCATTTCAGTGTGAAGCGTGTCAGCTGGGGAAGCATCACAGATCTACTTTCCCTAGTCATGAGTCTCGGAGCAGTCGCTCCCCTTTTGAGTTGTTGCATGTTGACATTTGGTTGGGGTCCTAGTGGTGTTCCTAATCAATAGGGACACACATTTTATCTAGTGGTCGTTGATGATTTCTTTACATTGTATTGGGTCTTTTTATTGAAAAATAAATCTGAAGTAGGGAATGTAATTAAAAATCTTATCAATGAAGTTCGGAATGTTTTTGCTTCTAATGTGAAGATTGCGCGCACAGATAATGCTTTAGAATTTTTCACTCGCGCCTTTTCGCATTTCTTCTTGTCTCGTGGCGTTATTCATCAAACGACTTGTGCCTACACGTCTCAACAGAACGGTGTTGCCGAAAGAAAACATCGTCATCTTCTTGATATAACTTGGACTCTTCTCATTCATAGTTGTGCCCCTCTTTCCTTTTGGGGTGATGCAGTTCTTATGGCATGTTATCTGGTGAATCGTATGCCATCCTCTGTATTAGGTGAACAAGCTCCACTTTCGATTGTCTTTCCTGACAGGGAATTGTTCTCCCTAACTCCTCGTGTTTTTGCTTCAGTTGCTTTTGTTCATCAACTCACTCCGGGGATTAACAAGCTCTCACCTAGGGCTGTCAAGTGTGTATTTCTTGGGTACTCTCGTACTCAAAAGGGATACCGATGCTATGATCCTGTGAACAAAAAATATTATGTTAGTGCAGATGTCACCTTTTTTAAGACCGTGATGTATTTTTCGCCTACAGGTAACAGGATGACTCCTTCCAATACTGATGATGACATTTATGTGCCTCCTCCTTTGCGTCAGTCTGATAACGTACCAATCCTACCGTGTCACCACCATCACCACCACCACCACCTCTGCCACCACCAGTCCCACCTTTACCAAAATTATATACCCGTCGTCTGAATCCTGCTCATGGACATCGTCATTCATCCACCATGCCCCAGGTATTTCCAAGTGAGATTAATAACGATGGGACTGACAATGCACACGTGCAGAAGAATGACATACAGGTGGACACTGCTGATGATCTGGATGTACCCATTTCCTTGAGGAAGTCTAAGCGGACGTGTGCATCTTATCCTCTTGCTTCACAGGTTTCATTCCATCGCCTAACTGGTGATTTTCATATATTTGTTGTTGCATTATCTATCGTGAAGATACCATGGAATTATCAGGATGCCTTGAAGGACAGCAGCTGGCTGTTAGCCATGGAGGAGGAAATGGCTGTCCTGCGGTCTCGTGGTACATGGAGCTTGGTTTCTGCTCCCCCGAGAGCTTCTGTGGTCAGTTGTAAATGAGTCTTTACTATCAAATATAATGCGGATGGCAGCCTTGATCGCTACAAAGCAAGACTAGTGGCATGTGGATTCACTCAGACCTATGGCGTGGATTATATGGACACTTCTTCTCCGGTTGCATGTCATTCCACTCTACGTGTTCTGTCAGTTGTTGTGGTACGTGATTGGCCTTTGTTCCAACTTGATGTTAAAAATGTTGTTTCGCTCGTTATAGGACTTGACCAAACATCTCACGACATGAGCTGACGACAGCCATGCAGCACATGTATAAAAGGCCCGGGGCGGTTTTCTTGTTCATATGTCAAGGGCTGGTAAGGTTTTGCGCGGATTTGAACCTACGACATCGGGTTTTGGAGACCCGCGTTCTACCGAACTGAACTAAGAGCGCTTTCTTTGATTTGATGCTTCTCTCTTTAAAGGATAAGAGATAATTCGCTTAGAGCTTGACTGATTTTCTTCTTCGCAGAGAGAGCGAGCCGGTGGGTACTTAATTAAGCCGCATGAAAGCCCTCGTATGTCATTTACTGCATCTTGACACTCCTTCACTCTAACAACCGCGGGAGCTGCCAAGCCGCCTATGACTTTTTATATAAGGATCTGCAGGAAGAAGTCTATATGTAGCATCCTCCGGGGTTTGCTGCTGAGGAGGAGTGTCAGATGGTGTATCAACTTCACAAGGTCGTATATGGTCTTAAACAAAGTCCACGGGCATGATTTCAGAAGCTTTCAGATCTAATCCAGAAGCAAGGGTTCATAAGATCAAATGCTGACCACTCTTTGTTTGTCCAGAAGACTCCCAGAGGTACTGTTGTTATTATGGTATATGTTGATGATATACTTATTACGGAAGATAACATGCAGGGGATAAAGATGGCAAAAGCATTTTTAGGCCATCAATTTGTGACTAAGGATCTTAGTACTCTACGATACTTTCTGGTATTGGAATTTGCGAGGAATGCATAGGGTCTTGTGATGACCCAAAGGAAATATATTACATATATACTTGTTGAGACAGATATGATCGGGTGTCGACCCTCCACTACTCCCATGAATACTATTATGAAGTTATATGGAGATGATACAGAGGAAGTTGACAAAAGAAGATATAGAGAAATGGTGGGAAAGCTTCTTTATATTACTATCACTAGACCTGACATTGCTTTTGCAGTTAGTCGGGTGAGTCAGTTCATGGAACAACCTAGACAGGTGCACATGGATGCTGTATATATGATATTAAGATATCTAAAGTCATCTCCAGGCGCAGGATTGTTGCTCAGAAAAGAAACAAATCTTTCTATCTCTGCATGTGCTAATGCGGATTATGCAGGATGTCCTAGAGACCGGAAATCTACCTCAAGTTTTGCAGTGTTTGGTGGTAGTTCCTTAGTTTCTTGGAAAAGCAAGAAACAGATAGTGGTGGCTAGATCTAGTGCTAAATCTGAGTACAGGGCTATGGCATAGGCGAATACAGAGATGATGTGGGTTCGAGCCGTATTAGAAGGTCTGCATATATATGTGCCTCTACCCATGCAATTACAATGTGACAATCAAGCAGCATTATTTATTGCTAATAATCCTGCATTTCATGAAAGGATGAAGCACATTGAGGTAGACTGTCACTATACCAGGGATATGATGCAGAAGGGTTTGATTTCTACCTCCCATGTCAATTCAGGAGAGCAGACTGCAAATATCTTTATAAAGCCGTTGCTCAGAGGGTCGTTTCAGAAATGCACTTCCAAGCTGAGCATGATTGACATCTATGCTCCATCTTGAGGGGGAGTTAGAGATATTTCTAGTAGTTTTTGTACTCGTTTGTTATGTTTATTTTCCTTATTCCACCTCATGTAATTTACCCATAGGTTTCCTCTATATAAGAGAGCCTAGGGTTACTTGAATAAACAAGTTCTCTTATTTGGTGATATCGAGATAAATGAGAACCTTTAAAAATAAAAAAATTGATAGTCGGTGAATAGCGACCGACTATTTAATCAATCAACCGAATAGTTGCATTGAATATTTCGTCAAACTAATATTTACTGAATAGAGGCTATTCAATCAACAATCCCCCCACATTGCATATTCGGCACGAATATTGGTCTAGCACTTGACTATTGCCACAATGCTTACCCCAAAGGTGATTTAGGTCCATGTGGTATCTAATGGCAACGAGCAAGTTGAACAAAAAATTAGCTTCGCTCAAGGTACAAGAAGAGGACAAGTGTCAACAGGTCTGCGAGGCAAGGGTAGAGAAGACCTTGAACGTTTTCCAGCGTAAGAGACGTGGGGAGGAGGATGCAGTTTAGGAGATGAGGGAGTAGGGAGTGGTGGGAGAGCCTTTAGAGAGAGAGGGGTTGTGAAGGAGTCCTTATAAGATTTTTTAGAGAGGAAAAGCGTGGCATCCCGAGCTAGGACCACCACAAGATTTATAAATAATTATAAAAGCCAAACAGATGGACCTACAATGCTCAATTACATTTTTAGTATAAAAAGGCTGACCACGAAAATAACTTCATTCCTAAGGCGCACCAAATGGCCCAAAACACAACAAAGGGAAAGGAGTTGTCCTACGAGTTACCACATATCGCCCAAACTGATGCTAAAAAAAGAGCACCGCTACCTACCTTCAACCATAGTATCCATGCCCTCCTCCATATTTGAGTTGAGATACCTAAAGAATAAGTGATCCACATCTTCCAAATTTAAAGCAACCTATCCCGCTGTTCCTTAGTAGGTATGCGACCGTGTCTCAAAAGCCACAAAACACCTTGATTCTTTGTGGTCTTTTGCTCTTCGATATGATCTTTGCATCACGATAAATATCTTCATGAACAGTCACCCGATCATTCATAAAGAGACGATAAAGCAGTCCTCGGTCCATCTAATGTGATCTCTTCCACCGGATGGCCCTACCACATCAGCCAGATCAGTTTGCAAACTCAAGAACTCCTCCATCCATTCCTAAGAAAAGGTCAATGTGAAGGAAGGTGGGTAAGTGTTCCTCGACCAAACCTAATAACAAAACATCTATGTTCTCCGCAAGGGCCATAAGCCTTGGATACCGGACCAAAGAGCACAATCGTCAATCCAATTATTATACCAAAAGCGAAACATCTCCTCCTTTCCAACCGTTGGTCGTAACTTATCCGTCAAAACTGGCATTATCATCTTGATACCTCGTTAAAGAGAGGATGGCAACCATATAGCAACAGGCGACAATGATCAGAATATGCCTTATTGGAATAACCATAAATCTTATATAATAAGCAGCACATCATGTCATTGGAATCTCAAATGACCAATTTTGCAATCAATGCCTTATTTATATAGTCTACCCTTGGAACACCCAACCCCCATCCTTTGTTCCATAGTAATAGTCTGTCAATCTTGGCAGTGAGGTGGATCCCTCCCATCTCTTGCTTCCCCAGAGAAATCTTCTCATTAAAGTCTTCAATCTTTTACGCACTCCCAAAGGCATAACCCACATCAAGCAGAAGAAAATGGGGATAGTAGAGAGGTCATGCTTAAGCAGCACCAGCTTTCCACCTCTGGACAACGTCACCGCTTTCCATCCTACCAACTTCCCCTCCAATGTAGCCAGAACTGATCTCCAATCATTCGCTGAAAGATTTACTTGCCACAAGCGGAAGCTCAAGATAAGTGATGGGCAGCTCCCCAACCGGGCACCGCAACACCTCGCCCATCTCCTGCACCTCAGAACGAGAAAACCCGAATGGCACCACCATCGACTTCTCCTGATTAATCTGTACAACCCTGAGATGTCCCCAAAAATTTCCATGATCAAAGCAGCTCTCCTCGATACCTTCAGTCACCCCTCAAGAAAGATAATTGTATCATCAGTATACTAGAAAAGAGGGATAGAGATGTCTCCATTGCAGCACCCTGAACACTACCTGCCATCCGAGGCCAACCTCACATTACCACCAACGCATCAGCGATGGTCACAAAAAGCAAAGATACCACCGGACATCCCTAGCGAACACCCCTATGAGATTGAAAGTAGCTGTCCTCTAGACATCCATTAACCGATACATCATATGAAGCCGTAGTAATGCAATGCTTCATCCATAAAATCCATTTGTCTGGAAAGCCTCCCTTATGTACAGATCTTCATCAGAAACGTCAATCGATGCAGTCAGAAGCTTCGCAAAAATCCACTTTCCAAACAACACTCTTTCCATTGCTCTTTTTCCAATCAAAGACCATTCTAACGCAAGAACTGTTAGAAGAAAAGAGTCTTCGTTATTGTATTGAGCAAACCCTAGGCTCTCTTATATAGAGAGAGGCCGTAGGGGTAAATTACACGGATGTCTAGGTAGAATAGAGAAATAGAAACTGGGTACACCAACATATAATAATAATAGAAACTAACTATCTCTACACTCCCCCTCAAGGTGGAGCATAGATGTCGATCATGCTCAGCTTGGATGAACATCTCTGGAAAGGTCCTCTGAGCAATGGCTTGGTGAATATATCGGCAGTCTGATCCCCTGAGCTAACATGGGCCGTGGATATCAATCCTCTCTGGATTAGGTCCCTGGTGTAATGGCAGTCAACTTCAATATGCTTGGTCCTCTCATGGAAGGCTGGATTGTTGGCAATGAACAACGCTGCCTGATTGTCACACTGGAGCATCATCGGTAGAGATACGGCCACATGTAGATCTTCTAGTACTGAGCGAACCCACATCATTTCCGTACTGACCTGAGCCATGGCCCTATACTCAGATTCAGCACTGGACCTGGCCACAACAGTTTGTTTCTTGCTTTTCCAAGAAACCAAGGAGCCACCAACAAACACTGCAAACCCTGAGGTTGATTTTCGGTCCTTAGGACAACCTGCGTAATCTGCATCTGCACATGCTGATACGGATAAGTCCGTGCCCTTTCTAAATAGCAGCCCTGAGCCTGGAGAAGTCTTTAGATACCTCAGTATCATGTGTATAGCATCCATGTGAACCTGTCTTGGCTGCTCCATAAACTGACTCACCCTGCTAACTGCAAATTGGATGTCTGGGCGAGTTATGGTGATGTAGAGGAGTTTTCCCACCATCTCTCTATATCTCCTCTTATCCACTTCATCAGTATCATCATCATATATCTTCATGCTGGGATCCATGGGGATGCTAGATGGTTTGCACCCATCCATACCAGTCTCAACCAGGAAGTCAGTAATGTACTTCCGTTGTGTCATCACCAAACCATGTGCATTCCTTGCAAATTCCAACCCCAGAAAATATCTTAGGGTTCCAAGATCCTTTGTAACAAACTGACTACCTAGAAATGCCTTCGCCCTTGCTATGCCCTGAGTATCATCTCCTGTAACAAGAATATCATCCACATAGACCATTATGACAACCGTACCTGCCGAGGACTTCTGGACAAATAACGAATGGTCAGCATTGGACCTCTTAAATCCCTGGTGCTCAATTATATTGGATAGTTTCTGGAACCACGCCCGTGGACTCTGTTTAAGTCCATATATTGCCTTGTGAAGTCTACATACCATATGCTTCTCCCCCTCAGCAGTAAACCCAGGTGGCTGCTGCATGTAGACTTCCTCCTGTAAGTCCCCGTACAGAAAGGCATTCTTGACGTCTAGCTGATAAATACTCCAGTCGCGAACCACTGCAACAGACAGAAGGATACGGAGAGTCGTGTGTCTCGCAACTGGAGAGAATGTATCCATGTAATCAACGCCATATGTCTGTGTAAATCCTCGGGCAACCAAGCGTGCTTTGTACCTATCCAATGTGCCATCTGCATGATACTTGGCTGTGAAGACCCACTTGCAGCTGACAACTGATGCATCAGGTGGTGCAGGAACCAAAGACCATGTGCCACGGGACTGCAGGGCCTCCATTTCTTCCTCCATGGCTCGTCTCCAGCATGCAGTTTTCAGGGCTTCCTGGTATGTCCGTGGTATGTCCACAGAAGACAAAGCTGTGGCAAACTGCTGGAAATCACCTGTGAGTCGGTGAAAGGAAACCTGGGAAGCAAGTGGATATGATACACACTGTCGTCTCGGTTTCCGAAGAGCAATCGGAACATTCAGATCACCGTCTGTGTCCACCTGTAAGGAGTCATCCTGCATATGAACCGAATCTGACCCGTCATTAGTGATATTATCCGAACATACCTGAGGCGTAGTGATTGGCGGAGCTGTCGGCTGAGCAGGACCTGAGCGACGCGTATAGTGATGAGGAAATGGTGAGACGATTTGCCGTGGACTGGGTGGAGGTGGAGGTGGTGGTGGAGGTGGTGGTGGTGCTGGCATAGGAACGGACACAGGAGATGTGTTAGGTAAAGGACAAGTAGGTGGTGGTGGAACCAAAATATCATCAGCGGTGGTGGATGGTACCATTCTGTCTCCAGCTGGCGAGAAGTACATGACCGACTCGAAGAAAGTGACATCCGCACTAACAAAGTACCTTTTGGTAGTAGGATCATAACACCGGTATCCCTTCTGTGTTCTGGAATACCCAACGAAGACACACTTGACTGCTCTTGGAGAGAGCTTGTCAAGTCCAGGAGAAAGACGATGGACAAAAGCCACAGCACCAAAAACACGAGGTGGTAGAGAGAATATCTCCTTGTCAGGAAAAATAAGCGAAATGGGGATCTTCTCTCCAAGGACAGAGGATGGCATTCTATTGACCAGATAGCATGCAGTGAGGACAGCATCCCCCCAGAAGGAAATAGGAGCACAACTCTGAATCAATAAGGTACGAGTGATATCCAAGAGATGACGATGTTTTCTTTCTGCCACCCCATTCTGTTGGGATGTATATGGGCAGGTGGTTTGATGAATAATACCCTTCGATGACAGAAACTGAGACAGAACACGTGTACAAAATTCCAGGGCATTATCAGTTCGAACATATTTTACAGAAGACGAAAAAACATTCTGTATTTCATTAATCAAGTTTTGAATAACATCGCCGGCTTCAGACTTATTCTTCAGAAGAAAAACCCAAGAGACACGGGAAAAATCATCAACTACCACAAGATAGAACCTGTGCCCCTGATGATCGGGCACACGACTCGGACCCCATATATCTATATGCAACAACTCAAAAGGGGAGCTACTGCTCCGACTCTGACGACCTGGGAAGCTCGACCTGTGATGCTTTCCCAACTGACATGTTTCACAACGAAACGACGAACTTGGAGAGATCTGGGGTAGAAGGTGGCGCATCTTCTGGAGCGGAAGGTGACCAAAACGAAGATGCCAAATGTATGGTGACACTGGTCCAGCAGAGTGAGTGGAGATGCCAGCATAGGAATCCCGGACCAGCCGATATAGACCGTTCTGCTCAGAGCCACAGCCAATCACCTTGCCCGTGAGTATGTCCTGAAAAATAAGAGAAGACGGGTCAAATATAGCGCGACAATTCAAGTCCTTTGTAATCTGACTAATAGATAATAAATTCAGGGAGAACTCAGGGGCATATAAAACATTCTGTAGCTGCATGGTGGAGGATAAGAAAACCTCCCCCTGACCAACAAGGGGTGAGTAGGAACCATCTGCTATCTGTACTGAGCGACCTGGAGGAATAGCCCTGTAGTCTTGTAGTCTTCCTCTATCTCGACACAGATGATGTGTAGCTCCGGAATCTATAACCCAGTCAGATATATCATGTGAAGATATGAAGGCTGAAGAGCTACCTGAGGAACTGGCTGCAGCGGATGAACTGGCTGAGGCTGTGGCAGCAATATCTGACGAGCCACCAGATGAATCACCAGAAGACTGTGGCATAATATCACGAAGACGAGCCACGAGTTCATCAAATCTATGATCTGCAGTAGACGGTAATGGAGACTGTGAGTGCTCCGCAACCCGTGCCGATGCTGGGAACCCATGCTTTGAGTAGCATGTCTCCTCCGAGTGTCCAGGTCTGTGACAATACGTGCATGTCTGACTGACTCGACCGCCTCTTCCATGAGAGCCACGGCCACGTCCACGACCACGCCAAGAAGGTGGTCCACCTCTCCCACGCGAAGCTGCCATCGCAGATGGGGGTGGAGTAGATGAGCTGGAGGAAACTGGGATACGACTGAGCCTCCTGTAGACATCCTCCACCGGAGGAATAACGGCATCGGCTAAGATCTGTGACCGTGCAGCATCGTACTCAGGATCGAGGGCAGCAAGTAGAACACCCACCATGGTGGCGTTCCGGAACGTCTTCTGCTGCTCTGGAGTAGCAGTCAGAGGAATGGTACTGTAGAGCTTCTCGAACATCCCTCTTAGGGATGTGTATAGAGAATGAAGAGGTCTGCCGGCTTGCTTCATCGTAAAGATGTCATGCTGAAGCTGTAACATCTTTGTCTCGTTTCGCACCTGCGAATACGTAGTGGCAAGAATGTCCCACATTGCCTTAGCAGTGGGCTGATGGAGAACATCATTAGCTATCTCCATCGTCAGCGTGCCGGACAACCATACTTTCGCATAGGCATCATCGGCCTCCCATGAGGCATAGATCCCCGTCTTCTCCGCAGGCTCATCTTCGGTAAGAATGTGTTTCTTACCGTTTGATTTCATGAGGCTCATGAACTGCATGGCCCATAACTCATAGTTGGACCCATCCATCTTCACTATTGGCGCCGGACCCTTGAAGGCGCCGATGGAGGGCGAATCGACTTTCGATTCTGACATACTCCTGGTCGAAGAAGACGGAGGGATAATGGACACTGCGATGAATGTCTACACCAACTGCATTGGATTTGAGTACGTGTGTAGACTTTTACGCACTCAAATCCATAAACCGAAGCGCTTCTGGACCGCTGGAGATTATGGACGCCCTACAGCGACTGAGAACGGTGTTGCTGGAGCGTCTAGGGCCGCAGAGGCGGCTGCAGGGGGCGGCTGGAGATAGCCGCTGGTGCGGCTAGGGCCGCAGGCTGCTGGAGCAGCGGAGGGGCGGAGGGGCGAACGTGGTGTGGCGCCGCTGGTGGAGCAGCGGAGGGGCGGAGGGGCGCCGCTGGTGGAGCAGCGGAGGGGCGAGGGCTGGGAGCCGCTGGAGTGGCGGCGGCAGGCGAGAGAAGGAGAGGGGAGGGGCGGCGGGTGGGGAAGGGAAGGGGTGGAGAGCCCTAGGGCGGCTCTGATACCATGTTAGAAGAAAAGAGTCTTCGTTATTGTATTGAGCAAACCCTAGGCTCTCTTATATAGAGAGAGGCCGTAGGGGTAAATTACACGGATGTCTAGGTAGAATAGAGAAATAGAAACTGGGTACACCAACATATAATAATAATAGAAACTAACTATCTCTACAAGAACCAGACCATCAACCATAAATCTACAAAGCACAAAAGCCGTCTGCTCTAGGGAGATTATATCATTCAATGTGGAACGACGTAAATTCGCAAGGACCTTTGGCTATTGTAAGGTAGGTCACATTTGAGAGCGCAATCGGCCTATAATACTTGATCATGCAAGGCACCTCCCGCTTCAGCAGCGAAAAAAGAAGAGCCTTGTTAAGATGCTTAAAAGCCAAATTATTCGTGCTAAACTCCTGAAGCATCTCCATAATATCAGCCTTAATCACCTGCAACCAAGAAGCCATTCGAGCCCGGGGCCCCATCTGCGTTAAGCCCAAACACTGCCTTCTTCACCTCCGCCTTTGTAAAGGGAACCATCAGTGCACTCGCCTGCTCCTCAGAGATCCTCCCAACTCCTCTCTCAAGCCAACCCTAGCCTGCCCGAGGCACTCTCCTACCAGTCGCCTGGAAATAAGAATGCAATGCTCTCCCCACATCTTGATCCCCTCGGACTTGCAAGTTCCCAACTACAATTTCGTGAATGTAATTAAGCATTCTTCTGTCCGGCAACATAGAATGGAAAACTCGAGTCTTGGTATCCCCCTCCCTCAACCAGCGTTGCCGTGATCTCTGCCTCCATTCAACCTAGACCTTCTTGTCTTTCATAAAAACATCACGCAAATGCGTGGTCCTCTCTTCGATCTCCTCCTCCGCCTCCAATTATTGCTCACCCTCCAACCTATCCAACCTCCTAATCTCCTCATGTGCCACTACCATCCCGCAACGACATTATTCACGTATGCTTTTGTTGTATTCCATGAGAAATCTGTCAAGCTCTCCTAGCTTAGTAGCCAATCTGGATGTTGCCGAGCCATTTATCTAGAAACCCTCCCAAAAAGTTCTGATCAAGTCCTGCCATCCTCCAGTCGCCACACACACTCAAATCTAAAGAAAGATCCTCACCTCCCCTCCTCCCCGGAGGACCACAACAAGGGAGTATGGTTAGAGTGGGCTAGAGGAAGCGCCCAAGCCTTGGCTAAATGGAAGGCCAAGACCGCCTCAGCCGAAATCAAGAATCTACCAATCATCGATCTTTCTATAGAATTCCGCCACGTGTAGACACAACATGAAACATCCACAATCTCCAAACCAAACTCATAAATCAGCGAGGAAAGCTCCTCAGAACCGATGTCCACACCCTTCCCCTCGTTCTCCGTCAATCCTCTATCCGAAGAGTAACATTCAAATCACCACCAATAATCCATGAATCTGAAGAGAAATACGAAACACGTACTATCGGCTGTCCACCTTACCATAAAATATATTGAGCATCTGCCCTTGAGCCCCCCTGCTCCATCACGAACTTATCACCGTTCCACCCCGTTGCGACGTCCTCCAATAGATTCAATGCTTACAAACTCAAAGATCTACATTCCTCCAATATTCTTTCAAACCACATCTCCTCCCTGAGATTTTTTTCTTATAGCATAACTGTATATGCCCTAGCCTCTTTCAGCAACTCATATACACCAACTCATTTTTTGGCCTCCCCAGGCCTTTCATATACCAGTAGACCAAATTCATTAAGCAACTGCCTTACCCTAGCGTGGCGGAACAAATCCCAAACACTCCGCCAGGTTTTTTTCAACATATGCCCAATTAGGAGCAATGACCACCCTCTCCAGGTTTACCACAGACACCAACTCCCCAGCTCCCGACTCTACCTTCCTCACCTCCGAAGAACCCCCACATCAAGAGGCTCCCATGCCCAGGCTCCAACTCACATCCGCCCCCCTGACCACTCCAACACTCTGTAGAGCTCCAAACGACGCCACCTCTACCGCTCACCAACACCCAACGTGAGTAGCTCTGATCGAACCTCACCCTCGAAGAGGAACGCACACGCAGACCTCTACTCTAAGAACCCAACTGTGGTCGAGTATGAGCGGAAGCCCCAGGCATCAGGTCCCACTTAGAGGAAAGAGGTCTTTGCACTCCTCTGCTCGTCGCCATGGATCTTTGATACATGTGATTGGTTTGGATTGCTAAAACAAGGGTTTGGGACTGGCTCCCCCTTCAATCGAGTCGTAGAAACCGAACTCTAGACCGGTCCAACCGAATCTCTTAATATGTGGAACAAAGGGTCCTACTATTGCTTTGGTGGATCCGACCCGTTTTACGTCATCTGAACCAACCACAGATGCATAAGTGGATCCAAGATGTGCCACAAGAGGCCTCGAACATACCCCGCATGCCCCCTTTCTAGAAAACTCTTGCGAATTTGGCAGTTCCGCAATTATGGGTGACGTAACAAATTCTACTCGTAGTGTCATCACCTTCCAAAACGGGCATCATCCCCTCCAACAGTGCAACCGAGACCTCATACCATCACATTGGTGATGCACCACCAACCACGTGTAGGTTGAGGCGAGATCTAAGCTCCCTCGCATCCGCCGACGTCTCACAAATATCCAATTGGTAGGTTTTTCCTTCCATCTTCACCGAAACAAAACCTGAAACCACCACTACAACATCGTTCACCGCGACAACCGCATCCATCGGCTGACAGCAAACCAAGCCATTGCAGACGACCTCTGACCTTACCGACCGACACCAAGTTCTCTGCAATCGTGTCATGCTTTTGAAAAATCAGTGGAATTCCACAACCTCAGAGCAGGATGTGAGGCCGAACAATCAATGCCCCGTCATGAAGCAGAGGCCTCCTCCTGTGCCTCTTGCCCCTTGCACCATGACTCAAATTCACTAACTTCTTCACATCTTCAGTAGTTAGGAGTAGAGGCTTGCAGGAAGGCATGCATTTTAACTGTCGAGAGGGAGGGTGCCTTGTATTACTTAAGGCAGTGTTGTCTGCTATTCTAGTCTTTACGCAGTCGAATCGCCTGATTATCGTGGGAGTCCGTAAGTATCTAGACATGATGCAGAGATTTTTCGAGGCTGAAATTGGTGACGCTCAGGGGATGCCTTTGGTGAATTGGAGGACGATGATGTTCCAAGGAGGATGGTGACCTCGGTCCTCGGATGCAGGAGATGAACATGACCTTGCTAAATAAGTGTGTGTTTCATATATGAGATGGGAACTCAAAATTGTTGAGTGTGATGTTGCACAATATGGGGGCTCCGACAGACCTATCAGTGCTGGGTGAGACCGTGCATGCTCCTCGAATATTTTGAGGGGCATTTGTTCAATTCTACTTGTTGTCTCACATCTTTTCAAACCAATCTTGGGAGATAGAAGAGCTTTTCATTTTTATTTAGATCCCCTATTTCACTTCGATAGTAATATAAATCCGGCTCAATGCACATGAAAGGAAATGAACAGTTCCATACTATAAACAAATATAATAGATATACCACTCATTTGGATGATGCTGAATCACTTGTTTAGGGGGATTTTACGGAGCATATGCATGCATTACATAGATTCGGGTATAATCATAGAAAGAATTCTCCTTAAGCAAACCAACCTGTCCTCTCCTGTGTATTTTGGAGGCGGATGAAGACTTATGTGTTGATTGGATGCAAAGATACATTTGGTTGTGATTTCCAATGCGGTGGATCAAATCATATTATCTGCATAGCTGTATCAATAGTTGAAGTCTTATACTCCCATAATCTATTTTCTCTTTGGAGAACCCATTTCAACTTTTTGTATCAAAGTAAAAAACACTTCGAGATTGAAGAGAAATATCCAAATAATGCCCTATTCTTTTCAATAATCCATACGTGCACCCATCTTGCCCACCTCTTCACTTTGGCGGCGGACGATGAGATGTTCATGGGTGAGGCTTGGGATGGGGAGGACGGTACCCATGCCTTCGCACAAATTTGTAGGAGTGTGACTGCGTTTCTAGTGTTGTATAGGTCCTTTCCATGACAAGGGGGGTTTCTAGTGGGCTTGACTACTCGACTTGGCAGGATGGGTGCTTTTTTATTTTGAAGGCGTATAGAGCCTTGCATGCAATCACAATTTTTAATCCGGATTTTGTGGAACAAGAGAGGAAACACACAGGCGCCCACCACAAGTAAATGGAAGATTCCACTATAGGTTAAGTTGTTTTTGTGGCTATTGAGGCGCGACCATGTGATGTCAGCTACTCAGAGGGCAAGGTTTTTTTAGGGGGTAGACATGTCCTATCAGCAATGTTTATAGAAATTTGAGGATATAGATCACTTGTTTTTTAGGAGGCTCCTCCAAGGCTGTTTGGGCAGCAGAGAATTTGGACAAAATTGCGATGGATAGTGCATCGGCTTTTAGGGGCTCCATGGATCATCATCAAAGCAGGGCGGAGTTTGTCACAATCTAGGTGGCAACCATTTTGTGGGCCTTGTGGTTGGCCAAAAATGGAGTATTTTCCGTGAGGTTTAATGTAGAAAATATTGTAGAGCATGCTAGGATACTACACCATTCGTCGTCTTTGTAAATCATAGGTGTTAACTTGTACATAAGAGTTTTTTAAGTGGGCATCCTCCAAGTGAATTGCCCTTCTCCTTTAAAAAAAAGAGACATAAGAATAACAGAGACATGTCAGCATGCACGTTTGTTTGATATAATCTTTCAAGCCAAACATTCGAGTGAAAATACAGAAGGCATAATTATTGGACCCCCATCAACTTTTTGCCAAGATGACGGTTCTTCCAGTCACAAATAATTAAAAAAAGCGGCCCAGCACAAGATTCACAAGCATGAGATTTGAACATACAAAATACTACCTAAAGAAACTAGTGCAATCATTGAAAGAAGACCTACCGCAATCATCACACTTTCATGAAAGATCAGTGGTGATATGAAGACCCAAAATATGTCATATACAAATGCACAACAGAGGAGTGCAGATGCAACCTGATAAGAAGTTTCATTAGAATATGTATAAAAGATTTAATGTTCATAATATCTAGAAGTACCTTGATATTAGGCAATCGTGCCAGCTGCAATACTGTAATCATCAAACATATACCCTGTTGATGGAAAATGTGAACAAGCAGAAAAAATACGAAATATATCTAAATCCAGTTTGGCAAAAATTAAATAAAGTGGTATCTTCGGATGGAAAAAATGCCCAATTCAGATGAAAGATCTGTTATACTTTTACACTAGCGAAGGGAAAATAAGAAACCCAAGAATACGACCTTAAATTCTCAAATGCCTGTCAATTTCGTAGATAAATAAGGCATTGATGTTAGAATATGAAGATCAGGTAATTGTTGAAATCCTTTTATGCATACTTGCTACATGATAAGCATATAAAAATTCATCAAATAACCACTTCTCTGTCCTCTCACACACATCGCTCAAATCAAAGGCGAAATAATTGCGGGGCTAATTCATAGGGGGTTTGCGGACTGTCTCAGGCTAACAGCTTTCAAAATTCCCTGGTTTGCACTCGACCACCCAGTTTAGGTCAAAAGTAGACTATTTTTCTCTTATCAAGAAATTAATGTTAAGAAGATTTGTCATAACAAGAATTAGCAGTTGAGTGAGACTACAAAGCTACATCTGAACATTTTAAGGGGCTTTAACAAATAGGTGGCGTATCATATTAAATAAATCCTCAGTTTCATGAGAACTAGCACATGAAAATGGCAAGGTAAGAAAGATCTTCAAAATTTACTTGCTAAATGTCAAATTACCAGAATATCTTGTCCAATCCATGCGAAAGTTGCGTGTTGATTTGCAGCCCACACAATTGCAAAAATCGCACATAAGGGTAAAACTACAACAGAAAGAACAGAAACTTCTCCCAGAACTGGAAGATTGACATTTTTCTGTCCGCAGGGGCATATCCTGCGTAAAAGAATTTATCATTTTGCACCTTAAATACCAATACAAAGCCGATAAACTAGCATGTGCTACCAACTTGCGATAGTGCAGTTCAGGACACAGTTCATAGCTTGCAGGGTGCATAAGCCCTCAGACAAGTTGGGTGGTCGGTGGTATAAAGTACACATTTAACTTACCTGGATATTAAAGTTACTATGCAGGCATGCATACCCTGTAAAGAAACAACATATGAGCGAGAGAATTATATAAGCACACATCAGAAAAAGATGACTGAAATCTACCATTAAGACTACGAAGTTGGTGTAATTTAATAAGCCTGCAGGAAAAGGTAATAATCCTTTTAAAACTCCTTTTAAAATTTTTCGAGGAGAATGTTCTACAGAATTGTAGACTGTTACTAGAAGTAAAGTGTCAATTATTTGGACGGATAAGACAGGAGATGTGGATCACATACATAACACTATCCAGATCAAATTAGAAGTCCCCAACTTTCATATACTAACTAGTCTGGAGAAATGTTGCATTGACATTATAGAGGCTACAAGCAGAGTGAAAAAATCTAGAGCTAAGCCATAGTTTCTAGTCACTAAGAATGGGCCTGAATATTTATTTTTTATCTACTAAAACCAAAAAAAACTGGATCTCAATAAAGGATTTTGGTTTTATTGGTAAGTTTTTTCCCAAGTAAAGAAGGGTGGACACCCATGATGATGCATACCCAAGCTATATATTAACAAGAATCGACCATGAATTACAGGGTCCTAGACTCAAGCACAGAGCATGCTCCCTTGCTTTCTCCATTGAGAATCTCTCCCCATGAAAAACAACTCCATTATGCATCAACTGTAAGGCATGCACCAACATCGAATATTTCAATCAATCCATCATAGGATTGAAACAAACGGCCTCAGCAACTCCCAGAAATACACCACATGCATGGAGTCTAATGAATCGATCTAAGCAATGTTCCACACCCCCAATATTGGTTGCAAGTGATCCACACTATCAAAAGCATCAAAACACTTTGGACAAACCACATCACAATGTGGGATCATTCCTCTATACACTTTTATCATCACCAGGCCCCTTCTTAAAAGCCAAATGTGGTGGGTTTTCTTCTACCGAAGGTTCTGGAATGTGGGTTCTGACGTAATGGTTGTTATAGAGGACTTTACAGATGACAATGCAGGCTTTGAAAGGATCAACATGACACTTTTTTCTTCTTCCAAAAAGGGGGTGTCTAAGGGCGTTGAAGATACATGTCCCATTTCTTTGTCCAACACAAGCTATCTTATGGTTGCTAAGGTTTCGACAAACAGACTTGGTGAGCTCCTAAAAGATATCATCTCTCTTGTCCAATATGCTTTCATTCCAGTGAGGCAAATAGGGGACAGTCTGGCAAATAGGGGACAGTCTGGCTCTGACAACTAAAAATTATAGCAGATTGGAAAAGATGACGATGTAGTGGTGTTCTCTGGAAGATTGATTTTTTTAAGGCTTATGACACGGTCGATTGGTATTTTCATTGGTCCATGTTGGCGAGATGTAAATTTCCAGACGCGTTGATCACTTTGATGAAGAGATGTGTTACTATAGCTTCCTACTCAGTGTTGGTGAACGAGCGACCCAAGGGTGATTTAGGTAGGGATGCCCCTTATTCGAGATGTTATTTGTTTTGGTAGTGAATGTGTTGACCTATAAGGTAGAGCAGGTGATCCATCAAGGTTTCACCTCAGAATACTTTCTTGGGAATATCTCCATTCGATTACTGCAGTATGTGAATGATACTATTTTCTCTATTAAAGGTGGGAAGGAGGAAGCTTTGCGCATGGTCACGGTCCTTTATATTTTTAACGAGCTTTCTAGTCTCAAACTAAACAGAAGCAAGTCAACAGCTAACACTTTTGGTATGTAAGACGTGGATGCTTCAACGTGTGTGGAGGCATTGGGGACAACGTATGGTACCCTCCCTATTTGCTATCTCAGGATGTCGTTAACTTGTGGGAGACTTCGGATTGCAGATTCATTATTAATCATTGAAAAGAAGAAGAGGATGTTAGCTGGTGGAAGGCCACTTTGCTTTCTCGTGGAGGTCACACTGTGCTTGTGAAGGTTGTCCTTGCGATGATTCTAGTTTTCTTTATGTCATCTAGACTTCTTCCAATTGGAGTGCGCCGTTTTATTGAGCAAAGTATGCGGAAATTTTCCGAGGTTAATCTAGTCACGATGCTTCAGGTAGTCATTTGATAGATTGGGATATGATCACCCTTCCCAAGGAGGAGGGATGCCCTTGGGGTCTCCAGATTGGAAACTAAGAACAAAGTACTACTCCTGAAGTGGATTGCTAGAATTGGGGAGACAATGAAAACCTTTGTTGCAGGCACGTTCATGGAATTATGGCATTCACACTGAAGCTATATTGATGTTCCAACCTTCTTTTTCCTCATCCGCTTTTTGGAAGGGCATCTGCCCTTTAATGCTGCAGTTTCCTGTTTTGTTCCGGTTGATTCTTGGTAATGGTTGCTCTTTTGCTTTCTGGAAAGATGATTGGATAGATTAAGGAACACTAGCATCTTGGTTTTTGCGGTTGTTTGCTTTATCACCTGCTTGTGATGCTCTTATGGCAGAATGCTGGATGGGAGACACATGGTCATCGACCTTCCTTTTTGAGTTTTCTGATCAACGTCTGGTGAAGATCATGAGGCTCCAAGATGCTCTTAGCTCTTTTGATGGTCTGGGGGGAGGGCATTAGAAATGAAGAGATGGTGATTTCTTAGTAAGACAGGCTTACAAATGTATTGATGGACTTCCTAACCTGAATCATAGGAATCTTATTCCTGACCACATATTTATTGGAGACTTGAAAGTGCTTTCTCATGTTAGAGTTTTCATGTGGTTGAGGCATAGAGGATGTATCTTGACAAGAGGCCGTTAGGCTAGAATCGCTGCAGCTTTATGATGATGCAGTTGAATCCATTGACCACCCGCTTTGATTGTGCGAAGATAAAACATGTCTGGCAGAAATTGGAAATCGGGTGGGTTATTACGAGCAATCTTGAGAATCCACGACTCGATTTTCGCTAGAAAGTTTCGAGCCATTAGAGAAACACTCCTTCCCATTGCGACTATTTTGGTGATTAGGCTCTCCAAAAATGGGTTTTAACCTCTAATCCCTTCTACTTTGAGAATATAATTCATCATGACATGACTCTCTTCGAGCCTTAACTCTTGTAAGCTAACACTGCATTTTCCCATTTGTTTTATATATTTAGGGGCGAACACCTCCACGTGTTTCCCCCTTTTTGGTCTAAAAAAGACAAAAAAAATGATCACTGCTCTTAAAGGCACCTTCAAAGGCCCAAACTAACCAACAATTCCATATGATCCCGTAGATCAAAAACTAGTGGAGTAGAAAACATCATATACACCTTCTTGATCGAAAGATCGCCATCAATCTAGTCTGGTAGTCATGGCTCGTCCACCATGTCAAGAGGCTAAGACATCCTCATGAAGTCATGCATCATTTGCTCATATAAACCAATTTTAAAAAGAGGAGCCCAAATACTATCAAATCAAGCCTTTGCCACTTTCTAAAAGAAAATGCAAGTGTGGTCCCAAGGTGCGGCATACCCAAATCATCTATTAAAGAAGCCAAGGACACTTTCTAAAGAAAATGAAAGTGTAGTCCAAAAGTGGGCATACCCAAATCTTCTATTAAAGAAACCAAAGACGGATACAATTGTGAAAAAGAAACAATTGTGCATCTAAACTTACATAAAAGAAACCAAAGTAAAGCAGGACTCAACTTTGTGTACAAATCAATGAGATGTGTGCACTCTAAAAGTGGAAACTTCAAGCTTCTATCTGCACAACTTAGTGTAATAGGAGGTCACAACCAACTCTCCGGATCTTTTACTCAAGTGAGGTTGGCGCTAGGCTTTAGTAGAAGAGCAATCTTGAGCAAAAGGGATGCAACAGATGCCGAGAGAAGGAGCCATGAAAAATCCAAAAACTTGAATAACAAGTGCAAGAAACCTATATGGTGTACATACATCAAATCAATGTTGCATGCACTACTACAACAACAACAACAAAGCCTTTTCCCACAATTAAGTAGGGTCAGCTACATGGATTCTTCGCCTCCATTCAGATCTATCTTGGATCAATCCCGGACTTATATCCACAAAACTAATATCCCAGTCTCCTTCCAACACTTTTTGGGATGTCCTCGCCCTCTCTTAGCCAGTTCAACATCCCAATGTTGTATGCACTATTCAAAGAAAATGGGAAAATGTGCATCCACGCACTTAGTGTTGCAACTTCATTTGCATGTTTTGCACAACAACTATGTGTTCACACCCCTCATGGTATGAGGAAAAAAGGGATCAAGCATTGTGAAGATGTTGCTACAAAGGTGGCGCTGCCTTTGGATCTTAAGATGCATGTGGGGGCTCTTGTTGAGATAAGCACGTATGGTCAAAGATGGCAAAAGAAACAGTCAACTCAAGAGAAGGATAGAGAAAGATGAGGAACACATCAGTCGTGCGCACAACATGCCATGATGTGTTCACTTCTCATATAAAAGCAAAGGCAATGCCAGACATAACGATATCTCCTATATTAGATATTCCACGAAGAAAAAATAGATTGTGCATGCTCAATGATACTCTCGTTGTAAAAACAGTCACCGTGGAAAAGAACCTCGTTTCTTAGTAACCAAATAGTGTTGGAGTATAAGTTGTATGTGCCCATGGAGTTGTAATAGGGTAAATGGATCCTGGAGAAGATCCATTTACCCCATCCATGTGTTTAGTCCCACACCGTCTAGTGGTGGGACTTGGAGGCTCTGGAGAGGCTATATAAGAAGCCCCAGACCTCCCGTACTCATTGAGAAAAAGCAATGCATAGCATGCCCCTTTGAGGGCTTCTCCCGTGGTTTCATCCCGCTCCTCACGGAGTAGGGTTCCACGTAAAATCATGGTGTTCCATGTTTGATCTTTCTTATTTATGCTCTGTTTATCAATCGCTTCCGCATTTCATATTTTATAACATGGTATCAGAGCGGGTTCGATTCTCGGGTATTTCAAGTTCTTAGTTCTGTTCGAGACTCGATTTTTTTATGTTGTATTCATGAGAGTTATTGTTCATAATATGAGAGATGTGCTCTTGAATTTTCTGTATTTGAGGATTTTTCTTTGTGAGCAAACTATGGTTCCTGTTCTGGAACCCTAATCTTGGTCCTCCAAGTTACTAGGCACCGTAGGCGCATCTTTGCCTCCATCCTCAGCAAGATCCCGGCTCCAACAACCTCCAGACGGAGGTCTACAACGACAGATCCCTGCGCGTTGCGAGGAACTCCTCCCGCGCAGCAGAGCATCCTGACGACCCTAGAAGCCGCCACCCAACTTGCAAAGACTTCTGGCGGCTTCTTCTCGCTCCCCGCGGATCCCAGCAGATGACGCATCTTCAAGCCGTGGGGAAGTTCGGGGCTCCCAACCACCACGCGCGCAGGCGGCGGGCTCCGGCATCTCCAACAAGCACCAGCTTGCGTCTGCAGGATTCCTCGCGCGCGCGCCTCCAGTCGATCCCAGCCGCGCCCAGGCGGCGCTCATTCTCCGCGCGCGCACCTCCAAGTGGCTCCAAACCGCGGCTCCTTCCTGCGATCTTCTCCTGGCAGTTCTGTCCCCCTTGACGCGCCATCACGATGCAAGGAAGGGTTCCCCGATGAGACCCTTGTAGCGGCAGCACCAGCAACCCAACGCGATGACACTCCAGGCGGCGTTCCCCCTTGGCAATGCACCCTTCCTCCTTCGACTCCAGCGCAGGCGGCGCTATATTGGGACCTCTCATGACGGCGGCGGCATCTGTTGCATGGGGGAACCCTAAGGGGTCTGCCCGCTATTTAAAAAAAACCGCAATTTCGGCCCAAGTGGGTGGTGCGAGTATGTTAAAAAATGAGAGCGTTAGCTTTTGTAAGGGCCCAAAGAGGGGCCGTGTGTATTTTTAGGCCCAAATGGGACAAGGTCCACGTAAAAAAAGGGAGAGAGAGAGAGAGAGGAGAAGAAGTAGGAGGAGGTTGCAAGTTTTTCAAAAATAAAAAAAATCAAACAAAAAAAGGCACGTACATCTAGAAAAAAAGTCGTACGTAAATTCAAAAAAATGCAAAGCCGTAGAATAACAAAAAAAATTGAACGGCTTATAAAAAAATTGACGGCTTAAAAAAAATAAAAAGACGCAAGTTTTTCATGTTCTACCCGCTATTTATCTTGTCTTCTCCCAACTGTTGATGTCTTCATTCCGACTAGTATGGGAGAAAGGGGGAGTATATATGTAGAGTCACATGTCTAGTTCCAGATCCAGATTCAGATACCAGTCTCCAGACCAGCCAGTTGATCATACTCTACAGTTCGATTTCAGACTCGACGATCATTGTTTCCGAGTCTCCAGTTTCAGACACGCACAAGGTTGCGGTCATTTTCAGATGAGCATATGTTGCCATCATTTGTTAGAGGTCCCCATCATTCTTCTTCTTATTGTTCGGCCAGAGTTTTCATGTGAGCCATAGGGACTCCAGAGCAGAGGACCATTCCCTATGTCATTGAGGGCAAGGGCTTTCATGTGGTATCATAGGTACACCAGAGCAGTGCACCATTCTCTGAGCCAGATGGGAGAGACCCAGTTCTCCGACGAGGAGACTTTTCAGACTCCATTCTCCAGCGACCGTGGACTCCGACGAGGATTGCACAGCCACGGCTCTTGTTCAGTTCGGCCCTTTTCAGAGATGGAGCAGTTGTCCACATTATTGTGGCGGGCTAGAGTACTCTGACAAGGAGACTCATTTCCAGTTGTAGCGACTCTGACAGGCGCAGTTCAGAGCGCATGCTCTCCGACGAGGAGAATCATCAGACTCACACTCCAGCCCGTTCGTCCTCCTCACCTGCACGGCATGAGAAACAACGTCCTCGACTGCAGCATGTGCGCGTTGGGTTGATATTGTCCGTAGTGTCATGTAGCGTGAGTTGAGTTTCTTTCGGTTTGTCCAAGCTGAGCATTGCATGCTCCAGCTTGAGGGGGAGTGTTGGAGTATAAGTTGTATGTGCCCATGGAGTTGTAATACGGTAAATGGATCCTGGAGAAGATCCATTTACCCCATCCATGTGTTTAGTCCCACACCGTCTAGTGGTGGGACTTGGAGGCTCTGGAGAGGCTATATAAGAAGCCCCAGACCTCCTGTACTCATTGAGAAAAAGCAATGCATAGCATGCCCCTTTGAGGGCTTCTCCCGTGGTTTCATCCCGCTCCTCACGGAGTAGGGTTCCACGTAAAATCATGGTGTTCCATGTTTGATCTTTCTTATTTATGCTTTGTTTATCAATCGCTTCCACATTTCATATTTTATAACAAATAGCCCGCAAGAACGCAAATGGACACAAACAATCACTAGCAAGTGCAAAGCAAAAGCCACGGACATACTGCAAGAAATATTCAAAAGTAGATCTTTGCACCTTGGTAAATACGAAGAGACTCCGTACTTTTCGTTGGGTACTGCAGCCTGGGGACCAAATCACAAAAAAGGAGAAGTGCAATAAGACATCCATGAATCCTTCCCGTTACGATGGATCCACTCTCGGGCGTATATTTATCAACATTTAATGAAACAGTCGTGGCATACTTTTTCATCCATGCAATCCATATCTTCAAGAAATCTCCTAGAATGATAGTGATCCAAATGAATCCACAATTTACACGATCACATGATTAGATAAGCCAACCTACCATAACATACCCTTGATATGCCTCTTCTTTCAGCCCGTAACAATCTCAGTGGCAATCATCAAACTATCCTTCATATGCTTGCCAAGAACAAAAGGCATCTGCACTCAACCACCACCCCAAACTCTACATTCATATCCATAGCATCCTTCTTACAACATCGCATATTTCATTAAAGAAAAAAAATTGAAAAGCCGTCCAGTTCAGGTAACCGTCCACGTTAAGATCATACACCACAACCCACTCTCGTATAAGTTCCTCAATCCGCTACATGGTGAGTATGTTCACCCTGCGACCCAACCACCGCCAACCTCCACCACAAGCCTTGTATTCATCATACAAAAATGATTGATCATTTCCCTGTTAACCTCCTGAGTTCCATGAATTCAATCTCCCCAATATAAATGGAATGGATGAGGTTTCTCTTCCCTTTACTACTAGCCATGACATGGAAGAATTACATATTCACATCTCCTTCCTTCAACCAGGTTTATCATGACCTTTTCTTCCAGTCCATCTCATACTTCTCGTCATCCTCAACCACAATATTTTGATGTAGCCTCCACTCTTCTAATTCATCATTATTCAGGGTTCTATCACCCTTTAATATCCTCCTTTATGTGGTCTTGATATCCTTCTTGTAGGCTACTGACTTTTTTTCTAAGTTCCTCGAAATTCCCAACCATCCTTCCGTATGTCAACACCCCACCCACCAACCTAGCAATTGCACCAAAATTCTGTCACCAAACTCCGGAATCCCTCCTCCAACACCTATGAGCACTCGAAACTAGGAAAGTGCAGGGAGAGGTGATGATCCTCTAGGAATCACACAAGAGCAGAATATAATCAAACCCTGGCCTCAGCAAAGAATTCACAGAGGCCAGCTAAAAAAGCTGCATCATCTCGACATATAGTGAAAAGTGGTCACTACGGGACTGAGATCCCGAATACTTCTAGGCTTATCTACTATCAAACTTATATTTAATAATATTTAAGACTAATAGGGACTAATATCAAGCACATATTGGCTCAAGCAAGTTCCTATTTCAAGTAAAAAAGATCAACTAAAAAGTGACCAAAGATAAAGCAGAATAATAAACTATTGAAACCAAGATTTAAATTTAGCCCAAAATTGTTGCAATAAGCAAATAAGCTTTCAGTAGCCAAATATTATTTTCAGAATCTACGAGAACAGAAAATACTGCAGATCAACACAAAGCTTGAACTGGACCATTCCAATTATAGGTAAAATTAACATAGTTTCGTGTTTATAATCATAATCATATAGCTTGTTTTATTAAGTTGAACATCATTAGAGTCGAGACCAAGAGGTGAACAACAAAGAAAAAGTACAACAAAAAAATACTCATCATATACAAGTTCAAGCCTGCAAAATTACAACGTAAACAAAAAAAATGAATATATACCTCAGTGCCACCAATGCAAAACAACACAATTAGCAACCAGATGAACCAAGATGACATGAAAAAGTACAGAAGCATCAGGAAAGCAGATGCCATTATAACGAATATAATGGCCCCCTTGGCATTAATCTCAAGAATTTCCTTATCAGGATCATCGCGATTGATCCCAGCATCAGATAACTCCTAGAGATGGAAGATGACATAATCAATTAAACGCATTTGTGAAATAAACCAATTACAAAAGAACTCAAGAAAAATGTAAGACTTAACAAAATCAGTTGATGCTATAATTTGTGAATTCGCAGACTGAGTAATGCTATGAACAAATCCATCGATAATGGTGCGATCTTACTGAAGATTAAATTTACTATAGTCAATTTAGAATTAGAAATAATGATTAAATCATAAATAGCTATAAAAAATATAAACAGAAAGAAGGCAAAGCAAATAAACTAACGAAGTAATAAAAAAGAACTCATTACAAAGCCCATTCTCCCTGTCGAAGGAGTAATATCTTAACTTATGATGATGAAATTACCCATTGAACCATGTACCGGGGCCATGAGCTGGCAAGACCCTGGGTCGAGCAAATTGTGCATGAACCGTGGGAAAGAAGATAGGTCTACATCGTCCTTGCAGCAGCAAGTATTTGGGCATTTGGTTAGAAATTGGTGTAGGTTGGCTGAATCTTCAGAATCTGGATTTCTTTTGGAATTCTTTAACTGTGGCAAAGCATTGCCTTAGAGAGGACCTTCTTCGGCTGGTGGCATCGATATGGGTAATTAGGATGGCTAGAAATAGTGCACTCTTTTCTTTACAATGTTTCTATTGCAAAAATGTAATTTTCCATTCTATGACTCTTCTCCGGTCTTAGCTCATATAAGTCTCTCTGTAACTTCTCTTCATATTTTAATCTATTTGGAGCGGACAACATAACACAACCATGGTCAGTCCCAAGCTCGGGTAAATTGAGAAGCGTTGCGTGTTAGGTAGTCGACAACCAACACAAGAGAAACAAATTCCTAAATAGTGTTCATTTTAAGAATAATATTTAGGAATGTCTCAAAACAGTTCAGATCTTTTCAACATGGATTTAAGCAAACATTTAGATTTCGGCAGGGTGTTCCATACTAGTGACGCTTTGCATCGTCCGAGTGCAATGAGAAGTTGGCAAGGCAGCTACATCGTTGCCCGGATGTAGTTCAAAATTTGCAAGTGTTCTCACATGAGGAACACATGTGAGTAAATATGCTATAGTTGCATTGCATCGCCGCCAAGATGCATTCCAAAATTTGGGGTTCTCGCATGATGGATGCGTGTGGGTAAAGAAGTTAGTCCAAAAGAGGTCGCAAAGGAAGTTGCGGATAGGTAGTTGGAATAATGGTGCTTTGACTGGCAAATCGATGGAGATTGTAGATACAATGGAAAAAGGAAGATCCAAATACTATGTCTCCAAGAAACAAAATGGGTTGGAGAGAAAGCAAAGGAGATTGAGAAGACATGCTCTAAACTTTGGTATTTTGGTAAGGATATGGGCAAAAATGGTGTTGGAGTGGTTGTTCATAAGGATTCAAAGGATTGTATTGTTGAGGTGCAAAGATTCGGGGATCGAATTATTTTGCTAAAATTGGTGCTCAAAGAAGAAAGTTCGAATATCATTTCGATTTATGCACCGGAAATTGATTTAGATGAAAGGATTAAAAACTTTTGGGGAGGATTTGGATAAGATTATGCAAGGAATTCCACAAAGTGAGATGATTTTCCTAGATGATCTTAATGGATATGTGGGAAAGGATGCTTCAGGGTACGCTAGTATTCATCGAGGCCATGCTTTCAGAGATAGAACTTTAGAGGGAAAAGTCATTCTGGATTTTATAACCGCTTACAATCTTTTCATAGCAAACACTCTCATCAAGAAGAGAGAGGAGCATTTAATTATTGATAAGAGTGGCTCGACTAGAATGCAGATAGATTACTTTATGCCGAGGAGAAAAGATCGGTTGCGCTGCAAAGATTGCAAAGTAATCTCAGGAGACACTTTGACAACCCAACATCGTTTATTAGTCATGGGTGCATAAATAAAAGGGATGGTAAAGAAAAGGAAGGTTTTCAAGATCACTAGAACTAGATGGTGGAATCTTCAATTGAAGCAATCAAGCTTCATGGAGAAGGTTTTAGATGACTTATCTTGGAATGCAACGGAAGTGCAAATGAGATGTGGGAGGTGGTGGCATATTATATCCAAAGGGTAACCAAAGAGATGTTAGGCGAGTCTAAGGGATGAGCTCCAGGTCAAAATGAGGTTTGGTTGTGGAGTGGAGGGGTGCAAAAGAAGCTCAAAATTAAAAGAGCATGCCTTAAAGCTATGTATAAGGATAGAACAAAGGAAATTGTCACAAACTACAAAATAATGAAGAAGAAAACATGGCCTCAAATATCTACGAAATTCCGTCGAAATTGTCCGAAATTTCCATTTCTTTAAGTCACTGAAATCGAAACGCTCCCTTATTTCTTTTTCCAGAATTTCAACGAAATATCACTGAAATGTCAATGAAATTTCACTGAAATTACATATCATTTCGATGAAACAACAAAAATAAGGGAATTCACCCTTCACTTTCATCAATTTTTGCATATATTAATGAATTTTCACTTACTTATTCGGTAATGTGTTGAGTTGTTAGGGCATGTTTGGTTGCAGGGTTGGGCAGGGTTGGCCCAACCCTGGTTACTATTCACAAGGGTACTTCCTCCTCACAGATTACTATTCACCCAGCCCAACCCAACCCTGCCAAACCCTGCAACCAAACATGCCCTTAGAGTCATTTGCATTGTTTAAAGAAGTTTCTTTAGCTAGTTTCAATATTTTTATATAAATCCAAACTAAATCAGTTAGACACGAGATTTAAGAGCTAAATCAAAGTTCTAACTGAAGATTTTTTATTTTTTTCTTTATTTTGATATATATAGTTTAATAAGTAATTATCATATTTGTCATCTCATTCTTATTGAAAAGGTGCTCACATGTAACCATTCTCTTCATATTCAAGAGAAGAAACCAATGACTTCTAATTACGGTTTCAAATATGATTCTGATTTTGAGCAACATGTTACTTTTTTGACTGTTTTATGGGATGTGGATTGCATGGAAATTTAATGTAGCATATCACATTAATATCTTACTATTAGCAAAAAGAACTATCTTTTTATCTCATTTATTGAGTTAAAGAATATTAGAAATTTTATTTTTAAAAAATAAGTTTCAAGTAATTTCCCAATTTCTGGATATTTCGCCGAAATTCCATAGAATTTTCTTTCCATGCTTACCAAAACGAAACTGAAATCCAACATTTAAGGCCTTAGAAGGAAGCAAAGAAGGTTGTAAGCAAAGCTAAGTGAAAAGCTTATGACGTTTTGTACAAAAATCTCGATTCTAAGGATGGCCAAAAGGATATATTCAAGTAGGCCAAAGCAAGAGAAAGACGTACCAAAGACCTTTCTCAAGTGAGATGCATTAAGGATGAGGAAGGTCACATACGTGTTACTCAGAAGGATATAGATACTATATAGAAGCATTATTTCCATAAGCTTTTCATCGTGAAAGAAATAGAGAGGTCACTTTGGGAGACCTAGCTAGTAGTGAAAGTTACTTGAATCGTACAAGTTGTAGATGAATACAAAGGAAAGAAGTAGCAGAGGCTTTGAAGGTTATGAGACCTAGGAAATGTGTAGGACCTGATGACATTTCTATAGAAGTGTGGAGAGTTTTAGGTGAGCATGGTTTGACTTGGCTTACAAATTTATTCAATGTTATTTGACGAAGCAAGAAAATACCCGAAGATTGGACCTCTTTATAAGAACAAAGGAGATATTCAAAATTGTTCAAATTAGAGGTATCAAGCTGATGAGTCACGCTATGAAAATATGACAATGTGTGATCGAAAGAATGTTGAGGCAAGTTTCTAAAGTAAAAGAAAACCAATTCGGATTCATGCCAGATCGCTCAACTATTGAAGTCATCCACTTGTTGAGGAGAACGATGGAGATTTATAGAGCTAAAAAGAAGAGCCTCCCTAAGATTTTTTATTGATTTGGAGAAGACCTATGACTCTGTCCCATAAAAGATATCGTAGAGAGTTTTGGAGAAGAGACAAGTACATGTCCTATACATTAACCTCATAAAGGATATGTATGATAGCTTCATCTTGTGTAAGGATCCAGTCTGGGAAGACTGATTATTTTGACATCAACATTGGTCTGCATCAAGGTTCAGCTTTGAGTCCATTCATTTTTACTATGATTATGGACGAGTTCACAAGTTACATTCAGGATGAGATGCATTGGGTGACGGAGATGGAGAAGCGAGTGAAGGCGCTCTGGCGAGTGAAGGGCGACAGAGAAGCGAGTTCCTCGAGGGCGAGGGGAAGCTCCGGGAGTGTTTCGAAGCGAGCCGGTGGCGCTCTCTCGGTCCATGGAGGAAGTGGAAGTGGTGAGAAGCGGGTGGTTGGGTCGGGCGCGGAGTGGGCCGGTGGGGATGAAGGTAGGGAAGATGGGTGGGTGAAGGTATCACGGAAGAAGATGGGGAAGAGATGTTTTCGCTGTGGCGTGCATGGTCATCTGGCGTCCTCCTGTCCTCAACCTCCGCGATGTTATGCATGCGGAGGGGTGGGCCATCGCATGTTCTCATGCAGACATGTTACGAGTTCTCGTGGCTTCTATACAGGTTCTAAGCCGTCGCATGTAGTTGGAGTGCACGAAAGCCTTCGTGTGATCTTCGCTGGTGGAGCATCGCGGTCCTTTGCGCAGGTGGTGCGTGACGGTGAAGTCAAGGGGGTGGTTGTCGGTGTGGAAGAAAGGTCGGCTTTGTTGTTGGGAAGGTGTGGTGGGCAGGAAGGTGGGGAGCCTACGCTTGGGGAGCTGTCGCATGGGGTGGAGGAGCATGGGGGTGGAGGAGCCTGGGGTGGAGGAGCCTGGGGTGGCGTGTGGTGGGGTGCCGATTCCGGTGGGGAGTTTTAGCTTTGCTGGGAGCTCCTTCGCTGCGGTTGGGGTCCGACAGCGACCCGGGTTGGCATGGGAGTTGGTTCGGACCAATACCTTGGAGATCTTGGGGCCTCTCTTCGGCGGGGACTTCGTCGTGCTTGACTCCGCCCGTTGCTGTGTTCGAGGCCTGTCCCAGGAGCAGCGGGAAAGGCTCTTCTCCGATGAAGGTGATGGCGGCGTTGTGTGGAGGAGTCTCAGGGTCGCTGGCGGTGCTTCATTTGCTACGGAGGTTTGTGTGGTGGAAGTGCGGGGAGTTCCTTTCCTTTCTCGCACAGTTGCGGTTCTCTCGCGGGTCGTCGCCGCGTGGGGGATTGTGCTTGCTGTTCTTGATGATGGGCTAACGCCAGGGTCGGATTGGGAGTGTACTAAAATACTCCTGGAATGCTCCTCCTCCTTCCTGGCCACTGCGGTGGACAAGATTCTTTTCGAGACTTTGAAGAACGGAAGATGGACGTTTAAGGTGGAGTTCTTTCTCTCGCCTACGGCGGCGCCGGCGGCTGCTTCCTCGTCCCCGGCGGACATTGTCGCCGATCCATCCCCGGGCGTGGGGGTGGACGCTTCGTCTCCTGCTGAACACGTGTCATTTGTTGGAGGGGTTTACGAGGGGTCGCATGCTATGCGTATCCCCTCTGGACCTATTCTTATTGATTCTCGGAAGACGTGTACGGAACCTCTCAAGCACGATCTGTTTTCCTTGGGCGCTATCGAGGTCGATTCACCTTCCCTGCAACCGCCTCCACTGGCGACTTTCTACAAGCATATTTCCTTATCGGGGCACGTGTGCAATCATTCTAAGTTCTCCAATATCGGATCCGTGAGATTCGGATCATGGCCTCGGATGCGGGTTGTTGAGAATCCACTTATGACTCCGGATACCCTGATAGATTTTCCTTTGGGGTCCGGTGTTCTGGCTCTGGTTACGCTGGCGGGTCTCCATCTGGGGCCTGATGTTTCGGCGGTGGTCACTACGTGGATTCTTCTCGACGACTTTGACTCCTCTGTTGTGATGGCTCAGACTCCTCAACCTCCGCCTGCTTGGACGTCTCCGGTTGTTTCTTTGTTTGGTGATGCTGATATCGCTCCGCTGGACGAGGCCTTGCAAACCGATGTCACCTCAGGGGTTGGGGGTGCCACCTCTGTGGGTGGGGCCTCAACATCCTCAAGATTCGGCAAAAGCTACAGTAGGCGAACCCATCCTCGTCTTGGCGTCCCCATGGTTTCTTCTTGCGCGACTCTGCACGACTCGGTGGCGGAGGCGGCTGGACTATCGCCTATCGGGGGACGATCCCTTAGTTCTTAATGAAGGTTCTGTCATAGAACGTGCGGGGACTCGGGGATCCCCTCAAGCAGCGGGCCTTGGGCTTGCGCTTCTCCGATTGGGAATGCGATGTGGCTTTTATTCAAGAATCAAAGCTTTCTGGTGTCGATGATTCCTTATGGCGATCTTTCGGAGCTCTTGCGGTGGGCGACTTTCGTTCTGTGGATGCCATTGGCCCTTCGGGTGGCATTATTCTGGCTTGGCGGTCGGGGATTTTCAAGTTCGATTCCATGCGTGTGGGGAGACATTACTTGACTGTGGTTTTGTCTCGCATCGATTCCCATGTCTCCATTGCTTTTTCGGCTATCTACGCTCCTACATGTCACTTGCTGCGAAGGGAACTATGGGAGGATTTGAGGGACATGGCCTCTGATTTTGCGGACATGCCTTGGCTTTTGGGAGGGGACTTCAATGTTACTGCTCTCTCCTAAGATCGGCCGCGTAGTCGCGGGGGGCGGGACCCCGGCTCGGAGGATTTTATTGCGCTCATGTCGGATTTGGCTTTGGAGGGGCTCGTGCCCTGTGATATCTCCTACACTTGGCGAAATAACACGTCCCGCTCGAGAATTGACAGGTTCTTGGCGAATGGTAAGATCATGGAACTCTTTCCGTTGTGCTGGGTGGCTTCTTGGCCGCGATCGTTTTCTGATCATAATCCAATTATTTGGGACTCTGGGGAAGAGCTTCACCCACGGGGTCTTTTTCGTTACGAAAGGTGTTGGCTTTTGGAGCCAGGGTTTAAAGATATGGTGAGAGATCATTGGTCCCAGATTCCCTATGCGGGCTCTGCTGCTTGTCGTTTGGATCAAAAACTTACCTCGCTGCGTAGGATGTTGGCCTCTTTCAAGAAGGAGACGCGCCTTGCCCGTGTGGCGGCTAGAAATGCGGCGGAGAATACTATTATGCGGCTGGACCGTGTTGAGAATGACCGCGATTTGACTTCGGTGGAACTCCTGGAGCGTGCCACGGCTCTTGATGTTGTCAAAGTCGAGGACAAAAAGCGAACAACCGAATGGCGACAGCGCTCTCGTTTGTTTACATATATAGTAGGGGTATGACTTTAAGTGTTGACCGCAGTTACAAGAGTAGAGTCACAACGTCACCCAAGGTTCCAGTCCAAGAGACTCTCCTAAGGACCCGATCCTCAACACTAGGGAATAAATCATTTCTTGCATCCAATCCACCGTCTCTTTAGTTGTCAGACTTAAAAGTGTAGATGGAAGGCCAGTTGATGCAAGGTATAGGATTGTGTCATTTCTTCTCTCCCTCTCATTGGAACAAGGATCCTCTCGAGTGCCTTATTACGCAACGCATATTTTTGGTGTTGATCAGTGCGTCCGTCAAGAGAAGTTGGAGTCGTCTGCACTTGTTTTCCTGGGAGTACACCGGGGTGTGTCTTTTTTGAGTATCTATTATACCTTCTACACCCAGACTTGTAGCATTTACGATGCAAAGCCCTTTTTTGGTGCAAGCCCGACTCCTGGTCCTAATAGCGGTGGTCCAAGTGGACACTTTTGAAATGGTTGGGAGCGCTCGCCTTTGGTGGAAGCTCTTTTGATAATTGACTTTGTGGAATGAGAGCTTTTCTTTGACATTTCATTGCTTTGTAGTATTTTTGGCTAGCTCCACTGCTTTTACCAAGAGTTGGCGCACACTGATCAACATTTTTTATTTTATCACACCCTGGCACAAAGGTAGATGTCAAGAGATAGTACAAGAACCATGTTCTCATACTGGCTAAATGTGCTGACACTCAGGTTTCATGAAGCCTTCATTGATTTTATCCCATCCTCGAGCATCATAAAATCAAGTCCAAACTCAAATCCCCCATCCCAGATCCTCAAGTGAAATTTCAACTCATCTCATCATAACTGCAGTCGTGTATGTGAGGTGCTGATCATATTCTTAAGGTAGAGACTAAGCATGCAATATAGCACACAAATCTTTCAAAGTAGGGAAATGTGAATAATTAAGTCCAAGACCCTAATGACTAAGGCTGATTAACTCAAAATCTCAAGAGCTCATAAACCAAGTGTTCTTGAACATCACTAGTCTTGTGTGAAAGTGAATGTGTCAGGGGTTAAACCAACTTATTAGTTAGTTTTTTTTAGTTTTTTTTAGTTTTTTTTAAAGTTTTACAAAAAGTGTTTTTTTTTCAAAAAGTTTTTTTTACAAACAAAGGCAAAGAAGTTTTTTTTTGTTAGAAAAGTTTTGCTCTATTTTTTTTTCAAGAGTTTTTTTTTGAAAGATAGGTAGATAAGAAAAGACTTTTTTTTTGGAAAAGTTTTTTTAAAAAAAAAAAAAGGATTTTTTTTGAAAAGTTTTTTTTAGCAAATAAGAAAAAAGAGTTTTTTTTAGAAAAATTTTTTTTACCCACCCATAATTATTGTATAATATATACAAAAATACGTGAAAGTACGAGCTATGGGTAAAGTATATATGTAATATATACACGCCCCCCTATACTTAGCGTGTGTTATGCCCTCATGGCACAAGAAGCGAGAAAAAGACATAGCTCGTGCTAAGCGTAGGATGGCTAAAATAATAAACAGTATTGAAGTCGATCCGCCCCCCTATACTTAGGCTCTGGACAGCCTAAGTGTAGAAGAAGAGCAAAAATGGGGCGGACGAGGTCAAGAGGAGAAATGGATGAGTATGTACACATGGCGGGCATCGGCTCCCCCTATACTTAGGCTCTTGGTAAGCCTAAGTATAGGACAAGAGTAAGTGTGAGAACCGATGTGATCTGGAGAATATACAAAGAAGGGAGTATGTACAAGAGGAGTGAATCTATACAAGGATCAAGAAGGTTTGTGACGGACCTTCTTGCGGGAGCGAGGGGGTGGGTAGTATACATATGTGTCGCTGTCAGAATCGTTCGTAGAGGAATAATAGTGAGGTGTGGGGAACGTCCAACGAGGGTCGACACATGGCTGCTTGCTCAAATATGGCTTCAGAACAGCCGAACTGAGCTCACTCATGTAGATCACCTCATCCGGACCTGATGAGGACTCCTCAGAAAGTGCCTTCTCTGGAACATCGAAGGTAACCTTCTTAGTCGGTTTTCTAGAACCTGAAGCATCAAGAGGAAGAGGAGAGTGACAAGCCTTGAGGGGTTCGGGGGAACACCTCGAGGAATCAATACTCTTCTTCTTCTTACCAGATAACCGACTAGAGGATGGAGCAATCGATTTATCAAGATTGGTCAATTTGGTCCCAATTGTCTCCTTCGGTGTATGTCCTGGATGTGGTGTGTGTGAGGTTCTGACCAGAGGTTCATCATCAGATGAGTCACCATATGCATTGTAATACTCCTGCAGGGTCAGCACGCGTCTCTGATAAGGCACAGTGTTCTCAGTTGGCTTGACATTGTTGGGTTCTTGTGTCGGATCATCGAAATGATCAAGGCAATCCACAAAGGTCATGTCCGACTCAATGATAGCTTATGGTCGTGAGTCCTCTCTAGAAGCTGTCGCGGTGGTGGTGCAAGCAGTAGGCAGTGTGTGGTTGTAGGGAGTCTCTAAACCAATGGTCGTCTGAACAGTCGGTATCTCAGGTGTAGTAGAGAGATGGGACTCAACTGTCTCTCGAAGGTCACGACTGTCTGCAACTTTATGGGTTACCTTGGAATATCGTGTGTCCTCAAAGATCGGGTGAGGTCGGAGTGCTCCCAATGCAGAGAAATCGATCTCCCGAGTCTCACAATCTATAGTTGCCTTAGCCAAGGCTAAGAACGGCTTCCCAAGAATGATCGGAGACTGGGTGAACTCTCCTCGGTGCTCAATATCAATGATCGTGAAGTCTATCTCCAGTAGAGCACCTTGGAAAGTAATGATGACAGAAATGGTTCCTCTTGACCGTTTAATGGATCGATCTGCTAACTGAATGATCTCTCTTGATTTCTTGGCAGATCTGAGTTTGAGCTTGGCAAACACGGAGGTCGGGAGGATATTAATCGGTGAGTCATCATCGATTCGTGCATGGGTGAATGTGGTATCTTTGATTTCACAATCAAATCTAGGTAACCGCTTTACTCTATGGCTCTTGGTTTTTCTCCCTATCATCAAAGATGTGGCCATAGACACTATATGTATCTCAGTCCTTGTTCTCTTATTGCCCGACCTTTTAGGCATCAATTTACTTCTCACAAATCTTTTAAGGTCGGGAAAGTGTTCAATGGCCATTATCAAGGGAAGCTCAAAAATCAACTTTCTATCCAATGCTTCCCTAACCGCAGGATCCAATTTTTTTAGATCTTTTCCTTTTTCAATTTTTATGGTATTTTCTGAGTTTTCAATTTTTTTGGTCTTTTTGGTAGGTGAAAGAGAACTAGGAGAATGTACAGACTCTGGTTTGGAGGGAAAGTGGTTAGTAGAAGAGGGAGGTAGAAGGGACTCCAGCTGTACATGACGTGTGGTCAATCCGGTGTCTTCCAGGTTTTCAAGATTCAATCCGCGAAATCCATGATCCACATTCCTACCTGGACTCTTGATCGGTCTGCAAATGTCATCCTCCAATAAGTTCTCATTACACCTCATGAGAGAAGTCTGTGCAATTGGAGGATACTGCTGAGAATTCGGGCTCTTATACTCAACACACCTTGACTCAGGCGTGTAATACTGGGTTGAGTATGGCCCTTCTGTATGGCAGATGTTGGTCGGAGCCTCATAAGGCGGAGTCAGTAGACAGGGAGTCTGTAGATCGGTCGTATGAATCCAATCCCCTGTATATGTCGGCTCTCCGAATGGGTGATATGAAGGTTGGTCAATGTGGTCTCTATCACTCAGGTCAATCAAGTCAGGAAGATCATACGGTGCAGGCCTCTCCATTCGGTTTGTCTGGTCGACCATGTTGTACCCTAAGGTTAAGTCGGGATGTGTATAAGGAAATTGTTGTTCTGTCCCAACTCGAGGTGAAAGTGAGGTATGTGGGGTCAACTGATTATGTCAATCATTCATCTCAGCAGTCGCTTGCTCTTCGATTTGTTCCTTGATTCCAGCAAGCGGACGAGAATATGTTGAGTCACTACAGGGTGGTTGTGGGTCATGGGGGTAAGAATGTGGGGTAGGTGAGAAAGACGAAGAAGTGCGGAAGTCAGTCGGAGTTCTGACTTCGCGGTTGGGGTGTGCGTATGAAGAGGAATGAGAGGGTGGAGATGATCGGAATATGGTCGAAGAAGGGTGACTTGGATATGATGACCAAAATTCTGACATCTTGGAAGGGAGATGGGAGAATGAAGCGGATCGAGGAAGAAAATGTGCAAGTGCACCGAATAACACACAAACAAACAAACAAACAAACACAAGAGCAAACCCTGAGTTCACCTACTCAACACAGTGATGGTCGCAAAAGTCCGACCGTTTATCTTTTCAATTTTAACTAGGTGATAAATCAAGATATAAATCCGGTTATGCAAGGCTCAAAAGTTGGTTTTGGGCACTATCCTAGGGATGCGTCCTCACCTCTCAAGAATCACAATTAGCCAAGCATACAATGTGGGTTTTGCTCTCCCAAAACAAGTGTTAGTTTTAGTCAATTTTTTTTGTGTCAACTCTGATTAGCAGTCCCGATTTTAAGTTTGGTTATCACTTGATTAATCTACCAAACAAAGCACGCCTAACGATCAGTCCCGATTTCCTTTTAACCTAGGTTTCAAAAACCAAGAAGGAAGGAGTCGAGAAAACCGATGCAAATAATGAAATCAATGATGCATGCCCAGTTCAGAAGACTTACAGTGATCCTCGCGCTCTACATGCGGGATGCAAGGCAGAATTGAAATTTTATACTATATGAATGCAAACGAGAAAATCGTTCCTAGACAGGCAGTTCTATTAGCGAGTGATGAACAAGTTAAATTTGACTAATAGCTCTGCGGTTTAAGTGCGTCTCGTTAAATGTGATGTGTGGTCCTAAAAATTACGAGCACAAGCAATCAAGATATTCTAATAAAATGCTCTAAGAGCCGCGAGTGCAAGTCCTATTCTACGTCAATCAACCACACGACCACGAGCGGGTCCAAAGTCCAGTCCGGATACAAACGCGAGCTCTCAAATAAGAGCCGCTGGAAAGAGCGAATTACCTAAGTTATTACAATAATTACAAAATTTCTCTCGAAGATAAATTAATTCTCTTGCTCTTCAGCAGTCGGCGCGCGTCGCGTCCGTCGACCTCCGATGCACTCCAAGTCCACCGGGCCCTCGCAAGGAAAATGAGATTTATATTAGAGAGATAAACAACAAGATATATACAAGAATATGAAGAGAAATAATTGAAAAAAATGTAATAAATACAAGTGGCTCGGGGGTCAGACTACCCGAGTAAATGGAAAACTAAATCCAAATTTTTAAATTAGTCCCTAAGTCGTTTGCCTCCCCGGCAACGGCGCCATCTGACGGGTCGCTAAATACGGTAATTAATTCGATTTCGTTGTGGTACGTGTACTTAGCGATTCAGTCAGAACCGAGAGAAGATCTCCGTGAAGAGTGTCTCGCCTTTAATTTATATCCCGGGTAAGTCCGGGGTCGAACACAGGGAGGCAAAGGAACAACTTCGAGTTTAATTCGAAAATTAGGTTTTAGATTTCCAGTGCGGTTTTTTTAATATTTTTTTAATGCAAAAACCAAAGCAAATGCAAATACGGGTGAATCAAGACACTAAGAAAACACAAACAAGGTCAAATTAATTTTAATGAAAAAGAAGTCCAATTTAGCCAATTCGTATTTTTCCTAGAATCCTAATCCAGTGATGAATGCAAAACATATTTTTTAGAATTTTAGGGGTTAAAATGCAATAATGAAAAGTGCACACTTTTTATGAGTTTTTTCGCAATTTATCACACAAACAGAAAGCAAAAATTATGAAAAAATTACTGGAACTAAAAGATAATGCAAGGAAGGTACAGTAATATTTTTAGAATTTTTTGACAAGTTATGAATTTTTTATGGATTTTTTAGTGAAAATAGAGTGACAGTGAGTAAATAATTCCTAATTAATCCACAACGTCACATTAATCAGATTGCGAATTATCTCAAATAGATATTTATATAAACAATCCAGGAAAATTGAAATTTCGCAAAAACAATGTATGTGGATTTAATTAAAAATCAAGTATGAATTTCACTCTATAATTTATTTTAGGCACAAGACAACTCCACTTTGAATGAAATTTGGATAGTAAGTTAAGCACTCTTCAAGGAATCATATATAATTTTTATGAAATTTTTAGAGCAACCGTGTGTGAGATATAAATTTAAGTGCTCAAAATGGGTAAAATATGTAGAATTTCAGTCTCACAATTTTAGTTAATTACCCACAACTCACAAAAATACAATAGATATTCAGAATGTAGAAAATTAGTTGCTCAACATAATGGCATTTTTCGTTGAATAAAAAGGTACTTAAAAGATATCCATATTAATAAGTGAAGACAGGGTCGTCTATGCAAAATCTGTGAACAATATAAACAAACAACTATACATAAGGACCTCTTGTAATTACAGAAACTTAAGATTAAATATGTGCAATTTTTACAAAATAAAAAAATTATTCACCTTCTCCTTCCTCCCTGGGTACACGGTGGACCCAAATGGGGAAAGCGGTGGCGGCGGCCTCGCGCACGACAACGAGGTCAGCGAGGAGGTCGGAGTGGCGCGGAGGAGGGCGGTGCCGCCTTGGCTGGTCGGCGGCGATGGCGCGGCGGAGAGGGCGGCGCAAGGGGGGCCGCAGGGGCGTGGAGGTTGGCGAGGGCGAGGCGGCCGCGCACGGCGGAGACGCGCACGCGGCGCGAGGAGGACGCGTACTGGCGGCGCGGGGGTGCGGAGGAGCGGCGCCGGCGGAGGCGGGCAACTTGGCGGAGGAGCGGCGCCGCCTGGAGGAAAAGGGGTGGGCGGCGGCGGTGGGAACCTCCCCCACCGCTGCTGCGTTACTTTTTTTATTTTTTTTTGATTTTTTTAATGCTGTAATGAGAAGCTTTTTTTGTTTTAAATTTTTTTTATTTTTTTTAAATTTTCTTTAAACTATGAAACAATATGTACACAAAAAGGCGATAAAGATGGAGGATGGTGGAGTGGTTGATATCAAAATGTTGGTGGTGATCAAATAAGTAAACAAAATGTTAGATAAAAAATAACAAGAGATATGAGAGGGATAACTTACCTGATCTTCGCCAGATTTGCGGAGCAGCTACGCTGGACTCCTATTGTCGCCTCGATCCGATTGGCGAAATAAAAATCGGAGAAGCTACACGAGCTCGACGGGAAACTCGTGACGCGAAGCGAAGCTCCGCGGATCTCACCTGAAGGAGGTCGTCGCTTGAGGACGATGCTTCGCCGCTGTCACCAACAAAACACTCCAAGCTCTCTCCTTATTCTATAAGAATGGTGGATGGGGAAAAATGTGAATGTGAAGATGATTATAAAGAGATGAATAATGGGAGTTAGAGAAGTGGTGGTGTTGAATGGGAAGTTTTATTATTGGTGGAGTTGAATGGGAGGTTGGTGGAAGAATATGGAGTGGAATGGAGGTTGAAAGAAGACTTGGAGGTTAATGGAGGAAAATGGAAGTTATTGTAGAGAATGAGAAAAATAAATAAATAATGATATAAAGTATGCTACTTTAAATACAACAAAAATAAAGAGGGAAAAAATGGTGAATTTACAAGTGAATACATACAACATGTACATTTTTTTCGTTTGCTTTTCTAATATGTATTTTTTTCTTTTTAATAAGAGATATTTACAACGGAAAAAATACAATAAAATAGTATAATCAAAATATAACACAAGTATGATTTTTTTGTATTTTTACTAATTAAGAAAGATAAAATAAAAATGAATGAATATATACATAATATACAATATACATCTAGGTCCCAAAACCCAACTTTTGCAAATGAGCTCCGATTTTAATGAAATCACTTTCATTGGATAGATAATTTTCTAACTTGAACTTTAAAAGTGAGTTTGGTGAATTTGGAGTTCATACGGAGCGGGAATTTGGCTTGGAAGTTGGTCTTTACGGCTTTTTTTCCCTTTGGGATCTATGAGCATTTATTTGAGGTAAATTTTGTTTTATATTTTTGTATTTTTATATACATTGCTATGAACACATTGGAGAAAGAATTAGACAAAAAGAAGTTGAAATGAAATTACTAAAAATAGATGAAGTTTTGGGCTATTTACAGGTGAAAAACTCCTTTGATTTTGCGGCTTTTATTGTTAGTTTATTTTATACAATCTAATATACAATAATTAGTGAGTTTTATTTACAAAAGTCATTTTGTTAATTTATTGATTTTATGGACATTTTTATGAGCTTTTACTCGGGGATTTTGCTAAGATCAAGATATTGAGATGATGAATCGTGGATTCATCATCGTCGGCGCCTCAATTCCATCCGATCTATTTTGGTGAGTGGCTCCCACATTACTGGCGATAAGGAGATTGGCGATGCCTTTGTTGACCATTTTAAGAATACCTTCGGTTCCAGATCGCCCCGCCGCTGGCGTTGGCTGGGGCGGGGGGCTCCTTCGATATCTGACTCGGAAGCCACGGCCTTGGTGAGGCCTTTCTCTTTGGCGGAGTTTAAAGATGCGGTGTGGGATCTTAATGACGACGCCGCGCCGGGACCTGATGGGTTCTCCGTGGCTTTCTACCACGATTTTTGGGACGTCGTGGCTGGCGATGTCTTGGAGGTTGCACACGAATTTTCTACCAGTAACCGTGGTTTCAACAAAATAAATAAGGCCCTTATCGTTTTGATACCTAAGGCTCATTTGGCTAATCGCATTGAGGACTTTCGCCCGATCTCTATTTCCAATGGGATATATCTTATCATCGCCAAGGCCTTAGCAAGGAGGCTTGCTCCCCTACTGGCGTCGCTTGTCTCGTCGACACAGGCGGCCTTCATCCGTGGACGTCATATTTCTGATTGCTATGTTGTGGCCTCGGAGCTCGTTGCGGCGTGGCGGAGGTCAAATGCTAAGGGGATTTTGTGGAAGATCGACTTTGCCAAGGCGTATGATTGCCTTGTTTGGAGATTTCTGTGGTCCGTCCTGCGGCGGCGGGGTTTTCCGGCAACGTGGATTTCGTGGATGCGTCGGTGTATATCCACGGCCTCTCTATCCGTTATGTTGAACGGATGCCCTGTGGGGGGTTTTTTCCAACCCCGTCGGGGGGTGCGGCAGGGGTGCCCTTCGCACCTCTTCTCTTCGTGTTGGCGGCGGATGTCCTGCCGCGTATGATTGATGGGTTGGTTGCGGTTGGTTTGACTCGGGGTTGCTATATTGGGGAGCTCCATGTCCCTTCTATTCAGTTCGCTGACGACACTTTATGCTTTGTTGAGGGGGGTCCCGATGAGGTGTCCGAGATGGCCACGACTGTGCAGCTTTTCAGTGAAGCCTCAGGTCTGACGATTAATGCGTCGAAGTCTAAAGTGGTTCCTTTTGGAATGCCGCAGGCTGAGGTTATGGATTGTGCTCTTCTCCTGGGGTCCAACCCTACTTCTCTCCCGTTTGACTATCTTGGCCTCCCGCTTTCTGTTGGCTGTTCTCGTCTGCGCGATTGGAAGGTTCTGATGGAAAAGATGGAGGCCCGCCTTGCGGGCTGGCGCGCAGTTCTGCTATCCAGGGGCGGGCAGCTGGTACTCCTTAAAGCGGTTCTCTCCTCTATTCCCATTTACTTTTTATCGGTCCGTGGTATGCCCAAAGGGATTCGCCTGAGGCTGGAGAGATGTTTGCGTGGGTTCCTGTGGGGACACAAGGGTGCTGGGAGAAGGGGGGTTCACCTGGTGCGGTGGGAGGTAGTCACTCGACCAAAGCGGTTGGGGGGCTTGGGGGTCAGGCAGCTGGAGGTGGTTAACGAAGCTCTTTTGCTTAAATGGGTTTCTCGTGTGTGGGGTAAAGAGGAGAATTTTATGATTAATGTCCTGCGGGAATTGCTGGGCGCGGACATGCTTGGCGGCTTTAGGGGCAACTCAATTTCCTCCCTAACTCCTTTCTCGCGCGGTGTGACGACTGTCTTTGGGCAAAACCGCCCTCTCTTTATGCCGGTGTTGGGCAACGGGAGCTCCTTCAGGTTCTGGACCGATGATTGGGCCGGAAGGGGTGCTTTCAACTTGATGTTCCCGCATCTCTTTTCTTTGGTCGAGAACAAGGAAGCGTCAGTCGCCTCTTGCTGGGAGAACGGTTGCTGGTGTCCTAGGATCGCAGCGACCCTTTCGGACCTTCGGTTGGATGATTTTCTTTCGTTAATGGCACAGCTTATAGATGCTCCTTGGCCGACTGCTGGGCGTGACCATTGGGCCTGGAAGGACGGGTCTTTCTCCTCGCGGAAGGCGTATTTTGCTCTCACTCTGTCCCTGATTGCTGATGACGATATCTTGGCGCGCGACTGTCGATTCTTATGGGGCTTAAAACTTCCTGAGCGCATTGGTATGTTCTTGTGGCTTCTGCATCGTGGCCGGCTTTTGACTCGTGATCAATGTGCTGTTATCTTTCCGAATGTCAGTTCGATGTGCGGTCTTTGTGTTGCGGAGCGGGAAACAATCTCACATCTGTTTTTCGATTGCCCACATGTTCGCTCTCTTTGGGATGATATTCCTTGGCTTAACGCGGTCTCCTTTCCTGCCGTGTGCGAGAGCTTGTTTAATTCACGGGGGAGGGAGAGGAAGCTTATTCTCGAACCAATCGCAAGGCTATGGAGTACTTGGCTGGGGAGGAACGAGGCAATTTTTTCGGCTCAACGGTTCTACAGGGAGAACATCATTATTCGTGCAATGCGGCTACTGGAGGATTGATCCCAGGGGTAGACATTTGTGGTTTTTTGTGGGTTTCCTTTGGCTTTGGCTTCCCTCTCGGGTAGGCCGGGTTTTTTTTGTACATCGTCTATGGTCTCCTTATTTTCTCTTTTCGTTTTCTCTGTAACTTCTCTTTTCGTTTTTTCTAATACATTGGGGTGAACACCGTCGAGTGCCTCCCCCTCTTCAAAGCTTCAAAAAAAAGGATGAGATGCCTTGGTGTATATTATTCGTTAATGATATAGTGTTGATTGTTGAGACTAGAGATGGAGTAAATGAGAAGCTTGATATCTAGAGACATGCTTTGGAGATTAAAGGATTTTGTATAAGTATGGCTAAGACTGTTTTTTTTTAATCCAAAGAAGAGGGAAACACGCAGAGGTGTCTTCCCTATAATTATATTAATAAATTATTTAAGACATACAAAAGCACACTCAGCGCAACAACCACTCCTCAACTAGACTCCCAGATTGTATACATACATTCTCCTGATAAAATCTTTAACCCGAGAAAATAAAAGCATTTCTGGCTAGCCAGGTTGACCATAAAATTGCCATAGGGCGCAACAGCTCCCACCTTGATCGATGAAGCGCTCCCCGCAAGGAGACCCAAAATGTGTCGAAGCTCCGTACACAGATCCAGTCCAGATCAACCTCCTCCCACAAAGTCGTTGTTCTCGAACAAAGAAAGAAAAGATGCTCCACCAATTCAATTCCGATCTCACAAAGAGGGCACCTATCAGAAACCGTCCCAAAGAATCTGGCGCACCGATCTCCCGTCAAGAGTCTTTTCCGTCTCAGCAGCCAAAGAAAAAAGCCCACTCTCTCGGGCAACCTAAACCCCCAGATAATGTTGTAGTCCCTAATCAGATCATCTGTGCGCGTAAGAGGCGGTCTACATATCGCCTCGTATGCCTTCTTGACTAAAAAAGGGTTCCCCTTCCAAACCCAATGATCCCATCCTCCCGAAGGTCCCCCAACAGTCGTCAGAGTGTCCAGCAAAAGAAGAAACTCCTCTAAGCGTTGGTCCGAGAAATTAGCGCAGAATCTCGGCATCCAGTTTCCGTCACACCGGCAGCTAGCGACACTCGTATCACGATCTGATGCCAAGGCAAACAGGTGTGGAAAAAGCCCATCAAGAGACCCACTACCTGTCCAATCATCTTGACAGAAAGCAAAAGAGTGTCCATCTCCCAGTACCGGTCGAAAGAGCTCATTGAAATGCGGGAAAACCGAAAGAATACCCTTCCAGAAAGGAGACGGCATGATAACAGAAGCGACTCCAGATGGCGATGCACTGAAGATACCATAAACTCAACGCACAAGAGTACAACATATATCCTCGCCACTCCCCCAAAGCCTATTGACCCACTTCAGCAGTAAGGCTTCATTTATAGCATCGATATACCTGATTCTAAGACCACCCTCAACCTTGGGAAGAGTGATGGTATCCCAGTCCACCAAGTGTATGCCAACAGCCTCACGCCCACTTTTTCTCCACATGAATCTCCTCGTTAACCTGTCGAGGTGCTTACGGACCCCAGCAGACAAAAGTCAAGTAGACATGAAAAAGATCGAGATTACAGAGAGGACCGCCTTCAGTAAAACCAGGAGACCCTTCTTGGAGAGGATAGAAGTCTTCCATCCAGTAAGCTTACTCTACACCTTCTCGACAACAGGTAACTAGTCTGCCATACGGCCTGATGTCAAAGGTATCCCAAAATAGTGAATAGGCAATGCTCCGTAATCCGTACGCAACTCAATGTTGCACCCCTGTGCTTCCTCCTCAGTCATAGCAAACGAGACCACCGTAGATTTGGCATGATTCATAGACAGACCCGACATCTCACCAAAAAGCTCAAGGGTGGTAGCCATGCCATTGGCCTCGCCACTTCCACCCTCAATAAAGAAAATGGTATCATCCACATATTGAAGAAGAGGAATAGACAGATCATCCTTTGAGTACCCACGGGTGAGGCCACCACCCTGGACCCGATCAACCAAACAAGCAAGAACATCAGCAGCGATGATAAAAAGTAGGGGAGCCAAAGTACAACCCTGCCTGATTTCTCTCTGCGGCTGAAAGAAGCCCCCCTCAGGCCGACCGTTAACAAGAGCTGTCAAAGAGGCAGTGGTCACACAACGCTTCATCCACGAGATCCAAAGTTCCGGAAAGCCCCTTCTATGTAAAGCCTCCCAAAGAAAGCGCCAATCCAACGTATCATAGGCTTTCGTAAAATCGACCTTCCAAAGTAAAGCCTTCACCTCGTGCCTCTTCCAATCAGCTATAATTTCAGATGCCATTACCAGACCATCTCCAATCTGCCTTCCAGGTACAAAAGCAGACTGAAAGGGAGATATAATGTGCTCAAGCACCCTGCTTAGCCTTATAGCAAAAACCTTCGCCACAATCAAATGCAATGCATTGGAAAGGACAATAGGCCTAAAGTCCTCGATACGCTCAACAGCTCCATGCTTCGGTAGTAGAAACAACAAGGCCTTATTTATCTTCCCAAAACCCGCATTCGAGTGACAAAATTCTCTCACGGCCTCGAATACCTCGGAAGCCACAAGATCCCATAAGTCCTTATAGAATGAGACATGAAAACCGTCCGGGCCAGGTGCCCCTCTGCATTCAAACTCCAAACAGCCGCCTTCAACTCCTCCTTGGTGACTAGCTAGATCAGGTTAGCGACATGCACCCCTGAAAGCTGCGAAGCACTCAGACTAGTCCATCTCCACCGCCTATTGTATCTTCTCGTCGAGAAAGCACAGAAGTGATCGGAAATCGCTACGCCCATCTCTCTATCTCCGGCATCCTTGTTCCCGTCTACGATCACCAACCGGATCATATTAGAGGGCCGCCTCCTGCTAACCACCCTGTAAAAGAATGCAGTGTTCACATCACCCTCCTTTAGCCATCTGTGTGTGGATCTCTGCTTCCATTCTGTCAATTGCTTTCTATTCTCATCTGCAATATTTTTTTGTGCCTCCGCTCTTTGAACCAATTCATAAGCAGAAAGAACCCTGCCCTCCACTAAACTGTCAAGTCTAAGAAGCTCCTCCTCCTCCTCTGCTCTTTGAACTAAATATATGCAGTACACTTTTGATGGAAGCAATGGTGGATGAATCGAGGTGAAGACTAGCAATGATAACATTCAGAAGAGAGATTCTTTTAGATACTTGGAATCTATTTTGCGATATGATGGGGAAATTGATGGAGATGTTACTAATAGAATAAATACAGGTTGGCTACAGTAGAGAAAATCGCTTAAAGTTGGTTTGGCCATTTGCAAAGGAGGTCGGCTGATGCACCAATTAGGACTTAGGAAATGCGAGTTTTGGGATGTTGAGATGGCTAAGAGAGGACGAGGAAGGCCCAAGAAGTGTTGGAATGAGACTATACGAAGGGATCTTAATTTTTTGCATCTAAGTCCGAGATTGACCCAAGATAGATCTGAATGGAGGCAAAAAATCCATGTAGCCGACCCTACTTAATGTGGGAAAAGGTTTTTATGTTGTTGGGGCGGACACCATAGCGTCTTTCCCCTTTTTTGTACTAAAAAAAGTATTTGATCATTTGGGCTAACCTTGCTGAGTGGGATGATCCTATTAATCCACAGGCTGGACAATTTTTGGAAGGTTACCCTGGAATACCAATTCAGCATGATCCAAAGCAACTGACCACCAAAGGTAGTAAAAGAAAAACCTGTCTTGCAGGGTCGCCATCATCCAGCTAAAAATCAGCACGGACACTCATCCATCACCATCAGGATAGCAACGATCACAGTATAAAGCAACTTTCACATTATGCTAAGTAATCTCTGTCCTTGAATAAATGGGAAGGCATCCTGGATTGTGGGGGCATCATAACCATATGCATGCAAGAAAACAACATTCACATGCTGGAACATCCTACCCAGTCTGCCAGGATCAGTGAATTTATAGACTCCACCACAGGGAGATAGAAGGGGAGAAAGCCCTCATAGCAAGACACAATTTTAATGTAATGAGCGGGAGATAGAGAAAAACTTTAGCATTTGTGACCATCTTTTTTCTCACAGTGTACATACACCACTTCAAGGTGAAGCCGAACTAGAAAATTCTCCTAGAGGTTGTATCTAAGTTCACATCTTCGGGTGAAAATGCTGAAGTTTTCATCAACACCTAGGCCCATCTAGATTTAATTATCCAAAACTAATTACATAATTGACAAGCCCAAGAAGTGTTGGAATGAGACTATACGAAGGGATCTTAGTTTTTCTGATCTAAGCCCGAGAATGACCCAAGATAGATCTGAATGGAGAAAAAATCCATGTAGCCAACCCTACTTAAAGTGGGAAAAGGCTTTCTTGTTGTTGTTTTATCATTCGCATCTACTTGAAGATAAGATGTAGTTGTGTTATGGGCTCGATTTACAAATTCAGAACTTGATCCAAGTACAATTCTATAAACTTCATGCTATTGGGAAAGGCTCAATTGTTGACATTGAGATCACCAGCCCGGGAGATTTCTCGAAGCAAACTACTTGAGCAGGATAATTGACAACCTATAAACCTTCAAGTGACAGTGGAGTTATTATACTTTTGGAATTTATTTCCCTTTTGGTTATTTTCCTATGAGTTTCCTAATAAGTAGCCCTCTGATCTTCTATAATACATGACCTAGCCACTTCAGCTGCAAATTATACCCCCTTTTTAAGCCAAGCTGCCAAATGATGATCATCGAATGTGGGATAGCATCCGACATTTCTTGACAGATTAGATGCAAATATTGTAACACCTTTTAAACTCCATCATTGACAGTGACACCCACGATGCACACAACACGATTGCACCGCATCTTCTACACGATACATCTCTTCTACGAAGACCACAATGTTCCTCTCGCTCCACATAGTCCACAGAACTGTTAGCTGCCTACTTCAGTCTTGGTTTCTCATGTATAACTGATCACCACCATCAGCCCAACAGACCTGAAGTTCTCCTAAATGGTGTCTGGATCGCATCACTATCCATGTGATCCCCATAATTCCTCATATTGTTGGACAATGAAGAAAAAGTTATCAACACCCTCCTCCATATTGCCACTTATATTTAAACAAAGCACCCACCTGCATCCGAATATCATATTTAGTATTTACAAGCATCTTTCGTCTCACCAACCATGCATGCAACCTCAAATTTAGAGGCTAATTGGCCTTCCAAGCCAACTTGCAATCAAATGAAAAGTCCAGATCCAAGATCGATGCATGCTCTCAACATCTCATAAACTCTAGAAATTGACAACTTGTCTTCATTCCATTCCCAAGTATTAGTTACCCAGAATAATGTTATTAAACCATCAAGCAACATATAATGAACAATGACAAATTACAAATCCTCTCATAAAATATTGATGAAATGAAATTAGGTAGCGAAACCCTATCCCAGCACCATGCAGCCACCACCCACATGTCCTTTTTGAGCACAGCTAATCTTGAAAAAATTTCCGCGAACACTCTCTTTTCTGATTATTCATCTAGCCGGAATCTGAAATCCTCACCGAGCCCAAAATGCCTACCCGGAAATTGTTATACTGTATGAATTATTAGAATCAAATCTCACCAAAACACAGAAATTCTTTGTGGCGAGATGGTCCTCTCCTCCAAGGACAAGCATAATTTGCAATCTGATCTCTTACATCTCACCAATGAAGTTTGATGAGCTCAATTATTCACAATGGTCCTACACTTTTCAAAGGACAAATTCTGGACATAAGAAAAACCATATCTTACTTGAAAGGGCAGAGATAGGGATGAAACAAGTAGCAATAGGTTTGTGGATGCTTATCCTTGGCTGCAGATTGTAGTTCCATGGCACTGTTGCTGCAAATTTTTTTAGAGGAAATGGAGTGATATCTACGGTGAGGCCTCACACAAAGCCCCAAAGTGGAATATCATATTCTCCCTATAGCACCGCTCCTAACAAAAAAAACCCATTACAAGAAAATCGAATCACCCAAACAATAAGATGTCTCAAACAACCACCGTGATCCAAAATGCAAGCCAAAAGAGTATAGCTCCAAAACTCATCTGAAGTCGCATGCTGCGACCAATGCAAAATCTACCTAGATGCACGGCTCAATTGGTAATGGACAGCAAACAAAGAGATGATCACCATCCTCCTGACAAAGCCCGCAGCAAGGCATATCGAGTCACATAAGCATGACCAACCAGCTCTAAGCACTTGAGTGGTCAACTTTCCCTTCTTCATTTGTCAAAGGAACATCGTCACTCGAGGGAGGATTGGAGAGTGCCAAATAAGCTTATATGAATCCGCGTCATTGCCCGCACCATGTGCTATGCTTGCGATAAGGAACCTGTAAGCCTTCTTCACAGAGAATCTCCCATCAACCCATTTCTCTCCCATCAACCCATTTCTATGTGTCCCTACCAATGGAGGCATCATTCACATCTCTCAAGCCGCACAACAAAGAGTCCCTATTAAAAATAGGGGCATTACATACCTTTCTCCTAAGCCTCAGCAACATGAATCTCTTGGTCACCAGCAAGAGCAAACAACCTCAAGTATCGTTCCATCAAGCATCTTTCACTTGTCCAATCATTTTTTCCAAAGCCGTAAGAGTTCCACCACCCAAAACAAGCTTCATCATCCGCCTTCCATCTGGTAAAACCTAGCAAACACCCCAGAAAATTACCAAGGGATACAAAACCACATTCAGATCAGCCTCTATGTTCATATTGACACCATAAATCACACGTCGTAATTTGGCCGACAAAACTTCCAAGGATCCCCAAATATGCATGACACACACTTCACAAGAAGGGCCTAGTTCAACTATTTTTACATTTTATTCCAAGAACATTGTGATGCCTGGGCAAAGTGGCACTGTCCAAAGCGACAAGCACAAAGTAGTGAGGCTCCTGGCTTGTTCCTACCCAAAAAGACCATCGCATAATCTTCTCTAAGTGTTACCTAATACCATCGGTATCGATCTAGAGGTAAGAAAAAGATAGGGATAAATACCAACACTGAGTTCACCAGCACAAGTCAATCACCTTTCGACAAGGTAGCCGATTTCCATTCGGCTAACCCCTGCTCCATCTTCATATTCAGGGAAAGCCATTGTGAACTCGTAGGCCGTTTAAAAGTTAGAGGGAGGCCCGAATATTACATAATTAGACTGATCTTGGGAGTATCAAGAATAACATGGTAAACGACGATCTCCTCCTAAGAGAGAACAAAAGGAATGAAAGAATATTTTATCACGTTGATAGTAAGACTAAAGAGATGCAACATCGCTGACATGTTGTGAGCCTCTCAGATGCCCCCATCAATGAAAGAGATAAACAGATGGAAATATCATCATGTGTGTATCTTGTCGTGAACCCTTCAGTGATCGCTCTCCTCGCAAGAATGAACATAGTATCCGTAATAATTACAAAGATGACCAATGCAAGAGGATAACCCTGGTGTATTCCCCTTAAAGGCTGGAAATATCCACCTTCAGGCTTGCGATTCACTAAAATTGAAAACAATGAGGTCGTTATACACTATTTCATCCAAGTGATCAAAATGTCCAGCATCCTCTCTTTCATAATGTAGACCAAATAATTATCCAATCAACATTGTCATATGCCTTAGGCTCTTAGTAAAGGAATTTTCCAAATTAATCCCTTTGCATGGTGTCTCTTCCAATATGTGGCCATCTCATTGGTCAAAATCAAGCTATCCATCATATACTGACTCAAGATGAAAGCAAAATTGCAAGGGAGAAATGATCCCATGAAGCACCCATCCACGTCGATTAGCAAGAACTTTCACCAATATGAGATAGATCCCATTAGAAACTGTGACAGGTCTTAGGTCCTCCACACGTGTGACCACCTCACTCTTAGGCAGCAAGAAGAAGAGTATAAAAGGCCACGAAAAATCCATAAGGTTCGCGCAAACCATCTGCATTAAGTTGCATCAACGCATCTTGAACCTCTCATATACAAATATGGGCTCTAAGATCAAAAAACATTTGGATATCGAGATCTTATCAATATTCATCCCTCTCCATAGTCACGGGCCAATTGGGCTACGTCTATTAAGTTGACGGAAAATTTTGAAAAAATAGAGAAAATCCCCTCATTTCCGTAACTGTCAAACCATCAATTTTGAGAGAATGAATAAGCTTATATCATCTTCTAATGTTGGCCATACTGTGAAATAAATTAATATTCACATCCCTTCTGCCAACCATCATTGTTTGGATTGATGCTTCCATTCCAATTCGGATTTCTTATCCCTATCAAGAATAATAGCAGAAGACATTCATCTAATTCCTCGAGCATCAATGTTTTCTTGTCCAAATGCTTAGATGCGGCCAAAGCATTGCTTCTCCTTTCTAATTTAAACATATGATTAACCCTTCTGAATTCAATAAGCCATTTGCATAGCACGACAACTTTCAGATAAAATTTCCTAGCAACCAAACCACACACCTCGCAAGACCTCTAGAATGTGGCCACCATGTCAGAGAAACCATCTTCAAGCATCCAGGACATACCAAATCTGAAAATGGGAGAATGTTGGGGAGCATTCTCTCCCGACATCCATAAAAGAGGTGTGTGGTCAGAATGAGCGCAGGTAAGAGCTTTCGCCTCTTGAAGTTGAAATTTTTGCAAACCCTCAACCAATATCAGGAACCAATCGATGCGCAATCGAGATCCGACCATTTTTCCATGTGAAGCGACCATTTATGGCATCTAGAACATCTAGATTCAATGTGTCTACCAAATTAACGAAATCATTGGAGCCATAGTCTTGACCACCCATCCACCTTGTTGATCCTCTGCATAGAGAGTCACATTAAAGTCACCCTTGAGAGTTCAGGGGACCCCAAAATGTTATTCATGGACGTGCTGAATCTTCCCCCACATGTTGGTTCTAAGAGAACCATCGATTAGTCCATCAACATTGGAGATTAATACCTCGTTGTCATCAACGACGCTCATGAGATGTACCGAAAAACATGATATCCTTCAATCACTTAAAGCAAGGCACATTGATCACCATCCCAACCAATAAGCACCCCTAGACCTACCATCCGAGCCAATGACACGAAAACAAGAAAGAGACAGTCCCCTTATAGTGTTTTAAACTCTAAAATTGCTCAGTCCACGTTTGAATTTTAGTTTCTTGTATCATCAATATTTCCAACCTACAAGAAAAGTAGCAATTTCATTCCTCTTCTCTAGTCTACCAACTCCCCTAACATTCCAAGTTAGGATCTTCATGGAGTAACCACTGCACCCCCCAACACCCCCTTCTACGAACCACATCAAGATTTGCTGCCAATTCCTCAATAAACTCAAGTATGATATTAACATAGATATCCCATCACCAGTCATTCATAAGGTCTACGTACTTGTATCAGTCTCACGTCCAGCTTGGGCGCGACAGAGTCACCCACATTAGTAGAACTACCAATCTCCAAGCCCTCTTAAATAGAAAAAAGTAGTGATTTAAAGAGGTATATCTAATGTGAGCACAAGGGCATGCGCAATCTCCTCTGAATATAGGTTTTCCTGAATCTTGTTAAGGGGGAGAGTTGGGTGGCTTGAAGTCGCCTAAAATCCCTCCACTCATATGCTTGTTAATGCTCACCATGTGAGGAGGAAGGTCTTGCAAATGTTATTCCATGGTGTTCTTTGGTGCCCATATAATACTTCACATAAGAAAGGTTACTCTGATTGATGCATGATGGCTGGAAAAGAATAAAATGCATTTCAAATGGATCGTCCACTTGTAACTGTTGAACCCCACCTTTACCATATCATTAAATGGACCCCCGTACTTGACTTCTCCCAATGGGTCTAGACATGAGCCCATAACATTAACACTGAGGTCTGAAAACCCAAATCAATAAGAACATATGCATCATTAAAGTATCTGACTCAATCATAACCACTCAAAATTATCTCTATATACATGGGGAAGTGAAAGAAGTTGGTGGTACCCTTATCGAGAGCGATGAAATACACAATTCCGAGAGATTTTCTACGACATGGGATGCATCAAGTAAATTTCCTTCTTTGGAAGTTTCCTCCCTAGGGTTCCCCGATGACCTTCCGTCTTCCAGGCGTAGTGACCTTTCCTCTTTTATGTGCAACACCTCGAGATCGCGAGCATCATCGATGAACCACTGGAGATCCTCCTCGGAGGTGCAACATCGATATATTCATTCTGTCATAGAAGACTCCGCAACCATCAAGGATGAAGAAGTGTATCTAGCATCCCTTCCACTATCTCCAAACGAAGCATCTGACCTCCAACTCGAGTTTTCTAACAATGCTAGAAGAGGGGTTTTGATCCCCAAAGTAGAAACCAATACATCAATGGGATGAGATCGTAAAAGTCCATCCGATATGATTATCTGGATGTCTAATTTTCTACATCGTCCCACGAATCGTACCCAACAAGCAATAAAGGAGAGAAATTCCCTTTACTTGAACTTTAATACTCAAGGCATCCATGGAACCATCCATGAGCCTAGGTTTTCTCTAGTGTATCTTCCCAATCCCCTTATGGCTGAAAGCCAATAGTTCACTCAAATCGTCCTTGGATAGGCCTCTTGCACACCACCAACTCACCGACCTAGGCAATGTCCCTAACGGAAGTCCTGCTAAAAACCTCCCTAATATCAGACATACCATAAACATGTCCCTACAATCTTATAAACACATATGAGGATCACGGTTAATTCATCCCCTCTTGCACCTGCACTTGAATTGTGTGGTCGCCAAATCTGAATTACGGGACAACTTTGAAGTCGATATCCATTCTTCCCAGAAGCGAAACATCTCGCCAGATTATGGCAATCACATGCACGATGTTCACAACCACCACATTTAATACATTTCCCTTCACATATCAATAGAAAAGCTTTCAATGACAAGACCCTAAAGTCATCTCTTAATACCTACACGAGCTAGGCTTCACAATCTTCGGTGCATGCTTCCTCCTCCGAACAATAGTCCATTCACCTGCTCCCTCCCCCATGGCACCCGTCTCTAAGAAGATAATTGTTGCTAGCTATAGCATGGCAATTACGGCATGTGGGAAAAGGCCATTCGTGGAAATTTCCCTTAATATAATGATTGCCCAATTAATAGGGATGAGTTTGGGCTAGGTTGTTGCAGGTGATTAGGGGATTGGGGAAGTGGTTTGAAGGTGTAGAAGATGTTTGAGCATTTGCCCTTCACAGCTGCATGAGGGCAATTAACCCGCTTCAATGGTATGTAGGCAATGCAGTGTGCCTACCACCCAAAAAACAGGATTCAAAATCTTGGTGCAGGCACCTGGGCGTGTTTCCCCCTCTTGTTTAAAAAAATCTTCATAAGGGCACTGGCGAAATGAAACAGCAACAACAAGATGCACAGAGCTTTAGCCTCAACCAGCAGCAGAGAGCTAAAAGTAAAGTGTGGCTTGATACTAGGAACAATTTCATGATCCAAAAAATGTGCTAAGGCAGTAAAGTTGAACCTAATTATGATCAGATAACAAAGGTGTCATGGCCAAAAAACTCAGGCCAAATATCATGGGATAATAGCCACTTAGGGTTCTCATTCTCCAAAATTGGGAATAGCAAATATTTGCTATTTTTAGCATTATAAGACGAACTGAACTCAAAACATGTGAAACGCTTAATGTTGTGAAACCTAGACACTCAAAGAATTCTTGGGAAAAAAATATGATGGGGAAATGAAGGAGATGAAAATAAATTTCATTAGGGTGAAGACAACATGACAATGAGGTGTGGCATACGAGGGAGCAAGTAGAGAAGGTACGAGGGAGCAAGTAGAGAAGGGTATCTCTAGTGAAGCCCTTGCTGCGGGGTTGCTTCTTGCACGGGAGAGGAGGGCACCATTGATAATAGGTAAGCATAACCACAAGAGTAAAGGCAGCTAAGGTGCGTCACGGGTAACAGCTAGAGATAAGCACTGGACTAGACTAAACCAACCAAGCTCATGAGCTCGACCCCAAACATGAGTTCGATTTATGGCAGGATGGGCTCGATTCATAAGTTCCACCCACTAAATATTTGGATTTAGGTTCAGGCTAGCCTTGGCTTAAGCCATGGCCCAAATGTTGCTTTCACTGTCGTTTCGCCAAAGCTTTGAAAGAAAATATTCAAGAAGTTTCATTGATATTTCATTCCTATCATCGACAATCGTTAAACAGCTCTAAAATTTAATTTTGATCCAGAAATTAAGGTGGTTGTTAGTGTTCAGTAATCAATAATTAAGATAGAAGTGTGCATATGCTTGCTAAAATAGCTATGTGATAAGAAGGTTTGGCTTGTACTGCATTCATAAAACATAGGCTGAAATATTGATGTCATATTGCAAGTAGGCTGACCAGATTGGAATGCAAGACTGAGAAGAGGATATATGACATTATATTGGTATGCAATCCATGAGGTCCAATGTGTCATAGTCAAGCAAGTCAGGCCTTGGTGTCATGCAAGTTTTGAGCATCTCTCGACAAGAAATTTCGGTAGTAGACCAAGGAACTGAACCTTGCAGCTTTGCTTCTCTATCTATTTACCTCTCAAGTGTCATGTCTCTACTCAGGTTCTCATGATGAAAAGGAACATTCGATGACCCCTGCTTTGCACCATCACTTTTCCCTAATTTGATGTTTCATTCACAACGAGCACAGTTGTGAAAATGATAAACTAGGTATTTAGTAAGTCTGTTTAAGTAAACAAATGGAGAGGATCGACTATGACTAAGTGGATGCTAATCGGTCGGTTGATTAGTCAGCTCGATTAGTAGGTCAATTTTTCGGATTGTTTTTCTTCTTTTAAAAGCAATTTTAATTAAAAATGCTTTATGCTCAATAGGAATTTAATAATTTCTTTTATTTCATTATGATAGTATAGAAAATGTACAACTTTATGTAAGTTTAAAAGAATATATGAAACCCACTAAATTTGACCACTCGTCTGACTGTCGATTAATCCTTATTCAACGACCCAACCGACTAAATACTGACTTTTTGATCAAAATAGGAAATTTTCAACGTAAAAAATGTTTTTTAATGATGGAAAAATATTTGGTGGAAGAAATTGGAGGGCAGAAGAAGAGAAAACTCATCGTATGCAATGGATTGGGGGAATAAGAATCATAAAGATCCATAGAGGGAGAGAGAGAGGGAAGGAGAAATGAGATAAATCTCAAATTGTAATTAACCATGGAATGATGGAAAACATTAAACTATCATTCCCTTATATAAGGGGGGAGGGGGTGGAGTTACAAAGATAGAAAGCAAATAAAATTCAAATCCAAGCATACTTTATTTGGGCTCTAATTATCTCTAAGTAATTAATTGAAGATCATGATCAATCTCATCATTTAAATAAAATTGGCATTGCAATGGACTCGACCTGACAGAAATAAATTTAATGTAACGCTAATTAAATTAAACTCTAATTAACGGATGGAAAATTAAAACCCTGATTCAAAATGCCAATTGACGAACGGAAGATCTCCATTCAGCCCCAATTTGTTGTTCGAAAAACTCATCTCCTAATGAGTGACATTGTCTGGAGGTGTGATGCTTCGATGCTTGATCAATAGACGTCCATGGTTGTATCGAAAGAACATGTGCGAAGCGTGTGGCAGAATCTAAGTTGGCTTCTTGTTTGAGATGTTGGTAATTGAAAAACTAATGCGGCACACATGGTGGAATCCAGGTTGTTGCAAAGCTTCTTACAGAGTTGACATCCTTTGGAAATACCGGAGTTGGGAGATGCCATGAAAGGTGGAAACCAAAATATTTCGGTGAGGGGAGATGTGAATAAAGTGACTACCCCCATGTTCTTATATAAGAAGGTATAATAGTTCTAATTCCAATAGGATTAGGATTGAATTGTCTCTTTCCTATTTCAACATTCTGTTTGTAATTTTCTAGAGGGCGTGTGCAAAATTTGTAGCCCTTCACAAAAAAACCTCTTGTTTGACTAATTCTTTACCTTAACCTTTTTATAAAAGGTTTTTTGGGACTTGAGTATGATATTTCCAAGAGATATTTGGCCTATACTTGATGAACAAGTAGCTTATCAACCAAGGGTTCTCTCCTCCTGCTGGGTTCTTACCTTCCTTAAACACTCGGCAGTGGCGAGGGTTTGGGATTGGGAGGAGTACGGCGCCTCAAGGCTAGCATCGTCTTCGATTTAGAGGCCCTTATTAGTAGCGACGGTGGCTAGATGAGAGGAGGCAGTGACGGCCTCGAGGAAGCATGTGCATGCAGCAGTAGTGGCTCCACGAGGAGCAGATGTTGGCGGTGATGGGTTGGAGCAGTGATGTTGAGCGGTCGAAGGGGAATGCGGAGTCGGCGATGGAGGTATGGTAGGGGGCAAGGGTGATGATGCCGGTTGTATTAACAACGGAAGTGGCAAGGTTGGTGGGGATGGTGGTGACAATACAACAGTCAGCGCAGGGGGGGGCAATAAAGGTGGAGAGAGGGTTGTAGGGTAGATGGAGGTTGTCAATGATCGGTGATGGCGCTGGAGACGATTGTTGTGAAGACGTGGCTAGCAGTGATGGTATACATGGGGATTGTGGGTAGGGTCGCAACGAACCGGCTGGTGGTGTTGCCGGTGACACAATTGGTGGTAGCAGTGGGGTAGGTGATGGAGTCAATCCAGTGGCGCTCAGTTTTCGTAGATCGGCGGCAAACTTCTGTAGCTCCGACTAGAACTGAAGGCATATGAACACCATTTCTTTTTTGTAGGCTTCTTCAGTACGATGTTTCCATTCCAATGAAGGAGATTCTTTCGTCGTGTATCTGTGTGAACATCTGTATAGATCATGAGGACGATATGTAGGCCATGCTCTGATACTAATTGATGCAAATCGAAAATTTAAATGGTAAGAAATATTTTTTTAAGGGTGAAAATTTTATTTGGTGGAAGAAATTGTAGGGTAGAAGAAGAGAACTCGTCGAATGTGAGGAATTTGGGGAAGAAGAATCGTGAAGATCACGTGGAGGGAGAAGAGGGAGAGAGAAATGAGATAAATCACAAATTTTAGTTAACTCTAAAATATGATTGAAAACATTAGACCAACATCCCCTTTTATATAAGAGAGATGGGGTTACAAAGATAGAAAGTAAATAAAATTCAAATCCTAACATAATATATTTGGACTCTAACTCTCTCTAACTAAATAATTGGAGATCACAATCGATTTCATCAATTAAATAAAATTGACATTGCCATGAACTCAATCGGACGGAATTAATAATCTAACCCTAATTAAATCATACTCTAATTAACGGATGGAAAATTAAAACCCTTAATCAAAATGCTAATTGACGAACGGAACAACTCCATTGAGCCCCAATTTGTCGTTTCACATTGCATCAGTAGGCAAGCAAAGGACGTAAAGACTCATGGGCATGAATAGAAATGCACAAAAGCAGCCATGAAAAATGCAAATGACATAATGCAAAATCACAAAGTTAGTTAAGAAGGAGACAACAAAGACAATGGAATAATTGTGTTTAGGGCAGGGGATAATGGGGGGAAAGAGTGATAAATTTATCATACTGGCATAGTGATGAAAAATCTTCCTAAATAATCTCTATGTATGCTGAGTTGCTAAAAATTCACAAATCCTAAGGACTCTTTATGTAAATTATTCAATGAAAGAATAAATCGAATTTACTAAAGGATACTAATGTGGCTAAGAGCCCTTTTCTTCAATCCTAAAAGATACAACAACTAGGAAATGATAATACTTTACCTTAATAACAAGACAACTATGCCAAGGCTAACATCCCTCGTATTTCTGGAATGAACTTAGTTTTGATAATGCGAGAGACGACATGGTTCTTGTAACGTATGGAAGGGACGATAAAGATTTAGAAATATAAATGGAATAAGACAAGTAACTTGGTGACAAATTGTCCGTGGTGTTCACCTTGGCAAAAAATAAAGAGGTAACAATAGAAGAATGTTGGACAAAAACCAATGATGACCTAAGGACTTTGCTTTCGATCATAAAGCGTCGCCCAAGGCTCCAGCAGCTCCAGTCGCGCCTCCTGCGCCATCGGCACCGCCTGGAGCCCCCTCCAGCAGCCCATGTTGCACCTCCAGCGCCATCGGTGTCGCCCACCAGTCCTCCTGGACTTCTGAAATGTTGCGCAAAACCCCCTAGATACCATCTTTGGTGTCGGAAGAGATCCGGAACCCCTGCTTTGTTGTGAACGCAATATTTCAGACTACTATCCCGTCCAAAAGTGAGTTCTAAGGCACTTCTCAACCCTTGTATGCATCCTTAAGTCAAGCACAATATCTCCTTTCTTTTTTAAGACAACCATGACATCTTTTTCTATGGAGACAAAGCCATTGACCTCGAATGTTATGGAACAAAACACTACTATCAAACTCAAGGGCACAGAAAATTATGTGCTCTGCTCTCGATCAAAGAACTTACTAATTGGAAAGTCAAAAGAAAAGATCACAAACCTCCATGAACAAATACTACTATATAACATCAAGCCGGAAGCCTGGAATCAGCTTTTCTTTGCCTCTTGCTTCACCAAACAATCAAGAGGACTAGAGGGATACTACCACAATCCTCCAGGAGAGGGGTACCGGATCCCTCGCCCAAAAGCTAGGGCTGGGCTTGGTCAGAGTCCCCCTTCCGCTTGTGAGACCCCCAAAAAATAAGGCTCTGATTCCACTACTATATATTCGGGGTCCAGTCCGCACTGTAACAAGCCTATTCTGTTTTCAACTACAATGCCAATTGTGTTCAATGGTGGTCAAAGAAAACTCTACATTCTAGCTAAAGATCATTTAGATGATAAGGACAAAGAGTACAACAACTGACAAACAGACAACTACTTGATTATCAACCGGATGACCAACAATATTGAGGCTCACATTGCTTCAAATCTCCTTTACAAAAATACGGCCAAGGAAATGTGGGAGGATCTCAAGCAAACATATTCCTAAAAGAAGACGAAGCCACGCCTTGCAGATATTTGCATGCAAATCTGGTCAACATCTCATGGTGATTCTACCCTCATCGAGTACTACAAGCATCTCTCCATCCTGTATGAGGAGCTAGCAATATTCTAACCCTCATGTTGTGCCAAACAGATATAAGAGCGTTCTGATTAGCCGGTATACCGCTTTCTCGATGGCCTCAATTCTAGATACCAAACAGTGAATGGGAAAATTCTTATATCAAATACATTGCCAACGATGAAGGTCATCTTTGGTCGATTAGAGGAACTCAAGATATCTGATGCTCGGTCTCCCGTCTTACCTTCAGCAGAGAACTTTGCATACATCGCCTTATCTAGGTGAGGAGGTAGATACAGCTTTCGAGGACGCAGTCGTGACTCGTAATCCAGGTCGTGGCCTTGGACGAGAATCTAGACGAGGCCGCGACTTTGGTCGTGGCCGTAGGAGAGACTCTACTGCCCCATGCACTCACTATGGTCGGTAGAACCACCCGTCTGAATGATGTTGGTAATAGTTTGGCGTACCTTCTTATCACACTAATAATGCCTATGAGGATGCCTATGATGTAGAAGAGGTGTCACATGCAACAACCTCCAATGGCAAGACTGTTCATCTTAATGATGCAGATTACTCCTGTCTGACCTGATGCGGATCCTTCAGACTCCATGGCCAACTATAACTAGCAACACTACCACTCTTGCTCTGGCTACTCCTTCAAGTATAGTAGCTAATCCTAGTGTCACTCCTGCTAGAGCTTGGATTATTGATTCCGGTGCCTCTACTCATCTAACTAGAGAAGGTAGTCTGCTCATATGATCCGTACCATCTACCTTCGTGAAGTCAATTCGAGTCGCTAATGGGACTCAATCACCGATTACTACTGTCTGAACTGTGGAATTATCTTCCATACTCCGACTTTCTAGGGTTCATTGTGCTCCTGATTTTCCTCTTAGCGTGTTGTCAGTCCATAAGCTTTGTGTTGAGCTTCATTGCAATGTGGCAAGATTGCAGAAAGCAGTAGTCGGTACTCAGTTGATGGGGTCACGGACTAAGAATTAATCGAAAGTCAAACGACTAATCGGATTTAGTAAGCCATTAGTCAGTTTGAATGTTTTAATTAATTTAAATATATAAATCAATTTTTATGCACATATTCTTATATATTTACATTGATTTGTACACTTTTTATAGGATCATAATGAAATAAAAGTATTTGTCTTTAAATATAACATTAATAACATTAGAATAAGTTTGCTTTTTAAAAAAATTGAAAAAATAAAAATAATCTCTATGTAAAAGTCGGCCGAGTAGTCAGCCGACTATAGTCGGGCTGACGTAATCAGCCTAGTCGGTCAACTTTTACAACAATGGATATTTTATGAGTCTTTTTGTTATTTTTAGGACATCTGATCGAGGCAGATTTTTAGTGGGGGTCATGAGAAGAACGGCCTATATTATCTTGGCATGCTCTCGGACTCCAAGTTTATTGTTGCGTCTATCTCCGAAGACCCGCTCATATAGCATCTGTGCCTTGGGCATCCCTCAACCAAGGCCATCTCCATGATATTTCATGAACTCTCTAATCTGAAGCCCTTTCAGTACGTGGCGTGTGAGTTCGGGAAACATCATTAGGCTTCGTTTCATGTTCGTATCGAGTCTCGTAGTATTACTGCTTTTCATCTTGTTCATTGTGATGTTTGGAGATCTTGTCTGGTCCACACATTAAGTGGTCATCGTTAGTTTATAATTTTTGTTTATGATTATAGTCGATCTTCTTGGGTATAGCTAATAAAAGAGCATTCGGAGATTAATCAAATTGTCATAAATTTATTTCAATATATTAAAACTTTATTTTCTAGCATTGTTAAGATCATTCGTACTGACAATGCTCTTGAGTTAGCCCAACATGACCTGACATCTTTCTTTGAGTCCCAGGGAACTGTTCACCAAACATTATGTCCATATATCTCACAATAGAATGGTATAACTCAGAGGAAACCCCGACAATTGCTAAATATTGCCAGATCTCATCTTAACCAAATGAGTGTTCCTAAACACTATTGGGGATGCTATCCTTACTGCAACTTATCTCGTCAACCATGTTCCTTCGTCTGTTCTCAGAGGGGGAAGTCCATTTTCCTTACTTTGCTCTACTGAGTCTTCTTTTAACATACCTCTACGAATTTTTGGTTGTATTGCCTTTGTTCATAATCTCCATGCAGTTGACAAATTGTTTTTGTGCCATCAAATGCGCCTCTCTTGGGTACTTTTGTACCCAGAAAGGATATCATTATTATGATCACGTTGGGCGTCGATACTAGGTGCCTGTTGATGTCACCTTCTTTGAGTAGACAAGTTATTTCACACAGATTATAAGTGACATTCCTCTAGACCTCCCTCCTCCAACAATCGTCAATTCTCGCCAGTGTACCTTTATACTTTCTACACCAGTGTTTGTACCTTTATCTGTCCCTTTTATGTAGGTAATATGACCACTTCGAGTGCTCCCACTACTGCTGCCCAGGATGTACCTGAGGAGCTTCCTATAGCTCTATGCAATGTATGTATCACCTCATGTTACATTTTACTTCTACTGATGGTTTATCTAGTGGTGACAAGAGATTTACATATGCTCTGAATGCTATTTCTGTTCCAAGAAATCATTTAAGTGCAATGTAGAAACATGGTTGGCGACAAGCCATGAATGAGGAGATGAATGCAATTACCTCCCGGGACACGTGGGATCTTATGTCGTGCCCCCCGAGAATCTGTCCTATAGCTTGCTAATGGATCTTCACGACCAAACCGTGTTCGAAAATGCAGTCCATGCGGTCGCATATGCATATTCGGTCACTTGACCGAAGCGCCCATACCATATGCGGCAATATGCGGTCACAACGTATATGCGGTCCGAATATGCGATATATGCAGCCGCATATCTGATAGGACTCATATTAATCTATACATGTTGATGACACATTAACTCGATTTTTTTCTGAGCAACTCTTATATCATTATTGAAATTGATGCATCTTTTCATTATTCTCATATATGTTGCATTTGCAAATATAATCTAAGGTATTTTTTGTCACATCCTTTTTTCTCATTGTTCTGAACACTTATTAATGAGTTGTTTACTATTTTTTGAATTTTTTATCTAATGAAATTCATTCTAATTCTTCAAATAAAACATGAAGTAATTGGCTAACAGTCTGGCACTTTATATTTTTGTGCTTCTAATAAATTTTATATGTAAATACAATTTCCCCTACATTGTGTGTCAACAGGTTTTGTCCATTGGAGATACATATCTGTGTATAATTTTGGGTGTATGATGTATGATTATTCTTTAGTATTTGTTATCTATATGATCTATATACACATTAAATGTTTTCTTATAGGATTCATGGCTTTCCTGTTGAATCCAAATTTGTATATGTATATATATATATATGCATTAAATTCAAAATACACACTAAAAAATAAAATTTATAATATCATGTTATATCTTTTGAAATTTTTTATTTTTTATTTTGTTAGGTTATCAACTTTTTTTCATAATCACCTTTTTTTACTTATTTTATATTTTTAAATTAAAACATTATAAACCGTATAGACTGCATATACCCTCGTATACTCTGCATATCCGCTTACTCGCTTTAGATCGCATGACCGAACGAATACTGCATACTGCATTTCTGAACCTTGCGACCAAACAATCGCCTGATGGTTCTATTGAGAAGTTGAAAGCCATAGTTGTTGCCAAAGGTTTTGCACAAACCTTTGGGGTTGATTATTTTGATACCTTCACACCCGTTGCCAGAATGGGATCGATACGTACCATTCTCTATGTTGCTACCAACAAGGCTTGGCCTATTTACCAAGTTGATGTGAAGAACGCCTTTTCTTTATGGTGATCTTGAGGAGGAGCTCTACACGATACAACCGTCAGGGTATTTAGTCGAGGGGGAGCATGTATGTCGACTACGCAAGGCCATTTATGGCTTGAAGAAGAGCCCCAAGGCATGGAAGGAAATATCGACGATATATCGTCGATATATCGATATCGACATGGGACCGATATGGGCACCGATATGACGATATATCCCGATTTCCAGACATTTTCTTCACAAAGGTTCGTCAATATGGGCGATATATCGTAGATATATCGTATCGATACGATATCGAAACGATATCGATATCGATACAGCCTTCCATGCCCCAGGGCATGTTTTGACATGCTCACTATGGAGATCAACACACTTGATTTTCAGAGAACAACATCTTACTACTCTGTCTATGTTAGACGACTGTCTATTGGCACGGTCATTCTTCTTGTATATGTTGGTGATATGATTGTCACAGGAGATGATGTAGATAGTATTCAGGAGATCAAGACCTTCCACCAAAAGGTCTTTGTCACAAAAGACCTCAGCCAATTTCGTTATTTTATTGGCATTGAGGTAATACGCAGTACAGAGAGGCGCCATATTTCACATAAGAAGTATTGCATCGATACTATGACTGAGGCATGACTACTTGGATGCAAGCCATCTAGCATCCCGGTAGAAGTGAGAAAACATCCAGCATTTACTGATCCAGCTTTTGGGGATGCAATACAGTACAGAAGCTTAGTGGGATAATTGCTTAATCTCAATGTAACTAGGCTAGATATATCATATGACGTGACTTGTGAGCAGAGCCAGCCAGCATATGGAGAAGACTCTTTACAGTCACTGGAAGGATGTTTTTTTGATCCTTTAATGGGGTGAATGGGCTTACTAATATCTCTGCCTATACAGATTTTGACTACGCTAGCTCTCTTGAGGATCGTCGATCCACTACAGGATATGTCATGTTTGTTGTGGACAACCTTGTCACTTGGCAAAGCAAGAAGCGAACAGTGGTCTCCAGATCCAATGCGGAAGCATAATACAGGGCAATGGCTCAAGCCACATGTGAGATCACATGGTTTGTCTCTTTCCTAACAGAACTTGGCATGTCAGTCGTCACTTATGTATCATTATACTGCGACAACAAGTCTGCCACGTACATCGCCACCAATCCAGTTTTCCATGAGCGAACAAAACACATTGAAGTTGATTGCCATTTCATTCGTGATGTGGTACAAGGAGGACGAATCAGCATTCCACATATCTCTACAAAACTTCAACTTGCAGATATCCTCACAAAGGCTCTTCTAAGGAAGCGCCTCCTACACTTAGTATCCAAGCTGAGCATGATCGACAGATATGCTCCAACTTGAGGGGAGAGTGTTAGAGTTATTATATTTGCATTTATGTTCGTAACTCTTTATGTTCCGTAACCTTTCGGGGGTATTTATTTATTTTTCCTCCTCTCTCTAGAGCTTTCTCTCTATATAAGAGACCATATCCCTATGGAATATATATCTCATTCGGTACTCTTCTCCACAAAAAGATCCGTGGATATGGGGAGGACGAGGATTTATCGATAAAGAGGCATGCGACAATATGGCTAGACAAAACTTACAACATGATGTGTTAATGAAAGATTGTCGATTGATATGGAAAGTACAAGCACTGCTTGGAGTGTATTTTTACATGGCTTGATGGGGGAGGATTATAGCTCGCAACTTTTAGAGATCATGGTGTTCCACTTGAAGAAAAGGTGTGCCCAATTTGTAAAAAAGAGATCCAGAACAATATGGGAATCTCGGTGGATCTAACAATAATAAGTTTCGGGGTAGCTTTGGGGGACGCAAACTAGCGGTCTCGACTAGAGGACAAAGATGTCTCCAATCATGTGGGTCATTTTGCTAGCGAGAAATGCGACGATTTGGGGATGGACATTTTTATGTGGACACTTGGGTTGTGCATGTACAATCTCTTTGTATTTTTGTAAAGATTGGTCAGATGTTTGTAAATTGGTAGTTATGATGGTTGGTTTAATAAAATGGGTGCACGCAATCAATATCCACCATCTTGTTTTTCAAAAAAAACAGGAAGCTAATAATTGAATCCTGCAAGATGCTAATACAAACCAAGCTCAAAGAAGCTAACAGTCATTATGTAGCTTCACCAGGCACAGGGCTAAACAAAGTTGAGTGAGAATGAATCAGGATGACAAGGGTATGGCATTTCTAAAATAGAGATTCACACCTTCCGCGGATTCTGATCACATTTTTTAAGAAGGATTCTGATCACATATTGAATGGCATATCCCTCATACCTTCTGCCTGCCTCTTTATATAGATGAATTAATAGTGAAAGTTAATGGGGCTTATGAAAAAGACACATTGAAGAGTGTGCTCGTGTTACTAGTTATGAACCTAAGATATTTTTTTCACTGCTACCGATGGTTTCCAACAGGGCACAATTTGTTGCCTGCCCCACAAGTTAACAGCATTCCTCTACATGGTGGAATAGAAGGTGCTCATGAAGGGTAGGAAGTGTTGTTCGCAAGACGAATTTCCGTACATTCTTGAGCCGGATGTGTACATGTTGTTCATTAATGTCTCAAGTGTTATAAAAGCCGAGAGCCTTTCCTAAATACAAACACCACTATTATTATATTTGATAAAAAAACACCATTAATAGTGCAGTGTTCCTACCGCCCTAAAGATCAAAGTTTAAATCCCTCCTTGTGGGGGTTGCGTCAGGTAGTCGACGGCCAGCATAAAAAATAGTCGAATCTTTCAGCATGGATTTGAGCAAGAATACATGTAGCCGACCCTACTTACAGTGGGAGAAGGCGTCATCATTTAATAAAGCACCCTTATTATTTGAAGAGATAGGTTGTCTTGAGAAAGCGGGGAGCTAATGTATTACAATCAGTATAAACTCAAAAAGCAAAGTTCTAACAATATTAATTCAACAAAAGTTACAGCAGAACAATATTAGTGTGAGGATTTCATCTGCTGAGCAATGGGGATTATCTATCTTGTTAAGTATGCATGTATGCACAGCTACAGTTGTTCGGTAAAGGGGGAAATCCTTGAATACGAAGGCAGAGAAATTGAAGAGGCTGGTTTCTAAAGCCAATGAGGACAAATCTGAGCTCAATGAGAAAATAGTTGTGTTGGTCCTGATCCTTCCGGACAGTGCAATTTACGTCAGAAGCACATAGCAGTACTGAAGTATAATTTACTTCAAAAACATATAGCAGTATGAACATCATAAATTTTAACTCTGAAGACAGTATTCATGTAAAGAGAGGGTGACAGAGAGTATGCAAAACATGAAATCAGCATAAATGCGCCATAAAGGAAAACATCTTCGGAACTTTTTACATGTCCAAAGCAACATAAATATTGGAAAAGAAAACAAGACCTTTCGAGTCAGATGATTATAGCGCTCATCAACCTGCTCGCATGCAATGTATTCTTCCCAAAGAGAGGCTGAGATGATGGTACTAACAGCCATGACCCACAAAAAGAAGGCCGAGAAATCCACAACAGGTCTGAGGGGAGCATAAAGAAGCAGCTCCACTGCAAATATAAGCCACGGTACTTTTTACCTCAAAATTCCAACAAGGATAGAAAAGCATGTGTGAAAGAAACAACGTATATTGTCTTGAGTATTTTGCAAATGCTGCGTGAAAACAGCGAGACAGGAACTAATAAATTGACAAGGTCGCATGACAACTTACTCTTTCCCCCAGACGCCAAAGAATCCTTAATTGTGTCCCCTGCTGATTTTGGAATCACTATGACAGGTATTTTTATCTCAATTAATGTATCATTTTCACAGACCATTTTGAAGAGCCCTGAAGTATTAAGATGATTGGCATTAGACACAAAGAAAACTGTAAAATAAAGCACACAAAATATAAACATACCAACCAAATCTACTTTCAATGAGGACATAAATAATCCATATATAAAAAGGCACCTTCAATGTCATTGATCACCAGCAAGCCTTTTGCCCCTGCCATTTGTGCAAGTTTTGCCTTGCTTGTAAACGTACAATTTCCTCGTGTAGCCAAGGCGATTGAATTTGATAACTAAAAAGATACAGTCCATAATTAACAAATCTTATAAAAATGTACAAGCACATCATTAGTTGTGAATTTGTTCTCCCACATATCAAGCCATGGCAATAAACAAGAAATTTGTGGTTCAAACTAATAAATTCCATGGCACAGCCGCACGCACAAACACCGAGATTTTTTTGGGGTCAAAAAAAAGGAAACGCAAAGGTGTCTACCCAGCACACACCGAGGTTTTTCTTGACATTTGAAAGATATAATAAGAATTCTCTGAAATGTAAATGACTTTAGCAATGGCACTATGTAAAGGGAAAGAAATAACATACAAGCGTGATGTAACACCAATAAGGAGGATTGGCAGTGGACAAATTTACAACTGTTCACACAAAAAAGTGGAATCCATCTTGTGATGAAATATTTCATACACATGCAAATCTTCTCATGCATAAGTTCCAACGGAATATGAGTAACTGTTGAGAGTTTTATGTTTATTTATTTATTTATTTATCACTCTTTATTTTGTTTGTCCTCTTTATGTAATTTTCTCATCATCTCTCGACTTTATATAAGAGTCATAGAGCACCATAGAATAATAAATTCATCTATTCTCCCAACATGGTATTAGAGTGACGGTCCTAAATCGGAACATTGAAACCCTAACACTGGCCCTACACCACGCCTCTTCTCCCTCTTGGCACCGCCGCCGCCTCTCTCTTCTCTATCTCGCCGCCGCCCCTCTTTCTGCCATCTCAGCGTCACCGCCCTCCCCTCTCCCTCCAACAGGTCGTTGATCAACAAAAGGGGGGTTGTTGCTTGTGGCGGCTACCTAAGTGTCTCAAGGTGGTCTGATTCGTCGATTTGTGTGGGGTTTTGACATCCTGCACGGTCTGATTTTGCTCTGAAACAGTGAAAATCAGACTGCTAAAGTCACTCTCGCGCATGCGTAGAAAGGAAAAAATAAGGGAACGGTTGTGGATTGAGTCTACACCCATAACCAACTCCCTAATGTACATGTCTCATCCTCTGTCTAAGATCTTGTCATGTTCTCGTCGGACAATATGTCAGAAAATCGCAGTGATGTTACACCCACGGGTACTTTCAAAGGTCCCGCACCCATTGTCAAGATGGCACGAATTATAAGTTTTGGGCAATGCAATTCATGAATTTGATGCAGAACCATGGAAAGAATCGCATCCTTACACAGGATAAGCAGGAGAACAAGATGGGAATCTATGCCTCATGGGAGGCGGATGATGTTTATACTCGAGTATGTCTATCTGGAACCGTGTCTGTGGAGATAGCCAATGACATACTGAGCCAATCGACTGCGAAGGCTATATGGGACATCCTCACTACTATGTATTCCCAAGCTAGGAATGAGTCAAAGATTTTGCAGCTTCAAAACGACATCTTCATAACCAAACAGAATGGTCGACCTCTACATACGGTGTATACCTCTCTCAGAAGTATGTTTATGAGGTTACATGGCTACATATCATTGACAGCCACGCTTGAGCAGTTAAAGGTGTCTCGTGATTCAGTGATGACTGGGGTGTTGCATCCCTCGACTCAAAATATGATGCAGCTCGTTCTCATATACTTACATATTCTACTAAACCTCTCATGGAGGAGGCATACCGGAGGCTGAGTTGACTCAACATCTCCTCAGTCCCTAGTGCTACTCAAACTTCATCTGCTATGGCTGCCTCCCGAGGAAGAGGTGGCTCTTATCCATTCAGAGGGAGAGGTGGCTCATGTGGGCGTGGATCTCAACGGTCACACCAACCCTACACGTAGGGCTGTCAGGAAAGCTCGAACTCGATGAGTTCAACTCGGGCTCGGCTCGTTAAGGGCCCGCAAGCCGGACTCGAAACCTTAACGAGCCCGAGCTCGAGTTGGGTTCTATGACTCGTTAGCTTATCGAGTCGAGTCCGAGTTGGGCATTGTTCAACTCGGTAACTCGACTCGATAACTCGTTTTCCATCTTAATAAAAAATTTAAAACATATATACCGAAACTTCCACATTGACTTTGATATAAAATAGAGGTTAACATTTTTCTTGCCCAAAAAGCTATAGAAAAGAGTATAAAAAATTAAAATTACAATTATCATTTGCATAATTTAATGTATAAAATGGAACAATAACTCATTAAGAGGTTCATGAGCCTGCACATTTTGAAGCTCATGAGCCAGCTCATAAACTCATGACTCGATAAGAGGCTCGTGAGTCAGCTCATTTTGACGTTCGTGAGCCAGCTCAGAAACTCGTGGCTCGATAAGAGGCTCGTGAGTCAACTCGAACTCGACGAGTTCGAGTTGGTGATCCAGGGCTCGACCCTTATCGAGTCCGAGTTCGAGCCGTAGGTTTCTTATCGAGTTCGAGTCCGAGTTGAGGCCAACTCGGCTCGTTGAACTCGATAGACACCCCTACCTACACGTAGTGCCATCGATCAGGACATTATGAGGATACGTGTTATTCCAAGCACGGGTTTCCACCATCTGCACGAGTTGTTGAGCATGCTCTACCATCTACTACCATAGAAGGTGTAGAGATATATTTATATTTCCGTACTTTTTCCTTATTTTATTCTTTATGTTTGTTTTGTGTAATGCACCCATAAGTCTCTCCTCTATATAAGAAGGCCTAGGGTTCCCAGGAATAAACTGTACAAAGGATTGAAATGAAAGAATTACATTCACCGTAGCCTTAGAGCTCTCTTACATAGGAGAAAAGCTCTAAGGTAAAATTACATAAAGAGACAAAAGAAATAGAAAATTACAAGATAACAATAAAGAGATAAATATCTCAACACTCTCCCTTCAAACCGGAGCATATATATCTATCATGCTCAGCTTGGAACAACAGTGGTGAAATGACCCCATTGCAAGAGCTTTGCTATACATGTCGGCAATCTGATCGCCTGGAGCAACATGAGAAGTGAGTATAAATCCCTTTTTGAATCAAATCGCGAGTGTAGCGGTAGTTAACCTCAATGTGCTTTGTTATTTCATGGAAGGACGGATTATTAGCTATGAATGGTGTAACTTGATTATCACACTTAATGTGCATAGGAAGTGGCACCCCAATAGTTAAGTCAATCAGAACGGACTTGACCCACATAATTTTTGTGCTTCCTTTGGCCATGGCCCTATACTCCGATTCAGCGTTGGATCTTGCCACAACCGTATGTTTTTTGCTCTTCCATGAAACCAATGAGGTGCCCACAAACACAGTGAAGCCTGAAGTACACTTCTTGTCCTTGGGACACCCAGCATAGTCTACATCCGCAAATCTTGAAACTGCAAGAGATGTGTCTCTCCTGAATAGAAGTCTTGCACTTGGAGAATACTTCAGATACCTCAAGATCATGTTGATTGTATCCATGTGATCCTGCCTAGGTTGCTCCATAAACTGGTTGGCCTTGCTGACAGTTAACGATATATCAAGTCTGGTAATAGTGACATACAATAGCTTCCCTACCAGCTCTCTGTACGGTCTCTTATACACCTCCGCAGAGTCATCATTATATAGCCTAATATTGGAATCCATTGGAGAAGTAGCCGGTATACTTCCTGTCATACCCGTCTCAGATAAAAGATCAATGACATATTTCCTTTGCGTCGTTACCATACCATGCTGATTTCTTGCAAATTCCATGCCAAGAAAATACCGCAGCTTACCAAGATCCTTGGTCACAAACTGTTGCCCAAGGAACTTCGTAGCTTCCTGAATGACCTAGTCATCACTGCCTGTAACAATAATATCATCCACATAGACCAAAATAGCAACAACACATGTTTGGGTTCTCTTAACAAAAAGAGAATGATCTGCAGTAGATCTGACAAAACCTTGTTGTACAATCAACTCCGAGAACTTCTAGAGCCAAAATCTCGAGCTCTGCTTAAGGCCAAATATGGCCTTGTGATGTTTGCACACCATACTGGACTCCCACTCAACAGTAAACTGGGCGGTTGTTGCATATACACTTCTTCCTGCATATCCCATACAAGAAAGAATTCTTGACATCTAATTGGAAAAGTGGTCAGTCATATACCACAGCAACGGCAATAAGAACACACAGTGTAGAGTGACGCGCAACGAGAGAAAAGTGTCTTGATAATCCACCCCATAAGATTGGGTGCACCCACAAGCAACCAGTCTAGCCTTGTATTTGTCCACAAAACCATCTGTATGGTGTTTCACTGTAAACACTCATTTACTGCCAACAACCGAAGCATCTGGGGAGCGAAGACGACACTCCACGTACAACGCGACTGTAAGGCAACCAACTCCTCTTCCACGGCCAGACGCCATGGACCACTCTGTAAAACCTCTTGATAGGATCTCGGTATCTGTACAACTGATAAGCCAACAACAAACCTATGAAAATCCCTAGAGCGTTGTGCTAGGGAAACATGAGAAGAAGAGGATGCATAGTGCATGCACACCTCCTCCTTCGTAGGGCAATAGGCACGTCCTCATAACATACATTGAGTGTACTGGATAATGGAGGAGGCACATGAGCACGAGGCCTACACTGGTAAACCTGCTGAAAGAAAGTAGACGTGGCAGGAGGCGAAGGTGGTGGAGGCGACGTTGGAGGAGAGGACGGTGGTGGTGGTGGTGGTGTAGTATCGCCTGGACTAGGTATGACTGGAAATAGAGGCATATAAACCTCTTCTTCACTTTATGAATGAAAGAGCTTGTCACCTGTAGGAGAGAAATACATAATAGACTCAAAGAATGTGACATCTACACTAACACAATTGTTGGGAAAATGAGAGAACTTGCTTTATTCCATCCCCCCTATTTCTTATATAGGAAAGTATCCTATGGATAAAATACACAAAGAGTCCAACAGGAAAAAAAATAACGAAAAATACAGAAGTAAATAATATATCTCTACACTCCCCCTCAAGGTGGAGCATAGATACCGATCATGCTCAGCTTGGCCGAACACTTCTGGAACGGCCCTCGAAGTAATGACTTAGTAAAAATGTCTGCAGTTTGATCTTCTGAGCTAACATGGGATGTAACAATAAACCCCTTCTGAATCATATTACGTATAAAGTGACAATCAACCTCAATATGCTTGGTTCGTTCATGAAATGCTGGATTATTTGCAATGAATTAGGCCGCCTGATTGCCACATTCCAGGTCCATAGGAAGCGCGACTTCTATATATAGATATGTAAGCACAGCCATTACCCACATCGTTTCTGTGCTGACCTGCGCCATAGCCCTATATTCAGATTCAGCACTAGACTTGGCTACAACAGTTTGCTTCTTTCTTCTCCATGAGACTAGAGAATCTCCAACATACACAGCAAACCCAGTAGTGGATTTCCGATCCTTGAGACACCCTGCGTAATCTGCATCTGCACAAACTGAGATAGTAACCTCCTTGCCTTTCTTAAACAGCAGACCTGCACCTGGAGATGACTTAAGGTACCTGAGTATCATATGTATAGCATCCATGTGTACATGACGTGGTTACTCCATGAATTGGCTTACTCGACTCACAACAAAGGAGATATCGGGCCTGGTAATAGTAACATAGAGAAGTTTGCCCACCAGTTCTCTGTATCTTCTCCTATTCACCTCATCAATGTCATCATCATATAATTTCATACTGGGATCCATAGGTGTAGTGGCAGGTCGGCAACCAAGCATTCCCGTTTCACTCAACATGTTCGTGACATACTTCCTCTGGGTCATTACCAACCCATGAGGATTTCTGGCAAACTCCAGTCCCAGAAAATATCTAAGAACTCCAAGGTCCTTGGTCATGAATTCACGGCCCAGCATTTCTTTTGTCCCATGGATTCTTTGTTCATCATTACCTGTAATCAGAATATCGTCTACATACACCATAATTGCAATAATACCTCTGGGTGTCTTCTGTACGAACAAGGAATGATCAACATTAGAACGTCTCTACCCATGTTTCTCAAACAGGTCTGAGAGCTTCTGGAACCAAGCTCTGGGACTCTGCTTAAGGCCATAGATAGCCTTATTAAGTCTGCACACCTTAGGACACTCCCCCTCAACAACAATACCAGGTGGTTGTTGCATGTAGACTTCCTCCTGTAAGTCATCGTATAAATATGTATTCTTGGCATCTAATTGGTATAGCGGCCAATCACGAGTAACTGCAATAGAAAGGAGGATCCGTAGGGTAGAATGGCGAGCAATTGGTGAGAATGTATCAAGATAATCCACCCCATATGTCTGTGTAAATCCACGAGCGACAAGGCGAGCCTTAGATCTGTCAATACTGCCATCTGCATTCTGCTTAACTGTAAAGACACACTTGCAGTTGACTGTAGACACATCAGCAGGTGCAGGAACAAGGGACCAGGTGCCTCTGGACTGAAGAGTTGCCATTTCTTCCTCCATGACCAAACGCCATCGACTATCCTTCAGTGCCTCTTGGTAATTCCGTGGAATATCCACTGCTGATAATGCAATGACAAAGTTCCTGAAGTCTCCCATTAGGCGATCAAACGACACAGAAGATGCTATAGGATATGAAGCGCAGCTCCGGTTCTGCTTTCGTAGAGCAATAGGTACATCTAAATCATTTGTCTCCTCATCTGGCCTCTGTAGCACATCCTACTCAGGAAAATCATCAGATCCATCAATAGTAATATTTTCATAACATACTTCAGGCAAGCGAGATGATGAGCGGTGACCATGAGCAGAAGCAGGCCTACGGGTATAGTGGAATGGTAATGGTGAAACAGGCACGGTGACAGGAGGTGTAGGAGATGGTAGCGGTGTTGGTGATGGTGATGGTGGTGGTGGAATGTATATGGCATCAGTAGTGTCAAAGGGTACCAACTGATCACCTGTAGATGAGAACTACATAACATATTCGAAAAAGGTAACATCAGCACTAACAAGGTACCTCCTGCGCAATGAATCATAACACTTATACCCCTTCTGTGTTCTTGAGTACCCGACAATGACACACTTGACAACCCTAGGAGAGAGCTTGTCAGTCCCGGGAAACAACTGGTGGACAAAGACGCCCGAGCCAAACACACGAGTAAGGGACAACAATTCTTTGTCAGGAAAAATAAGAGAGAAAGGAATCTTCTCGCCTAAGACAGATGACGGCATACGATTGATGAGATAACATGTCGTAAGAACAGCATCACCCCAGAAGGAATGAGAGGCATGACTCTGTATAAGAAGCGACCTGGTGACATCAAGTAGATGACGATGTTTCCTTTCAGCAACCCTATTCTGTTGGGAAGTATAGGCACAGGATGTTTAGTGGATGATCCCTTGAGATGAAAAAAGAACTGGATAGGGTATGAGTACAAAATTCCAGGACATTATCACTTCTCACAATTTTAACAGATGCAGAAAAAATATTATGAACTTCATTAATGAAATTGATGATAATATTACCCGCTTCAGATTTATACTTTAACAGAAATATCCATGACACACGAGAGAAATCATCCATAATAACTATATAAAACATGTGTCCCTGATGATCAGGAACACAACTAGGACCGAAGATATCGACAAGAAACAACTCAAACTTGGAGGTACTACTCCGACACTGACGACTGGGAAAGGTAGACCGATGGTGCTTTCCCAACTGACAGGCCTCACATTGAATAGACGTGTGAGGTGAAACTTGAGGGAACACATGACGCAGTTTCTGAAGCGGTAGATGTCCAAAGCGCAGGTGCCACAGTAATGGGGAGATGGATCCAGCAGGTAGAGATGAGGTTCCAGCATAAGGAGTCCGACTAAGACGATAGAGACCGCCTTGCTCGTAGCCACGCCCAATCACGTTGTCTGTAAGGATGTCCTGAAAAACAAGAGAACATGGATCAAAAATGGCTCGACACTGTAAATGCTTTGTAAGTTGGATAATGGACAGCAAGTTCATCGAAAAATCACATGCATGTAACACGTTCTTAAGATGCATGGATGGTGTCAGTCTAATCTCCCCATGACCAGTAATCGGGGAATGTATTCCATTAGCAATAACCACAGTACGACCTAGAGAAATCTGTTTGTATTCTGTAAGTAGACCTTGGTCACCACACAGATGATGTGTGGCACTAGAGTCCATAATCCACTCTAAAGTACATGTTCCACTACTGCTAGTGAATGCATAGGTGCTACCTGATGTACTGGTGGATGCAGATGCAGATGCGGCAACATTGGAGTGACTCTCAGAAGTAGGTGTTGATGCAACGGGACCAGACGGAGGAATGATGCCCCTCAGACGGGCTACAAGATCATCAAAGCGTCGGTCCATAGATGAAGCAGCTGGGGGCTCGATCTGTTCAGCGACTCGTGCAAAAGCAGGAAACCCATGCTTAGAATAGCATGTGTCTTCGGAATGTCCAGAGCGATGGTAAGAAGTACATGATGGTCGAACACGGCCTCCTCTGCCACGAGGTCCACGGCCGCGGAACTGATGATGACCTCCACGGCCTCGATTGGTTGCCATGGCTGAGGCGGTCTGACTTGGAGCAGACGAAGGAACAGTGATACGACTCAGCCTATGAAAAGCTTCATCCATAGGAGGAATAGTAGAATCCGCCAAGAACTGAGAACGTATTGCCTTGTACTCTGGATCAAGGGCAGCAAGAAAAACACCCACCATAGTGGCATTCCAATAGGTCTTCCAATAGGTTTTTTGTTGCTCTAGAGTGGCTGTGAGAGGCATGAAGCTATAAAGCTTCTCAAACATTCCACGTAAAGACGTGTACAATGAGTGTAGAGGCCGTCCATTCTACTTGATAGTAAAGATGTCATGCTGGAGTTGTAGAATCCTCGTCTCATTCTATGCCTGAGAGTATGTAGCAGCCAGAATATCCCACATTGCTTTTACAGTGGGTTGATGAAGAATATCATTGGCAATCTCAATTACCAGAGTTCCAGATAGCCAAACCTTAGCGTATGCATCATCCGCCTCCCATGAGGCATTGACCCCAGTCTTATCAGCAGGCTCTTCTTCAGTAAGAATGTGTTTCTTACCGGTTAATTTCATCATCCTCATGAACTGCATTGCCCACAGTTCGTAATTTGAACCATCCATCTTCACAATAGGCGTTGAACCTTTGAAGGTGCCTATGGATGGGATGTCTGCCTTGCTTTTTGACATATTGATAATGGAAGACTAGGGTAGTAGACTGAAAATATGATCGTCTACAAGGACATTAACGGGTTTAGTTGCATGTGTAGACTCAAGCAACCAAACCCATTAATTTGAAGATGCGCGCGCGGAACAAGTTCTGGGGCCGTACACGCGTCGACCTAGAGTTGCACGCGCACGGAAATCGGGTGCTTTACACGCACAATTGTGCGCACTGGGGCACGCGCACTGCAGCAGGGGTGCGCCTAATCACGCGCAGGAGCGTGCAAGGCCACGTGCAGGGGCGCACAGGATCACGCGCACTGGCGCACTGATGCACACACCAGTGCACAGATGCACGCAGGATCACGCGCAGGATCACACGCACTGGCGCACAGATGCACCACAGGGGCGCGCAGGACTATGCGCAGGAACCAGCGCCGTGAAGAGGGTTGTTGCGTATGCAACTTGCCCTAGCGCGTAGGGACGATGTACCTCGTACAAGCACGTACAGGGCGACGCACCTCGCGGAGAGGAGGTGCAAGATCGGAGGCGGCGTCGAGCGTGGCTGAGGTCGAGGGCGGCGCGATGCGGAGAGGCGCGCGAAAGGCTCGAAGGTGGAGGCTAGGGTTAGAGTTTGGTTCCAGAACTCGGTCTAGGACCGTCATTCTGATACCATGTTGGGAAAATGAGAGAACTTGCTTTATTCCATCCGCCCTAAGCTCTCTTATATAGGAGAGTAGCCTATGGGTAAAATACACAAAGAGTCCAACAGGAAAAAAAATAATGAGAAATACAGAAGTGAATAATATATCTCTACAGTAGTATCTTCGTTGAACATAGTCAAAGCAATGATAAACCTTTTAGGTCTTGGAATACCCAACAAACACGCACTTGACCGCTTTAGGGGTCCTTTTGGTAACTGGGTTACCCCGGGGTAACCCGGTGTACCCCTCTCTATTCTTGGGTGGAATTCCATCACAAATCATAGTGACATCACATCGCATTCTTTACTCTAACCCTCGTAACCATCCCAAACAGCTACTATTCACATCAAGTTATCACACCCCCCCCCAACCCAGCAACCAAACAGACCCTAGGAGAGAGCTTGTTAAGACTTGGAGACATCTAATGAACAAAAGCAATGGATCCAAAAACGTGAAAAGTGAGAGAGAATAGATCCATCTCGGAACAGCAGAGGTGAAATGACCCCTTTGCAAGAGCTTTGCTAAACATGTCGGCAATCTGATCGCCTGGAGCAACATGAGAAGTGAGTATAAATCCCTTTTTTATCAAATCACGAGTGTAGCGGTAGTTAACCTCAATGTGCTTTGTTCTTTCATGGAAGGATGGATTATTAGCTATGAATAGAGCAACTTGATTATCACACTTAAGGTGCATAGGAAGTGGCACCTCAATAGTTAAGTAAATCAGAACGAACTTGACCCACATCATTTTTGTGCTTTGGCCATGGCCCTATACTCCGATTCAACGTTGGATCTTGCCACAATCGTATGTCTTTTGCTCTTCCATGAAACCAATGAGGTGCACACAAACACAGTGAAGCATGAAGTACACTTCTTGTCCTTGGGACACCCAACATAGTCTACATCCGCACATCCTGAAACTGCAAAAGATGTGTCTCTCCTGAATAGAAGTCTTGCACTTGGAGAATACTTCAGATACCTCAAGATCATGTTGATTGTATCCATGTGAGCCTGCCTAGGCTGCCCATAAACTAGTTGGCCCTGCTGACAGTTAACGACATATCAGTTCTGGTAATGGTGACATATAATAGCTTCCCTACCAGCAGTCTGTACGGTCTCTTATACACCTCCGCAGAGTCATCATTATATAGCCTAATATGGGATCCATTGGAGAAGTAGATGATATATATCCAGTCATACCCGTTTCAGATAAAAGATCAACGACATATTTCCTTTCCGTCGTTACCATACCATGCTGATTTCTTGCAAATTCCATGACAAGAAAATACCGCAGCTTACCAAGATCCTTGGTCACAAACAGTTGCCCGAGGAACTCCGTAGCTTCCTGAATACCCTAGTCATCACTGCCTGTAACAATAATATCATCCACATAGACCAAAATAGCAACAGTACCTGTTTGGGTTCTCTCAACAAAAAGAGAATGATCTGCAGTAGATCTGACAAAACCTTGTTGTACAATCAACTCCGAGAACTTCTGGAACCAAGATCTCGAGCTCTGCTTAAGGCCAAATATGGCCTTGTGATGTTTGCACACCATACAGGACTCCCACTCAACAGTAAACTGGGTGGTTGTCGCATATACACTTCCTCCTGCATATCCCATACAAGAAAGCATTCTTGACATCTAATTGGAAAAGTGGCCAGTCATATACCACAGCAACGGCAATAAGAACACATGGTGTAGAGTGACGTGCAACGAGAGAAAAGTGTCATGATAATCCCACCCATAAGTTTGGGTGAACCCACGAGCAACCAGTCTAGCCTTGTATTTGTCCACAGAACCATCTGTATGATGTTTCACTGTAAACACTCATTTACTGCCAACAACCGAAGCATCTGGAGGAGCGGAGACAACACTCCAAGTACCACGAGACTGTAAGGCAACCAACTCCTCTTCCACGGTCAGACGCCATGGACCACTCTGTAAAACCTCTTGATAGGATCTCGGTATCTGTACAGCTGATAAGCCAACAACAAACCTATGAAAATCCCTAGAGCGTTGTTCTAGGGAAACATGAGAAGAAGAGGATGCATAGTGCAAGCACACCTCCTCCTTCGTAGGGCAATAGGCACGTCCTCAAAACATACATTGAGTGTATTGGATGATGGAAGAGGCACATGAGCACGAGGCCTACACTGGTAAACATGTTGAAAGAAAGTAGACGTGGCAGGAGGTGAAGTTGGTGGAGACGACGTTGGAGGAGAGGACGGTGGTGATGGTGGTAGTGCAGTGTCGCCTGGACTAGGTGACACTGGAAATAGAGGCATATAAACCTCTTCTTCACTTTATGAATGAATGAGCTTGTCACCTGTAGGAGAGAAATACATAATAGACTCAAAGAAGGTGACATCTACACTAACATAGTTGTTGGAAAAATGAGAGAACTTGCTTTATTCCATCCGCCCTAGGCTCTCTTATATAGGAGAGCAGCCTATGGATAAAATACACAAAGAGTCCAACAGGAAAAAAAATAACGAAAAATACAGAAGTAAATAATATATCTCTACACTCCCCCTCAAGGTGGAGCATAGATATCGATCATGCTCAGCTTGGACGAACACTTCTGGAACGGCCCTCGAAGTAATGCCTTGGTAAAATGTCTACAGTTTGATCTTCTGAGCTAACATGGGATGTAACAATAAACCCTTTCTGAATCATATCACGTATAAAGTGATAATCAACCTCAATGTGCTTGTTTCGTTCATGAAATGCTGGATTATTTGTAATGAATTAGGCCGCCTGATTGTCACATTCCAGGTCCATAGGAAGCGGGACTTCTATATATAGATATGTAAGCACAGCCTTTATCCACATCATTTCTGTGTTGACCTGCGCCATAGTCCTATATTCAGATTCAGCACTAGACCTGGCTACAACTGTTTCCTTCTTTCTTCTCCATGAGACTAGAGAATCTCCAACATACACAGCAAACCCAGTAGTGGATTTCCTATCCTTGGGACACCCTGCGTAATCTGCATCTGCACAAGCTGAGATAGTAACCTCCTTGCCTTTCTTAAACAGCAAACCTGCACCTGGAGATGACTTAAGGTACCTGAGTATCATATGTATAGCATCCATGTGTACCTGACGTGGTTGCTACATGAATTGGCTTACTCGACTCACAACAAAGGAGATATCGGGCATGGTAATAGTAACATAGAGAAGTTTTCCCACCAGTTCTCTGTATCTTCTCCTATCCACCTCATCAGTGTCATCATCATATAATTTCATACTAGGATCCATAGGTGTAGTGGCAGGTCGGCAACCAAGCATTCCCGTTTCACTCAACAAGTCTGTGACATACTTCCTCTGGGTCATTACCAACCCATGAGGATTTCTGGCAAACTCCAGTCCCAGAAAATATCTAAGAACTCCAAGGTCCTTGGTCATGAATTCACGGCCCAGCAATTCTTTTGTCCCCTGGATTCCTTGTTCATCACTACCTGTAATCAGAATATCGTCTACATACACCACAATTGCAATAATACCTCTGGGTGTCTTCTGTACGAACAAGGAATGATCAACATTAGAACATTTGTACCCCTGTTTCTCAAACAGGTCTGAGAGCTTCTGGAACCAAGCTCTGGGACTCTGCTTAAGGCCATAGATAGCCTTATGAAGTCTACACACCTTAGGACACTCCCCTCAACAACAATACCAGGTGGTTGTTGCATGTAGACTTCCTCATGTAAGTCATCGTATAAATATGCATTCTTGGCATCTAATTGGTATAGCGGCCAACCACGAGTAACTGCAACAGAAAGGAGGATCCGTAGGGTAGAATGGCGAGCAACTGGTGAGAATGTATCAAGATAATCCACCCCATATGTCTGTGTAAATCCACGAGCGACAAGGCGAGCCTTGTATCTGTCAATGCTGCCATCTGCATTCTACTTAACTGTAAAGACCCACTTGCAGTTGACTGTAGACACATCAGCAGGTGCAGAAACAAGGGACCAGGTGCCTCTGGACTGAAGAGTTGCCATTTCTTCCTCCATGGCCAAACGCCATCGACTATCCTTCAGCGCCTCTTGGTAATTCCGTGGAATATCCACTGCTGATAATGCAATGACAAAGTTCCTGAAGTCTCCCGTTAGGCGATTAAACGACACAGAAGATGTTATAAGATATGAAGCGCAGCTCCGGTTCTGCTTTCATAGAGCAATAGGTACATCTAAATCAGTTGTCTCCTCATCTGGCCTCTGTAACACATCCTACTCAGGAAAATCATCAGATCCATCAATAGTAATATTTTCAGAACATACCTCAGGCAATCGAGATGATGAGCGGTGACCATGAGCAGAAGCAGGCCTACGGGTATAGTGGAATGGTAATGGTGAAACAGGCACGGTGACAGGAGGTCTAGGAGATGGTAGCGGTGCTGGTGGTGGTGATGGTGGTGGTGGCATGTATATGGCATCAGTAGTGTCAAAGGGTACCAACTGATCACCTGTAGATGAGAACTACATAACATATTCGAAAAAGGTAACATCAGCACTAACAAGATACCTCCTGCGCAATGGATCATAACACTTGTACCCCTTCTGTGTTCTTGAGTACCCGACAATGACACACTTGACAGCCCTAGGAGAGAGCTTGTCAGTCCCGGGAGACAACTGGTGGACAAAGGCGACCGAGCCAAACACACGAGGAGTAAGGGACAACAACTCTTTGTCAGGAAAAAATAAGAGAGAAAGGAATCTTCTCGCCTAAGACAGATGACGGCATACGATTGATGAGATAACATGTTGTAAGAACAACATCACCCCAGAAGGAATGAGGGGCATGACTCTGTATAAGAAGCGACCTGGTGACATCAAGTAGATGACGATGTTTCCTTTCAGCAACCCCATTCTGTTGGGAAGTATAGGCACAGGATGTTTGGTGGATGATCCCTTGAGACAAAAAATAACTGGATAGGGTATAAGTACAAAATTCCAGGGCATTATCACTTCTCACAATTTTAACAGATGCAGAAAAAATATTACGAACTTTATTAATGAAATTGACGATAATATTACCTGCTTCAGATTTATACTTTAACAGAAATACCCATGACACACGAGAGAAATCATCCACAATAACTATATAAAACAGGTGTCCCTGATGATCAGGAACACGACTAGGACCCAAGATATTGACATGAAACAACTCAAACTTGGAGGTACTACTCCGACACTGACGACTGGGAAAGGTAGACCGATGGTGCTTTCCCAACTGACAGGCCTTACATTGAATAGACGTGTGAGGTGAAACTTGAGGGAATACATGACGCAGTTTCTGAAGCAGTAGATGTCCAAAGCGCAGGTGCCACAGTAATGGGGAGATGGATCCAGCAGGTAGAGATGGCGTTCCAGCATAAGGAGTCCGACTAAGGCGATAGAGACCGCCTTTCTCCTAGCCACGTCCAATCGCGATGCCCGTAAGGATATCCTGTGCTAGTAAATGCATAGGTGCTACCTGATGTACTGGTGGATGCAGATGCAGACGCGGCAACATCGGAGTGACTCTCAGAAGTAGGTGTTGATGCGGCGGGACCAGATGGAGGAATGATGCCCCTCAGACGGGCTACAAGATCATCAAAGCGCTGGTCCATAGATGAAGCAGTTGGGGGCTCGATCTGTTCAGCGACTCGTGCAAAAGCAGGAAACCCATGCTTAGAATAGCATGTGTCTTCGATATGTCCAGAGCGATGGTAAAAAGTACATGATGGTCGAACACGACCTCCTCTTCCACGAGGTCCACGGCCGCGGAACTGATGATGACCTCCACGGCCTCGATTGGCCGCCATGGCTGAGGCGGTCTGATTTGTAGCAGACGAAGGAACAGTGATACGACTCAGCCTATGAAAAGCTTCCTCCATAGGAGGAATAGTAGAATCCGTCAAGATCTGAGAACGTGTTGCCTCGTACTCTGGATCAGGGGCAGTAAGAAAAACACCCACCATAGTGGCATTCCAATAGGTCTTCTATTGCTCTGGAGTGGCTGTGAGAGGCATGAAGCTATAAAGCTTCTCAAACATTCCACGTAAAGACGTGTACAATGAGTGTAGAGGCCGTCCATTCTGCTTGATAGTAAATATGAAGATATTTGTATTTTCATATTCCATATGTATCTCTTACTTATTATCTTTTTCTGTTTTCCACTTTCTGTAATTTACCCATAGGCCTCTCTACTATATAAGAGAGCCTAGGGTTCTCAGAAATAAAACGCACTCTTTTCTCCCAACATGGTATCAGAGCGGTGGTCCTAGACCGGAGCTCTCGATTCCCAAGAAACCCTAACCCCACCTCCAACCCTCTCCTCGCACCGTCGCCTTCTCTCCGACGCCGCATCTCTCCGGCGTCGTCTTCTCTCCGCCGTCGCCTTCTCTCCAGCACATGCCCTTACGTGTACCGTGTGCACGCCCTAGCGCGCACAGCGCGCTCGTTCTACATGGACAGCGCATTCGACTTGCGCGCACCGCGTGCATAGGGTATTGTCCCGCGCTCGTGTACCGCCTCGGCTCCGACTAGTGGTTGATGGGTTGGCGTGCATGAGTCTACACGTGCACCCAAACCCATATATGTTTGTGTAGACACACAAACGTTGATCTCCCGCACCCGTAGCAGTCTTCTTTCGGCAATATGTCTGAGAACAAGGTTGATGTACCTGCCACTGGCGCATTCAGAGGTCCAACGCCTATTGTGAAAATGGACGGGACAAATTATGAACTCTGGGCCATGCAGTTCATGAGCCTGATGAAGTCGAATGGTAAGAAACATATTCTTACCGAAGAGGAGCCAGTGGAGAAGACTGGGGTGCATGCCTCGTGGGAGGCAGATGATGCGTATGCCAAAGTTTGGCTATCTGGGACGTTGACGATAGAAATCGCCAACGATGTACTACATCAGCCCACGGCCAAGGCCATGTGGGATATTCTAGCAGCGACATATTCACAGGCACGGAACGAGACCAAGATACTTCAGTTGCAGCATGATATTTTTACAATCAAGCAGAATGGGCGCCCTCTTCACTCATTGTACACATCCCCACGAGGGATGTTTGAGAAGCTCCATAGCTTCATACCATTGACAGCCACTCCAAAACAACAGAAGACGTACAGGAATGCTACCATGGTAGGTGTATTCCCGGCTGCCCTTGATCCAGAGTACGATGTTGCCCGGTCTCAGATTCTAACTGACGCTACTATTCCTCTAATGGAGGAAGCTTTTCACCGACTGAGCCGAATCACTGTCCCTAGCTCGACTATCAGCCAGACACCTTCAACGATGGCAGCCTCCAGGGGTAGAGGTGGCTCCTCTACCTTTCGTGGTCGTGGCCCCTGGGGTCGTGGGGATCGGATTCGTCAACCATGCAGTTATTGTCGTCGACCTGGTCATTCCGAAGACACATGCTACTCAAAGCATGACTTTCCTGCATCAGCTCGGGTAGCTGAGCAAGTTGAGTCTCCTGCACCTTCCTCATTGGACCAGCGATTCGATGATCTGGTTGCCAGACTAAGGAATATTATGCATCCTGATAGAACTCCTGAAGGTCAGTCAGATGTAACCGTCTCTGCCTCTGCCAGTTTACCTGCCACGGCCAGTACGTCAGGTAGCTCTCATGTTCTCACATCTTGTGGTGGATCTATGATTACGAACTGGATTATGGACTCTGGAGCGACACATCACCTCTGTGGGGAGAAGGAACAGCTCACTTCATATAGACATGTTTCTTCAGGTCGAACTCTGGTGATAGCCAATGGGACACATCCCCCGATCACAGGACAGGGGGAGATTAATTTAACACCTTCCTTGAGATTGCAGAATGTGTTATATGCCCCTGATTTTTCTATGAATTTGTTGTCCATTAGCCAGATTACAGAGGATTTAAACTGTCGAGCTATTTTTGACTCATCATCTCTTGTTTTTCAGGACATACCCTCGGACAACGTGATTGGCTATGGCTATGAGCAGAATGATCTCTATCGTCTGATTCATACTCCTTATGTCGGTGCATCTCTCCATTCTATAGGATCAGACTCTCCATATATCTGGCATCTTCGGTTTGGTCACCTCCCTCTTCAGAAGATGAGTCGTATTTTGTCCCAGATTTCCCCGAAGTCGTCCTTCGAATGTGAAGTGTGTCAGTTGGGAAAGCATTATCAGTCTACTTTCCCGAGTCGTCAGAGTCGGAGCAGTGGCTCCTTGTTCGAGTTAGTCCATATTGATATTTGGGGTCCAAGTCGTGTTCCTAACCACCAGGGACATAGATTCTATCTGGTTGCAGTAGATGATTTTTCTCGCTTGTCTTAGGTGTTTTTATTGAAGAATAAATCTGAAGCAGGAGATGTGATTCAAATATTTATCAATGAAGTTAAAAATGTTTTCTCTTCTTCTGTGAAAATTGTGTGGTCTGACAAAGCATTGGAGTTTTGCACTAGAACTCTGTCCTTGTTCTTTTCCTCTCATGGCATAATCCATCAAACTTCATGTGCCTACACGTCACAACAAAATGGTGTTGCAGAGCGGAAACATCGGCATCTATTGGATATTACTAGAAACCTTCTTATTCAGAGTCATGCTCCACGCTCGTTCTGGGGTGATGCGGTTCTCACAGCTTGCTACTTAGTCAATCGCATGCCCTTGTCTGTCCTAGGGAAGAAATCTCCTCTCTTTGTGGCCTTTCCTGAGAAGGAGTTGTTCTCACTTCCACCCCGAGTATTTGGCTGCGTTGGTTTTGTCCATCAGTTGGGACCAGGTCTTGATAAGCTTTCTCCCCGGGCTATCGAATGTGTGTTTGTAGGTTACTCCAGGACACAGAAGGGGTATCGTTGCTTCGATCCGCTACGTCGAAAATATTTTGTTAGTGCAGATGTCACATTCTTTGAATCTGTGATGTTTTTCTCTCTTACAGGTGACAGTCTGACTACTTCTCATTATGATACTGAGGTATTCATGCCACCACCTCTCGTGAGTCAGTTACCGTCGGTGCCATCTCCATCACCACCTCATGTCATATCTTCACCTCCACCTTCACCTCCACCTTTACCACCTCCAGTGATTGTTGTTCCCCCGTTACCAAAGCATTATACTCGTCGGTCCTCCTCTGCTCAAGGTCATGGCCCGTCATCCAGCAGCCCTCAGGTTTGTTCTGATAACTTGATTTCTAACGATGAGTCTGAGGAACTATTGATACAGGTAACACATCAGGATACAGATGATAGAGATTTGGACGTGCTTATAGCCATTAGAAAGCAGAGGCGCACGTGTGCTTCCTATCACATTGCTTCCCAGGTCTCCTTTCATCGTCTTACAGGAGAGTTCCAGATATTTGCAGCAGCTCTATCTGCAGTAGAAATTCCAAGCAATTATCAGGAGGCCCCGTAAGATAGCAAATAGCGGCTTGCTATGGAAGAAGAAATGGACGCATTGCAGTCCCGTGGCACTTGGACACTTGTTCCCTCTCCTTCCGGAGCGTCTATTGTTAGCTGCAAATGGGTCTTTACTGTTAAATATCATGCAGATGGCAGCCTTGATTAGTACAAGGCAAGGCTCGTGGCACGTGGTTTTACTCAGACCTATGGAGTTAATTACTTGGACACGTTTTCTCCAATTGTTCGACACTCTACTTTGCGTGTCCTCCTTTCAGTCGTTGTGGCACGTGATTGGCCACTATTCCAGCTAGATGTGAAAATTGCATTTTTGTATGGAGATCTCCAAGAGGAGGTCTATATGCAGCAGCCTCCGGGGTTTGCTGTTGAGGGGGAGAGTAAGCAAGTTTGTAGACTCCATAAGGCAATATATGGCCTTAAACAGAGTCTAAGAGCGTGGTTTCAGAAGCTTTCAGATTTATCTGAACGACAGGGATTCAAGCGGTCAAATGCAGACCACTCACTGTTTGTGCAAAAGACGTCTAGACATACTGTGGCTATCATGGTGTATGTTGATGATATTATTATTACAGGAGATGATGCGCATGGAATCAAGATGGCGAAAGATTTTATGGGCAGTAAATTTGTGACTAAGGATCTAGGCACCATAAGGTATTTCTTGGGGTTGGAATTGCTAGGAATGCGTAGGGTCTAGTGATAACCCAAAAGAAGTATGTTACAGATATGCTTGCAGAGACAGGCATGATTGGATGTCGGCCTTCCACGACTCCTATGGATCCTAGCATGAAGCTATACGATGATGATACTGATGAAGTTGATAAGAGGAGATACAGAGAGATGGTTGGAAAACTCATTTATGTTACAATTACCATGCCGAATATTGCGTTTGCAGTGAGTCGAGTGAGTCAATTCATGGAGCAACCGCGAAAGGTACATATGGATGCAATACACATGATATTGAGATAATTAAAATCATCTCCAGGCTCAGGGTTGCTATTCAAGAAAGGAGACACACTCTCTATATCCGCATATGCTAATGCGGATTATGCAGGTTGTCCTAAGGATAGGAAATCAACTTCGGGGTTTGCAATATTTGTTGGCACTTCTCTCGTTTCTTGGAAAAGCAAGAAACAAACTGTCGTAGCAAGATCAAGTGCTGAATCAGAATATAGGGCTATGACCCAAGCAAGCACAGAAATGATGTAGGTTCAAGCAGTGCTATGCGATCTACATGTAGAGGTTCCTCTACCTATGGAGTTACACTGTAATAACCAGGCTGCTCTATTCATTGCAAATAACCCTGTGTTTCATGAGAGAACAAAACATATTGAGGTAGATTGCCACTACACTAGAGACATGATTCAGAAGGACCTGATTTCTTCTACCCATGTCAGCTCTGGAGAACAAACCGCGGACATCTTCACCAAGCCACTGCTCAGAGGATCATTTCAGAAGTGCTCATCCAAGCTGAGCATGATTGATATCTATGCTCCAGCTTGAGGGGGAGTGTGAAGATATTTGTATTTTCATATTCCATATGTATCTCTTTCTTATTATCTTTTTCTGTTTTCCACTTTATGTAATTTACCCATAGGCCTCTCTACTATATAAGAGAGCCTAGGGTTCGCAGAAATAAAACGCACTCTTTTTCTCCCAACAGTAAAGATGTCATGTTGGAGTTGCAGAATCTCCGTCTCATTCTTTGCCTGAGAGTATGTAGTAGCCAGAATATCCCACATTGCTTTTGCAGTGGGTTGATGAAGAATATCATTGGCAATCTCAATTATCAGAGTTCCAGATAGCCAAACCTTGGCGTGTGCATCATCCGCCTCCCATGAGGCATTGACCCCAGTCTTCTCAGCAAGCTCTTCTTCAGTAAGAATGTGTTTCTTACCGGTTGACTTCATCATACTCATGAACCGCATTACCCACAGTTCGTAATTTGAACCAACCATCTTCGCAATAGGCGTTGGACCTCTGAAGGCGCCTATGGATGGGATGTCTGCCTCTCTTTCTGACATATTGATAATGGAAGACCGGGGTAGTAGGCTGAAAATATGATCGTCTACAAGGACATTAATGGGTTTAGTTGCATGTGTAGACTCAAGCAACCAAACCCACTAATTTTAAGATGCACGAGCGGAACAAGTTCTGGGGTCGCACACGTGCCGACCTAGAGTTGCACGCGCACGGAGGTCGGGTGCTTTACACGCACAATTGTGCACACTGGAGCACGCGCAATGCTGCAGGGGTGCGCAGGATCACGCGCAGGAGCGCGCAGGGCCACGCGCAGGGGCGCACAGGATCACGCGCACTGGCGCACTGATGCACACATCAGCACATAGATGCGCGCCGGATCACGCACAGGATCACACGCACTGGCGCACAGATGCACTACAGGGGCGTGCAGGAACCAGCGCCGTGAAGAGGGTTGTTGGGCATGCAACTTGCCCTAGCGCGTAGGGACGATGTACCTCGTACAAGCACGCACAGGGCGACACACCTCGCGGAGAGGAGGTGCAAGATCGGAGGCGGCGCCGAGCGTGGCTGAGGTCGAGGGCGGCGCGATGCGGAGAGGCGCACGGAAGGCTCGAAGGTGGAGGCTAGGGTTAGGGTTTGGTTCCAGAACTCGGTCTAGGACTGTCACTCTGATACTATGTTGGGAAAATGAGAGAACTTGCTTCATTCCATCCGCCCTAGGCTCTCTTATATAGGAGAGTAGCCTATGGGTAAAATACACAAAGAGTCCAACAGGAAAAAAATTAACGAAAATACAGAAGTGAATAATATATCTCTACAATAGTACCTTCATTGAACATGGTCAAAGCAATGATAAACCTTTTGGGTCTTGAAATACCCAACAAACACACACTTGACCGCTTTAGGGGTCATTTTGGTAACTGGGTTACCCCGGGGTAACACGGTGTACCCCTCTCTATTCTTGGGTGGAATTCCATCACAAATCATAGTGATATCACATCACATTCTTTATTCCAACCCTCGTAACCATCCCAAACAGCTACTATTCACATCAGGTTATCCCACCCCCCAACCCTGCAACCAAACAGACCCTAGGAGAGAGCTTGTCAAGACTTTGAGACATCTAATGAACAAACGCAATGGATCCAAAAACATGAAAAATGAAAGAGAAAAGATCCATCTCGAGAAACACAACTGAAAAACAGGATCTTCTCTCCTAGAACCGTTGAAGGCATGCGAGTCACCAAATAACACGCAGTGAGAACCGCGTCCCTCCAGTAAGAATGAGGAGTATGGCTCTGAATCAGAGTCCTGGTAACATCCAAGATATGGCGATGTTTCTGCTCAGCCACCCCATTTCGTTGACAAGTATACGTACAATGTCTGATGCACAATGCCATAGGATCTAAGGAACTGAGAAAGTTGTGTACTGCAGAATTCAAATGCATTATCAGAACGTATAAACTTGACATTCGCAGAGAACACATTCCTTATTTCATTAATAAAGGATTGAATAACAGGACCAGCATAAGACTTGTTCTTAAGAAGAAATGCCCATGACAATTTAGAGAACTCATCAACAGCAACAAGATAAAACTTATACCCTTAAAGATCTGGACACAGCTGGGACCCCAAATATCAAAATGAATCAACTCAAAAAGACTATGACTACTTTGACCCTGACAACTTTAGAATGTGGACCTATGATGCTTCCCAAGCTGGCAGGCCTCACATTGAAAGTAGATCGAGGAGAGATTTGAGGAAGAACGTGACGCAACTTTTGCAGAGGATGATTACCAAACCGAAGATGCCACATACAGGGAGAAGTAGATCCAGTGAGAAGAGAAGAGGCACTGGCAAAAGGAGATTGCACCAGTCTGTAGAGGCCTCCTTGCTCACGGCAAGAACCAATCACCCCGCCCATAGAATGTCCTGAGGGCTGGAGCGAGGATAGCTTTGATCTTGTGGAGGACGTAAGTAGGTGGAGGCAATCTCTCTCGGTCCTCTTGCAGCGGAAGGCAGACGAGGTCCGGATGACTGTGGGTGACTAATGTGTATGGGCCACAGACTGGCCGAGCGATGTCCGAACTAATTGATGACTTGAGACTACTCCAAGAGAGGTACCCAGACAAGGTATGGATTATTGGGGGGGATTTCAACATGACACTGCACCCGGAGGATAGGCCTTGATTGTGTGGGGGTGCGGATGCAAGTTCGTCGGAGTTAATGCGGTCCATTACAGATGCGAGCAGCTTTTTGATGTTGGTGGGAGCTATTACACTTGGAGAAACACTAGGTCTAGGTCATGGATTGATCGGTTCTCGATGTTCCAGGAGCCAGGAGGCCACTGGCTCTTTCCTTTGGCAGACGCGCCGGTTTTGCGTTGAGCTCACTCCGATCACACCCCGATCGTTTGGTCCTCTGGAGAGAACGTGAGACTGGGGTCTTTCTTCAGATTCGAGCAATCATGGTTGCTGGAGGGATTCCGTGACATGGTGGAGTTTTAGCGGAGCACGCATCTGGAGGGGTCGGCTTCGGCTGTTCTATTTCAAAAGCGCGGGCTGCTAAGAGGTCATCACTCACCTCGATACGGTGGAGGACTCGAGAGAGATATTGGCTCATGAGGATGAGGAGAGGTGTGTTTGTTTAAACCATGTGCGTTTGGAGAATGCAAAAAAGGAGGTCTAATGGAAGCAGAGGTCGGGGCAGAAATGGCTGAGGGAGTGGGACAAGACAACAATATGCATTTTTTCCATTCCATGGCCAATGGCAGAAGGCGTCGGAATTTCATTAGTAGCATTGAGGTGGGAGGGGTGCAGGCGACGAGTGACGTAGAGATTTGGTCGGCATCTCAAATCGCATTTGATCGCTTTCTCTAGGAGAGCAAGAGGGGCTGGTTGGGGGTGGCGTGGCCGGGGGGTGGTTTGTATCTCCACCCAAGAGACGGAGGACCTGGTGGTACCTATCTCGGACGAGGAGACTATGCGGGCTCTTTGGCAACTAGATTCGAAAGGGGCCCCGGGCTCTGATGGTATCTCGATGTGTTTCTTCGGGGAGTTCTAGGAATGTGTGAAGGAGGAGATAATTGCGGTCATGCGGGAGTTCGAGGGAAACAGGGGCTTTGAGCGACTAAACAAGGAGCTCCTGCTTAGTCGGCGCTGGATTCCAAGAGGGAGAAACATAAAAGGGTCCTTTGGAAGGTGGATTTCTCTATTAAGGCCTACGACTGCATTGATTGGTGCTTCCTTTGGCGGTCTCTGCAAAAAAGAGGTTTCCCTGACAAATGGATTGGTTGGGTGAAGAGGTGCATCACTACAGCATCGTATTCGGTGATGGTGAATGGCAGATCATAGGGGGTTTTTTCAGCCATGACGGGGGTGCGACAGGGGGTGCTCACTAGCACCACTCCTTTTTGTTATTGTGCCAAATGCGCTGGCAGTGATGATGAAGCTGGCAACAGCTGACAGATTTTGTGTTGGGTACATGAGAGGTGGCACTTCCATCCCCATTCTGCAGTACGCCGACGACACGGTTTAGTCCATTGATAGGGACCTGAGCATGTGAGACATGCCGCTTACATTATGGATATCTCTAGGGAGATATCGAGCCTGAAGTTGAACAGAGACAAGTCCAAGGTCATCCCATTTGGGGTGCCGCAGGAGGAGGTACAAGATCTTTGTCGCATCTTGCGTTGTACAGAGGGATCCCTTCCGACTACATACTTAGGACTTCCTTTGGTTGTGAGGCGGCTGTGGGTGGCTCATTGGAAGGTGGTAATTGACAGAGTGGAGAGTAAGGTGGCGGGATGGAAGATTAGAATGCTAGCTAAGGGGGGAAAGTTGGTCTTCCTCAAACATGCACTATCTGCTATCACAACCTTCTTCTTCTCAATGAGGTTGATGCATATCGGGTGCGGCAGAGGATGGAGGGGATAATGAAGAGCATCTTTTGGTCAAACGGGCGACAGGAGGGTGGGGTGTGCACCGGTTGGCTGGGACATGGTGATGATGACGAAGAGGGAAGGAGGCCCGGGGGTCCACTGTTTGGAGCTCATGAATAAGACTCTACTGGCGAAGTGAACCCTAAGAATATGGGGAAAGTCCGATGACATGATTTGCAGGGTGATGTAGAGCATCTATGGGGACAATAATTCGTGGAGATCCGAGTCATGCAGGCGGACACTGTCGCTTTGGAGGGAGGGTATCTAGTGTCTTGCCGGAGATGGGTGTTCTGGTGAGACAGGTGTTGGGCGATGGGCGCGACTTTGGCTTCTCGATGGATGATTGGTTGGGGTTGGATCCTCACAGTGAGAAGTACCTGTCTTTTTGCCAGTGCGGGTACAGGAATGCTTTGGTGCATTAGGTTTGGACGGTGGATCTTGGTGCCCAGCCTTCGCTTCTGCTTTGTTGGACCAGAGATGCAATGAGATCGTGACCCTCTTGAGGGATCTAGCAGATGTTGACGACCTTGGCGAGGATAGGGATAATTTTGTTTGGAATGAGGGGAGTTTTTCGATGAAGGCATATAGGTCTTTCGTCAGGATGTGTGGGGCTGGTCAGGAGGAGGCTGCTTAGGACTACATAATTATTTGTGCTAGCAAGGTTCCTATGTGGATTAAGATCTTCATGTGGTTGGTGAAATGCAGGCAGTTGCTTTCAAAGGCACGCTGAACAAGGTTGCTGGGTACGGGGGAGATCTTATGCGATAGATGTGGCCTTGAGCAGGAGGATTCTGAGCATCTCTTTTTTGGTTGATATACCTCAGTCACGGTATGGGAGCGGGTGGTAGTGCCATGGCTTCACTCGATGGACAGTGTGTCGTACTAGAACTCAATTAGAGCAGCTTGTTGGAGTTCTCAAGAGGACGCGACTAGTTCTTTTGCCCTTCTTTGGGCCATATGGTATGCCAGAAATGAGAAAATCTTTCGGGCGTTCGTTTCTCCGTGAGAGGGTTTTCGGGCACTACAGGGCACTGGTATCATTGTGGCATAGCATGTAATATACTATTTCTGGTAATTTCTGATTGTAATATATATGTACTCGGGTTTTAGCTTAATAACTTTGTGGTGGGTTCCAATCTTAGGATTGCATCCTCATTCTCCTCAAAAAAAGTTAGAAGTCACAAACTAAATTGAAATTTGAATGACGCCATGGTAAGATATTGCGATCTAAATCCCCTAAGTATTTGTTTTAAAAAATAAAAAATAAAGGGGAAAGGGGTGGATGTAGGTAAGTTACCTACATCATGATGTAAATTCCCTTTTTCTCTTATTTTAAGTGGTACATTCATATTAGCGTGAAGTACTAAGTACGTGTGTGTGTGTGACATAAATACACATATACACGAAAACACACATATATAAAAATATATTAGTACTAGGTATTGCACACACATACATATAAATATACACATATACAAATATATTAGATTAAAGTAATACATACATACACATATACGTATGCATGTAATAAGCATACATATGTGTGTTCATATACATAGTACACAAGCATATACATATGCATAGACAATACATATTCATGTACGTTAAATATATACGAAGGTACATAAATAATGATACAACACCTTTACACATAAATATATTCACACATGTATTTTCACATATATACATGTGTGTTCATTCATAGATTGTAGGGATTTTATCACTTGTGCCCCTCCGAGATATCGCAATATCAGTTATGCCCTATCTTTTTGGTAATATCCGTTGTGCCCCTCACTTTTTTCTCCGTCATCAGTTGTGCCCTTCCGTCAGATTGACCGTCAAAAAATTAAAATAACCATAGTTTACTCAAACCATGGTGTGGTTATGAGGGGTATTATGGTCAGAATAAAATCAAACGAGAAGGAGGGTTGGGGAGGAGGTGCGAGGATGCGTAGAGGTGCGAGGATGCGTAGGAGGTGTGGGCTGACAGCGGGAGCCGGGGGAGGTGCGGAGGCCGGAGGAGGTTGCTGGGCTCCTGGCGGCGGGAGCCGGGGGAGGTGCAGAGTCCAGGAAGGGGTGGCGCGTGCGGGGAGGGGGAGACGGCGGTGCGGGGCAGGGGAGAGGGGAGCAGGGGCGGTGCGTGCGTGGGAGGGGGAGGGGAGGCGGCGGTGTGGTTAGGGCGCAGGTGGATCACCACGGAAGGGGGAGCGGTGGTTGGCGCCGCAGCACGGCCCACGCGGGGAGGCGCTGGAGAAGACAGCCGCGCGATGGCAGTGGCTGCGGTGGACAGGAGGTGAGGCGCTGCAGGCGGAGGGGAGGCCGCAGGCTGGAGCTCTGGCGGAGGGGGGAGGGGGAGCAGGGGCGGTGCGTGCGGGGGAAGGGGAGGGGAGGCGGCCGTGCGGTTAGGGCGCAGGTGGATCACCACAGAAGGGGGAGCCGTGGCTGGCACTGCAAATCTGAAAAAAAAATGGCATTCTGTTTGTAAACAAATAATCTACGCCCCTCGATCACATGATTGTTATGATCATACAAACAGTCTTCCATCGTCCAGTGGTATGTGCTCATGGATTTTTCCATCTCCATCGAATCAAGCCTTTTCAGAAATGCATTCCTCTTCAAACACACAGCTTTCAGGTCAGCATAAGCCTTTTCAGAAATGCATTCCTCTTCAAACACACAGCTTTCAGGTCAGCATGATCCTTAATTATCGAGTTGTGAATCTTTAGCCCTTCTCCAACTCTGTGCATCCAATTAGATATCCATGTTGTGGCAATGTCGGCGATGCTCTGTTCATTCTCTGCTTGACTTAAGTTTATATTCGATACTGAATTTGAGGTTGGACAATCAACAGTAATCGGTTCATCGATGCTATGTTCATCATCGATGTTGGAGTTGCCTTTGTCATCATATAGTTCCAAGAGCTTCTCTAAGAATGCAAGGACTTGCTCGAGCTGCGGAACCGCAAGGGAACGCAAACAAAACAGTGATACATCCAACTCTTCGTGTATTCTTATCAGATGGATGCGGAAAGATCCGAAGCTTAAGTGGCGTAAAGATTTCCTAGCGAAAATTATAACCTTGTCAAGATGGCACTGGAGTACATGACGGTTTCCCCGGCGATTTGGACTCTTCTGATGAACCCATACAAGACGTCGTCCCACGATCACCTGACCATCACCACGATCAAATTCCTCACCACTGTCAGCACGAGCGTCCACCATAAGCTGTTCGGGAACCCCGGGGGAGCTGGGGCGGAGTTGGGAGGAGGTGCGGGCTGGGGAGGAGGAGGTTGGAGGAGGAGGAAGAAGATGGGGAAAGAAGAGGAAGAAGCGGATGTAAAATGACGATATAACCTAAAAATTTAAAACTAATTCCGCTTTTGTCCTCAAAGTTAACGGCCGTTTGCACTGTGGATGGACGGTCACTAACCCGAGGGGCACAAGTGATAAATTAGCAAGAATTGAGGGGAACAACTGATATTACCAAAAAGATAGGGGCATAACTGAAATTGCGATATCTCGGAGGGGCACAAGTGATAAAATCCCTAGATTGTACTATGCACACATATACATATACATGTATACATATATACATGCACATTTATATATGTACGCACACGTACATGTACGTGTGTGTATTGGAATGATTTTAGATTGTAAATATATAAGATATGTAAAATATAACGCCTTGTTTTTTTTCTAAGTGCCCAGCACCTCGGGGATTTTGGGCCATCTAGCGCCTTGGAGCACCTCATGCCTTCAACAATATTGGATCCGACTAGTCAACACAAGTCTGCATACTGGGAAGCTCAGTGTTGACATAGCTTAAAAAGGTCCTACATAAGTTCAACCAAGGCAACGTAAGATACTCTTGCTATGGTTTACTCTCTTACTAGAAATGAGAAGAAAAGCCTCCAGTTGTATTATGATATTCACATTATGGGCTAACGGGTCCTCCGATGTGGAGGCGGTTTCGGAGGAGAAGTTCTGAGGGAATGTTATTGTGGCGAGCCCTTGGAGAGTGGAGGCGAGAGGGCTTTCCAGAGAGGAGGTTGTGAAGTTGCTGCGATGGTCCAGCGAAGGTCGGTCAAGGCTTCAGTGGCGTAGGGTGCAAGAATGTGATGATGTGCTGGAGTTCAAGCCGCTGGAGCGAATTCTCATCAGAGGTCTTCCATTCGCAATGCGCAATTTGCAGAAGGTCTTGGATCTACTCTAAGGCATAGCGGAGGTGGTGGAGCTCGAGAGCAATGGTTGCTGCCCATGGGAGCCTCTAGATCCCATTTTGCGGGAAAGGGGCCTCAACCCGACTCGGCTAGGCTGGTGGAGGATCTCGCAGGACGGAAAGACGGTACATCTAAAGCTATCGTCGGCATAGATTCGTTCGAATCGCGGTGTGGCACGCCGCCTTGACACGCGTGGCTCTGTAACTGAGAAAGAGAAAAGTTCTTCATCAGCTGCTGGCGACGTCTCCGATCAGGCGTCGGAGCAGTCAAGGGGCTGAGTTGCTTCGGTTACGGGGGTGACCCCTCGAATCCCGCAGCCGATTCAATTTGGCACGATCTGCAGGAAGTTAATTCCTCTTGTGGTGACGGTTCATTTCCCTGGAATCAGTGCTTCCTTAGAAGGTATGGGACCCTCCGGGTCTGGTGCGACACGTGGTGCTTGTTCGGAGCATTTCCTAAAACCCGGTGATCCGATTTTGGAGTCCAACTTGGGGGTTCGGCTTATGGCTCCGTTTAAACAGACTGGGAAGGCCCTAACCACAGATCCAACCTCGCTCTCAGGGGGCAGATCCAAAGGGCCTCATTATCTGGAGACCATGCGATATGGTGAGGAAGCGGGTACCATGAGTTCGCACCCGGGCAATGAAGGAAAAGAGGTAGGCCTTGGGACTTTGGGAGGCTACGAAGGAGTATGAACAGAATCCACAGTTAAAGAGGTGGTGGTGGCGACCCCCATGGCAAGGACCCCGGAGCATTGCGAATGAGAGGATGTCAGCTTGCAAAGAAGGGTGGGAGAGGGGCCCCCGAGAGAGTCTCCGCTTGCGGCGGCGACGAAAAGTGGATTAGCTAAGAGCTTCGGGAAGGAGGGACCCTGCTTTACGTCAATCTACACCAGAAGGACTGTTCCCAAGTCAGAGAGAAGGAGAAGGGTAGCCTCGCTTGCTTTGGCTGACATCGCGGAATGTCCACAGGTGGTCGTGTCGGGCGCTCCGAATTCACTTGTTCTCCTAAATCGATTCTGTATCTTGGACAGGGGAGTGGCGGAGCAACTGGGGGTGGTTCCACCAAAGACGAAGATCAGCTAAGTTAATAAATAAATAATCTCATGGAATGTAAGGGGTTTGGGGTGTCCTGAAAAACGACTTGCGATCAGGAATCTAGTGGCGGAGGCCAGAGCAGACATTTTCCTTTTTTCGGAGATGAAGTTATCGAGAGGGGCGGATGGTGTCAGACGGGATATAGGTGGCGGCGATCATTTCGCTCTAGTGGAATTGGAGGCCCAAGGCACTTCTAGTGGCTTGCTGACCGGATGGAAGAATGTGGATTTCAAACTTCTCGCAGAGTCAAAATCACCTTTGTGCCTATCAGTGACTCTGATGAGGCGACCGGACGGTACCATTTTCCTGAACTCGAACGTTTATGGCCCCACGGGGCAGGAGAGGGGCATGTTGGTTGCGGAGTTGGAGATGTTGACATTGACAAGAGAGGAAGGGATATGGTTTGTCCGCGGCAAGGAGGGGGAAGAGACTCAGGGTCTGAAGCTTTCAGGAGGGTGAACCACTTACGGGGACTCTCCGCCATTAATGCGGTTGGTTGTTCATATACTTGGCGTAATGTGAAGTCGCGGTCGAGGCTAGACAGATTCCTCTTGTCGATTGAGGGCGCGGAGGCTTTCTCGTTTTCTCGCACTTAGGCGTTGTCGCGTGGGCACTCAGATCACACACCTATCATTTGGTCGTCCGATGAAGATGGGAGGAACATGTTCTTCTTTCGCTTCGAGCAGAGGTGGGTCTTGGAGGAAGGCTTTCGGGAAGAGGTTGCGTCGCGATGGAGAGGTTGGTCCCCAGTTGGGTCGGCAGTCTCCCGATTCTCGAGAAGCTTATGCTGCTAAGGGTTTTCCTTACAAAATTTGGCAGGGAGGTAAAAATGAGGCGAATGATTAGGAGAAGGGAGGTGCTGGACGGGGTGACTCGCCTTGATGGTCTCGACGACGAGAGAGGCCTTGATCAAGGGGAGCTGGCCAAAAGGCTAAATCTTCCGGAAGAACTAATGCTGGAGGACCGAAAGGAAGAGGTCGAATGGAGACAGAGGTCTAGAGAGAAGTGGTTGAGAGAAGGAGACGCCAATACACAGTATTTCCATTCCATGGCTTCAGGAATGAGGAGAAGGAATTTTCTGCATGAGATCGAGGTCGAGGGTGTGCGGGTGTCGGGGGAGGCTCATCTTGGCAGCACGCTCTGGGAACACTTTATGGAGGCTTCGCGTAGGCGGAGGGGGGACGGCTGGGGGTGGTTGTGGAGAGGGTTTAAGCAGCTATCTGGAGAGCAAGTGGAGGGTTTACAGGCAGCTTTCACAGAAGAGGATGCGAGGAGAACGGTTTGGGGGCTTAACGTGGACAGGGCGCTGGGCCCAGATGGTTTCTCGATTCTGTTTTACAGGGAATTCTGGGATATGCTGAAGGCGGAAATTTTGGAGGTGGTTAACGAGTTCAGAGAAGGGAACAGAGGCTTCGAAAAGATCAATAAAGCTCTAGTGTTCCTGCTTCCAAAGAAGGATTCCCCTGTGAGAATCGAAGACTTTCGGACGATCGCTCTATCCAATGCGGTTTACCTTAATGTGGCCAAGACTTTGGCGAACATACTTAAGGTTGTGTTGGCATCGGTGATTCTGCAGGGTCAGTCGGCTTTCATCCTGAGCATGGTTCAAAAAACGTGCCTCGAGGTGCAAAGGCACTAGAGGCGAAACGAGGCGGAGGAAAATAGCCTCGAGGCGAACGCCTCGGATGACCGAGGCGATCGAGGCGAGGCGAGACGGTGAGGCGGGGCGAGGCGGTCGTCGGGGGGTTCTGGATTTATGAAGCATTTTTTAATAAAATAATTTGTTCTATTGGTAGTTTCAAATGTTTATAAAGGCATATTTGTTGAGGATATATTAATACAAGATTAATGCTTAGATTTGACCTCTTTCTTATTCGCATTTATCATTAACATGTCTAATTATTATAATGAACTCTTAATGTTACACCCTTAAACATATGCATTCGCAAATCTCATATGCATGCGAATTCAAATACACATAAGAAAATTTTTGAGATGGGGGCGCTGCCCCCTACAACCCCCGCAAAGAGGGGGGGCAACTTGGGCGCCCCCTAGCCCCCAGGCCCGCTGACCATGCAGCAAGACCCCCCCTATTGGTAGGGTATAGTGGACATCTGGACCATTCTTCAATTGGATGCAACAGAACAGACGGTTAAGATTTAAATAATATGATTCATATCAACATCTCGGATATATAATATATTTAATGACAACTATAGCTAATGACTCCATCTTTGATGAAACTAGTGATAGTTATAGCCAATGATTTCTGTTTTGATTGGGTAGAAATTTAGTAGAAAGCTTTATGAAATTTACCTAACCTTTTTCATGTTCTTACTTTCATAATTTCATACTATATTGCAATGTTATATTTCATATGTCTATCAGATTAGATTATTTCATCAATAAATATATTTATTATATTTTTTGCACTTATTTTCCTATACAAACTGAGGCTTATGCTTCGACCGCCTCGAGGCTACGCATCGCCTCGTCTCCAGGTAAAATGTATCGTTCCGCCTTTCGTTTTTTCGAACCTTGATCCCGGGCGATAGATGGCGGACGGTTTGGTGATGGCAACAGAAATTTGCCTTGAATAGAAGCGAGAAAAGAAAAAGGGGATCCTATGGAAGATTGATTTCGCCAAAGCCCTATGATTGTGTGGACTAGAATTTTCTATGGGCTTCTCTGCGGCGGAGAGGCTTCCCTGAAACGTGGATTGGTTGGATGAAGAGGTGCGTCACTACCTTCTCCTACTCGATCTTGGTGAATGGCAAACCGGAGGTGGGGAGTTTCAACCTCAGTGCGGTGTCTGTCAGGGTTGTCCTATGGCCCCTATGCTCTCTGTCCTAGTGACGAATGCTTTGGCGATCGTGTTCAAGCAGGCTGTAGATTCTGGTTGGTGTGAGGGGAGCTTTCGCATGGAGGATATCTCTATTCCCTTATTACAATATGCGGATGATACTTTACTGTTGCTCGGAGGCTCGAATGAGCAATCTGGTAATGCGGTGCAGTTGATTGAGACTTTTAGCAGTCTTTCTGGACTTGAAATTAATAAGCGCAAGTTAGTGGTTATCACTTTTGGGATGGATGACAATGAACGAGCGAGAATTGCAGCGGTGATGGACTGCCCTATGGGCGACTTACCCATCTCTTACTTAGGATTGTTGTTGGTTGATGGGAAACTAAGAAAATCTCACTGAGACAATGTTATACAGAGAATGGAGCAAAGGTTGGCTGGCTGGAAGGCGATTACATTGTCCATAAGAGGCAAACTTACTCTATTAGAGCATGTACTCTCAATCATTCCAATATTTTTCTATTCCACGTGTCTGATGTCGGTTGGGGTCAGAAGGAAGATTGAGTCTCTGATGAGAAGGTTTTTTTTGGTCAGACGGAAAGCAACAGAGAATCGGCTTGCATCTGGTGAACTGGAAAGAGGTGACGAAGGGACGGAAGGATGGCGGCTTAGGCGTATGAGATGTGGAGTGCATGAACAAGACTCTTCTGTCCGAATGGGTGGTGCAGATTCAGGGCATGTCATCCCCACTAGTGGTCAGGCTCATGCGGAAAATTTATGGAGTTGGGGGCGATTTGGTGGCGAGAAGAATGCGGCCGGAATCATTGCTATGGGCTGGAGTACGTGAGATTCTACCTTCACTTGCCCCAAGCTACAATCGAAGGTGGGGGATGGCAAAATGTTCAGATTCTGATGTGACGATTGGACGGGCGAGGGTGTGCTCGGTGTTAGGTTCCCTAGATTATTGGCCCTGGCAGCGTCAAAGGAGTGTTTGCTCTGCCAAGTGGCGGGCTCCGATATGTGGTCGTCGTCATTCGTGAATGTGCTCTCGAAACAGCGGTTGGATGATTTCATCAGGATGCAAACTGAGATCCCAGCACCGGGGAGTTCACCCAGTTTGCCGACCATTTTGAGTGGGAATGGGAGAAATTCTCAACTAAGAAGGCGTATGAGGAACTGAGGAGACCAGCAGCAGCACAGGATCTGGAGTTCATCCAGGACATGAAGATAGTGTGGGCAGCTAAGATCTCGTGTAGAGTCAAGATATTCCTTTGGTGCTTAAGAAAAGACCGCTTGTGTGACAAGGCAAGGAGGGGGCGACTATTTGGCTTGGAGGACACAATTTGTGATAGGTGACGGGCAGGTCGAGGATGCAGACCGTATTTTTTTCAAGTGCGTGGCGTCAGCACAGGTGTGGAGGGAGGTCGGGGTGGATTGGCCAGAGACAGGAGGACCAGCAGATTTCTAGAGATCGATTCGTGCGGTTGGGCCCAACTCCACAGACGACTGTTCCATCTCGTTCACAGCACTTTGGGCAATCTGGATTGGGCGGAAGGACCTAATCTTCAACTATCAGAGATTCTATTCGGAAAATGTTGTATCACACTGTAAAGCGCTTTATAATTCCGTACATCTCAGTAATGTAAACTAACATTTTTTAATGAATTTCACTTCGCGGTGACTCCCACCTTAGGAGTTCACCCCCTCCCACCCCCGTTTTTCTATCAAAAAACTGTAATGGGCTAAATGTTATGTTTGAGAAACTCCATATCCGGTATCCACCATGCTCGTATGAGTCGCAACAAGCATCAGAAGAGATGACTTAATCGTATTTATGATTTTCGAGGAATCTTCTGCTCACTGATGCCATGATATTTTCAATTAAAGAAGCATATGGTTGTCTCAGCTTATACGAGAGGGTGTGGTGGTCGAGGGCATAGAGATTGCCATGGTTTCTCTCGATATTGCTCCTATTAAAGACTTGGGTCACACTAAGGACATATTATATGAAGCCTGATTTCCCTACCATCACTCGTCATGCTACAGATCAAGTGACAGCCCTCAGAGACATCTTCCTCTAATGTTGTCCACAAATGGATGATTTCCTTGCACAATTACAGCAAAATTTTCAGAGGTATTTCTCCCAATGCAACTATTGTGATAATCAATCGATCTTACAAAATATCATACATTATATGATATAATCAAGCGTGTAAAAGTTGATTGTTGTTATACAACGGATATGTTGCAGAAATATTATGTAGCTATGGCTCGTCTTTTTAGTTGAACAGGCCGCTAATGACTTCACCAAGTCAGTAAATCCTATCATCTTTGAGAGATGTATTTCCAAGCTGTGCATGATGTCCCTCTATACTCGAGCTTGAAGGAGAGTGTTAGAGCTCATTTTGTTTTATGGACCAACCTATTTGGTTCTGGTTGTTTGTGGTTCTATTGTGTAAGTTTCCGTTGATCTTCTCTGTATAAGAGCCCATAGGGTTGTTGGTATGAATTGAATCATTTAATCCTATTCTTCTAGGATGATCTATTCATGATGTTAACATCTTGATGCAAGTAGAATGGCATTAAAATGAAGGGGACAAATTGCATAAAGTGCAAAAAAAATCTAAAATGACGTGATTTATCTGCTAATCAACAACGATCAAAAATTAACATAAAAATGGTTAAAAGGGAGTTACTCAAGGACTCTAGGAAACTTATTGAACTCTACAGGACAAAAGTAGAAAGTTCAAACTTAAAAGGCTAAAAAATAATGCATGCCAAGATTTATAAAGGATTGCTTTGGATGTTCAGCAAAAGACGCCCTTAATTAGCTCTCTGATATTCGGTCGTCGAGAAGATCTTCAGCATTCTGAAGGGGATTGAAACGCGTGCTACATATTGGGAGGCTGATCTTGCAACAAGATGGCTAGGGAACATTAAAGACTCCATGTTATGGTTGCATGACTGGTTGGTGAGAGGAATGTTAGCAAAGTTTTCCTTTTGTTATTTGCATTTGTGGACATGCAGGTGGAGGTGATCAGGTGTCGGGACAGAGTTTGTATGTCTAAGTTTATTGAACTTCTCTTAGAGAAGAAGATCGCCAACACTGTATAATTAGTTTTGTTGTTTAAAGGAGTAATGTCGAGAGTCATGAGCGAGACATGTGGAGCGTTCCACAAAGAATCTTGGTGTATCTCAAGCATACAAGATACCGTGGGTGCGGCCATCGATATCCTACTCCAGATTTATCTTCAAGAAGATTGCATATTGTTATGGAAAGCCAAGGCACCTTCAAAGGTGGATTTTTTTAGGAAAAAGAGGGTGTGACGTCGAGGAGATGCCCACCATAATTTGTTTTAAAGAACGCTCACCCATAAATTTATAATATTTATATTTACGTAAGAAAAAATAACAAAGAACAAAAAGTCTTTAGGGTTTTTGTGTGCTATATCCATTTTCCATGTACATTCTCTCATCTCGGAATATAAATCTATTCCGCGCAAGCCGTGTGGATCATAAAAGTGCCGCCACACAAACTTTGGTAGGGCTACTCCCACTTCCCAAATCATCGAGCGAATCCCAGAGGGCACCCCAATCAGAACAAGACACTGACTCAACACATAACACTACACACGTCTCCCTCGCAACTGAGCACCCAAATAAAAGGTATCGAACATCCTCCTCAACCACAAGACAAGCTGACATGTGGCGTCAGTTCCAAGGAAAAACACGGTGGTTCGTTCGGCTATCAACAAGCGATCCCTTCTCAACAACCACACAAAAATCCCAACACGCAGAGCAATCTTTCAACTCAATTCTCAGTGAAAAGGTCAGAGGCGCTCGTTGGATCAAAGACTATCGTCAAGTAGAAAGCCAAGTAGAAAGCCATGTAAGCCTTCCAAACCGTGAAATGTCCATCATCCTAGGACCAATAATCCACAATGTTGCCTAAGCTCTTGAAAATTGGTAGCACCCAGACATAAGCAGGAACTCATCAAACCACAGATTCAATAAGTCGGAGCAGAAGAAGGGAGCCAGCTTTCGGACTCCCAGCAATCCCTCACAGAGCAGCCAATATTAATTGCCAAAGTGAACGTGTGGCAGAAACGAGCACACAACATTCCATGTCATGTCTAGTCATCAGTCTAGAAACGAGACTTGTATCCATCTCCAAGAATAGGCCTCAAGAGAGGAGAGGAGTCACTCGAAGTTCACCGAGCAAATCCACCTCTAAAATTTGGGCCCAAGAATAGTAACAAACTGTGAAGTGGGGTACAAAGAAACAACATGAGTTAACCGCAATGCCTTGCACAGTAAATTAGACCCGCCAACCCAACTTGTGGTCACTCAATTTGACAACAGAGCACAAATCGTTACTTTTAGGCTTCAAACCCTCAACCCTCCATCCTCCTCAAGCATCAAAGTCTTCCGGCCCACCAACGACATCCCTTGAGACTCCTCATGGGACTTTCAAAAGAAGCACATCATAATCGCCTCTAACCGCATCTTCATCCCCACTGGCAAGAGGCGTGTAGACAAAAAACACATGAATAGCTGAAAGAACACCCTTCGACAAGACCATGCGACCACCTCTAGAAAGACGCGAAGGGTGACAGCTAGCCAGCTTTTTCTCCATACTCTCAATCATAGGCATCCAGTTATCCTGTCGTGGTTAGTTACGACAAGAACATCCCTTACCCTGTTGGTGAGAACCTTAGCCACAATGAGATAAATGGATAAAGCAACAGGGTGTAGATCCTCTACATGTCGTACCATGTCCTTCTTAGGCAGAAGGAACATCAAAGACTTATTCAACCGCTCAAAACCATTGTTTACCTACCTTAGCTCCTACACAACCTCTAGAGTCTCTTAACCCGCTAGGTTCCAAAACTCCCTGAAAAAGAAAATCGGGAACCCATCTGACCCCGGAGAACCATCTACATTCAAATCAAAGTCGCATGCTTGATCTTTGAAAACGGAAAAGGTCACAACAACTCCTCGAACAGCAAGTCACTTAAGTATGGAACGTCTCTTCCTACCCATCTAGCACCATCCTCAAGTGAATGCATGTTAAGCTCCAGGTAATGTCTCCTCACAGCATCCCCAATAGGGCGGTCACACACCAACTCCTCCACACCTACCTCAATCAAGTGGATCAAATTGTGGATCAAATTGTGCATCCTACGTCTGCTAACCACTGCATGGAAGTACCTTGTATTCGCATCTCCCTCTTTAAACCATTTTTGTTTCTAGCACTTGCCTCTACTCAGCCTCCCTCTTTGTATCCTCATTTAGAAGGATACAATTTTGCTCACATCTTGTCACCTTCTCCTCCTCCAACAACTCTCGGGAATCCTCCAGTTCATCCAAACAAACCACCTTTGCCTACTTTAACTCACTTTGATGGCCTTTGAGCTGACAGAATTCCTTCCTAAACTGAATCAGCATACTCCTCAATGCTCGGAGCTTCTTTGACATCATTCTCAATGCTGACACCACCACCACATGTTCTTGCTATCACGTTGTGACCTCCCGAGACTGCTCTAACATTCTTCTCTTACATCCTTCTCCCCTCTTCCATCCAAGACGTCCTTCTCTTACATCCTTCTCCCCGCCTCCATCCAAGACTACTCAAACTGAATGATATTACCCTTGCGTTGGCCATTACTTGAGACCCAACAAATCGGTGTATGATCCAAGTGTGATCTTAGCAGAGCGATCACACATACCAACAAAAAACTTGTCATAAGGCCAACTGAACCAAGGAAGCAGTATAGAAGGGACTTAGAGAAGTTGTTCCTCCAAGTAAATCTCAAGTCCACAGCATACATCGCCTCCAACATCAAGTCCCCCACAAAAGAGGCAAAAGGATATCTCGGATCCAAATCATCCCTATCACAAGGACGATCCGCAACAAGTAGGGTGACATTGAAATCCCTGCCAATAACTTAAGCGACATCTGGAAAGTGGGTGCACACCGATCTCAACTCATCCCACATATCCGACAATGAATGGGTCCTTGTAGGCTCATATACAGCACAAACTAGCATCTATTTTTTTTGAAAGTCTTCCAATCAGGGGGTAGTACTCGGAGGTACCCTCCCCAACAGAAATTTATTGCTAACACAAAAAAACGAAAGCAAGGAGGTTACAGAGCAGAGGAGTAAACTAACCCACCCTTACAAAAAGCGGAGAACAGGCGAACCCACCCCTTACAACACAAAAACGGTATCCTCCCATTACAACACAAAAAACGCTAATGCATCCAGTCCTCAAGTAGCCTTTTCGCATGGAAGGCCACGTTCTCCTCATAGAATCTTTGCCCGGAGAAAAGCAGGTCGTTTCTGCCACGGCAAATCGCCCAAAGATAGGCCATCGGAAGAAAGCGATCCGTCCTTGGTCTTTCCTTGTTCAGGTGGATCGAATTCCAGAAAGATTGAAATTTACCGAAGCGGCACCAAGGAATCTCCGAGTTCAGCCAGATCTGAGAGACCACAGGACATGTAAAGAAGAGGTGATTAGCGGTTTCAATCCCATTGTCACAGATCATACATTTGTCCGCAATTATTCCCAAAGTTTGACGCACCGGTCGCGAGTCAGGAGCCGCTTGCGTCGAAAGAGCCATAAGAAGATCCCCACTCGTTCTGGGAGACGAAGCGACCAAATTGTTGCACAATCCCTGATCAAGAACTCTGAGTTCGCCGGGGGCGGTCTGCATATAGCCCCATAGGCCCCTTTCACCGAGAAAGGCCCAGCTTTCCAGCATCTATAAATCATTTTTCCAAACTAGCATCTATAAATCATCAAAGACCCTTCAGAGTACAACTGATAAGACCTGAGTGCCGCATACAAAATCCACCACCTCCTACAAATCATTTTTCCAACGAACATATATACCAAACAAGGCTCCGGCAGATGGCATGACACAGTATTCTGAGAAGCGTAAACCGTATAGGCCATGCCACGAAAAATTGTCCCAAGCATCAAGCTTCCTCTCATACAAACAAAAAATATCTACCTTACAGTCCTCTAACAATAGGCTCGCCTCCCTCCTTTTGTTCGGTTGACCAAGACTCCGAACATTCCGAGAATAATCTTCATTTGGCAACAAAGGAGGAAGGCCCCACCATAACCAACTCCACGCAACCAGCAATCGTGTCACGCTTTCCCCACGCCTTCTCATGCCTCGTAGACCTCTCAGGTTCACGAGTCACACCGCAATCCTCCACTAACTACGCAATCACAAGCGCCTCTTCCACAGCCACCTCAAAAAGTGAGGCGCGCGCCACATGTGGCTACAGTCCCAGAGGTCTCTCTGCCATCACTTATGAACAAACACACCCCACAAATCAATCTTGCATTACAAGGGCAAGAGGCATACGCCTGCGAGATCTAAAGGTATGTCTCTTTCGTTGCTTCGAACTTTCGACCACTACCTCGGGTTTCGCTGGGAGCAAATCACCAAATCCATGGAAGCACATGCAGACATCTTGGCCTGAGGGAGTCAAACTAACAAGAACTAAAGCTATCTCCCTATCTCGACTCAAACAGGAAGCTAAGGTCCACATGGGCCGTCAACTTAGGCAATTTGATCCAAATAATGGATCCAAGAGCATAAGAGTAGCAGAGGACGTGTCTAACTAATGAGAGGTCGAGTCTGACGTAGAGTCCTCACTTGGATCATCTTCTATACGGCAGTGAACAAATGGCGTAGGCCCTAGAGCAAATAACAACAGAAGGCACTAAGCCAAATTCAGCCAAAAAGTCGTTCAACCCACTACATGAATGGCCTCCACTGTTGTAAAAGTCGGCCGACTATGCCGATTAGTCGGTCTGACTAATCGAGTAGGTGGGGTAGCCGACTCGACTAGGCCTAGACGGCCATTAGTCGATCAACCCGACTAATCGGGCCGACTACAAGGCCGACTTTTACAAAGAGATTTTTTTAATTTTTTAGTTTTTTTTTATTTTTTAAAAGAAAACTAATTCTAATATGTTTATGTTATATTTAAAAACAACTACTTCTTTTATTTCATTATGACAATATAGAAAATGTAAAAATCAATGTAAATATATAAGAATATGTATATAAAATTGATTTATATATTTAAAATAATTAAAAAATTCAAAACCGATTAATGGCCGACTAAATCCGATTAGTCGTCCGACTGCTGATTAATCCTTAGTCAGTGACCCTGTCGACCGAGTACCGACTACCGTCTTCTGCAACCTTGATGGCCTCAAAAAACCGACCAACAGAACAATCTTCAAATCAATTATATCATCAATGTCATTTCTTGGACATAACTCATACGAGGTAATTCCAATCACCCTCGTCATACGCAAGCACACCCTGAAAACACTCCAGGTGGTGGGACGTGAATAGCAAGCCATACAGACGAAAAGTCATGCGAGCACTACGAACACTTGCATCATCCCTGAAGTGAGGGCATCTCTAAATTATGACAAGATCACCAGCTTTCGCAGCCAAAAGGGTGGTCACTTGGGCACCTTTGAGGCCACGTGCACATATGAAAACATGGTTAAGAGGAACCACATATCCGCCAAACTCATCAAGGAAATGCCCAAGGCTCCTCACAAAGATCTCCATTGCATCCCCACACGAGATAACTGAAGCGATGAGAATATTTAGGGACTCTAGCGACAGCACCTCAACAGGCTCCCAGAGGCCTTCCCTCATCTCCACCTTTGGTTTAGGAGCCACCTAAGGCCTCCAAACCTTGTGTATCTTGCAGCCCTTCCTTTTATGTCCCCATTCATCGCATTTAAAGCAATAGAAATCCCCGATTTTTTTTGACGCTCAAAAAAGGGGGATACACTCAACGGTGTTCACCCCAAAATATATTAAAAACAAAACGTAAAGAGAATTTACAAAAGAGTTAAAAAAAGTCAAGCAAAAAAAGAAGACCCGAAGGGGTACCTGATTCAAACACCCCCGACCAAAACATAATCCAAGCCTGCCCAGTACACCAATCAGCCACAAGACGCGTAGCACGGATAGTAATGTTTTCCTTGTAGAATCGCTGGCCCGCAAAGAGGGCCTCATTCCTCCTCAGCCAAATGCTCCACAACCTCGCCATCGGATCCAGCAAAGACTTCCTATCCCTGCCCCTGCAGCTCACCAAACTCTCGCAGAAAGCAGAAATGAACACGGAATTGATCCAGTCAAGATCAGCCCAAAGTTCACGAACTAGCCCGCAATCGAAGAATAGGTGATTAATGGTTTCCCGCTCAGCGCCACAAAGCCCGCAGTTCGGCCCAACATTGGGAAATAGGGATGCACATCGGTCACGAGTTAAGAGTCTCCCCCTGCGAAGAAGCCAAAGGAAAATGCCAATGAGCTGTGGAAGCTTCAGCCCCCAAATGAATCTGCAATCAAGCACAAGAATAACGTCGTCCACTTGATTGCTAGGAACGAGAGCAAAGTACGCCTTCCTCGTGGAGAAAGAACCATCCTTCCACGCCCAGTGGTCCCGGCCATCATTGGGATGAATAACGTCCGTAAGCAGGCCCATCAAAGAAAGGAAATCGTCCAGCCGCTGATCCGAAAGGTTCACATTAATCCGAGGACACCAACAGCCGTCCTCCCAGCATGAGGCCACCGAAGCCTCCTTATCTTCCACCAAAGCAAACAAACGCGGGAATGTATCCTTGAAAGCACCCCTTCCGGACCAATCATCGGTCCAGAAGCGAAATGAGTTCCCCTTGCCCAACACCGGTTTAAAAAGGAAGCGATTACGAGTAAAAACATTCAACACCCCACGCCAAAAAGGAGACAGGTGGCCGAACGAGTTCCCCCGTGTAACGCCCATCAACTCCTCTACCAGCAACTCCCGCAGAATATTAAGCATGAACTTCTCCTCATTGCCCCAAACCCGTGAAGCCCACTTAAGCAAGAGGGTGCCCTCGTCAAGAACCATAACGTCTAACCAACTCCCAATCGTCAGTACTAGCATTCCACCTCTCCAAACCAGATACAACATCCTCTACGAAGAGCATATCATACGTAAATCCTCCACAAGACAACTCTTGACGATCCACAACTTCAAGCGGACGCTCGAAGCCACCGGCATCACCGACACGCTTAGGCCAAGGACCTTTAGCAGGTCTAGGATCTCCATCAGACCTTCGTAGCGCTCCACGTGAAGCTCTTAGTCCACCAGTTTACTGGGGCGAAGGCCTTCGCGATCCAAACAGAGTTGTCGAACCTTCAGCAAGCTGACATGGTGGCATAAGACCTCCAGGCAACTCCCCGAGTACCCCCTACCACCGAAGAAGAAGTCCAATGGTTGCACACTTTTTCTTCGGTGAAGCCCTAGCTTGGACTATAAATGCCAACCACCTTGGAGGAGTATCCCCTTGCCCTCTCATGCGCATGCACTTCTATCACTCCCCTCTCTCATCTTCCATAGGCCCCCCAACGGCACATGGGGAAAGCCCAAAAGCTCCACCTGAAGACTCTCTCGGTGACTCTTCCTCTCTCGCACATAACCCTAAGTCTCGCCCTCTCAATGATTGGCCATTGTTCTTCAAAGGTGGAGTTTCAAGCATGATTGGTGATGCCGGAGAGGACAATCATGATGTTGCTCAGGAACAAGTGAGGGAGGAGGGAGGGTGATTCCAATAGTACATGCCCAGCACGCATATGAGGAAGGAAGGTGTGGAGCACCTATTCTTCATGTACCTTAAATGCAGCTACATTTTAAAAAAGATGGGAATAACATGGATAGATGCGAGGGAAGCATGCATCTTTTGGGTGAACTTCATATCCACTACGGTTGAAGGTATGTAGCGGATACAAGAGATGTGAAGACATGAGCTAGCAACTATAGTCTTTTGGACTACTTGGAATGAAGAAACACTATGGTCTTCAAGGATTGGAGGTAAATGTTGAGATGCACAAAGAGAAGGCATTGTATGCATCGTGGGGCACTTGGTCCATTGAAAGGTTGTAAAAGGGTTGTGTTTTCATTGTTATTTAAACATAATATATACCAGCCCTACTTCTCAAAAAAAATATATACCATTCCAAGTTGGATAATTGTCCTTTGGTTTCACAAGGGAACAAGAGAAGCCAAAAGATGGATGCTCGAGTTTAGTGGCCATCCATTTTATTTAAAAGCATGGAACCTTTTGCGATAACGCTTATCAATAGGCTAAAGGTGTTCTTAACTAAACCAAGATGAAAGACAGCTTTTTCCTCCCTCTTGTTTAATCACATTGGTTGGTTTAATGAAGTGGAGGGGAAGACCTTCCCAAATGCAAAGAGAGGATGGCCCCTTATTCATTTTCTATCTAAAATTAGTAAACAAACTTTCAAGTTAGTCAAGAGTCGAAATGAGGTTAAATTTAATTAGAACAAGTAAGAAAGAGTTGTTCTTTATCTATTAATATTTTGGGGTGAACACCAACGAGTGTATCCCCCTCTTCTTGGCTTCAAAAAAAAAACAAGTAAGAAAGAGAAAGGAAGATGGAAAGATGCTTCAGGAACTTCACATGCTGAATATACCCATTATGCTCTCTGAAATAATCTTTTACTGAAATAAGAAAACCTGACGGGATAGTGCATTTAAAGATATTCAACCTTGGAGGATGACTCGGAACAGCCATTGGCAGGATTTGTGAGAACTGCAGGCAGTCTTTCAGCTTTGGCTAGATCTTCAGGTGGAACAGTACCAAATCTAGCAGTCATTCCAGTAAAATCATTGCCTTCCACTCCATTAACCCACGTTTTAATCTTGACCTGGGAAAACCAGTGGACTATTTTCAGTACAGAGAAATGCATTCTAATAGTTGCCAGAAAAGTACATTTGGGATGCCTGACAGGCTTCCATCCATAAATAGCTTAATTTTTTCTCTTTAAAAACAAACCAAGTATGGTAGGAGCCTGAAGATATATTCTTAAAAAACAAATGATGGCAATCCAAGATGGATGGTCATCCACAATTCAATCACATAAAAGCCTGATAATATTCCTCGTAAAATAAATTCTTAAACACTGTAACGGAACAGTGCCATGCTTTATGGAAATTTTAAAAATTCTAAATGCAAGAACCATTGACCACGTAACATGTGATTCGTTTTTCATATCCTAATTTACTCTTTGCTCCCTTTATGTTGGCAAAGTATTTTAATTGATGCATTCGCATGTTTTGGTTTTTGTAAAGTTAGGGGTTTCAGAAAATGTCAATCATCGCACCAATACTCCTATCGAGTTTTAGTTTTTTATAGTGCTTTGCTATTTCCCTTGATTTAATAAATCTGGGGCTGACACATTCATGTGTTTCCCCCTTTTTTGCCTAAAAAAATGCATTGGGTGAACACTCTAGGGATATGTTCATCCATGAAATGTGTCGCATCAAAAATTAAATATACAACACCCAAGACTCCGGGAGTTATAATATGTGAGCCATCCTTCTCTACATAGACCTGTCCAAACGTCTTGGCTCTATCCCAAGGTAGGAGCACTCAATCTATTACATAACTCCAATTCACCTGAGTTCTCCACCCATGCCAACTTTGCCCTCCTTCAAACCTCCCATGCACGCTCGCAACTGAAGAACATGTGGTGAATGCACTCCAGCCTGCACTGGCACAAGTGACGAGTGATGCCGGTATCACCGAACAATTGTGTAAAAAAATCATTGTCATAATCCTTCAACTACAAACAAGCCATATAAAAATTAACCCACAATGAAGTCATGGCTCTCAAAATCAGATAACAACCCTCAGTAAGACCATCCCACCATGGGGGGTATGAACCATAATATTACCGTATGCATTCTTTATCAAGAACTCCCCATCAAGCCACTCCCGGTGACCCCCACCGGTCATGGGACTCTCACAAGAACCCAACTCCATCATATAAGGTACTCATGAAATTTATATTCAAAGAAAGTCGACGAGCATGTAGGGTACCAAGTCCCACTATCCAAACTGAAAGCCAACAGTCCTCTAGAGATGCATCATCTCCATTGCCATAGCAACAAATCTTAGAAACCAATAGCACAAAGCACCCTTCTCACTCCAAAAAATATTAGAGATGACTCGTCCCCCAAAACAAGGCATAAAACAGCGGCCAAAGACATCCCTCTGACAGATACATCCTAGAATGCATACGGTCAGCTCCACCCAAAGGTGTACCCTCTTCTGACAAGTCTAAACAGCAGATATTGCAAGAACCCCAAGTTTCGATAACCTACTTCATAAGAAGAACCTTATTCCTTTAGCCTCATCACCCCCAATCCATCCTCGTCCTGCGGAGTAATTCAGCCACCCACATGCATGTACTTTTTTCGCCAAAGCTAGCCCAGAAAAACCTCCTAGCAGAACCTTTGGTCTCCTGTGCACACCCAGCAGGAAGCCTATGGATAGATATACGAAAATTGGGATGGTCGAAAGAATAGGCTTCAGAAATACAAGACATCCTTGCAGGATAAGCACCTCAAATTTCATCTCATAGGTGTGTACTCCATTCTATCTAAAAAAGGCCCATGGTCAGCCAACTTAGACTTACCATCAATAAAAGGTAAAGCAAACAGAGTTAAGGAAAACCCCCCTCAAGCTTGCCCAAAAGACAAGCATGCTCCAGAGTTGCATCCTCCGAGATGCCAAATAGAGCAAAGGCAGAGCGGGACTAGACTGATGCCTTTCCCCCTGCCCAGATATACCACAAGGGACTCGATGGATAAGAACAAGTGGTTTGCATCACATTAGAAGTGGGGAAACACATCAACTAATCACCTAGTACACATTAGGGACCTTCCACAGGGCACAAAAAGGCAAAATTGAACAATAGATTGCTCCAGGGACTTGCAGTAGGCCTTGATCATTTGTCATGCGATTTCACACGAGAGGGGTCATACCATTGTAACTTGTGATGACATTTTATTTCACTACGAGCAAGGTTTTAAAAATCGGCCGACTAGACGGCCCGATTAGTCAACTTGAGTAGGGGACCAACTCAACTAGGGCCAATCGGCCTATAATCGGTGAGGCCGATTAGTCGTCCGATTTCTTCAGGAACGTTTTGGCATGATAGTATATACAATATATCCCTACCTGAAAGCCCTAATTATTCAAGGGGGCTTAAACAGTAAGCCCCTCCTGACCTTCTTGCCCTTCACGAAAGAACGACCCCCCCCAAAACCCTCGCCGACCCCTGATCTTGCCGCTTGGAGCTCCGGCGACCACGCCTGCACCTCTGTCGTTCGCAACCAGCTCCTACAACGTCGCCAACCCTCTCCAGACCATGTGAGACCTCTCTCTTCTCTGCAATCCCTCTTCAGCTCGTACCTAACTCGATTAGGGTTTTTTGTATTCGCAAACTCATTAGGCCTTCCTAATGATGGCATGAGGGGGCATCAGACAGTTCTTCAATTGGGCATCCCATCCGTTAGATGAGGGTGGTGCCACGTAAAGTTGGCTTCATCGTCACTACCAACAAGAAGAGACTGCGCAAGTGATGAACCCACACCCCGAGCCACTGTCACATGATCATTTAGGAGAAAAACATATCATGTGAAGTCGCTACCAAGGCACGCCCATATTACATCCAAGTATAACTACTTCACGGACTAGGAATGAGTCAGCATCTCTCACCAAAAGGAAATTCTTTATCCGTATGAACTTGTTATGTTTGTCGAGTTTCCCATGCTCCCTTCTTTCGCCAAACCCCAGTGGCCTTACATGCCATGCAACGATGGCCAGTCTTGTCGCACCTAAAGCACACGATATCACCACTGCAGTCTTTTGCAACATGATTGTCTTGGTCACACCAATAGAAGAAGCCAAGCCCTTGAGTCTCCCTAAGCGACACATGGAACTCTCATGCCGACGTCGCCTTTTGCCCTGATAGATATACCACCCTTCCTTCGTGAATATATCGTAATTGCATCTAAATCCCTAAAAATTCCTCCATCTAGAAGATCATGTTGCGCATATATAGGTAAGAACTCCGCTTTGTCATGGCTCACATATTGCAATAACTTTTGTATTTATAGGTAAGAATGTAGTATTTTGGATTTATATAAATTTATATTGAAAATTCCATCAACTTTTTTGTATTTAAATCTCTAAACAAAATGTTTTTTATTGTGATAATGTAAGGATTCAATTAATAGGGTTAGATTTAGGAAGAATATTTTCAATGACCAATTTATCATTTGAATTTTGTCTTGATGCAATATAGATCCATATTTCTGGATATCTATTCTATATAAGGAAAATATCGTATTTTTGTTAAGCATTACCATTGAAGAGAATTTGAAATAAGTGTGATTTATGTTATAAGGAATTAATCAATGTGCATGAGATTCAACAAAAAAACATTTTCCACAACAACGCAGCATTTTCCAACATTAAGTAGGTTGGATACACTGATTCTTTACCTCCAATCATATCTATCTTGAGTCATTCTCGGGCTTAGATCCAAATAACTAAGATCCCTTCGGATAGTCTCATTCCAACACTTCTTGAGCCTTCCTCGCCCTCTCTTAGCCGACTCAACATTCCAAATCATGTATCTTCTAACTGGTGCATCGACCGACCTCATCTCATTCGTAAATGGTCAAACCATTTTAAGCAATCTAATTCATGATTAACAATAATATATCAATATATAAAACATGACAGTAAGAATTAATTGTGTAAATTGATTAAGATATTTTATCCATCCGAGATAATTGCAATGTAGTGTATTTAAAAAATTGGGTCTTTTGACAAGTATTACCATAAAAAATGGCAAAGTCTTCTCCCACTATAAGTAGGGTCGGCTACATGGATTCTTGCTCAAATCCATGTGAAAGAATGGATTGTTTTTTACGATGGTTGTCGACTACCTAACGCAACCCCACAAGGGGATTTGAACCCTGATCTTTCGGGTGGTAGGCACACTACACTACCACCAGACCGTTTAAGCCGGTACTTTAACAAGTATTATCATAAATTTGAATATCTAAATCTTAAGGCTTGGAATATTAAAAAATATTTTTATAAAATTTAAATAAATAACAAATATCAAAATCCATTACATATAGATCCAACTTGAAAAGAAAGAATCCTCAATTTTAAAGTCTAATCTAAATATAAATATGCCAAATCTAATGGCGATATTTTCCTTTTTAAAAGATGGATGATAAATCACATTCAAGATGAGATGCATTGGTGTATGTTGTTTGTCGATGATATTCTATTGGTCGATGAGACTAGAAATGGAGTAAATGAGAAGCTAAAGATTTGGAGACATGCCTTAGAGACTAAAATATTTCATATAAGTAAAGCTAAGACTGAATCTATAGGGTGAAAGCTTGATGGAAACAGTGGTGAAGGAATCGATATGAAGATTGGTGAAGATAACATTCAAAAGAAATGATCTTTTAGATACTTGGGGTCTATTTGCAACATAATGGGAAAATCAATGGATATGTTACTCATAGATAAATGCAGGTTAGTTAGAGTGTTATTGTTCAATGTGATAAGAAAATTCCTTTGAAAATCAAAGAAAAGTGTGACAAAGCGGTCGTGAGACCTTCTATTTGCAACATAATGAGAAAATCGATGGATATGTTACTTATAGAAAAAATCCAGGTTAGTTAGAGTGTTATTTCTCTATGTGATAAGAAAATTTCTTTGAAAATCAAAGAAAAGTGTGACAAAGCAATCGTGAGACCTTCTCTGCTTTATGAATCTAAATGTTGGTATGTAAATCATAGACATGTGCAGAGAATGACAATAGCAGAAACGAAAACGCTATATGAATGAGTGGTCATACGTGAAAGTATCGGATTCAAAACGATGTCATCAGAAGGAAAGTTATTGTCGCTCCAACTGAGGATAGGATTAGAGAGGACCATTTAAAGTGGTTTGGTCATTTGCAAAGGAGGTTTGTTACGACGCGAGATTTGGGATATTTAATTGGCTAAGAGAAGGCAATAAAAGCTCAAGAAGTGTTAGAAAGAGACTATCTGAAGCGATCTTAATTACTTGGATCTAAGTCCGAGAACAAACCAAAAATAGATCTAAATGAAGGCACAGAATCCAAATAATCCATCCTACTTAATGTGAGAGAAGGATTTATTGTTGTTGTTGTTGTTTCAAAATGGATGATAAGCATATCCACGCAAAGGCACATTGGAGCACACTTCATGAAAGACTGCTTATAAGTTAAAATAGCTATAAAGTTCTATAATTTTTACCGAGTATGAAATATCATCTACCCATTTTAATTGCACCTTGTCCTACATATATGCCCATCTGATAGATTGGATGACTTTTTTTGGTCCATAGTATAGCAATTAACACACACATACATGCACCTGACTTTTTTAGTTTGTGGCTCTTAAATATAATGTTCTGTCAACATCCATGTGTGTTCTTTGTATATCCAATGAGTAAATACCAAAGATTTTTCTTGTGGAGTAATGCAACTTCATGGCATCTCATTTTTAAGTGTACTTGCTGCCAACCTGCCACACATTTTTCCAGCACTTAGAGTGCATTACCATCTCTCCTGTGTGAGCAGCTGTAAAATATTTCTGAATTCTGAATGCCACTATAGTCGTTGAACAAAACTCATACTTGACCACATTTCCGAAGTTTTCTCCTGCAAGCAAGCATGCAATAAATTCACCCTTCATTTCTTTCATCTTCACCTGCTTCTTTTGAACCTCTGTGATCACTCGGAACACCGTGTATGGAGAGGGGCGAAGAAAAGGTTAGGACCTCCACATCATTCACCAATTAGTATTCATCCATGCCCCCGTGATATAAGTAAGATCCACCGATCCCGACTGCCCGCCAATCCAGAATTACCAACGCCCTAACCACACGCATTCAAGGGAACGCCATGTCAATAGGATTCCACTGTTTACATTCACCCGCCACACGCATTGCCACAGAGCTATTCCTAAGCCGAATCTCATGTCCAATATCACCGTCATACGGCATACAAGGCGAATCCAACCAATCCCCCGAATTTCACATCCTGCAAATTCCCATCGCCAAAAAAACGACATTTTTTCAACAAATCAAACACTCTAATACACGCATGCAATTCCCGCGCGATTCCCCACAATTTCCTTCACAGAAAGCAATCCTTCTAAAACAAAAATCGCACATTCTAATTTATACATGCAATTCGACCAGGATTTCACAACAATGCCATACCAATTGGAACTTGTTGCTGCAGAAGGGCGATTTCGGTGCGGTATCGTCCTCGTGGGAGGTGTCGTCGGCAGCAAGGATGCAATTAGGGCAAGAGAAGGCAAAAACGATCGAGATTGTAAAGAGAGTCCGCAGAAATCGCCGTCGAGATCCCATCGGAGTGGCTCAATCCGATCCGATCTCGCCGGGAGCTTCCGGTGCGGATGGGAACGCGGCTACCGATCCCCAGATCGCGCCCCCTCCTCTTCTTCTCCTGGCTATCGCGGATGGTGGTTGTTGGTGTGGTTATATAGAAGGAGAAGGGGGGAAATGGTGCGGCATTGGGTGGGGGTTCAGCTATTTGTGCTTCTCTTCACTATTTTCCCTCCCCCGCCTTTGGGTTTGCCTCCGCTATGCTCGTGCCAACACGTTTGCCGTTTGAGGTGGCCATGGGACAGATTTGGGAACGGCCTATTCGGGTGTTTCGAGTCGGATTGAGGTGCGAACGGGTCGGATCCGAATGTTGTTCAACGTTGCGGTTTGAACGTTAGTAGAAGAATTTATCCTCACTAAAAATTGAGAATAATATATTAACAGTTAATATGATAATTCAAATAATAAGGTGGTTAGTATGAATGAAAAACAATTGGGAAGGAGATGAATGATTTGTATGACAAGCTCTTGTCTTTGGTTATGATGATTTTTTTAAGAGTAAATTACACAAAAGTCCCAGAACTATACACCCAATTTCAATGTAGTCCCTAAACTTTCAAAAGTAACACAGAGGGACCTAAATGTATTGTTCCGGTCACAATGTAGTCTTTTTCCAATGGAAGAAGAAGACGTCCGTTAAGTTATGTATGTTAAGATCTTCCCCCAAATCCCCAAATCCCATACATAGAACATGTCACCGATGGCTTCAACGAGTGCTTCATGATCAGCTTCGGCATATTTGGGAAGGTATACAAAGGATTTCTCCATGATGGCACCCCGATGGTAGTAAAACATGCTTCGACGATGCCCCGCCAAGGCTTCTCGGAGTTCCAAACTGAGATCATGATCCTCTCCCAAATCTGGTACCTTCATCGACTACAGCCCACGGGCTTTGACGTTCCTATCCGTGGCCTCAATGTGATCTTGATGGCCTCCGTTCTCGAGAGCCACTCTTGTGACGAAGGAGATCGACGTCAGTGACTGAGTCTCACAAGAGAAGTCGAGGATAAAAGGACACCAATGTGAAGGTGCGCATCAGGCAGACAGGAAAGCTCTGGAAGCGGAGCATGCATAGCTTACTAGAGCGGGAAAGGGTCTCGCCGGTGGATGCTATTGTCTCTATAGTTACCTGAAAATATACAAATTTCGATGTTCGAATTTGTTGGTATTAACATACCAAATTGTTGAACCAATAGCTATAATCTATTCAACTCAATCAAAAACATGCAACATAATTGGAATCTATTATTCCAATTTATCTTGACATATCAAGATCAAACATGTAGCTGAAAGATCTCAATCTGCCTATTGTAATCAGAATTTGGAAGCAGCAACTCCAGCGAAATTGGGTACGTGTGCCCCACCAGAACGGCCACAACATTCATCCCATTCCCTACGCCGCCAATCACCGCCATTACGGAAGAGTTATCATCTATGTAATCGAAATAAAGCAGCTTCCTCATCGAGATGGCTCTCTACCTACCACTTCACCAGCCCGACACCAATCACCACAACCAGGACCATCACGGCCACTAGCATAAAAGCATATGTATGCGATGTCGAGGATCCCGAAGCCAGAGCTTCTTCACGAGGGTGGCCCCGCTGTGTGCGACCCATGTGGGGGCTACCTCTGTGGAGGCTTTGGAATGGGAGAAGAGAAGGGAAGGCGGCTACGATGGAGGCGAGAGAGAAGATGGTGAGGCCGAGGTGGTGGGTGAGGAAGCCCGCGATCTTCGAGATGAGGAGTAGGCTGTCATTGTCGGAGGTGTCCGCGGCATCTTGGTCAAGGTTTTCGGATTTGGGGAATTGTCACTGGGATTTTGCTGGGGGTAATTTTGTCCTAGCATTCCATAACTTAATGGATGCCTCCTTCACCCGTTAGAAAAAGACTACATTGTGACCGAAACAATACATTAGGTACATTTTGGTTACTTTGAAAGTTTAGGGACTACACTGAAATTGTGCATATAGTTTAGGGACTTTTGTGTAATTTACTTTTTTTAATCATGTGATTTCCTCTATTACGGATGTGCGGACTCATCAAAATGTGAGACCTGAAAAAAGCATTCATCTACGTTCTATTCACGAAATAAATTTTTATGGTATACATGTTGTTAACGGGATTAACATGATATACATTAAAAAGGGACTAGCGACGCAGCTTGTTTGCATGCTTGTCTCCTATTTCGATGTAATCTTTGTTTTGATGGATGGGCATCTAACTTGAAAAATTGTTCTAGTTGCATTGAGGTACACATTTCAAAGTTAATGTTAATTAGATGCAGTGATTTTCTAAAATAACTATGATCCATCAATCTGATTTCTGCAAGGATAAATTGTCATAACCTCAACTTCTATGGAGGAGGCTACTATGCTTAATAGCATCTAGCCTTGAGATCCTCTCAAGAGCAAAAGTTCATCAGTAGCAGACTAGCAAAGTGCCTCAAATGATATGGGAAGATCCTTAGATCGCATCGAATGCGATCAGGAGCGATTAGTCGCACTAGTTGCTCCGTGCAACGTAATTTAAAAAATTTAATCCGATGAAACCACATGATCCAAGAGCACTTCTCATATCATTTCATCTAAATCACAAACAAGTATTAAGATTACCTCTTGAAGCGTGGTTGTAATCGACTATCTAAAGAAAGAGACCTCCTGTCTCAAGTCCAATCCGACGGAGGAGACGCTTGCGAGCGCTTGATGAGACGTGTGCTTCTCGCAATCCATGTTGATGATCCAAGCGGAGAATCTCTTGATCTCGTCACATGAGATCCGACATCTTCTTCACGAGCGAAGCACATCGAATGAGACGATGATGTGACGATGGCGACTTTCTCTCTAGTATAGAGAGGACGACACCAAGGGAGAGAGAGAGAGATGGCATGTAGAGAATGAGAGAGAGATTGTCAATGATGTTGCCTGAAGATCAAGGGGTGCCTCTTTTTATATAGTATTTTAGGATCCATGGATCTCAATCCATGTGCACACAAATCCAATGGATAAGATTGATTTGTGTTTTCTTTCAGTGGCCATGATCTTGTTATGAAAAATACAATAATAATTATTTAATTTAAATTAATATATATCGATAAATCAATATAATTAATTTTCAAATCAAATTAATTAATTAACCTTGGAGATAATAAGGAGATAAACATATCCCTAAAAAAGAGGGGGACGACTACCCAATCATCTCACATCTCACGAGATATCCAAGTTTTACAACAAACATTTGTTGTAAATTATCTCACAAAAATAATTTATAATTATCTTGTGAATATTGCAATCATGGCATCGGAAAATATGAATTACATTCACATCCCAAAATAAAGTGTAAATCATATTTTTAATTAATCATCCAATGTAAATCCAATTCACACCAATAATTAATTAACACATATAAATCACAATAGGATCTCTCTTATATATTATAAATCACATTTATAATATATCTGAATAATATGGATAGTGTTATCCACATCATCATATCCATGATAATTAAATCATACTTAATCATCTTGGATCTCTATTCTCATGTGTTTAAATAATATGAATCACATTCACATTATTCGCATCTTTGATAATTAAATCACATTTAATTATCTCAAATAACTTTCTTTATAATATGAATCAAATTCATATTATTCATGATAATTAAATCATGTTTAATTATCAATTTCTTAATGTTCAGATATATATATATATATATATATATATATCAACAATGAAATTATCCATGAACTCTTTCAAGGATAATATGCTTTCTCCGCAGATACTTAGAGATAAGGACATGTCGATTGTATTGTTCCATGTATAGTGACTTGGATATTGAGATCACATCTCAAATCCATATCTTGCGGACCTCTCATCTTGACTAACTCAAAATCGCAAATCTAATATTCTTATTGCATCGAAATCACATTCATATCAATGTCCAACACTTGGACCAATATCATATCACTTCTCTACTGAGAGGAGTCACTAACATCCAGACCCGTTTCATCACTCCCTAGGAATGGAAGCATCATGGTATACAATGTTATGATCGCACGAGTATTCCTAATACTTGTACATCATGCATATCGGAAGATCAAAAATAAACCGAAAGTATTAGATCAATTTTACATTGTCTACTTCAGGATTTTATCGTTAATTTCTCATTTGATCATTGGGAGTCAGTATCGATCATATACTTTCCAAAAGCATATATCATACCTAGGTCTTGATCATATACTTTCCAAAAGCATACATCAAACCTACAAATTCAATCAAGCTTCCAAGGTGAGACGACTGTGCACAGAATTTGATTCTTTCCACTATATTATAAGTGAGTTCATGTCTTACGGTTCAGTAAATGAACAAGTATGATCCCTCTGAGAGATCGTATTACTCATATGCCCTTGCATGCACACCAACACGTCGGTGTATAGACCTTGGTTAGGCCATCAACCCATTGGTCTGTCAAATGTGCATACTCAGACATATATCAATACACTGTCTCCGATCAGAGGATGCATGCCTATATCGTGACAGCATACAACACAGGTCTTTGGTTATCTCTATCTCATTAAGTCAACTCTTTGACCTAACTAATCCGATACCTCCGAATATCTATTCCTATGCAAAGGACGTGCATTAAGAGGTCAGTCAGATATCAACCTTTAGAGAAAGGAATGTCATCTCCTTCTCATGCTGGAGATCCTCTCAATAATCATTTGACGGTGTTTGATGGGTCCTTAATCTAATTCTTTAGATGTTCATCCTAGCACCAGCTCTATGTTTCAACAATTGAATCAACAATTGTATGATCATTAAGATGACCATGGTACATAACAATGATTGTACCAAGGGACCTATTATGCAAATTGCTATTTCTTCATCTCAATGAGGGAATGATATTCGCAATAACATTTATTGCATAATGGCTCCGTCCTGAGCTCGCATGTCCAACATGCTTGACAAACTAAACTACAAATCTACTACAAGTTTAATATCAGCATTTTGAATCGACATTGAAAGGGCACTCATCAAACAAACCCACTGCATCTTCCTTTCTTATCTTCCTCCTTCTTTTTAGCTTAGCTTCAAGTTCTTTGATTTGGAAAGAATTTTCAATGTAAATATGGTTATTAGTCCCTTCTCTCTGATGTTATTCCCACATTTATATAGAAGTTAATTACGAAAAAGGTCCCTAAACTATACAACCAATTTCAATTTATTACGAAAAACGTCCTTAAACTATACACCAATTTCAATTTCATACTTGGACTTTAAAAAGTAATAATGTGGTACCTCAACTTTCAAATTTGTCTCAATGTGGTCCTTCACCATCGAATTTAGCTGATTATTTCGTCGTTTTAACCTTAAATTTCAACGGTCAGGGATCACACTGAGAGAATTTTGAAAGTTCGGATACCGCATTGTTACTTTTTAGAATCTAGGTATGACATTGAAATCATGGGCATAGTTCAGGGATTTTTTTGTAAATTACTCTTTATATTACTTCCCCAGTGAGATGGTTTTTGTTTCAACATATTCTCTTTTGAAAATGTTTTGGTCCTACATATTGCTTTGCAGGTATTCTGGTTAATCATCATGTTGAGGCGTTTATGACTTTCCAGATATGTAATAACGAGAAATAATTACTGCTCTCAGAAGTGCTTATTCAGATCTCGGGATTGCCTCTACTTTGACCTCTCTCATTGAACACATTGCGTAATCTATGAACTGACGAAGCAAATGGACAACTGGATTTGCTATGTTACTCAGCCAGAACCGCAACTGGAGGTACTGGTCATTTCTTTGCTTCCTTGTTCCCTGCATATCAGAACTTGACGACTTCACTCGTGCCTGGCTATGGACATATTTGTCTATGCTATATATGACAGTATGAAGTGAACTCTGTCGTGGCCAACCAAGTATCTAAAATCGGAACGGACTTTGAACCGGTCAGTCTTCGTTTTGATCCAATATGGTTTGACCGTCGGTTCAAAGCGATTGGACCGGTGATGATGTCAGCATGACGTCATCATTCCTATCGACTTGGGAAAAAACGGACCGAACTTAATTTACGACCGGTTTTCTAAACCGATAAAACCCAATACATATACATAGATATGTATTCATATCAATGAAATAATAGTTTAAATGTCAAATCGTTCAATAAAATAGCGTGATTGTTTATTTCGAGTAAAACTTTACAAAAAGTAGTCACATTTTCTAGCATTATATATGAATATAATATTATAATAATTTATTTATAGTTGCTTTTAGAAATTACCCTAAGAAAGTAGTGGCACAAGTTATATTCCAAAAAAAGAGGGACATAACTGAAAGGGATTTTTACACGACAGACCCTGTAATCTTTTCGAATTACCGCTACGACCTTCGAAACATCCTAATTCCTCCCTCGACCCCGTAAACTTGGTCCTTCTTACCCAACAAACCCTGCCGTCAATTTTAACTATATTTGAGTCAATTACTTGGGTTAAGTCTTGAGTTAATCTAACCAATTTACCATCCAACGGTTAGGATTAGTCAAAATAAAAAAAGGAAAAAAATTCCTCCATAAGTAGATCGGGAGGAGAGAGCAGGGAAGCAGCGTGGGAGGCTCTATGGCCGAGGCTGAGCAGGGAGCTTGGGAGGGGGCGGCATAGGAAGCAGCGGCGCGAGGGGGGTTGGCCAGGGAGCTTGGAGGGGACGACGCAGGGGCAGCGACGCAGGGGGCAGGGTGCAGCGGCGCCACGGCGTGCGAGGGGAGGTTTGCGCAGCAGCGTGCGCGGGGGGGGGGGGGGGGGGGGCAGGGTTGCAGCGACGCGTTGGGACGGGGGGGGGGGGGGGGGGGGTTGCAGCGGCGCGCAGGGGGTGTGGGCAGGGTGCAGCGCGACCGGGGGGGGGGGGGGGAGGGGGCGAGGATTTCAACGGCAGTTGCAGCGGCTCGCGGGGGGGGGGGGGGGGGTGGGCAGGGTGCAGCGCCGCAGGGGGGGCGAGGGTTTCAACGGCTCATAGAGGAGGCAGGGGGGTTGCAGCGGCGCGGGGGAGGTGCAGCACCGCGAGGGGGGAAGAGCCGGGGCAGGAGCAACGACGGACAGGGTGGGACCGCGGGGAGCTTCGGCTCATACATACCATTCGAGCAGGCGACTCGGCGGCGGCGGAGGGGAGAGCAAGGATGGAGGAGCTGTTCGCAAGTTCCTCGGTGACGGAAGTGGCGAGGCTGGCGAGGGAGCGGCGTAGGGGGATCAACTCTTATGGGATGATAGAGTGGCATTAAATGTAAATTTGATAAACAAATTGGGTATAATATAAATGAACATAACGGAATCGGGTTAATTTAACGGGTAAATGAACGGGGGTTAACCACAGGGTCTGTAGGGTAAGGGTTAGCAAGTTTACGGGGTCGAGGGAGGAATTAAGATGTTTCGAAGGTCGTAGCGGTAATTCGAAAAGATTACAGGGTCTGTCGGGTAAAGATCCCTAACTAATTTCAGAAGTTAAGAAAGCCACAAGTGATAAAAAATCCTATTATTTGATTATTTAAATCTTTATTTTTTTCAAAAAATATACTAAACCAACAAAACTGAATCAATCCGGGTCAATCCGATCCAACCACCTGGGTCAACCTGACCCGACCACGATCAGACTCGATTTTTTATTTTTTTTAAATTAATTGCACAAAATCATCCGAATCGACCGGGTCAGAGTCGATTCTCGATCCAACCGGTACGACCGATCGGTCCGATCCGATTTTTTTACTCCTGGTCGTGGTTGTTATATGGGCAATTTAGCATTAGTAGGTGATGCCACTCATCCTACCATTCCTCACGGCTTGCGGAGCACCAATCTGTCTATCGTGGATGCTGGAATCTTAGCAAGTGCTTGCGAAAGTGGGGGGTAGAGAAGTTGCCATTGGCACAGAAGTTTTAAACCCATGAGAATCCAGTAGCATCCAAAAGTTTCACAACAGGTGTGAGTGAGAAAAGGAGCAACGAGAACGTCTTTCTCCCGCCAAAAGATCCGATGGCCCCACGTTCTCTCATCCAATTAGGGATGAAAACGGATACAGATATATCCGAATATCCGCTTATCGTATTCGAAAAATTATCGGATACAGATATCCGTATCCGAATATTAATCGAATATGGATTGGATATGGATGTGTTGTAAAAATTTTCCAGATACGGATATTGTAATGGATTGGATATCCGGATTCGGATCTGGATATCCGAATACATTATCTAATATTGTTTTATATATTAGTTAATATAATATAAACCACAACTCTATGCTATCATATTAGCATTATATAATATAATACAATATATTAATGATATCGATGAGCTTCCGTTTGTTTGGAGATGGGTACGAACAAAAGTTACAAAATTCTATCGGATAAGAGCACATGTCATCTCGATGCTCCCTTTTGTATGATGCAACTTATTTAATTTTCATTGATATATTTTTTAAAAAATCATCATGAACTTTGATAAAAAATCAATTCATATTCATATGTGGTCTTTATTCTATCCGTATTCAGATTCCATATTTATTGGACCCATATTTGGACTCACTCTTTATTCGATTCATATTTGGATTGGCTCTTTATTCGATCCGTATTCGGGTCCGCTCTTTATTCGAATCATATTCAGATTCAATAGATATCTTATTCGAATTCGTATATGTATTCTTAAGGATATGGTTTCCTTAATGCATATTCGAATCATATTTGTATTTGTATTCGATAAATATGTACGATGTACTGTATATGGATATGGAAATAGACACATCCTATCCGTATCTGATCCTTTTTCATCCCTATATCCAATGGTCCAGTCAGGTGTAGTAGGGAGCTATCTTGTTTTGTGCAACATGCTCCATTTCCTCTTCTTAAAAAATAGATATGGGTGTAAAAATGGTATCAGTTGCCAAGTAATATTAGAAATATTATGTACATTAGCTCAAATATACATGCATTTGACTATTAACACGATATAAATTTACTAAAATATGCTTATATCAAAACAATCATACCAAACATGGTGAAAGGATGTAAAATTACGGTAGATATGTTAAAAAATTAAAATTACAACTATATTCATATATGAAAACGAATACAGATATTTTTTGTGAGTATCAAAATGATATCCCTATCTATATCGATTTTAAAACGGATATCAAGAGTAGATGAAAGTGATGAATTTATATAACCATATTCAAATATCTATCGAACGAATATGAATTACATGATCTTCGATTTGTTAAGATTATGGAACTAATATTCGAAGTCCGCGTTTAATTCGTTAAGCTATCACCAAATAATTTTCTAACTATTATCAAATCAAACGAAGTCTAAAACAACAGTAGAACGTTCGATTCCATAACCAATCTGATCGTTGTGGAAAATAATCCAGACCGTATGATCATCGGACAATATGATTAAAAAGGATACGGATATGAACATTAATTTGATATTTACATTCGTATCCGTATATCTATTTTCAAATATAAATATTATTGCAGATTTATTTTTTATCATATTTAACACAATTTTATATCTTCATTCACCTTATTTAGTATAACTATCTCAATATAAGCATATTTAGCTTATATAGTATGTATTCTATCTAATACATGTATATTTAAGCTAAATTATAAATTATTTTTGATATTACTCATATATGTTTTGCATATATATCTATTTCTTTAAATATATGATAACATAATTTTAATATCCATCAATAGTTATATCTATATATAGGGAGTATGTACCCGGGTGCATGTAAGTTTACATGCACCAGGGCCTCTAACTTCCACTTTTTTTACTTTTCTGCAAAACATCACAATGTATATTCATCTATATATCCCTCCTATATGTCAGCCGAATTTCGTCAGAAACATAGACTCATATGTTCTCCATCTAGAACGGGTAATTTTAATGATCTAAATGAACATTGTTGTAATCGACTTGTTCTAGATGGATGGCATGTGAGTCTATATTTCTGACAAGATATGACATGTAAGAGGGATATATAAATGAATATACATGATAATATTTTTCAAAAAAAAACAAAAAAAGTAGAAGTTAAAAGCTCCGATACATGTAAACTTACGTAGACCTTGGTGCATATATGTTATGCAAATATGTAAAGAGATTTTTTTACCCGGCATACCCTATAATCTTTGCCAATTACCTCCACGACCTTTGAAACAACCTAATTCCTCCATCGACTCCGTAAACTTGCTCTGTCTTACCCCACAACCCCACTGTTACTTTTACTTTTAATTAAGTTAATAACATGGGTTAATCTAACCTAGTATGCATTGGATGGTGGATTGGGTTAGGATTAGACGAAATCCATGTCGAACGACACCATCAAGTTCTCAATCTCGCTCTCTGGTAGGATGGGAAGCTCCTCTGCTGTGTTTTCCTTTGAGGGTATAACGAAGTTGGCAAGGTCGAGGACGGAGGAGGGCGAGGAGACGGAGGCGAGAGGCAGGTTATGGGTGCTGGAGTTAGATGAAGAAGCAGAGGAAGAGACGATCATGGCCTTCTTCTCTGCCTCGAACCTCGTGGAAACACCGTCCTCCTCGTCATTCATCAATGGCATGGGGGTCATCACAGAAGACACGCATGTGCCACCCCATCTCGTACGTCAAGGACATTTCCTCAGATGAGCTCCCACCCCATGCCTCCTCAGCCTAGTCACTCCTCGCACCCGTGTGCGGTCGTAATACGTCTTCAACAAAATCACCGTGCCTACGCGCCTTTCTCCAACATGCTTCCTCTCCTCCACCGCACGAGGGGAGGAGGCGGTGGAGGGGGAGGGGCAGGGGTCCTGCTATGAGCAGAGGCTAGGGAGTAGGGGAGCGAGGGTGGAGGAGACGATGGAGGAGATGGCGGCCATGCTGCGGGCGAAGGCGAGGAAGGCAGTAAGCATGCAATGAGCAGGCACTACAAGGAAAATAAGCTGTGGCTACGGAAATTGTGCCCATGGATATGAGGTTTGTGGTCATAGAATTGGGCTCTGGCCACAACACGTCGTGACCAGTAGCCGTAGCTACAAGTCTCGTCGCGAGAGTTCTCTAACCACAAATATGTCGTGGCCGCTACAAGTGACCACAGAACTTGTCATGGCCACAACTCTAGTATGAAGACTTTCGCCACGGATTGTATCTACGAAAAATTAGTGACCATGGAATTATCGTGGCCACAAGTTTCCGTAGCCACATTCCGTGGCCATAACTCATTTTTCTTATAGTGGGGGGTGGAGGAGGCATGGAAGGCAGAGCAAGCAGTGAGCGGGGATCATGAGTATGATGCTCTAGGCCAAGTCGGCTTCTGTTGGAGGATACATAGGATCAATGAGAGACCTCCTTCCATGCTTGAATGCGACTGCCACAACCATGGTCACGGTCGAGCTCACGAGGATCCCGAAACCCTGCGTGGAGAACATGGCGGCAATGAAAGCCCTCGGAGTCTTCTTGTTGGTGAAATCCAACATGATGGTGGCTGAGAGAGGGTAGTCTCCTTCGATTCCTATTCTAAGCAGGAAGCGGTAGAAGTAGAGGCTCGTGAGGATGCAGGTTTTGGTGCGGCATATGGAGAAGCTGCAACTGATGGAGCTAAAGACCATGACGAGGAGGGACATATCGTAAACCTTACGACGCCCCTTCTTGTCGCCGAGGCGGTCGAAGATGACTTGGCCGGTGGCGGCACCCGAGAGGGCCACGACTATGTTGGTAGAGAGTACTGCTGGTGGGGTAACCTCGGCTTTTAGCTTGTTCGTCTCCTGGTCGAACGCCGGGTCATAGTAAATGCAATCGATCATGCTCATCACAGGAGTGATGCAGAAGAAGTCGTACGCGTCGGTGAAGAGCCCCATGCCGGCAACTATGATGGCATTGAAGTGGTAGTACTGTACCTTAGCAGAGTCTAGTGTGGACAAGATCTTGATAGCCATAGCTCTGGATATGCTCCTGCTCCACAGCTGTCGATTGAAGAAGAAGATGGACACCTGAGAAGGGAAATAACAGGGCGATGCCTCTGTTTTGATTGGCTCGTTGACATTTGTTTTCTGGAGAAATTTCAACGAAATGGGAACGCGCCTTTGCAGATATACTGCGTAATATACCAGTCATTCTCTCTCTCCAGGACTTGTCCATCGGAGGAGACGCACACCTCGACGCAGATGCCATTTTTGTAAATTTTTGAAACAAAAAGGTGAATTCACATCTCGTTTTAACTGAATACTGTTATATCTAACACGTAAATGGACGGAGGTTAACCACATTATCTGTAGGGTAAGGGTTAATATGTTTATGGGATTGAGTGAGGAATTAGGTTGTTTCAAAGATCGTGAAGGTAATTAGCAAAGATTATATATTTTCCGAGTAAAAATCCTATATGTAAATGTACATTTGCATGCCTACGGGATTTTAACACCCATAATCCTGAGTAATTTCACAATAACATTCATACCCCGCATAATCGTGAATTACCCTGAGGACCCTAAATAAGTGTGCCGTCTTACACCTATAACCTTCCGTTAGTTTACTTCGTTAACTCAACCGGATGATTGATTTAATCTAACTAATCAACTATCTAACGGCTGAAATTTACTTCTGGGGGGCTCGGTGACAAACTGTGGCAGCTCGGTGATGGAGGAGGGTTTGCTTGCGGGGAAGCTTCAGCTTGGTCGGGGGTGAGGATCTGGAGTGGGGGGTCTGTCTCAGGAGAAGCTTCGGTCGTTTGTGGGAGCTAGGGGGGGTCAGACAGGGTGAATCGACTGCAGGGGCAGGGTGGGCTTTGGGGATCGATCGCGGGGGCTTCGGGCGGGTGATCGCGAGCGCACCATTTCTGGCAACGAAATAGGAAGCACTTGCACCAGTAGCGGCCGGCCACCGGACCCTCCGCCGCCACCTCCGCCATGGTGATGCTCAATTTGCAGGGCTCACGCGTCCAGGCAGCGGGGGGGGGGGGGGGGGGGGGCTCGTGCGTTCAGGCCGGCTTTGCAGGGCTCGGTGGGTCCAGGTGCAGGCGGCCGGCTTTGTAGGGCTTGATGGGTACCAGGGGGCGGAGCTCGTGTGCGAGCGGCGAGGATCCTGGGGGGCTTCGTGCATGCAGGCGGCCGGCTTCGCAGGGCTTGGTGGGTCCGGGCAGATTCTCATGTAATTCGTGATTATACGATATTATGAATGTTATTGCGAAATCACTCAGGGTTATGAGTGTGAAAATTCCAAAAGATACTCTCTCTTTCTTTTAGGTTGGAAAGACAGCAATAATAGCACCTTTTGACCACAGGACACTCCTAATAGAGGAGCACATTGCACAACAGGAACAAACGAATCTCATCTCATACATAATAATGTAGAAAAGGACAACCCCATACCTTAACACAGATACACACAGAACAAACCCCTCCAAATGCATGCATCAAATACTACTACTTTTGCCCTTACTTGACACCACCGCCCAAGTTATCAACATTACTTATGTAGACCAACTAATCACCACATTTTGCAAGGGACACCCCCAAACTCTTCCATTTTTTCAATCCCATCCCTGACCTACTCTGTCGATGCTTCTACGCCGGAGGAGCTTCGCCTATGGGTTGCTCCTCAAGGACCTCAACGGGAGGTTCCGCCGCCGGTGTTGGCTCCTCCACTGCCGGCGATTCCTCAGGTACTACCTCGGGTTCTGCCACTGCCTCCGCCACCGATACCTCCACCTCTGGCTCAGCCTGTTAATATATTAAAAATTTTTTATAGAAATTATTGCAAAAAGGAACTTTTTCCATTACTAAGAAATTAGTTTCTTAAAAAATAAAAAATAATGGATATTTGGGACATCCGATGTTATCAGGTTTGAAAAAAAAACAATTCCTCCGAAATTAATTGGATTATAATAGCTGACATGGATGTAATGCTTATTGATCAACTATGATTAATCATAGATAATAAAGGATCTAAACACCAATTTAGTCTCTATTTTTGTTTAGAATTCAGCATCATAAAAGCTGCTCAAGATTAGATGATAATAAATCTCACCACCTCCGCCGCCGGCTCCGCCTCGGCTGGAGCTGCCTCCTCCACGGCGAGTGGGTCCTGAGTGGCCGGAGCCGCTTCCTCCTCCGCTACGGGGGCTTCGGGCGCCTCCACCACCAGCGGAGGAACCTCCGCTTCGACTGCAGGCACTTCCTCGACCGCCGCAGGCTCTGCCGGAGCAGGCACCTCCGCCACCGGAGTTGATTCTACCTGGAAGCAATCCAAGCCACGTGTCGCTATCTTATTGATCGAAGAATAACATCAAATTTATTAATTTAAGAAGCAGAAAATTACGAGGAGATCATGCACACGGGTAAAGGTAATTTCCTATCTTTGTGTGCATGAATGATTTTTTTTGCATATTTTTTTTATAAAGATATTTTTAATTAATTTGAAAATTACATATAAATTGATGGAAGACAGGCAACAAGCTGCGTCGTCACTTCCTTTTTAATGCCAAATCCAATCCTTCGAAATACGACATTCATAGACTTAGAAACCATAATATTGCTTAATTAGCATATTTTTTAACGTGTCGTGCCTTTTTTTACCTCCAGAAAAATCGCCCCATTTTTCTATAGTACGTAATAAAAGGTAGAACAACGAGATTAAGCCCGTTTTCAGATCTCGTCCGTTGGATCGCGATCCCTATATTCTTTATACTAAACAAAGTAGAAATATGGGATAAAAAGCATATACACAGACTCTGTCTTCTGGACGTTTCATATCTTTTTTATCTTAAATAATAATAATTGTATTAAAAACCCTACACCGAGGAGAAAAACATGCTAATTGTTATGCTAGAGGAGCAGATCTAGAAGGATCTCGTGAAGCTCGCATGTGTGTCTGCGAGGCTTACGTTACCTCGACGCTGGCCATGGCGAGAGGGCAGAGCTTAGAGGAAGCGAAGAGGAGAGGAAGCTGATGAGAGGAGATGGGTGGAGTGGGGGAGAGTGTGTGTGATGGTCTCTTTTATAGGGAGGGAGACGGGAAGAAGCACACATTTGTCCAAACCATTTCCTTACAAAACCATCACCTTACAATAAACAAGAATCTTGCGGCGTTCAATGTCCCATCCCATCCCATCGGTGTTGCTTACCTAGCTTGGTAAATGAACATGGATATATCATTATATGATCTCTTTATTATCTTATTTATGCAAATCAATGTTTTTGAAATCGAATCAAACATTAGATCAGAAATTTTATGGAAATGATCGGATCAGGTTGAATCATGCAATCAAACCGGTTCAATCAGATGATGAGGTCATTATTATTTGAAATCAGATTAAACCAGACACGTAAGAAAAAAGTGACTGAACCGGCTAATCAAATCGAAATGAATTGAAATATATATAAGATATATACTTAAATATACTTGAAATATAAATAAAATACATAGACAATGCATATATATGTCATACTATACATAAAATATCTTTTCATTTGTACCATCAAATGTCGCACATGAGGAGTGATCCTGCGAGAGTAAAAAGTTGTGAGAGCATGAGAGGAATGATTATGTACCACTAGATTCAATCAGGAGGGAGAAAACAGAATCTAGTGGTCCAAAAAACACTCCTCTCATGCTATCACAATTTTTTGCTCTCACATGATCACATATATATATATATATATATATATATATATTATTTTGGACTAGTTGCACCATAATATAATAATAGTTTAAGCATATTTAAAACCCATTATATTTAAAAAGTTGTGTTAGAGTAGTTGATTAGGAGCTTGAAATATGTAACCAATGGTCATGAATTCAACTCCCACTACTAGCATTATTTTTAAATAAATTAAATACGATTCAACTTCGATTAAAATTAGTTAAACCGATTAAAAATAATAGGTTGAACATGCGGATTGATTAAAATTTGAACATTCAAATTGAACCGAGAAAAAGCGGTTAACCGGACCGATCAGGCCCGGTTCGTCAATGGAACCAAACATTGACGCAAATTTTAACATTTGCATCCGTACTCAATTTGAAAATGGTAGAGATATAGACATCGTTGTACATCTATATAATAAATTTATTTATAATTGCTTGACAAGATTTTATACGTTTTTCTGTCGTGAAACAATATATTTAATCATCAATACATGCATATTTAAATAAAATTACAAAGTACCACTGTTTCTGTGGTAAATTACAACGGTGTCCCCGCATATCAGCGGGAGCTAACAAAAATTAAATAAACAATGAGTAGCCATCGAAAACAAAAAGAATCTGGAACATGCATCGATTGAGGTCTTGATCCTTCGTGTATATTACCACTAACAAGTTATATAAAGCAGAGAACGATGCATAATAATCATTAATTTGGCAAATACCAAGCTGGTGAGGTATTGGGATCCCTCCTGAAAATGTTTGATGCTATCCTAATTTCAGTATTAGTGAAATATATATTTTAAATAATATTACGCGATGAAATTAAAAAATGGCTTGAACAGGGGCATGCATGTTACGAAGGGTAAATTTAAGTCGTTCTCTGTGCAACTAGAAAGAGTTTATGGGCCATTGTATAAAATACCAACATTTTATTTTCTAATCACGAGAGCCAAACCAAATAATAATAAATAAAACAAATGTCCTCCAACTTGCTAAATATCCCATTTTAAATCCTTTTCCAGCCTATTGATTATGTTGCCGCGATTCCACGTGGCGTCCTTTTATTGGATGGAGGCCCCGTCCTGATGTTGCCGGCGTGTAAAGCCGGATAGGTGGGCCACGTGCCGTGGTGAGGTCGGTGCATCGGTGGGACCCGGGAGGAATCTGAGATTGAAGGCGGAGCTGGAAGGCGGTGAGCTGGTGCTGACGTGGCGGCACTTCGACGTGGGACTGTTTGGCGTGGTGCTCGTGCGACAGCTCAGCTCGGCTCCACCAATTGCTGCCGGGACGTCAGAATCCACGTGGTCACTATTGCGGGTAAATTAGTACGGAGAGCCTTGTTTTTTTCAGAAATGGATGTAGCTTGGTTGGTGTGGATAATATATTCCAAAAAGAAGTATATGTAAATTCTCACTTTTTGTTGGTAATCTGAGTAGGGTTGGGCATTGGGCTGGGCTGGGCCGGTCCGACCCGGGTAACCCGACCCAAATCCGAACTCGAAATTTAGTGGGCGGGCCGTGGGCCCTAAAATGAGCCCATATTGATTATCGGGTCGGGTTTGGGCCTGAGAAGGACCAACCCCGTTAGCCCGATAGCCCGACCCTTTCTAAAGCAAGTATATTCATATCTAGTACGATATAATTATATCAATTATATTCATGTTCATTCCAAATACCATGTTCTAACTTTAATATCCTTATTCGAGTGTAGAATAAATGCTTAAACACATCAATAATCATATCCATTAACGTGGATTGAGGATATTATTACAATAATATACAAGATTATTACATTAATATGCAAGAATGGAATCTGTGTCCTCAAGTGTTAGAGCATGTACAACTGTAAGTAACCAATCTGTATTGGGTCATAGTGCCCGCATCTACAATAGAATATGTAATGGTGAATTGAATGGTGGTTTAAGTCGCCATATTTTTTCCACATTTCTGTTTCCAACATACAACTAATATTAAAATCACAAATTAGTTACCATTCTTATAGTTTTAAACATGCACACATGCATAAGAAACAACCACACAAATGCAAGAAGAATGGAAGACATGATATTGGTATACATAGGTAATAAATTGGGCCGACCCGACCCGAACCCGACCCATTTTGTTTGGGCAGGGTTTGGGCTTGGGCCTAATTTTTTAAAATAAAATGGGCCTAGGCCCGACCCATTAGCCCATATACTTAAATGGGCTTGGGCCGGGCCAACTCAAACCCGACCCGACCCGGCCCGATGCCCAACCCTAAACCTGAGGTGGATTTGCCTCTTGTATATTCTTTTTGTTTGACATTAATATAAAGAAAAATCTTACACATTAAAAAAATTATGTTCTAAAAAGAAATACAAAAAATGAATCTATATTTTAGTTCAGTTCTATAAAAAAAGAATACTCGAGTTTGATCCTACATAGGTTTGTCATATGTTCGACTTTGTGTTAGAAAAAAATTTAAGTTTGCCTGAATGAACAAGTTTAAAATTAGTCAGTAGGAAATCAAAATAGAATTTTAAACTCGCTAAAATTATCTATGATTGAATAGATATTTTTGACATTTTCTAATGGGATATGAACATGCTCAGGTCGATTAACTACTTCTAAAAATAAAAACAAGGAGGAATAAAGGATAAGTGATGCTTATCCCTTATTCTTATCTGATTGATTTGAGATAAAGAGCGGAAAAATCTCAGAATGATGAAATATTGCTTCGCTTGGTAAGCTATTGATGGTAACGAGAATTCCCAACAAATAAATCCAGGCTCTTGCTCGACAAAAATTTCCAACAAATGAATAGCATAGGAGTATCTGTTTCTGAAGAAATTGGAATGACGTGTTAGGGGGATATAGTGATGAATATACATATTTTTATTTTTTAAAAAATAAAAAATTGAGGGAAAATGGGGGTGAGAGTAGCTAATTGGCTACACCCAGGTGTAGCCTCCTTTAACCATTTTTTTTAAACTCGGGAACATATAAAATTCTGTCTATCTACACCATAAGACTTGTAATATTTGAAATCATGACATCAAATGTCAATTTCGATGGCATTTGGTCAAGGTCTAGAAAGGGAAATTTAAGAGAAGTTCGTTGATATCATCAGGAGATGGTTTCAAGAAATATTTCTTTCAAAATTGAGACGTCATGCTCTCGAATTTTAAAAATTAAATATAAAATAAATAACAAAAAATGGTCCCAACTACAGGATGATTTCCAATTAAGAGCATCATCTTTCAAATGTGACAAATAGAGGTCGACTAATGAATCTCTATTTCATCATTTTTATTCTATCATTTTGGCCTTAAAAACCCTAGTAAATGTGTGTAAATACCCTTAATTTAGGCATTTCAGCATTCATGCATCATTGTGTAAAAAGTGTATAAAATACGATTTTTAGTGATAAAAATTATAGAATAAAGAAAAGAAAAAGAATAACATATTGAAAATATTTTATGATCCTAAACTCTGAGAACTAAGCATCTCGATGACTAGGTCAACAAGGAATAAAGTAGGGAGAGATAAGGGCCAAAATCCAATACAAATCCCCTTTTATTTATTCATTTTTATTCATTTTTAGGACTTATTTTAGTTCTACTTTTTATACCTCAAATAAAGAAACTTTGAACATGAAAGTTGTAGATAATTAAATATAAAAAGTATAAAATTTATTTCACATGAAATACACAGATAAAAATTTACAGTCTAAATAAGTTCACAAAATCCTAACTTCCCATACCCATATCTCTCAAATAAAAACTTAAAATATATTAAAATCACTTTTAATTGTATATAACTTTTAATAAGTTATTTAATGAAGGCGGTTTCATATTTTTTGGAGTTACGGTGTGAAAGTTGGTTTTTGGATCCCTGTTGTATACTTTACTCGATTAAAATATTCATTTTATTTATTATTCATTATTTTTTTAATTTTATATTTTTATAATTTTGCAAATATTATTTATAATATATGTACACATTAAAATAGGATTAAAAACATCAAAAAAATATTAAAATAAAATACTTAAAGAAAAAACATAGGTAAAATACTTATATTTATATAAATAATATACCTATTTATTTAATTGTATATATTATATCAGAAAAATAAAATAAAAATATATTTAAGTGTATAAAATTAAGTTAAAAATATATAAAATAATAAATTAAATTAATAAAATTAAAAATATAAAATAAAAATAAAAGACTAAAATATATAGATGAATATACCTATATATAGCCCTCAAAAAGGAACTTGTACTTCTAAACCTCGAAAAAATAAATAAAAACCATAATAAAATAACTCAGAAAATAATAAATATTTTTCATTTTATAATATAAAATTAATAAAATTATTTATTATTTTTAATTGAATTTCTAAATAATTTTTCCAAAACTTTTTCCTGGTTGGTCCACGTGGACCAACCAGGAGCGTCCGAGATTTGGTCGTGGGTCAACTATCTGACCAGCCCCTCTTCCTCTTATCGGACATTGGTTTTCTCCCATCTTCAGAATTTTTTGAGGCCGACTCTTTCACTAAATCGTTGAGCTTCCTTCTTGACTTTTTCTCCCTGAGTATCGATGATTCACGCCCATGGTTTGCTTCGAGGATCGCAACGCCGATTCGCTTGATTTTCTTTGATTTAGGAGCCTCATCACCTCTTGTATAAAACATCCCCCCATTATTCCATTTCGATTTTGAACCCCATTTGACCTAGCTTTGGCTCGCTTCTCTTGCTCTGGATTGATTCCTGTGACAGGGGGTCTCCAGCAACATTTTGCGAGCTCCGACGAAGTCTTTGGTGACGCCCACCCCTATCTCCGGCCACCGGCCATCAAGGTTCTTCTTCAGGGTCTCCCAGGCATTTGAGGTACTTTTTATTGCATTCCTTAGCTTAGTGTAAGGCTTAGGTTTAATTCTAGTGATTAATTTGTACTTTAATCACATTCTTTAGCCGCAAATCACCCACACGTAGTTCGTCGGAGCTCTAATCCGACGAACCACATCACCTGTCATGCGCATGTTCTCCGACTTCGTTAACCATCTCCCATTCTTCCCCTACACTCCTCCATCGTGTTCCACCCTCCATTCATAAAGGTTGAACCTCAATCTGGCCGAACGGACCTCGATTCCTTCCCCTAGCCGGAGGTCCGCCGCTTCATTCCACCTCTCACCTTTTCACGCGCTAAGGAGTCGAGGCAGTTTTCCCTCAACTCATCTTCATTTCTTGTGCAGGTTTGGAGCTCAACGACATAGCTGGGTGGCATTTGGACTCCCACCGGAGATACCTTGGGCTTCGTCGATTCTCCGCCTTCGCTAGCCAACTCTGGTGGTCGTTGTCCATCTTTTGATGCCCCAACACACAGAGGACCCACGTAGAAATGATTTGGGCCTTTTGGAGCTTCACAGAGTGTCGTAGGAGAGAGATCGGGGGTGGGGAAGCTCGCCGACGCCGGCCTTCTTCCTTGTTCTTCCCTATCATCTCTACGCCATCGGATCAACCAAACCGTCCAGATATCACAGCAGCCACCCGATGCGATTTGTCTCAGCCGCCTGATCACTCGCTAGGATTTAATCCTAGCCATCCGTTGCGAATCGGCATCGGCATACGTGGGCCCGACACGTAACAAGTGAAGAGTATCTGTCGTCTGTTCTCGCTAAATGCTGGGGTATTTTGTAGTTTAACCCCGCCATTTTTTATTTAAAGTTTAATACTTAAACATTCATTTGTTGTTATTTTTATTTCATAAAATTTGCACTTAGGCCCCCATCTTTTATGTAATTACACCCGAGTCTCCGGCCACGTCACCTCACATGCTTGTCACGTGTGAGGTGTGGGAATTTTGTGAGGGGACTCTCAAGACTTTCATTATTTCGGATTAGTACTGTAACTTTACATTTTAGTTATAAAGTTTTTGTGAAACTTGCACTTTGGCCCTTGAGCTTTCTGTTATTTACATTTATGCCCTTACAAGTAATGCAATTTCTCTTTATTTCTTGTATTTATTTAATACATCTATATAACTCAAGAAATCCCAAAAAATAGACATAACTTCCTGAATGCACACACTTTCATGCATAAATTTTTATTTTGCATTTTGAAGCATTTTAATATTTATAAAAAAAATCAAAAACATTTATTTTTGTCCCCATTTGCAAAAGAAAATACAAAAATTTTAATTTTTTTAAAAGATTCCAAAAATATATATATTTCTTATTTATTTACATATTTTACAACTTCAGATGAAATCACTAAAAAATATAAAAGAAAACTCAGAAAAATAGAAAAACCCTAAAACCTTTATCGAAATATAAAAAATTCTTAAAAATAAAAAAAAATATAAATTTTATTTCTTAATTTTTTTATTATTATATTTATATTAACATTAATTTGGATAAATTTCTCTACTTTTTACTATTTTGTCTCTATTTTAATTTTAGATATTTATTTAAACCCTACTTTTGGGTAATTTTGACTTTAAAAATATATAAAAATTAGCAAAAATTCCTAAAAAATCACAAAAATAGTAAAAAAATATATAAAACTAAAAAAGATTTTATATTATTTATTTTTGCTATTTTTGCTAATATTTATAGATACCCTAGCCTATCTTGTATATTTATCCTATATATAACTTCATTTATATTTTAAAAGAAAAAAAGAAAATATTAAAATATATATAAAATATAAAAATAAAATAAAAAACCAGAAAATTAAAAATTAAAATATGAAAAATATAAAATAAAAAATAATATATATATATATATATAAAATAAAAAACCCATAAAAAAGAGCACTCATATAGACAAACACTTCACATTCACTTTTGTGCATTCACTGCCTGATCTATCATGCTTGTTCCATGTGTTCAATACTCTACAATACTTGCATTATACACATCTTTTATAAAGTTATAATACATTTTAATTCCACATTTATTTTCATTCCTTGATTCTGAATTATGGGTTAATTGTTTTTTGAAGTTGGGTTTCTTGCAGCTCGCTACAACGACTGTCTACGCCTTGTATGAGATATATTTAGACCCGTGAAAAATCCTCTTCAACATCGACATACAAGGGTCGTTGATGCTTACAGATGCTTGCGCTTGCGACAAAACAACAAGATTAGGCTCCTCTTTATTATATTTGAAAAGTGAGGCCTCTATTAAGAATCATCGCATAGTTGGAGCTCTTTTTTATAATTTACCCTTAAATATAAATACAATTTTCTTTTAACCTAAGATGTTAGGAGATTTGGCTCAGCACCCCATCATACATACTAAAATATCAATATATCATGACCTCTAGGGTATGTTTGGTTACCGGGTTACTTCGGAGAAATCCGATTTGCCCTCAATGTAACATCGCATCATATTCTGTATTCCAACACTCTCGAAAGTGTTTGTTTGGTTACTGGGATTGGGTGGGTTGGAGTAGCCTCCTGTGAATAGTAGCTGTTTGGATGGTTGAGTGATGGAGAGGGTTAGAATAAGGAATGTAATGTGATGTCACATTGATTTGTGATGGAATTCCAACCCAGAAATACATGGGTATAAGAGTTTATAAGATTACATGTATAGTGGTGTAATACAAAGACTATATGTTTATGGTGTAATTGGACATGATATTAGGAGTCATTATATATTTTTTTACAATTTTTATCCTAACCCTAAAATCTTGTCCAATTTTACGTCATAATGATATAAGACAGTTCAACACATGTACACTTAAAGACTGGGGTTATAGTATAATTGGAGAAGATTTTAGGTGTCATAGTGTAAATATATCCACAAGCGTCCATATGTTTACAATACATGGGAAAGAAAACACATTGCATGGATCCAACACACAAAATACCTGAGGGTGGACTACAAAAGGGACCATTTGCAATTCTATCAAATAAAGAGCCACCAAGAAAGGGAATGCTTTGTTTGGTGAGATGAATTGATTTGGAATGCTTTGTTTGGTGAGATGAGTTGATTTGGATCTAGAGATGGAAACAAATGTAAATATATCTGTATTTGATTTGCTAGTTTGTCTATCCATTGTATATAGATTAGATACATATACCATCTTAGAATCTGTAAGCATTTATATATGTATTCGTATATCTATTTTTTATACATGAATATATAATCCTAAATTTATTTATAATTGTGCACAATAAAATTTCGTGGCTTCTTTCAACAGGTTGCATGAATACAATTATGATATTTATTTTATGTGTTAAAATCACATACATTTGTATTTAAGTTAACGATTCATGATGATTTACATCTTTATATATTTTAAGGGTATGATTACACATTTAAAAAATATCATTGATTATCCACATCTCTCTTTCTCCCATTATGTGTATGATCTAAAAAGGATTAAGATATGATAACGCCTATATATGTATCGGTCCATTTTCATCATAGTTGAAGCAATCCATCTCCAACAAGTTGGTTTTCTTTGCTTTTAATGGTAGATCCGGTTGGATTGCTGAATATGATTTTATGTCACATCGTTATATTTTATATATAGTAGAGTTTTCAATATAAAACAATAAAACATTTTCCCACATTAATTAGGGTCGGCTACCTAGATTCTGTGTCTCCATTCAGATATATCTTGTATCATTCTCGAGCTTAGATCCAAAAAATTATGATCCCTTTGTACAGTCTCATTCCAACACTGTTGGGCCTTCTTCGCCCTCTCTTAGTCGGTTCAACATCCCAAAACTCGCATTTCCTAACCAATGCATCAACTGACCTCTTTCGCAAATGGCCAAACCACTTTAAGCGGTTTCTCGCATCTTATCCTCGATCGGAGCTACAACAACCTTCATTCGGATTGCATCATTCCGAATCTGATCTTTACGTGTGTGTCCAAACATCCACCTTAACATTTTCATTTCTGCTACTATCATTCTCTGCACATGTCTATGGTTCACAGGCCAACATTTAGATCCATAGAGTATAGCATGTCTCCCTGATATTTTGTAGAACTTTCCTCTGATTTTCAAAGGAATTTTCTTATCATAGAGAACAACAGAGGTTCCTCTCCACTTTAACCAGCCTCATTTATTCTATTAGTAACATATCCATCAGTTTTTCCATCATGTTGTAAAATAGATCTAGGTATCTAAAAGAATCGCTCTTCTAAATGTTATCATCACCAATCTTCACCTCGATTACTTCATCATTGCTTCCATCAAAAGTGCACTCCAAGTATTCAGTCTTGGTTATACTTATACGAAATCCTTTAGTCTCCAATGCATGTCTCCAGACCTCAAGCTTCTCATTCACTCCATTCCGAGTCTCATCAATCAATACAATATCATCTGTAAATAATATATATCAAGGTATCACATCTTGAATGTGACTTGTCAACTCGTCCATAATTAAAGTAAAAAGAAATATACTTAAATTTGAACCTTGATGTAAACCAATGTTTATGTTAAAATAGTCAGTCTTCCAGACTGGATCCTTACACAAGATAAAGCCATACATGCATATCCTTGATGAGGTTAATGTATATGACATGTACTTGTCTCTTCTCCAAAACTCTCCACAACATCTCACATGGGACAAAATCATAAACATTCTTCAAATCAATAAATCATATGGAGCCTTTTCCTTTAAGCTCTATAAATCTCCATTGTTGAGCGACTTGGCACGAATCTGAATCGGGTTTTCTTTTACATTAGAAACTTGCCTCAACCTTCTTTCGATCACATGTTCTCAAATTTTCATAGTGTGACTAATTAGCTTGATACCTCTATAATTTGAACAATCCTAAATGTTTCCTTTATTCTTATAAAGAGTCACCACTATACTTTTCCTCTAATCTTCAGGTATTTTCTTGCTTCGTCAAATAAAATTGAATAAATTTGTAATCCAAGTCAAACCACGCTTACCTAAAACTCTCCATATTTTCATAGGAATGTCATCCGGTCCTACACCATTTCCAGGTATCATAACCTTCAAAGGCTCATCTACTTCCTTTCTTTGTATTTGTTTATAGCTTGCACGGTTCAAGTAACTTTCATTACTAGCTAGATCGCCTAAGGTGATCTCTTTATTTCCTTTCCCAATGAAAAGCTTATGAAAATAATGCTTCCATCTAGTCTCTATATCCTTTTGGATAACAAGTGCATGACCTTCCTCATCCTCAATGCATCTCACTTGAAAAAGGTCTTTGGTCTTTCTTTCTGTTGCTCTGGCCAATCTGAATATATCCTTTTGGCCCTCCTTAGAGTTAAGATTTGTGTATAAAACTTCATAAGCTTTTGACTTAACTCCGCTTACAACCTTCTTTGCTTCCTTCTTTGATATTTTGTAGTTTGTGATAGTTTCCTCTGTTCTATCCTTAGACATATCTTTAAAGCACACTCTTTTAATTTTGAACTTCTCTTGTACCCCTCCACTCCACCACCAAGCCTCCTTTTGACCTAGAGCTCCTTCCTTTGATTCACCTAATATCTCCTTGATTACCCTTCAGATACAAGATGCTACCTGCCTCACACATCTTGTTGTACTTCTACTACAATCCCAAGGTAAGTCTTCTAAAACCTTCTCCCTAAAACTTGATTACTTCAGTTGAAAATTCCACCGTCTAATTCTAGTGATCTTGGAAACCCTCCTTTTCTGTACCAGCTCTTTTATTTGCACATTCATGACTAATAAACGATGTTGGGTTGTCAAACTCTCTTCTGGGATTACTTTGCAGTCTTTGCAATACAACCGATCTCTTGTCTTCTACGCAAAGTAATATATTTCTGTTCTGATCGGGCCACTCTTAAATATTCCCCCTCTTCTTGAAGAGAATGTTTGCTATGAAAAGATTATAAGTTATTACAAATCCAGAATGATTTTCCTTCTTCATTTCTATCCTCAAAACCATGGCCCCCCTGAACACTAACATACCCTGCAACATCCTTTCCCACATATCCATTAAGATCTTCACCCAGGCAAATCATCTCTATTTATGAGATTTCTTGCAAAATCTTATCTAGATCCTCTCAAAAAGCTAGTTAAGTGCTTTCATCTAAACCAATTGCGGTGCATAAACTGAGATAATATTCAGGATTTCTTCTTCAAGCATCAATTTTAGTAAAATAATCTGATCTCTGAATCTTTGCATCTCAATCACACAGTCCTTCAAATCCATATGAACAACCACTCCCACCTTGTTTCTACATTTATCTTTACTTGAATACCAAAGTTTAAAGCATGTCTTCTCAATCTCCCTTACTTTCTTTTCAACTTATTTTATCTCTTAGACATATAGTATATGAATCTTCATTCTTTCCATCATATGTACTACCTCCATTGATTTGTCAGTCAAAGTGCCAATATTTCAACTACATATCCGCAACTTCCTTTGCAATCTCTTTTGAACTAACTTCTTTCTCGCATGCATCCATCATGCGAGAATCTTTTCAAATTTTAGACTGCATCCAGGCGACGATGCAACAAAACTAGCTTATTTACCCGCAAGCGTTCATCATGCGAGAACCCTTGCAAATTTTGAACTACATCAGGGCAACGATGTAGCGGCCCTTACCAATTTTTCGTTGGATTTGGACGATGCAACGTGCCGCAAGAAGGTAACGCCTCAACGAAATCTAAATGTTTGCTTAAATCCATGTTGAAAAGATCCGACTGTCTTGATGCAACTTTCTAAATAATATTTTACAAAATACTATTTAGGAAGTTGTCTCAAACTATTTTACGATGGCTATCGGCTACCTAGCGCGACCCTCCTCAATTACTCGAGCTTGGAATCGGTCATGGTTGAGTAATATAGTAGAGTTTTATTGAGATAAAATTATAATGTAGATATTTTATTATGAAAAGAATGCAATGATTATATGTAACATACATTTTCACACAATGACACGTAAGATATTGTCAAATTACACAACTCTTATGATCTTCGCAACTACACCATCCCATAACCCCTCTAATCTAATCGACTCTTACGTTACAACTCTTGGGCATGTGATATATGCTAAATAGAGGTATATTAAACAGTTGACATTGTAATTACGAATATTATTGGGATAGCCGTATATCAGGACAGGACTTCATTCATCATGGTACAAAAATCCGATTCTGATATTGATAAGTGTTATTGTTAGAAAATTAAGTTTGATATTGGCTCTGATTCTGCTCGTTAAAAGTTTGATTTAAATTGCTAGTAAGATAACGTCTCCCCCCCTCCAAAACTAGAATGCTTTGACGAATTCTTTTTTTAACAAATCGTAAAAGAAATAGAAGTTGAGTTTGACATGACTGCTAGACAAAAAGTAATTTTCCGATGTTTACAAGCTGAACATGCTCAAGATTTCCTTCTTGCCATTCCTATTGAGGAGCTTGCAATGCATGTCACCCATTGAATACCATACTATTCTCAAGTACTGCCTCATGATTCCTCTACTCACAACCGACGAGGCTTGCCCAAAATGCAACAGATCTTGCTTAGATGATTTCGGGGAGCATGTCGTTCATTGTCGCGAACTTTCAGGTTTTAAGGCATGATTTTGTCAAGAATGTCCTTTTTGATGTACCCAGATATGCAGGGGTTGTTTCAAAAAAAGAAGCATCGGTGAATTTTCTGACTGATCCATAGGAGGGGAGATTGACACTAAATCAACAGATGTTTTAATATTTGGATGTGTTGGAGGAAAACATGAGTGTGTTAATTTGATTGGAGTTTCTCCATTAATGGATCCGATAAAGAGTGATTTTGTTGCGGGATATACTGTACAAAAAGCTGCCTCAGTTAAAGTAGTTAAGCATGAGAAGGCTTGTATTGACAATTAACATGTATTCATCCCCTTTGGTTTTGATAGATTTTGGTTCTTGGCAAGTGAAGAAGTGGAGCTCCTAAAGAGGGTCTAAAAATTATGCATAACAATATTATGATTCCTATTTCTATGAATGTTGTGTTTCGAAGGATTGAATTTGTCATCCAAAAGGAATTGGTGATGCAGTTTGTTGCCCGTCTCCCATCAATTTATGTATAATGAGTAGATTAAGATTATTTCTAAATAAATATTCATTCAGTTTTTTCATTATAAAAAGGATTCGGTTTGTAAATATATGAACCCAACCTGAACACAAATTATGCTAGATTAAATAAACGAACCGAACCTGAACACATGTTTAGGCTCAATTAAATAAACAAATCGAACCTAAAAATTGTAGGCTTCACTCAGGTTCGATTCTTTAAGAGTTTGATATACACATATTTACAAATCCTTGTCTGGATAAATGAATCTTATTTCGGGAATCAGGATAAGTTGGTTTTGTCCAAGGATAAGTGGACTTTCTTTAGAGATAAGTGAATATTTGCGAAATAAGTAGACTTTATCTCAATATAAACTTTCCCAAGAAAAATGATCACATCGTGGTGACTATATCCATTATCCATATGTCGAGTACTTTTCCCGTCCGTATCCCTCAAATCAACAGAACAAGTATAAATCTTATTTATCCTTTATCTCTACCTTATTACTTATTACTCACCTGAACGAATATAAAAAATACTATAATTATTTTTTTAAAGAGATGAATCGTTATTAATATTTTTTTCAAAGAGGAAGAAGAGTTAGATAAATAAAAAATTGAATGGAATAATTATTCTAATTATATACATATTTACATTTCTTTTCTTTTCGTTCCTTTCATCAGAAAATTCTCAAGTTTATATGCTTAGATTCGATTCGATTAAATAGAGGTACGATTCATGCTCAGTTCAAAAATAAATGAATCGAGCTTGAACACAAGTTTAGGCTCAATTAAATAAACAAACCAAACCTAAAAATTGTAGGTTCGCTCAGGTTCGATCGATTTACACCTCTATTGATGATAGGGTAATCTAACAATGATTCAAGGATATTACATGTAGACTAACATTGGAATATTACTTCTCATTATTAAATTACCAAGTAACTATCTTTTGAAAGTACAATATTAAATCCAAATTATACCACCACTGAGGTCATCAAACCAATCAAAATTAAAGTGGATTATACTCAAAGAAAAACTCCCTCCCCATTCTTTATATAACGAATGCGGAGATGAACGAACACAAATATATTTGTATTCACTTTCATCTCTTCTTGAGGGTTATGCAGAGCCCAGGACCAAGTCCATTTAACATAGTAAACTCTGAGCATGATCAAGTTCAAGAAAAAATCTATTAAAATACAAATAAAACCTAAGCATGGCCTAAGGCTAATTAATGGGTTGGATTTGTGTCGGGGACCGATCCAAACTACTTATGAATCTAACAAAAACACTTGTGAATCATCTAACGCTCATCTTCTAATGACTGTGTCATCAACAACATAATTTCATATTATTTATCAAAAAGGACAAAACTCCATTTCTCTCGTATATTCTCTTATTTATACTCTATTAGGGAAGCGTTATACCCCAACCCTTCTAATTTGTTGCAGAAAAGGCCTTCTGAATCTGAGGTCTACTTAATACAATATAATAGGTTCATATGCACTTTAAGTTGAATGGGAAATTAATACCAATAATATTTTTTAAGAAAAAAAAATAAAACGCGCATCATTCAGCTTCTACTATATCTTTTTTCCATTGTAAATTATAATGATCAAGGGAGCCGGACTTTCTCGAACCGTCATTGATGAAAGTCCAACTCAAAAAATCATATGGGCCTATATTTTGACCCAAGTTTAACCATTTCAATTTTGAAATGGGGTCGAACTTGGTTGAAATGGTCAAGTTTCTAATCAAGTCAAGCCAACCTAGCCCAATGCTCATCTGTGCGTGATAATAATGTATCATAATATTATAATATAACATTACGTTGAATTCTTCAACCCACACCTTATCCTAGTATGGAGTAGACGAAGAATTTGTAGAAGTAGACATTTGCCATCCTCATTGTCTTCACACTTAAGCTTTAAAACTTTCCTCCTTTCCGTCGAGTAGTATCTACTTTTACCATTTTACCCCTCTGGTTGGTTACATATACTTGCTGGGCCTCTAGTCCTTTTCAACATTGCAAAGTCGGTATTCGATATTCAATCAAGCATGTCATTGAATAAAATCTATTCAGTTTGTGAATCGAAATTTATCTAATTTATGTATATAAATACACATTATTTTAAGTAAAAAATATTATGTCATAATATTTTATTCTTATATATTTGTGTTGATCATTATTAGTCAACATTATAAAAGCACCAATTTAAAATAAATGTTCCACAACCAACATATACGTGTTCAAGTGTGTGCATGTACATGTGTGCACTGGTCGATTAGTCAATCGATTAATCGAAGCTACCATTATATCAACATACCAACTAGTCCGCCTAGTCGACCGACTACCTACGCCGAAAAAGATATTTGAAGAAAGAGTTGATGAGTCCATATGCTCTCATCATTTCAAAGTTATAAGTCCCATGAATATTAAATATTAATAGTACAACTTGCAAGATTTCGAGCAATGTTTTTCAAACCAAATCGGACACCGGACTAGAAACCTTAAAGAAACGGTCAGATCAACCATGTAATCAACCTGGTTCAATCGGATGATGATGTCGTCATTAATTACATTTGTATTAAACTGGACCGGTGAGAAAAAAAGTAGTTGAACCGACTAACTAAACCGAAATGAAACAAATTTTATACAAAATATACACTTAAACATATTTGAGATAGAAATAAAATACATAGACAATGTATATATTTCACACTATACATGAAATATTTTTTTATGCACATCATATATGTTATTTTGGACTAAATGCTCTATACCATAATAGTAGTTTCATTATATTTAAAATCCATTGTATGCAAAAGGTTGTGTTAGAATAGATAGCTAGGCATTTGAAATATACAACCAAAGATCATGCCATTTTTAGCATTATTTCTAAATAAAATAAAAAGTAAATGACCTAATTAAACCGAGTTAAAAATAAAGATTGAACTGATGGGTTTATTAAATTTGAGCACTCGGATTAACTGACAAGAATTGATTAATTGGACTGGTCCAGACACGATTCACCGATCAGACTAACTAGTCCAATCCGGTTAGATTTTCAAAATATTGATTTCGAAAGACCATTTCGATTTATGCGATGCACCAATGCTATGGATTGATATTACAAAAAGCGACTCTTATTACATCTAAATCTATTTTTAAATATAGAACAAATGCCTCTTAATAAAGTTAGTATCGAGAGTATCCATGATATTTACATTTTGTCATATATTTTTTAACCATTATTTCAGCGTTGGAGTTTGATATAATTAATTTGAATAATTTATATCAAGAATATGCAACCTAAAGAAGAATAAGAGGGTACATGATTTAGACGGATAGAACTCTTTATTTATCGGACTTGTTATTAATTTCTCAGAATAATATGTACTCTTGCATGCAAGACCCTGTGAATATAAAATATAAATATATAGCCCAAAAATATATCACATATATGCAATGACAAGAGATAAAGATCTACCGTGACAGTCAGAGAGAACATCCAATTAAAGGCGAACCTCATACATCTATATCTATGTGCTTTCTGATTATCTTGCTTCCTTGTTCGTTTATGTTTGTGTGTTTGGATGCGGGATAGCAATGAATGTATGTATGTACGTACGTATCATGACAGAGAAGTAAATCACAAACATGTTTGCTCTTGATTAACCGATCTCACTTAATGTAGCAGAATAGCAACTAGGAGTGTAATAAGGTCGCAACTTCGTTTCAAGCCACCAGACTCCAATCATGTGCATTGGGATTCCTTGAAGCCCGTCTATTCAACCCGACACTTTGCAGAGCTCATTGTGTGTGTAGACTTGTTCTGACCTGACTACTGAGGCGACCTGAATAGGATTCTTGTGGAACTTGAGGGTGATAACAGGAGAAAATTAAGGGTCGTATTAATCCACAAGGTGGATCAACAGTCGATGCGTTGACCGCTCAATAATCCCCAATCAGTCAACAATTAACCCACGATAATAAATCAAGCAATGAAATCTCAAAAATATAGAGTTAAGATTTATTATAACTCTACATGCAAATGTGTATAGGTATAGGTACAAATAGAGGTCGAACATTGGGAGCGAACGGTTGGGAGTGAAAATAATGCACAAAATTATTCAATCCTTTTCTTGTCCATGTTATTGTTTTTGTGGGTTTTTAATTTTTTTATTTTAATTTTGATCTTCATAATTTTTATTTGATTTTTAATTTCCAGATTTTATTTTTTTATTTTTTTATCTTTTTATATTTTCTTTTTATATAAAAACAATATAACCAATATAAGGCTTTATTTACACAATACATAAAAATATAGTTATAAATACTATTAAATATAACTAAAAATCATAAAAAATTTGTCTTTGATATTTTTATATTTTTCTAATGTTTTTGTATTTTTCCAGGAATTTTTTGCTAATTTTTATGAATTTTTAAAGTAAAAAATATCCCAAATATGGAATCAATAAATAATCAGAAACTAATTTGGGTTTTAAAAATAGAAAATAGGTTCCAAAATTACCCAAATTAATTTTAATACATCAATAATATATAGATAATTATAAAATAGGAAGACACATCTTTGGTATTTTTGAAGAATTTTTTATATTTTTTAGGATTTTGGAGCTTCTTGAAATTTTTACATTTTCTTTTTCTATTTTAGGGGTTTTTTTCTGGACTCAATAAATGTCAAAATATATCATATGTATTATTTTTATAATTACTCAAAAGTATTTTCTATTGTTTTTGTATTTTATACTTTAAACATGGATTAAGTGCTCCTTTTTCATTTTTAATAAAGGGATAAATGCTTAAAAATTGCCAAATAAATGCAGGGCATGAATCTACAGGGCATGAAGCATCTATCCTAATTTTTGTTGTTTTTAGGAGCTATGTAGCTATTTATAATAATTAGATAAAAGTCACAAAAATAAACAGCCTAACAGGGTTATAACTGTAAATAAAATAAAAGATAGGAAGCTATGTGAAAAATGCCAACGTAATAAAATATTTATTTAATTTTTAAAGGCTATTTTACATTATACAAAAACCGCCAGTGTACTTTGTGCAAAATTTCCAACGTCACGTGAGGACTGCACGTGACGATGAGAGGGACCAAAATGTAATTAGCAAAGGTTCGAGGGCTTTTTTGCAAATCCTTATTTATTTACAACGTAATATTTTATTTATAGAATTAATAATACAATACAAAAAAACTAGGGGGAGTGCAATTTATCCCTTAAAGCGCTGGATCCAACGATGTTGAAGGATTGACTTGACACGTGGCGCCCATCCAACAGCTGATGACGGTTCACGGATCAACGGTAAAGATTAGATCACTTAGCGTGATCCGACGGCTGGGCTCTGGAAGATCCGACGGTCCTGGCTTGATCTGGCACCACCTTCTTCATTCGACGACAGAGAAGTAAGGAGGAAGAACATGGAAGAAGGCCGGAGCGGCCGAACTTCCCCGCCTCCGATCTCCCTTCTCCAACGTCCTTCGAGGCTTCAAGGTGGCGCTATCTGCTCCTGGTGAGGTGTTCTAGCTGCTGTAGGTATCAAGATCGGCAAAGCTTCACCAAAGCGCCACCAGTTGGTCGGCGAAGTTGCGGCGCTCCAGGAACCTCCGTCAATGTGTCGAATCTGGCTCCTGGCGCTTGCAAACGTGCCTAACCTGCAGAGGAGAACACTACGGCCCGAGGGGAGATCCCTCGACCATGAATGAAGCGACATTAGCACAAAAAAATGGGTGGGAGCTCCGACGAACTTCGAATCGGGATGTCTAAGCTAACTCTATGGCCTAAGGATTACACTAAATGCATGAATAAAAAGCTGAGATAAAAATCTACATAGAAATGTAGAATGCACAGTTCTAACCTGGCTGTTTGGCCAAGGAGCAGGACCACGCCGGGGCACGATCGTGGGTACACCTCCGCCATCCTTGAGCCACTGTGGAGCTCAGGGGACCTCCCCCTGTCACGGGGATGCACTATATCTCGAGATCCATGGGCTCTAGGACGATGAAAATGACCAAAGAATAGAAGGAAGGCTAAGGTCATTATTTACAGACATGCTCGAGTAACCTTATTTACCGGTCGATAATGAGGAGTTTATGATATATACAATGGATTGAAATGCCTGGCGTGGATGTACAATGATTAGCGGACATTTTGTCTGAAGGGCACAACGACGATTGATGGATGGTTCGCCCGCGAAAAAAGGCGGAAAAGTGGGGATTGAATAGGTCCGCATCAAATCAGACCTGGGAGGGACAATTGACCAAGGGTTAACGCGAGCCGCGTCCTGAATGGTCCACCTAAGACCACTACAGGACAAAACAGGGTGTTTATTAAAGAATAATTAATTAAAAATAGAAAAATGATTTTATTATTTTCGACTATAAAATAGAAAATGTTTATTATTTTATGTAGTGTTTTATTGTGATTTTTATTTTTTTTTGACGTATTTTATTACAACTTTCTTTCTAATAGCTTATTTATAGGTATATTTACCTGTATTTTGTACATTTTTATTTTTATTTTATATTTTGTTTTATTTTTTTATTATTTTATTTTATATATTTATAACTTATTTTTTGAGTACATAAATATATTTTTATTTTATTTTTATGATGTTATTTGTACACTTAAATAAATATGTAAGTATACTGTGTAGGTATATTCATAGGTATTTTACCTATATTTTGTGTACAACAACAACAACAAAGCCTTTTCCCATAATTCAAATCTATCTTGGGTCAATCCCGGGCTTATATCCATAAAAGTAAGATCCCTTCGTATAGTTTCTTTCCAACACTTCTTGGGCCGTCCTCGCCCTCTCTTTACCGGCTCAACATCCCAACACTCGCATCTCCTAACTGGTGCATCAACTGATCTTCTTTGCAAATGACCAAACCATCTTAAGCGGTTTTCTCGCATCTTATCCTCGATCGGAGCTACACCAACTTTATTTCTGATTGCATCATTCCGAATCCGATCTTTACGTGTGTGTCCACACATCCACCTTAACATTTTCATTTCCGCTACAGTCATTCTCTACACATGTCTATGGTTCACAAGCCAACATTCAGATCCATAGAGCATAGCAGGTCTCACAACTGCTTTGTAAAACTTTTCTTTAATTTTTAAAGGAATTTTCTTATCATAGAGAACAACAGAGGCTCCTCTCCACTTTAGTCACTCTGCATTTATTCTATTAGTAACATCTCCATCAATTTCCCCATCATGTTGCAAAATAGATCCCGGATATCTAAAAGAATCTCTCTTCCGAATGTTATCATCACCAATCTTCACATTGATTCCTTCACCATTGCTTCCATCAAAGGAGCGCTCCATATATTCTGTCTTAGCCCTACTTATACGAAATCCTTTACTCTCCAACTCATGTCTCCAAACCTCAAGCTTCTCATTTACTCCATCTCTAGTCTCGTCAATCAAGACAATATCATCAGCAAATAACATACACCAAGGTAACTCATCTTGAATGTGACTTGTCAACTCGTCCATAATCAAAGTAAAAAGAAATTGACTCAAAGCAGAACCTTAATGTAGACCAATGTTGATGTCAAAATAGCCTGTCTTCCCAGACGGGATCCTTACACAAGATAAAGCCCTATCATGCATGTCCTTTATGAGGTTAATGTATAGGACAAGTACTTGTCTCTTCTCCAAAACTCTCCACAATATCTCTCGTGAGACAGAATCATAAGCCTTCTCCAAATCAATAAAGATCATATGGAGGTTCTTCCTTTTAGCTATATAAATCTCCATTGTTCTCCTCAGCAAATGGATGGCTTCAATAGTTGAGCGACCTGGCATGAATCCGAATTGGTTTTCTTTTAAGTTAGAAACTTACCTCAACCTTCTTTCCATCACGCGTTCCCAAATTTTCATAATGTGACTCATCAGCTTGATACCTCTGTAATTAGAACAATTTTGAATGTCTCCTTTATTCTTATAAAGAGGCACCACCATACTCCTTCTCCAATCTTCAGGCACTTTCTTGCTTCGCCAAATAACATTGAATAGATTCGTAAGCCAAGTCAAACCACACTCACCTAAAACTCTCCATACTTCTACAGGGATGTCATCCGGTCCTACACCTTTCCTAGGTCTCATAACCTTCAAAGCCTCCTCTACTTCCTTTCTTTGAATCCGTCTATAGCTCGCATGATTCAAGTAACTTTCACTACTAGCCAGATCACCCAAAGTGATCTCTCTATTTCCTTCTCCAATGAAAAGTTTATGAAAATACTGCTCCCATCTAGTCTCTATATCCTTCTGAGTAACAAGCACGCGACCTTCCTCGTCCTTAATGCATCTCACTTGAGAAAGGTCTTTGGTCTTTCTTTCTCTTGCTTTGGCCAACCTGAATATATCCTTCTGGCCCTCCTTAGAGTTGAGATTTTTATACAAAACTTCATAAGCTTTTGACTTAGCTTCGCTTACAGCCTTCTTTGCTTCCTTCTTCGCTATTTTGTAGTTTGTGATAGTTTCCTTTGTCCTATCATTAGACATAGTCTTAAAGCATGCTCTTTTAATTTTTAGCCTCTCTTGAACCCCTTCACTCCACCACCAAGCCTCCTTTCGACCTATGTTTTATGTATTCCATTTTATTTTAATGTGTTTTAATGAGTTTTATTTTAATTTTGTATTTTAATAGAATATGCATGATATTTACAATTCTATGAAAATATGAAAGAATAAAAGAATTAAAGAATGTATTTCCCTTTTATTTATATACATGTAGAACATAGGTATTCCATCTATGTTTTTACATAGATTTATTTTATTTTACATTTCCATTTTCATTTTATTCTCATTTTAATATACACATATGTTATACATAATATTTACAAAATTGTAAAAATATGAATTTGCAAAAATAATGAATAATGAATAAAATGAATATTATAATCAGTAAAATGTACAATAGGGACCCAAAACCTAACTTCTACATAATAACTCAAAAAATGTAAAACCACCGACATTAAATAGCTCTGAAAAGTTATATACAATTAGAGGTGATTTTGCTATGTTTTGAGTTTTATGGAAAAGATATGGGTCTGTGAAGTTTGGTTTCTGGCTTTTCATTCTGTGTACAAAATGCACACTGTGAACTATTTTTGTGCAAACTCAATTTTGTATTTTTATTTACATTATTATCTACAACTTTCATGTACATGGTTTCTTCATTTGATGAATAAATAATAAAGAATAAAATAGGTGTCAAGATACATAATTAATGAATAAATAAATGAGGTATTTGTTGTATTTTTGGCCCTTATCTCGCCCTACTTTATTCCTTGTCGACCAACTCCATTCTGGACATGATCTCAGGGTTAGGGTCTTAAAATATTTTCAATATTTTATTCCCTTTTCTTTTCTTCTCTTTATTCTATAATTTTAGCATTAAAAACCTTATTTTGTATGCAATAAATACAATAAATAATGAATGCTATTATGTACAAATTAATGCTATTTACATGCATTTGCTGAGTTTTTAAGGTCAAAATGATAGAATAAAGGTGATGAAATGGAGATTCATCAGAGGGTTATTAGGTTTTAAATCCATTTCCCATTAAGGTTCCACTACACTAATAAGCCAAAGGTATGTCCGACCTCCATACTACAATTTTATGAAGATAAGTTTAATGCTCAATGTTGTACTAAGTTCTTTATTTTTCCTTTATTCTTTTCTTTTTCTTTTATTCATTTATTCTTTTAAACAAGTGTTTTCTAAGGGACTAGCAAAGATTTAGCATAGGGGGATGAAATATCCCTTATAAAACACCTGTATATATATCAATAAATCCATCTTCTTATTAAGCAACATCTTTATGTAAATAATGTATATTTTAAACTAAAATCAAGAAATAAAAAAATAAAAGAAAAATAAATAAAATAAAAGACTGTATATATGTAATAAATACATGCTTAATCAAACCCCGAGAGAAGGTCAAGACTTGACCTAATTGATAAGGAATAAAGTAGAGGGAGATAAGACCTGACCAGAAAATACTTGATACATGTATATATTCTGTACTTGTCTAATATTATCTATATTTACATTATTTTATTCATCATAAAATCCTTTGTAAATACCATTATTTCTTCTTGAAATTTGTGAATAAAATCCTCTTATAAATAATAAAAATAATTGCAATTAAAATCTGTATATATTGTAATCGCTCTCAAAATGCCACATCGTTCAAACTTCCAAGATCATTATCTTCTCCGCCTGAACTCTAAATTCATCAAACTCACTTTCATTGTACTCCAAATTAAATATTCTTTAAAATGAAGGTATTTTCAAAAAAATTCAAAATTAATGAGTGAAATGTGACCAATTGGGGTATTACTGTATATTATACTTATATATACACTCTATATATTACTTAATCATTTATATTCTTTTGAATAATTGTGAATATCATATTTTTAAATATATGTAAGTATTGTATTTAACTTACATAAAATACAAATAAAAATAAAAAATCCAAAATTAACAAAAATAAAATCATGTATATACTGTATATTTACCATCATGTATATAATGTATCTAGACCTATTTAATTAACCTAAGTAATTAACACCTAAAAAAAATAAAAATATCACTAAAATTCTTGTAAAATATTGTAAATAAATAAGACATTAACTTATGTATACGCATATATAAATAAGTAACTAAAAATCAGTATATTATATATATATATGTAAGTATACCTATAAATAACACTTTATATTTATTTTAACCCTTGTAATTATATTATTTATTAATAAAAAATCACTAAAGTTAACTTCAAACTATTCCCAATTTTGTTTAACATTATGTAATTGAATAAATTTATTTTCTATTTTTATCAAATTATTTAACTTTTATTTACAGTTTTGTCACATAGCCTAATTTATTCGCATCTCCGGCACGCCTTGATTAGTCAAACCAGGATATGTTGATCCGGGTCAACTCCTCATTCACGCCCCTTTTCCTCGCTAAGCTCGCGCCACTGTTACTTCATCCAATTTTCGTATGCGCTCTAATCCATAACTCCTCCTACTCCCTTCTCCGATTCTTTTGCCTATTCAAATCTCATCCTCACCAACACCTTAGATCCACCCAGAACATCTTTGATCTCGCCCCGTTTCAAAATTCAAACTTGTCTGAATCAATCATATAAATACCAGCCCTCCACCGCCGGTGACTTCTTAGTCCGACTTTCGCCCAAATTTTTGCCCGCGATCGATTCCCAGAGATTGTTGTAGTGATAGAGCAGTTGCTCTTCGATTTGGAGTGCAAGATTTTGAGAGAAAGCTGTGATTCACCTACGTCACCATCGAGCTCCACCGCACGTCTCCACCTCTCCACCACATCGTAGATTGAGGCGTTTTCCTGTCCTCTTTCTTACCCATAAGTAACATAGGTATCTCTTCTTTGATTCAATCTTTCTTTTCCGCTTTAATTTCGTCTTAATCATCTAGATCAGATCCTTTTCATCCACCTCCGATCTGTAAAATCAGAGGAGCTCCGAACACCCAGATCAACTTCCGACCACATAAAACACCTCTGCCATACTGATAAATAAGGAATTGAGAGCGGTCGTATTGACTCACAAGGCGAGTCAACAGTTGGTATCGTGACCACTACAGAATCCCGTGTAAAATCAACAATTAACCCACACTAGAAGTATCAAGAAATGACTAGCAAATGTGAAGTTAAAATTTATTTTTAACTCTGCACAAAAGATGTATAGAGCAAGTATGCAGAGAGTTCGAACACAGGGAGCAAGGCAGAATAGATCAACAAGTGTGTGTGTGTGTGTGAATGTGATGTGATTGTCTTCACTATGCAAAGCAAATGTTTTTGTGGGTTTTAATTTTTATATTTTTATATTTTTTAATTTTTAATTTTGTATTTTGGTTTTCTTTTTACTGATTTTGTAGTTTCTTTTTATATTTTATAATTTTTATATTTTCTTTTTCAATGTAGGGATATATATATACAATATAAGACAAGAGGGGATAAGGTATTTATAAAAATAGTGAAAGATGCTCAAAAGTGGGGAAATAAAATCTTTTTGGTCTTTTTAGAGTTTTCTACTATTTTTCTGATTTTTGGGAGTTTTTCAAAAAGTTTTTGGTATTTTTAAATATCAAAATAAGGGAAAACAATGGACTAGGTTGCTGGCCGAAATCAAAATGAGGGTGAAAAATACTAAACTGTACCCAAATTTCTCAAATTAATTTTAAAATATAGACAATAAAATTAGGAAGACACATCAACTGAGTTTATAATTTTCTGACTTTTCTAGGATTTTTTAGATTTTTTTTGAAATTTTTAAGTGTTTTCTAATTTTTAAGGTTTTTACTTTGAAAATTTTAGTGGTTTTTGGACTGACATTAAAATATGATAAGTCAAACAAAATATTTTTTTGGAATTTTTCAAATTTTTTTTTAATTTTTATGGATTTTCTAATGCAAACAGTATGAAAAATGCATATTTTTGATTTTTTAATAAATATGATAATGCAATAAAAATGCAATGCAAAAATGTGGCGTGAAAATACAAGTCAACAGGATCTTAAATAAATTTTTGTAGAATTTTTGGGCTTTTAGAAATGCATGAAATAAGTATAGAAAGCAAGCAAAAATCTGTGGCCTAGCAAGGGTATTTATGTAAATAGACAACAATCCAAGGGCACACGTGCAATTTTCCAACAAAATAATACACTGAATATTTAATTTAATGGACCAATCCCAAATCACAAAACCCGCAGGGGTAAACGTGCAAAAACACCTAGGTCACGCGCGCTGGGCACGTGAACCTGGGAGGGGTATAACTGCCACTATCCAAAAATCGCGGGTTCATATTGCAAAAAGTCCATAAATATTATATTTCAATTTAAAGTTTTTGGGCTAAAAACAAATACGAAAACTCCCTGGGTCACTCCAGCAAAAGTGCCTAGTCACGTACACGAGGCACGTGACCAGGCAGGGTTCAAAATGGAGTTACGACAGAACCTGGGGGGTGAGTGCAAAAGTTACAAAAACATATAACTGCCGAGGAATGTTTGCAGTTCTGTTATTAAATATAAAAAGCGCGTCAGGTTGATAGTGCAAAATACCCAATGCGGGGGCGCATCTAACGGCAGGTGAGAAGTCACTTAAGCCACACGTCAACGCGGCGTTGCCCGATGCCCCTTCGATTCGACGCCCAGAATTAAATGAGCTTCTCGCGATGGACGACTCTGAGCGCTTGTGATCCGACGGTATCTGCTTATCCAGGAGAACACGGTCAAATCAACGGCGGCGGAGGCATCAGGATGAACTCGTCAAGAACAGGTCCCCGACGAGCTATAGGATGGCGTAGCACACTCCTCCGGCTGAATCGAGAGCTCCAAAATGGCCGGCTGAACTCCTGCGACGGTCTTCTAGCTCCTGGTGGCGGCAAAAGGGCGCGAAATGCACCAGAACTCGCCGGAGGGGAAGGAGGAGGAAAGCACCTCGGCGAAGTCCCAAAATCGCTCCCAGGTTCCTTGAAGGCACGAGACCTGCAAAAATAGTTACGAGAGTGCGCGGGCACATTGCCGCGCACCTCCAAGCGGCGATGGATGGTGGGAAATGGTGAGGGAAAAGCTCGCCGGAGCAAGCTCCGGCGAGATGGCTGTGAAGGGTGACAGATTAATTTCAAGCGAAAATGAGAATGGCTTGATGGTCCTACTGCAACGGGAAGTAAAAACAAACAAGAAAAACGAACAAAAAGCAGAGCTCAAAGCTGTGTGCTCGAGGTTGGACCTCACAGCGGCGCAGCCGCCGGAGATGGGTGGAACGCGGTCGGCGAGCCTCGCCGCACCTCGACGGGGATCCGGGGAGTCCATAGGAGTCTCGACCCTCCCTCACCCGAAGGTTTGAAGCCCTCCAAACCGGTTCAAAGTTTGAATGAAGGGTTTGGGTGTGGTTTTGAGATGTGGTGAACAGGGCGTGTAGATCGAGGGATAGCGGGTGGCGCGATGATACAACGCTCGAGGAGAGCTAAGGGCGTGTAAGGTGGTTCCACGAGGAACAAAAGTTCTGAAGACATCGGTAAGAGATGGTGCAAGGCACACTCTCCAAAATTTGGAGAAGATGCCAAAAAAACCATAGCCTGACAGACGCCAGACCTTGGTCAGAGTGTTGACCAAGGTCAACCAAAGGAGGGCTCTGGTTGGTCCACGTGGACCAACCAGAAAATACCTTGGATAAAAAGTCTTACTAATTCATTTTAAAATAATAAATGAATTTATTAATTTTTGGTTATTAAATAAAAAATGTTTATTATTTTATAAACTATTTTATGGTGATTTTTAGTTATTTTTATGAGTTATATTTTTACAAGTTGACTTTTATGCCCTTTATAGGTATAATATCTATATATTTTGTTAATTGATTTTTATTTTGGTATTTTTAATTTCTTTAATTCTATTTATTATTTTATAAAATTATAAAATACTTTTATGCATGTAATTATATTTTTATTTTATTTTTCTGATGTGTTTTGTATATTTAATAAAATAGAAGTATATTTTATATAGGTATAAGTATATGCAGTATACCTATGTATCTTATATACATGTATTTTATTCTGTATTTCTTTTAGGTTTTTATTCTGATTTTTATATACAAATATATTATAAGTAATATTTACATAATTATAAAAATATAAAATTATACAAATAATGAATAAAGAATAAATTGAATATTTTAATCTGTACAAGTGTACTACATGGGTCCAAAACTCAACTTTCAAATTGTAACTTCGAAAAATACGAAACCACCTCCATTAAATAGATTATTTTATGCTATATATAATTAAAGGTGAGTTTGGTACATTTCGAGTTTTTATTTGCAAGATACAGGTCTGGGAAGTTGGAGTTTTGGAATCTTATTCAGACCATAACTTTTTATCTGTGCATTATTTTTTCAGTGAAATCAATTTTGTATTTTTATTTATTAAATTATCTACAACATTCATGTACAAAATTTCTTTATTTGATGTATAAAAAGTGGAACCAAAAATAGGTCCCAAAATTGAATAAAGAATGAATGAAAATATGTATTGTATTTGGCCCTTATCTCCCCCTACTTTATTCCTTGTCGACCTATTCATCAAGATGCCTAGGTCTCGGGGTTTCAGGTCATAAAATATTTACAATATTTTATTCTTTTTCTTTTCTTTTATTTATTCTATAATTTGGCTTTAATTACAGTATTTTATACACCATTTGGATGCACATGCATGAATGTTAAGATGATGGATTTAATGCTATTTACACGCATTTGCTAGGGTTTTTGATGCCAAAATGATAGAATAAAGATGATGAAATGTGGCTTCATCACATACCTTTCTCCACTTCTTCCACCTTCTTCCTCCCTCCAACTCCTCTTATATTTGGGGTTCAGTTTCCATTCCGACCATCCTTCGCCATAGAGCCCCGCTCAAGTTCTTGGAGCAGAGTTCTTCATCACCTTCCAGATCCATGCACTTTTGATTTCATGAAGATCTAACGTGATCAACATATGCGGAACACCCATAGCTACCTTCTGAGCGTGATTTAATGCAGATCAAATGAGAGACGATATAGATTTATCCAGATCAAATTCATAAGAGCTCACATTCGTCCCAGTTCGTCTAGATCACCTCAGGGTCATCAGATCAAGAATGCCTCCTCCTGATTTGATCAGAACTTCGATAAAACCACCAATAGATGATCGTGGATTCAAGCGCTAAGATCTGATCTTCACCCTTCACTCAAGATTCATTTGTAGCCATCAGATCAGACTGCCCGCGCATCTGAGCTGCCCGAGCCACCACGTCACTTAAAGGGAACAATGACACCTTACCTTTTGTCTTTCTTTTATCCGCAAATAAGTCTCTGTGAGGACACACATCATTCTATTTGAATTGAACATTTGCATTTTATGCCTTGGTATTTATTTTATTGCAAACGATTCTTGTTTGGATTGCACGTGTGCATAGCACGTGCTTTGTTGAGTAATTTGCAATATAGAGTACATAATTTTAAGTTATTATTTAGACCTCAGATTTATTTTATTTGCATAAAGGTCCAATCCAGCGGGGCACACGTGCCTGAGCGCATGAGTTTTTGGAAAATTTACATCATTTGCCCGCAGTTTCTTATTTGGTATTATTTAGCTCATTAATATTAGCTCTTTGCAAATTAGTCCTTGTGAATCTGATTATTTATTTTGCATGTTAAAAATAAAATAAAAAATTATCAAAACGTGTCTAAAAATTCCACAAAAATTCATATCATTTCCTATTGCATTCATATTTAATCCATAATTTTTATTTCACATTTTCTTTATTTTTAATATTTATTAAAATTCAAAAATATCATAGAAAAGTCCTATTTGTGCTAACAATTCATAAAAAATAAAAAATCTTCAAAAAAATTCTAAAAAATCATTTGTGCTTGTTTTGATTTATTCTAAATACAATATCCTTTTTTTGCATATTTTCATCTTTAAAAACCATAAAATTGCAAAGCAATCAAAAAATTAAAAATTCATATAAATTCAATTATAAATATAAGAAAATCATAAAATAGCTTTATGAAAAATATAAATAATATCTTTTATTATGTATCTAGTTCATCCATTTTTGTCTTTATTTATTATTTTAAAAATAAAAAACACATGCATTGCATTTTGTTTGCATTATTCACTATTTTTTAATTATTTTTAAAATCTAAATATGTGAAAAATTCTGGAAAATCCTAAAAACTTCAGGAAAAAGTTAAAAAATATAAAAATAATTTTAGTCAGATTTGTGTATTTTTACTAAAATTAAAAATTCCAAAAAGAGTGCATGTCTTATTTATTTATTTTTATTTTAATATTATTTTGCTTGAGAATAAAAAATATATCATTTACAAAATTAAAAATAAAAAATGAAACCAAATTAAAATTATAAAGTAAAATCCAAAAAAATATATAATAGAAAAATCAAAAAGACAAAAACCAAGCATAGTTTGACTTGAGAATTCCATTATTCTTTGCATAGATTTTTTCAATTATTAGAATAATCCTCGAGATTCTTGTAACCTTCCTGAGTGCTATCCTATTTGCTATACATGTATTTTAAATAGTAATTTCTCTTGCTACATTTTACATTTATTTTTGCTTAATAATAACTAATTTTTGTTTGATGCTTCTTTAGGTTGCGACGATAATTGTGATTAATTCAATCAAATAAAAACATAGAGATGTTCGCCTAACGAACTCTCACTTAACCAACCACTCTCCGACTTAGCCCTGACCTCCCTCATTCTCGCACGACACATAGCACCCTATCCCCTCCAACAGTCGGCTGTGGAGGGATGGTTTATCTTCATCGCCCACTACCTTAAAACTGCCCCTCCTATTCCTTCAAATCCTCTTCTCCGCCCTCTGCTCTAGTTGTCCACCCTTCGTGCGAAACTTCTCCTTAACCTTCTTCCCATCCCCATGACAGGGGGAGGTGGAATTAAAGTGTGACCATAGGCTCAAGTCTCCAGTGAGACCCGTGGTCTTATACCATGCCATGGTCACCCCCGACCGTATGAGTTGCTCCTCATGGTTGGGGGAGTTTAGCAAAAAAGAACGAAGGTCGATTTAGACCTCGGCCCAAGCCCTCCATACACATGCTTCCTCTTCAAACCTCCAGGTAAAGTCTTCTCTTCATTTTTTTCTCCAAATTAATTAGGCCCCGCTACCCATTTTCACCTCTAGTTCACCATATCTCCACCATCACCAAACAACTCCCGCCTTCGCACAACACTCCAATCATTGCCTACCTTCCTCTGCAACCTATTCACGTCCACCCCCTTCTTCTCTGGATTGTTCGAGAAGAATCCTTCATGGTCTTCCTCCTCTTTGCTACATGAACCTTCATTTCACTGATTGATCGGAAGCACCCACTGCTTTGGCTATGCCTAACGTAGTTGTAGGACCTCTTCGTCAACGGTTGGAGCTCTGAGGCTCCGTTTGAGAGCACAAGGTCTGGTGATCCACCATGTTCTCCCCAATCAAGTCTTCGATTACCCTCCATCAACTCTCCAACATCTTCATCATCCATCGTCGGAGGTGGTTGGAGCATCAGAGCAACAAGCCAACAACAGATCGTGGGCGGAGCCATGGTGCGATTCTTGAAGCTCCGTTAGAGTGCAGCCGCATTTCGAGGAGATGAGAGCAGCCGGAAGAGCAGACACCGTCTGATGTTTCAGATCGGATGGTCTAGATAAGTTTCGAGCCTCAATCCCCCATCCTCCAACCACGATTGAATCATACCTAGTTCCAAAGCATTGGGACCTACCACCACAGTCTTGAACTCTGTAGACGACCAACCCTAGTTCCAAGCCTCATGGCGCGTATGGTGCGCATGATGAGTTTTGGAGAAATTAAGCCGAAGACCATGGAACTTCTTCAATTTGCGAACAAATCTAGGCATGCGAGCCTCACGTGCATGCCTGGGAAATTTGCGAGGAAGCCTCATAGAGTTTTCTAATTACAAAAAATCCTTTCGAGGAACTTTTTTGTTAAGCATTGTAATTCTTTCATGCATGTTTATCTTTCAATTATGCCCCCTGAGTCTTTTATTTATAACTTGAGCATTAACTCCAATTTAAGTCATTTCGATTTTATTTTGTTTCTTGTTCAGTCCTCTGCGTAATGGCACAATTTAATTACTGCTTGGACACTTAGAGAAGCATGTATATTTAATGTATCACATATAATCTCGCTCACTTATTTTTATGTCATTTTATGTGGATGAAATCAATCTTGTTGCAACCATTAATCATGAAATGGAATTACATTACACAGTTCATTTTAATGACCATTTAGGGGCATAATTGTGCACTATTAGATATTTGCACCTCATGGCATCTGTAGCATGTCATACATTTTAACTTGCATGAAAATCAAATATAACACATTCTTTTCATCCACGCATCATGCATTACACTACATGTGTTGCATAGTATTTTGTATTGTGTAACTGTTGACGTGGGTTTAGAATTAATTACTTAGTTTAGGTGTAACGTCCCGGGCTTAAGTTCCCGGTCCGTTAGCGGAACATTACTGGCCCTAACAACCTCTTGGGATCGGGCCCATGCGGATCCGATTAATCACCCCCAAAATGCTCAAGCTGGGTTGTTCGGTAGTAGGCTCCTCACTATTTATCCCACCCGGAAATTTTTGTTTTCCACGGTATGGGACCTTTGTTTGGGGTTTTTACAACCTCCCCCACTTATATTCGGAACGTCCTCGTTGCGACATGGCCCATCACTTATTCCCGGTGATAGTGGCAGCTGCACGCTCCGGGTAGCCATTTCCTCCAACCTCTTTGTAGGGGCGGCTCCACCTCTCGGGTAGCCCTTTCCACTATCAGAGAGAATTTGGCTCTGATACCATTTGTAACGTCCCGGGCTTAAGTCCCCGGTCCGTTAGCGGAACATTACTGGCCCTAACAACCTCTTGGGATCGGGCCCATGCGGACCCGATTAATCACCCCCAAAATGCTCAAGCTGGGTTATTCGGTAGTAGGCTCCTCACTATTTATCCCACCCGGAAATTTTTGTTTTCCACGGTATGGGACCTTTGTTTGGGGTTTTTACATTAGGTATTGAAATTTGATTAATCATCGAAGAGGCTCGTGTCTCTATATTCGATCTTGGTAGATTTGTCAAGATAAAATATTCCACACATTCAAAAGTGTAGTATTCTACTAGATCGTTTTCGCCTCCTATACTACAATAAAAAGTGTCTCTTAAAGAGGCAAAACTACGGTTCATATGGGTTACCCTTCTTTGAAAGGGTTATACTCCAAATCACAAATCCTCAATCCCTTGTGGGGCCCATCAAATTCAACTCTCTCTATCTCTCTTATTTAATACATCAAATAACACATTTCTCTTTCATCTATTTCAACAAAATATTATATAGTATACCATTTTATCATCTAAAAATTATAAATACCCAACTTTTACTAACTTTTCTAAATTCCAATACAATCAAATCACAATAATGACTCATTTTTCAAATTTTGATGCAATCACATCAGAACAAACCTCTCAACCAAAATTCCTTTATCCAAATACCAAAATACAAAAAATTGATTACCCCACTCTTAGGTAACCCGCTATCCAAACGCACCATGAATCTCTGAATTATCCACACCCAGTTTCTATGGCATACATGAACTTCAAAAAGTATCTATTTAATACACGATCTTCAAGATTTATTACGATATGGCATGGAGCTTAAGGGACTAAGTCAGATAATTTTATTTCTTTAACCTTTAATTACATTATATCAAATTAAACTGAAGAAAATCTTCTACCGGGTTTGGTTGTAGGATGTCCCCCTTATCCACGTGTCATCTCGGGATAAAGTGGCCACGTTATAATTATATCATCTATTATATCTCTTTGTTCAACATTTATCCCTTCCTTATAAACCAAATCAATTGAATAAGAATGATCGATAAATCCCTTCTTATATTGTATTCCTCGGAATACCGCATTACATTATGTAGTTTTCTCCAAAAACTTGGCTATTTGAGTTTAGAATTATATCAACTCTAACATAAATTAGTTAACCACGCACGCATGCACACACACATATATGGTAAAATGTATAGGCCGTCCAAACCCAGCGAGAAGTGGTTAAGCAAGAAGTAGTTCAGTGGCTCGATGTGGGTATAATATATACAATATCTTATCTGACAGTGGGTGAAACCAACCCAAGTCGTTCCTCAAAAGTCCGAACTCACAGTCGTCACATCTGATTCAGGTGAGTTGGTGCCGCATTGCATCATTTTTGCCTTCCCATCATCCGCCACATGCTATCAAAGAGTAGCTAACTTTGCAATTCTCACTTTTTTTCTTGATTTTTTGTGATATTTTTTAAAAACTCCTAGGGAGATTTAAATCACATATTATCATGATGTTATCTTTCGTAAAAAACAAACACTCCTAACATGTCCATCTGGAAGGGGTCAATTTCACCATAGGTCGGTTCAAGTTGTTCAACTGAGCCTCTTAGACCTTTTGGTGATGTAATCGAGTCTGCCCTCTTTATCCAGGCTCAGGTTGGGCCTCTTTCATGCTCATATTGGCTTATTGGGAGAGCAAGTCCTCGAGCTTCGGCTTTAGACTCATTAAAGCTCGAGCTTGGCACAATTATACAAATGGGCCAGAAATAAAGCCCAAGCCCGCGCATTGAATGGTTGGGCTCGAGCATGTGTTGGGCTTTAGCAGTCCGGGCATCAGGTTGGGCCGATCCTCCCCAATGCTCAACCCTAGCGTTCGTACATGCATTTTAATTTACAATTGGAAAAGAATACATATAACCATGTAATTTGGAAACAAATAATGACGGAATAATACATACTGCATCAATAGATTTATCTCGTGATGGTATTTGATTGATATCCAAGTATAATGAATGAATAAACACTTCATAGACATAATAAATGGTGTAATAATAACATGGTCACTTCACACACCAATGCTTACGTGTTCTTGCTAAATTTATTTGAGGGACAAGAAATGGATAATTAATGTATATACAAATGGGAAAAGAAAGTATGCTCCCTGATTGTCGCCAACTTACATGTTCCCACCTCTTTTCCCCTGTATTTTTTTCTAAAATGAAATCTATTGGAATTTAATCACAATATGTCACAATTGTGTCATTAAAAATTCAACTTAATTCGAGACTTTTATCCCCTCCATCAATACTGTCAAAATTAACGGCCTCAAAATTGCTGAAATTGACCTCCTTCAGATGGAGGGCATAGGAGTCTCTGTTTCTGATGAAATTGGAATGAGATATAGGGATGATATATAGATGAATATACATATTTTTTATTTTCAAGAAAATAAAAAAAATATAGGAAAAATAGGGGTGGGAGTAGCCAATTGGCTATTCCCAAGGAGTAGCCTCATTTAACCCTATACAAATATACAATATATAATATAATCACGATATGATCACTTATTCTGAGCATTTGCTCCCAGGATAAATTGATGATACACTGCATCCAAATAAATTGATGATATACTTGGAGTTGGAATGTCCTTAATGTTAAAAACTCAATCTGGACTAGTTTCATGCAGGACAGATATTTAAGGCGCCATGATTTCCATCGTTGCTCTAAGGTGAGCGGGGACTCTCTCGTTTGGAAAGCTATTCTAGATGTTCGACCACAACTAGCTCAAGCAATGACCCCCACGGTTGGTGGACTATCCCGAACGGCCTCGCAAAGGCCATTTTCCTTCAAGGAGGCCTTTGATGTGGTTCAGAAAAGAGATGCCTTTGTGGCCCCGGGCTCACCTACCGTGGAACAACAAAGTGGTACTGAAGCATGCATGCACGCTATACCGTGCAATCCTGGACCCGCTCCAGACTCTTGATAGGCTCTATAGGCATGGTTTCGCAACAAGCGGGGGATGTTACTTGTGTGGCATGCATCCGAAAATCAGAGATCACATTTTTTTTCAACCGCCCCTACTCCGTTGCTGTTAGTGTTGAGGTGGATTGTGTCCTTGAGTTGCAAACGCTTACGACTACTGACATGAATCTCTTAATGGAAGGTTGTGCCAAGATAGCCTGTAGTACTAGGAAAATGAAGGCCATGGTAGCCCTCGTTGTGACTGTTGTATTAAAAGATTGTATTTAGATCTTAATTGGAAAATCTATGTAATTACAATTGGAGTTAATTAGGTTTCAATTGGGAAACCAAATAACTTGGAGGGAAAGTTGAGAATTCCCAAATTTGAAACATGGTAAAGTTTGGGTGGAAGTTTAGTACCATACCTTGGAGCTCTAAAATTTTGGTGGACTTATATGTGAGTTCACACCCCAAGCTCTTGTAGCAATAGTAGAGAGGAGTAATGTAGGACCACACGCGCGCGCGCGCGCTCCGCTCCGGCCCCGGCTCCGTAGAGTCAATTCGGATCTCGGATCTCGATACTTTTGCTGTAGGTTTCATTTGGTAAGTTGATTAAATTAATCACACGATTAATTTGGTAAATCAACTAAAATGGGCATCCAACTCGCCATTACGGACGCGTTTATGGCCACGATTTCGATATCCAAAATGGCGCCCGTGAAGGGGTGTTTTCGGAAATCGAAATGGTAACACGCGTTAGGGTATGCGACCATCTTTATATATCTCTTCCCCCACGTCGTGTTTTCTACACTCGCAAGAAAACTTCTCACGTCGTCTGACTCTGTTTCTATTGTTCTTCCTCTCACGGACGAACGTCTCTCTCTCTCTCTCTCGCTCGGCTACAGGTTCTCTGAGGTACAATCGAGGACGATCCCGTTGGTGTGCGCCTACGAAGATCGTGTGCCGTCGTATCGTAGGAGCGGATCACCAATACCCTACGCACCGGTATTGTGGGGGCGATATCCTCTCTAAGGACAGTCCATTTCATGGATGCTTCGGTGACTTCTAATCTAATCTCTCTTTTATTTTGTTTGCCGCAATTTGTTTACTGCTTTACCCTTTCTGGATCATGCCCTATTTTATGTTTCCATTTGCTTAATCGATTCATACTTGCACATCGTAATCGGATAATGGATTGGAAATGTATGACATTAATGACGTTAATCTGTAATACATTTATTTCCGTTCATTTGAATCCGTGTAATTACTGTCTTTTATATGCGGTGGTAATCCTGTTCACAACATCGACTACTTGGGTCATTTGGGCTGAGCGAAATGCAAGATGAGCTTCTTCGAGGATCACCTCTGTCACCGAAATGCCTAGAAGAATCACTAGCATTGTGAATGCTACAACAAGCTGACTGTTACTTTGTTTGGAGTATTAGCTTCTTCGAGGCTCAACCTGTTGCATTGCACCTTCTTTTTTGTTTTGTAATTTGAGATCTCTTGTTGCAAGCTCACTTGCAACTATTTTTTGAATTTTAATATACAAATAAAAATCACCAAAAAAAATTAAAACAGTGGTATCCATGATAACCGAGGAAGGTTTTCCATAATGAGGTCCTGTAGATTTCTGATCCCAAGGGAGAGAAAATGCATCATCCACATCGGCCAGGTGGCAAAGAGCCAACAGGGAACACCATCAAACATGTGAATTGACCAGAAGCAGACAAACGAACAGAGTGAAAGGGAAAGAGACCTAACAAGTAAGAAACTATGTAAAAAGGAAAGGGTGATCGATGTGCGTCATTGGTGGAGACTGGAAAGGATGGAGGAGGTGATTCAGGCGAGTGATGGAGCTGCGAAAGAGCTGTAACCTATAGGCAGACAGACAGGTGATGGAGAGGTCTCTAGAGTAGTGGGTGGCATTTACTCGATTCATGCAGAGCCCACATCCACATCCCACCTCTCACTTTAATCATACCCACCATCACAGTTATTACCTCAGGACTGGACCACATCTCTCTCTTAGAAAGTTAAGAGTGAACATATTTTAATAAGGAAAAAATTAAGTAAAAAATACATTACTGATTTATTTAGATTAAATTACATAAAAAATTTGAGACATTGTAGAGTTCAATTTTATGACCTCCTCGCATCATTGACCAGAGATTCCTGAGAAGACCTGTTGACACCGAAGTCATAGCCTAAGGTTACAAAAATCGGTAGTCAGTACTTGATCGACTGGGTCACTAATTACGGATTAATCGACAGTAGAATGACTAATCAGATTTAGTCGGCTTTAATTTTTTTAATTATTTTAAATATATATATATATGTATGTATCATTGTTATATGTATATTCTTATATATTTACATGAGGAGTGATCTTGTGAGAGCAAAAAGTTGTGAGAGCATGAGAGGGTTGATTCTGGACCACATGATTCACCCAGGAGAGAGAAAACAGAATCATGTGGTCCAGAATCATCCCTCTCATGCTCTCACAATTTTTTGCTCTCATAGGATCACTCCTCATATTTACATATTTTTGTATGCCCCTTTTTTGGGATATTTACCCAACAGACCCTGAAATCTTTGTAAATTACCTCTACGACCTTTGAAACATCGATATTCCTCCCTAGACCCCGTAATCTTGCTAACCCTTACTCTACAGACCCTGTGGTTAACTCCCATCCATGTAAACGTTAGAACTAACCAAACTCTGTTATCTTCCTTTATATTATACCCATTTTAGTGGTCAAATTTACCGCAAGTGCCATTGCCTCCCACCTTACCTCCCACCCTCTACCTGCAGCTGAACACGATGCCCCTCTCCCCCGGTCCGCCGCTGCTCGAAGGCCCCCTGCGGGTTGAAGCTCGTGCCTACCACCTCCCCCGGCTCGAGTCGCCGCCGAGCCGCCCCCCTCCCCATCCACTCCGGGTCCCGTCTCACCGCCTGTAGCACCCCCCAAAGACAACACCCGTGTGCCTGCCTCCCCCGCGCCGGTTGTCCTCCCGCCACCTCTCTGCCTTGAAGCTCCCCTGTGCCCGGCTGTCCCCCCGCCGCCTCCCCTTTCGAAGCCCCCCGCGCCCAGGTGCCCCCCCGCTATCGCCTCCCCTGCCTGCCGCTCTCCCCCGCGCCGGTTGTCCCCCCACCGCCTCTCTGCCTTGAAGCTCCCCAACGCCCAGGTCCCTTCCTCCCCCCGTCCCTGCTACTCATCCTCTGCGGCGCCACCTTCTCCGACCGCCCTCCCCCAGGCGCCGCTACTGTCGTCTTCAGCAGCCACGGTCACAACATTAGTTCCGGCCGTGGCCCTGTCTGGGGACTCCTCCGTCGCAACCTCACATCTGGCATTGCTGCCCCCTTGCGCCTCCGGTCCCTCGCTGCTGCACGTCAGTGGGCCGTTGGACGTCTCCTCGATGACGTTCGCATGCAGGCTGAGGGGGGCGTTGTTATCATGCGGAGTAGCTTTCGCCGCATGATGTACCGGCTGTTTGCATGCATCTGCTTTGGAAGTATGCTCGAGGAGAGACTCGTGATAGAGATCGAGAAGGTGCAACGTGAGTTGCTGCTTATTGGCTTGAAGCTCATGGTGTTCGACCTGAAGCCGATGGTTGGGAGGGTCCTTTTGTGGAAGAGGTGGAGGAGGTTCCTGGGTATAAGACAGAGGCAGGAGGAGATCATGGTGCCGCTTATACAGGATCGACGAAATTCCATGGAGAAGTCCTCTCTATGCTACGTCGACACCCTTCTGGAGCTCGAGCTTCCTGATGGTGGTAGGAAGCTCGACGACTTCGAGATTGTTAGTCTTTGCTCCGAGTTCTTTAATGCCGGCATCGACTCCACGGCGACAACCTTGGAGTGGGCCATGGCGAATCTCGTCAAGCACCAACATGTACAACAGAAGCTTTACAAAGAGATTGCTGAAGTTGCCCCTTCTGGTCGTGAGATCGATGTGGAGGACTTGCAAAAGATGCCATACCTCAAGGCCGTGATCCTCGAGACACTCCGTCGCCACCCGCCCGCCCAATTCATGCTACCGCACGCGATGTCGGAGGATGCATCACTCGAAGGGTACACCATCCCGAAGGGGACAGTGGTGAACTTTGCGGCAGCGGAGATGGGGTGGGACGGTGATGTATGGAAGGAACCATTGGAGTTCAGGCCGGAGAGGTTCATGGAAGGAGGGGAAGGGGAAGGGGTGGACATAACCGGGAGCAGGGAAATCAAGATGATGCCATTCGGGGCTGGGAGGAGGATATGCCCGGGGCTCGGCATGGCCATGCTCCACCTCGAGTACTACTTGGCTTACCTCGTGAGGGAGTTCGAGTGGAAGAAGGTCGTCGATGGAGAGGAGGTCGATCTGTCGGAAGAGTTGGAGTTCACTGTGACCATGAAGAAGCCTTTGCGCGCTCGCATATCCCTGCGGTAATGGCTCCCCCTCCCCCCCCGCTCAAAGGCCACCCAACACCCGCCCACTCCCCCCAAACCCACCGCTCGTGCCCAGTCGCCTCCCCTGCCCCCGGCCGCTCAAAGCTTCCCTGCTGCTCTGGCCGCCGCTCAAGCCCCGAACGAAACTAAAGGAACCCCGTCGGGCTGTTATTCCAGCCATTGCTTTCCTCCTGAATGTGTCTCGTTGGAAAGAGGAAGAAGAGGGAGAGAGTGGAAGAAAATACACCGTCGGATTTGATGTGGTTTGATTAACTCACTTTTGACTCAAGCAAGTTAGGCTAAGATATGTCAATTTAACGGCAGGGTTTGTGGGGTAAGACGGAGCAAGATTTCGGGGTCTAGGGAGGAATATCGATGTTTCAAAGGTCGTAGAGGTAATTTACAAAGATTTCAGGGTCTGCTGGGTAAATATCCCATGTTTTTTATGTTATCATAATGAAGGAAAAGAAGTAATTTAATTTAAATAAAATATTAAATACATTAGAATAAGTTCACTTATAAAAGAAACAAAAATATGATATCTCTAAATGAAAATCGATCGATTAGTTGACCTAATCATAATTAATCAGTACTCGATCGACTACCCCAACCAATTAGACTAGTCGAACCTATTAATCAAATTAGTCACGAACGGGAACCTTTTGCATCTATGCCTACTAATATCTTAATAAGAAAACATGCCCAATAGGATGCATGGCAATTCAATGCAACTAAAACCCTTTCAATGAAATACTATTTTTGATTAAAAATGGCTAAAATCTTGCATGCATACGGACAAACACAGAACTGTCATTTTCTTTTGAAATCCTTCCTAAAATAAACCCATATTTTGGGACCTTGTCACGTAGTCATTCATCCATGACAACATGTCCCCTTAAATGAGAAAAGGAGGGCACCCTAATAATAATAGGCAAATTTACACCATGACGCAAAAATCTTCCCAAATACACCACAACCCCTGTAATATTTGCTTTTACTCAACAAGCTTCGTAACGTCTCTATCTAACACATGATACGTCTGTCAAATAAGGATATAAAAAACGATCAGATACATATACGAATATAGATATAATCATATCATTATCCATTTTACAATATGAATACGAATGCGGTTACGAATATTGACGGATGTGAAAAATGTGTTACCATATCCTTAAAAACGAATACGAATTGGATACGAATAATAACATAAATAATTAATAGATTAACAAAAATATACATGTTTAGGATGGATTACACATACAATATATATAACATATATCGTAATTTCATAACAATTAAATCAACAATGGTGAATGCAATCATAAAATATTATTACACGTAGTTATAAATATACTTATTACTATCCTTATGTATGAAGACAAATATACGAATACGAATGCGAATATTAGCGAATGTTAAAGTGATATCTATATTCGCATCCATTTTAAAACGAATACGAATACAAATATTAAAATATGCATAAAACAAAGACGATAGTGGAACGGATACGAATATATTCACGTTCGTTTTCCCTATACATGTATAGGGACCATAGTGTAATTTCAAATATTAAAAGCGGTTCTGAAATTTCACTAGAGTTTAGTGGCCAGGACGTAAAAATCCCCATTCAAATCTTAAGCCTGCGTGCTCCCTCCCCGTGGCCAGGACGTAAAAATCCCCATTCAAATCTTAAGCCTGCGTGCTCCCTCCCCCACCCAAAGAGAAAGTCCAACTCTCTCTCTCTCTCTCTAGAAAAGTTAACATCACCTACCTCACCTCGTGCTCTTTATTCACAACCAGTTACTGTTGCGTCTTGGGAGTTACGTGCAAACACAACACACGGAGGTGAGACCTTGATAAGGACTGCAACTCCATCCATCCACGTATCCCATCCAACCTTAAATCCCCACCCCCACTCCCATCTACCCACTTGCCAACCTCTCCCAACATGGAGGTAAGAACTCCAAATACCCCTCACTCTCATCCCACTCCAATTGTTTCTGCTAATTTGAATGGTTTCCAAAGTTTCAGGAATCCATCACCATGAACAGACGGACCAAGAAGAGGCAGATCCCTTCCTTCGGCAACTGGGAGTACTACGACGAGGACTTCCCCGTCACCCAGTACTTCGAATCCGCCCGCCATCTCTTTGCCGCCGACGCCGACCTCTTCGAGGCCCCGCCGCTTTACGTACATCGCAAGGTTCGATATTTTGTAGATTATGCTCTCCCACCCCGTGTTCCTAACCGGTATCTATAGTGCAGGAGGTGGATGAGAAGAAACCCGGGAGGGCATGGCGGTGCGACAACACGAATCATCAGGTGAAGAAGAGACCCAAAGCTGTGGACGAGGATCTGTACAAGATCCCACTTGAGATCGAACGCCGCAAACCGAAGAGGGTAAGTGAGACACGGAACGTTGGTTTCAGTGTATAGATTGTAGATAGATTTGTTTACTCCTTGTTGGTTGGTTGCAGGGGATGGTGGTCAGCGATTTCTGGAGGAGGTGCTTCGGACTCAGCTGCATTCCATGATGTCCTGCTTACCTGCAGAGATGATGAACATAGTGTTGTGGAAATCCTATCTTTTTTTTTGAATGGACTGTCATGTTTTTTGGGGATTGTGGTGTGAGGTGGAGCTCTTGTTCTGTTGTTTTTGTTTCTTTGGGGGTTGTTTGATGGTGTAATGTAAAGAGAGAGCATAAGAGAAATACAAAACAAAAACAAAAAAAAAACTGTGTTTTGCAGATCAATGGAGTCTTCTTTCACGACCCTTCTATCTATTAGATTTAGACTTTGATCTGATTCTCTTTTTGGACTTTGAGCAATGGAATCCATCTGGGTTCATATCCAACAAGTTATCAGTATCAATTTTTCTTGATAATGGATCAAAAACTTAAGTTCGGGACGTTACAAATGGTATCAGAGCGAGTTCCTTCTGATAGTGGAAAGGGCTACCCGAAGGGACCTAAGCTAGGAGTGTGCAGCCACCACTATCACTGGGAATAAGTGAATGGATCATGTCGCAACAAGGACGTTACGAATATAAGTGGGGGAGGTTGTAACACCCCAACCCCAAACATAGTGCCACATCTAAAACTCGCGAAAATGTGAGTGTAGTTTATAAGTGATGGAGACTACTAAACAACTTGGCTTAAGTATTTTGGGTGGTTGCCAACGAGTCCATTTGAATTCGTACCAACAAGTTATCAGGATCAGTTTTCCTCGATAACGGATCGGGGACCTAAGCCCGAGACATTACACCATGTAGTCCTACACCATTCTTGTTCCTTAAACCTCGCTTATCTCTTAACCGTTAACTTAATGGCACCAGAAGAGATAGGTTTGGCGTAAAAGAGGGATTCACCTGTCAAGACCTAAAGATGTGCCATCATTCTCTGGAGGACACTCTTCTTTGGGTGGCTTTTGCCGGAGGGAGGGAATATATGAGAGGGGTCCCTTTTCTCGATCTTTTCATAAGGGCTTTGGTACCACCGTAGAAATAATTGTATTCTCTGTGTATTTTTCTGTTCTACTTTCTACTTTTGGCGGTAGAGGAGGTGTATTGATTGAGCTCCTTTCCCTCCACCCACCAGCAAAGAGAACCGGCAAAAGAAGGGCATTTCATGAAAATCGCGCCACTTTGGGGGTTGAAAACGAGTGTCACATTATAGTGCCCATATGGTCGTGAAGAAAGAGGGAGGCAAAAAAGAGAAAAGAGAGCAGGGAGAAGACCGAGAAGGTTGAAGGAAAAGAGAAGGATTTCCCGTGAGGGATTTACGTCATGACCCTCAGACATGAAACCTTGTTCAATTGCATGATCACCCGTGTAGTCTTTATAATTACACTGTATCTCCCTGTAATCCTACGCTATTTAACACATGCTAGTTTATATGGCTCGTGGTATAATTTTAAGCCTCATGTCTGTGTGTATTGTGTGTGCGCGCGGACCTTAAGGAGGAGTCAACTTGACTATCCTATCTTTATTTTTATTTCTTAAGGTATTTTTCTGAAAAACACTTGGACCATGTTCGGTTGGGGGTTTACCCCCCTTGGAGTGGGTTTACCCCTCAAAACCCCCATTTTCTCTTTCTTGTGGAACCCACTATCTATTTTTTTATTTAAATCATCAAAAAATAATATATTATACCATCATATCATTTAAAAAAATAAAAAACTCAACTTCTACCTATTTTTTCAAACTCCAATACAATTACAACACAATAACTACTCACTTTTCCAAACTTCAATACAATCATATCACGACAAACCCACTCCCAGTTTAACCCTCTATCCAAACACCAAAACACAAAAACGGGTTACCTCCTACCATTTTGCTCCGGTGTAACCCACGTACCAAACACATCCTTGGAGATTTAGATAATTATATGACACCAAACTTTCATTCAAAATTTGTGTAAAACAGACATTCCTAAGCCATCCATCAAGACTGTCAAATTTTAACGATTTCAGAATTTCTGAAATTGGCCCATGTTAGATCGATGGGTTAGCTACACGAAATTTGAATGACAACATATTGTCATCCAATGGACTAAATACCCTTGGATATTTTTTTTCAAAAAAGTATCTTACGAAATGAAAAAAATAAAAGTCGAGATCGTCCAATTTAACCGATATATGTGTGTGCACGTGCACGAATAAACGGATCTACATGGATCACAAATAAATCGGATCTCGAAAATCTTCCGAGTCACAAAAGATCCATTTAATCCAATACCCTTTGAGGAGGTGGCATCATGCATAAATTGGAGTTTCTCCAAAGAAAAAAAAGGACTATTTGCTTGCAACGATATATAAATCCATCATCACCTCAGACTTGAAGATCCCCCGTGTTTCCAAGATTCAAAGTGCACGCCAAAGCATGCGATGCCATCCCACTGGCTGAGGCCACCTGATACAAATTGCTGTGGTGGCAGAAGATAGAAAAGTTGGAACCAAGCCAATCTCATGCTCCCTTTTAATTAAACCTTCAAACTGTTGTTTTTCCTCAACTCGTACTTGGATTAAGTCTTGTTCCCTCTCCCCTCATCATTAAAGGAAGCGAAAGGTCTACAGGAAGTGTGGCAGCAACCACGTTCATAGCCTCAAGTGAAATTTGCACAAATACCCCTTCAAGGTAATAAAGTTCATGGATTCGTCTGTACGGGAATGGTATATAGAACACTAGGGTTTGAGCTTCTATTTGCTTCTTTTGCACCACCAATTTAAAACACGAAAGATTCGCCACTGCCACCCAATTGCAATTATCTTGCTTGCTTGTTCGGTCGATTGGCATGTGTTTTAATTCCGCTATGTGCAACACTTCCCTCTTCCTGCGAGCATGCTTCTTATGCATAAAACAAATCGACTTTTAATCTTATGAGTACAAGACTTTTCCAGGACAACAAAGTGCAAGCACCAAGAAAGCAGCGGATGACCAAACCGCTTCACCATTGATCATGCAAGCTCGACGTACCCGTCTCAACCGCCCATATCCGCAAGAAGTCCCCTCCCCCATATCTTACTTAGAAACTCTTTGAACTCTTTTTTTTGGAGGCACACCCTTTGGTAACTCCTCAATTGTATTAAATACCATAACAAAGGGTGGCTAGCACGTTTTGTTTTATGTTAGCCTGCTCGTCTTTTGCGTGTTGTTTTGTTGTTTAACTCTCGTGAATATTTTGTATACCCCTCACGGGTATATTTTGATGGTATGAATCGTTGATCGTTTATCTAAAAAAATAGTCATCACGACTAGACCGAGTAGTTGATCAGAGTATGCTATGTGACAGATTGAAAGAATAGGATAACTCTGATTGATTAGCTTGTCGGCTAATGGAAAATATTTTATTATTCCTTTTTCGTTTTCAAAATTTCCTTTAATGTAGATTAAAAGTTACATGCGTGTGGTTTGATTGTAATTCCACCTTCACTTTTATCTTGTTACCTAATAATAATACATGTATAAATATATATAAGATTATATGTTTTAGACATATATTTACATTTAAAATAAATAAAAATACAAATATTTCAGAATTAACCATCCAAATACTGTCTATTTTTTATTCAGCGACCCTTGCAACTGAATATTAAATATCGATTCTGCCCCCACTGCCTTGGAGTTTGTGTTGGGGTCTTTTTAAAAGAACAGGAGCTGTGCGAAATTAATAGGTGATGAGTTCCATGCCCTATTTCTACCTGTTTCCTATCTATGTCCTCATATCTATGTCCTCACTGGAGAGGTGAGGAAAACATGATCCCAATACCTGATTAAATGCAGTGGGGGTGCTTTCCCCTTTTTCCTTTTTTTTTCCGATACAATAAAAAAAGGTGGGAAGGATGGCTAATCACTAGCATGCGTGCATGTTTAGTAATCAAAGGTTTCAAGGTTTTCTATATCTTAATATTTTGAGATAAATGAGTAGAGGTGTCTATCGAGCTCAACGAGTCAGGTCGACCTCAACTCAAACTCGAACTTGAAAAGAAAACATGGGCTCGAGCTAGAGCCCGATAAGGTTCGAGCCCTGAAAGGTTGGCTCGGACTAGTACTCATCAAGTTCGAGTTGGCTCACGAGCCTCTTAAGAGCAGAGTTCAATAAGTCGAGTCGAGTTCGAGCCTCGGAATGTTTATGTGCAATTCATAAAAGCACCTAAAAAATCATATAAATATATTAACATAAGGTTTAGTATGTGGACCCAACTCGAAATCGACTAAGCTTGTGTCTAAGTTCCCATGACCTTTAAACACCGCAAGGAATAGCTACAATAGTATAGCACGGGAGTAATTTCCCTGTCAGGGCACCCAGCAAAATATTTCTCGGAATGGGCACAATTTTAACATATTTCCCAATATAGGTATATATCGACAAACAGTTTGCCGCTCGCTTACGTGGCACAAACCATAGCGAATAGTTTGTCGCTCGGCCTCCATGGCAACGCAGCCACATGCGTGGCGAATGGTTTGCCGCTCAAATGACGAGTGTGGCAGATGATTTGCAAGCATGGCTCCTCTCTCACCCAAATTAAATAATAACCCTTGTTTTAATTCCTATTAATTAAGTATGATATAATTCTAGTATTACATATTTATTATGTTGTAGTATATGCGTCACTTATATAGTAGAGGAGGCAAGTACAAGAATAGAAACAACCTATAAGGAATAGGTACATAAATAGAAAAGAACTATAATTAAGTAGAGAATATTTTCTATAAGGAATATTCCTCATTTATTAAAGTATAAGGAATATTCCTTATTCTTTAACACTCCCCCTCAAGGTGGAGCATAGATATCGATCATGCTCAGCTTGAACGCAAATCTATCAAATGCAGATCTAGGAAGTGGCTTCGTAAATATACCAGTTGTCTACTCAGAAGACGAAATATGAGAGGTTGCGACAAATCCTTTCTGGATCATGTCTCTAGTATAATGGCAGTCTACCTCTATATGTTTGGTCTTTTGATGGAAGACTGGATTGTTGGCAATACACATAGCTGCCTGGTTATCACACTGAAGTCTCATAGGAAGAGACACATCTACAAGAAGATCATCCATAACAGATTTGACCCACATAGCCTCCGTAGTGGCTTGAGCCAAAGCTCGGTATTCAGATCAACAGAAGATCTAGCCACTATTGTTTTCTTCTTGCTCCGCCAAGTAACCAGACTATCACCAATGAAGACACAGTATCCTATAGTGGATTTCCTGTCTAGTGGACAACCAGCATAATCAGCATCAGTATAGACAGTGACATCTAGGGACCCCTTTTTTAAGAAAAGAAGCCCTTTTCCAGGAGCCTCCTTGAGATACTGAAGAATAGTCAGAGCTTCATCCCAATGTACTTTCTTCGGTTTATCCATGAACTGACTGATCCTATTAACGACCAATGCAATATCCGGACGTGTAACTGTAACTTACAGAAGCTTGCCAACCAGCCCTCGGTATTGTCTTGCGTCAATATTCTCTGAGTCACTATTATGAAGACGAACACCTGGATCCATGGGAACATAAGCAGGCTTGGAGCCTAACATCCCGGTCTCCTGTAGCAAATCTGTAACATACTTGCACTGACACATTACTAGACCCCTGTGACTTATGGCAAACTCGATGCCTAGAAAGTAGCTAAGATCACCAAGGTTCTTGGTAACAAAATGCTTCCCAAGGTAAGCTTTGGTCGTAGTAATGCCCTGAATATCATCTCCTGTACCAATTATATCATCCACATAGATGAGAAGAATCATTCGACCGTGATTTGTCTTGCGCACAAAGAGGAAGTGATCAGATGTAGATCGAATAAATCCCTCTCTCTCTATCATCTCCGAAAGCTTTTGAAACCAAGCTCTCGGACTTTGCTTAAGGCCATAGATAGCCTTGTGAAGCCGACATACCTTCTGACTATTCTCCCCCTCAGCAGTGAACCCAAGTGGCTGCTGCATATAGACTTCCTTGTAAAGATTACCATATAGAAAAGCATTCTTGATATCAAGCTGATATAGTGGCCAATCCTTGCTGACAGCCACAACGAGAAGAATGCGAACTGTTGGGAGACGAGCGACTGGAGAGAAGGTATCTGTGAAGTCCACACCGTATGTCTGGGTGTATCCTTTGGCTACCAGACGAGCCTTGTAGCGCTCAATATTGCTATCGGATCGGTGCTTGACTGTGAAAACCCAACGGCACCCAACAACAACCGTATCACTAGGAGGTGTCACAAGACTCCAAGTGCCTCTAGACTATACGGCATCCATCTTATCCCTCATTGCAATGCGCCATCTGTTATCTCGAAGAGCCTCATGGTGTGTCTGAGGAATTACCACAACGGAAAGAGCCGACACAAACTGTCTGTAGCTCGGGGTCAATTTGTCCATAGAAAGGTGACCTGAAATAGGATGAGCAGTACACGTAGGTTTGCCTTTCCTCAAGGCAATAGGAATATCTAGATTATCGGTAACATCATCTGCAAAAAAGGCATCATCACCTGTAGGAACAACTACCGTGCTGTCAGTAGGAGTAGAGTGTTCTGGTGATACCTTAGGCGTGGTGGATGCTGATACAGGCACTTGAGTAGGGGTTTCAGCAGTAGTAGGATTAGTGCGCCGGTGGTACACTTGCCCAAACTGATTGTTGTCGATGTTGAAATCGGTAGTGGGAGGCGAAGGAGGGTACGCCTCCTTATCAGCATCAGTGGAATGTAATCTGGAACCAGTAGTGGAAAAATATGGAACTGACTCAAAGAAAGTCATATCTGCACTAATTTAGTAACATCGAGCAGAGGGGTCATAACATCGATACCCTTTCTGAGTACTTGAATACCCCAAGAAGACACATTTGACAACCCTAGATGATAGCTTGTCACGACAAGGTGTCAACACATGAACAAATGACACACACCCAAATACTCGAGGGGCAACCGATAATGTATCTTTATCAGGAAACATAATAGACGGAGGCACTTGCTCATCCAGTACAGTAGACGGCATCAGATTGATCAAATAGCAGGCTGTAAGGACAACATCCCCCTAATAAGTATGTGGCACGCTACTCTGAATCAGAAGAGTACGAGCAACATCAAGAATGTGACGATGCTTACGCTCAGCAATGCCATTCTGCTGAGACGTGTAAGCACATGAGGTCTGGTGAATGATACCACGATCTCTAAGGAAGGTGGATAGTGAGTGGGTGTGAAACTCTAAGGCTTATCAGATCGCAAAATTTTCACTATAGCAGAAAACTGAGTTTTTATTTCTGTAAGAAAAGATCTCGATATATCCCCAACTTTAGACTTTTGCTTTAACATATCCCCGACTTCAGACTTCATAATTGGTTCCATCCATCTTCTCAATTGGTGTCGGGGTCTTCATATCATGAAAAAAAATTGATCTGCTTAGATCATAGAGGATTTGTGGGCGAGATCGAGCACCACAAACCTCAATAATTCAAGAGGATTTCAAGAAATCCTCAATAGATGCAATAAAAAGGAATCCTTGAGGAAAGAAGAGCAACAGGGGCAGCTGCTGAGCCCTGCCGACGCCGCTTGCCACTGCTAGAAGGGGCTGCTATTGTGAAAGGGATAGTTAGGGTTTCAAGGAGGGTAGATAACCACGGTCTAGGACCGGTGCTCTGATACCATATGGAAAGAAGGAAGTTGTTTTCTTGAGAAATTATCAAAGCATGCTCCTCTTTATATAGTAGAGGCAAGTACAAGAATAGAAACAAGCTATAAGGAATAAGTACAGAAATAGAAAAGAACTATAATTAAGTAGAAAATATTCTCTATAAGGAATATTCCTCATTTGTTAAAGTACAAGGAATATTCCTTATTCTTTAACAATACGTTATAGTGATATTATATCATATGTTAATACATATAATTTTATTAATATATATATTTTATTGTATTCTTATAGTTATTTATCTCCTTATAAACTAAGGCTTACACCTCGACCGCCTCAAGGCTACGCCTCGCCTTGATTCCATTCTAATGAGATGCATGCCTTAGAACACCTCATAGTTCAAGACAAACCTATCACTGGATATGTGAAGAAACTTTCTATACTAGGTGGTTATCCTTTGGTTTTTCCACATGAAAATTTTGAAAAATTTACGGCACCTTCTGAAAATAAACTTCACTGATTAAAAAGATCAAATCGATCATCATAAGATCACAGGGACACCCTCATTTAATCAATAAAGTGGCTGTGTTTGAAAAGACATATTGATGCAGTTATTACAGTCCTTCAATCATTCTCTACCAACCTGCATGCCTCAAAACACCTCATACTTTAAGGGCTTGTTTGGTAACTAGGTTAGGTTGGGTTGGTGTATCCTCCTTTGAATAGTAGCTGTTTGGAGGGTTGGAATGATAATTGTGATGTGATGTCGCATTGATTATGTGTTATATTAACTTTTTAATGATTATATCATGTTTTTATGTTAATAAATTTATTTGAACATGGCTATAAAATATTATACCAAAGAAATTGTAGGATCAATACAAGTATTCCCAAGTCAAGAATGCAGGGTTGGAGCTAGGGTACGCCAGCGCCAGAGTACCCCAGTGTACCCTCGCAACCAAACAGGCCCTAACACAAATTTACGGTATGCAGCCAACTGGTTTGAAGTGGGGAGTTGAAAATTTTCGGATAAGTACGTTTTTCATGTCACTTTGTCATCTACACATTTTCAGTTCCACGCAAAACTATCTAATATTGAACCCTCATTATATATACATCCTTAGCCCCTCAACATATGAGATGAATCATTATCATTTAAAAACTGACAAGAAATTAAGAGAATTTGAATTACAGAAATATACAGTAGCTAAAACCAAACCTTGTCTTGAATAACCTGAGGATTAGTACTGGTAGCAATAGTGAAAAAGGCATATAAAGCAAACTAAATATCAACAATTTCATATCCACAGGATTTAAGTGGTAGCAATAGTAAAAAAAGGCATAGTAAAAAAATTAAATATCTACAATCCCATACCCACAGACCCAATGTTTTGACCATGTTATCTATGTTACAAAGATTCACAGGATATTACTAATCCTCCTAACATAAAGAGAGATCGTTGGAAATACTTTTAGAAACACCTACATACAGAATCTGCTAAACAAATTGGTATAGTTTTGATCATTCTAAATGCAAAAAGAGAAATAATAAAGAACTTACATGTGATTCATTGATCTTTTCGAACATAGACATGCACAAATGCCTGAAGAACATCACCTGCCGGGAAGTGTGCATTAAAAAACTTCTTGTCCTGTAGAATTAAAAAATAAACCTGTGAGTTAGTTAGGTACACCATTTTTTGAAGAACTCAGTGGATGATCACCCTAGTTAGGTGCTCTAAAGGAAAATATATTACTCCGGAAACAGAACTGGTTTATGAGACCCTCACCGCATCCTGGTCCAGAACTCAGACAACAGACGAGGAAGACAGCCAGGAACCAAATGCTCTCCGTAGAATGAGGGGATGTTTTCTATATTCTATATAGGCAAACTATCTCTCCTTGTAGAAGGAAATGCTAGGCTTTAGGGTTACAATAGAAACTCATATCATAAACGAAAATACAAGAATACCCCCGATGTGGTGCACAATAAATAATTCTCAACACTCCTCAAGATGGAGCATAGATATCATGCCCAACTTGGATAAGCATTTTTGAAAAGGTCCTCCGAAGAAGGCTTTCGTGAACATATCTGTTGTTGGCTTTGATGAGAAAACATGAGTCGCACTGATGGACTCCTTTTGTATCATATCTCTGTTGTAATGACAATCAACCTCGATGTGCTTGGTTCTCTCACAGAAGGCAAGGTTTCAATAGCTATGAATAATGCCGCTTGATTAACACCCCATATCGAAAGGGGATTCTCTACGTGTAGGTATGTTAGTACAGATTTTACTCGCATCATTTCGACAGTGGCTTGGTCATAGCCATGTATTCTGATCCAGCATTGGATATGTATAGTTGTTTCTTACTCTTCCAAGTTACCAAAGACTCAGCTGGAAGCACGGCAAAGCCTGAAGTGGATTTCTATCCTGTGGACACTGTGTAATCGGCATCAGCATACCCTGAGGAGATAAAAGGTCCTTCTTAAAGGACATGCCATTTCCTGGAGAAATCTTCAGGTATCTGAGCATTATCATGACCATCCATGAAAGCTTGTCTTGGCCTAGCCATGAATTGGCTAACCCAGCTTACTGCAAACAAAATATGACTCGGTAACAGTCTTATATAGAAGTTTCCCAACCATCTCTTTTGTATTTCAGGGCATCTACTTCTTTTGTATCATCTGCATACAGCTTTAGATTTGGATCCATAATAACAGTAAGCATGCATTCAACCATACATATGTCCTCAAAAAGGTTAGTTACAAACTTTCTCCAACTCATAAGATCTTTGTCATTTCAAGAATATTATAGATCGAGAAAATACCATAGTTGGGCTAGATATTTGATAACAAATTGATTGCATAAGAGGTGCTTAGTCTTTTCGAACATGTGCAAATCGTTGCCGGTGATGATCATGTCGTTCACATAAACCAGAATGACCAACGTGTCATTTTTAATAGGAGAGGCAAATAGTGAATTATTTGCAATCGAATAAGTGAAGCCATATTCATGAATAATTGAGAGCTTCTAAAACTATGCTCGGACTTTGCTTGAGACCACAGATTACTTTATGAAGATGGCATACTTACTGAGGCTCCTGCTCAACAGCAAACTCAAATGGTTGCTACATGTAAACCTCCTCTGCCAGATCTTCATGTAAGAAGGTGTTCTTCATGTAAGGCTGAAATAGAGGCCAATCATTGTCTGTTGCAACTGCAAGAAGAATTCAAATAGATGTACGCTGGACAACAGGAGATAAAGTCTCATGATATCCTATATAGGCGAATTGCAACTAGCCTCAACTTGTAGCTTCCAATGCAACCATCAACTATTTGTTTCACCATAAACACCCATATGCAGCCTACCACAGCTGCATCATCAGGATGTAAAACCCTGAACCATGTTTCCTAGATTGTAAAGTGATCATTTCTATAATCATTGTTGCTTTCCCCTTATCATCTGTAAGTGCATATGCTTTTGCAATCACTATTGCCGAGAGAGCATGAATGAATTATATGTACTCATGTGAGAGTCTATCAAGAGAATAATAGTCCATGAGTGGATATTTTGGGCAATTATGCTTCGTCAATGCTATTGGTAGATCAGACTCATCAGTGGAATCTATCATATGTTCTTCATACTGAGTTGGAGGAGACCTTATCTACTATTAAGATTGGGTTTGCATCCTCAGGAGGCACAGGATTCAAAACAAGAGGGAGAGGTCAGAATACTTGTTTCGGAGAATATTCCAAACTCAACATCCTCAATCTCATGGCGGTGGACTCAAAGAAAGTAGCATCACACTCACGCGATACATCCTGCGAATAGGATCATAACGTCGACATCACTATTGAGTTCAAATATATCCAACAAAGATACATTTGACAGCTTGTGATAAGAGTTTGTAACTTCCTAGAGACAATATTAACATAGGAACACAATCGAAAACATGAGGATGAACGGTAAACAGATCCATATCAGGAAGAAGAACATGCAAGGAAACCTGATCATTTATCATCAATGATGGCATACGGTTAATTAAATATACCAGCATTTCCCCAGTTTGCATAGGGAGCATGACTATGAACAAGAAGGCTTCATGCAGCTCCAACAAGTGTCGGTGTATCCTCTCAACGCCCCCGTTACGCTGAGAGGTGTAAGGACATGAGACTTTATGCATAATACCATGAGGCTTGAAAAACTGAGAGGGCGAAAGAATATGCAAAACTGAAGAGCATTGGCAGACCGAACATATTTAACATGGGTAGAATAAATTTTTAACTTCTAAAGAAAATTTTGCATTACACTCCAAACTTCAAATTTATTCTCTGATAAAAATACCCATGAAACACGTCAAAATCATTCAAAACATCGAGATAAAAATGATGACCACGTACATCATGGACCCGACTTGGACCATAAACATAAAAAATGTATCAACTCAAAACAAGAACTATTGTCATGAACTTACGAGAAGGTCGATTCAGTAAACTAGAATGGTAGTGCTTCCCTAATTGACAAGCGTCGCACCGAATTTTGGATTAATGAGAAAATTGAGGAAGAACACAACACATTTTCTGATAAGGGAGATATTCAAAATGCAAGTGCAATAGGTAAGTGGAGAATAGAATGAATCATTATGTTTATTGCATGGGTCTAGGGTCTCTTATAAAGAGAGAGTACATATATGACCCTAGAAAGGACAAACACTCCCCCTCAAGTTGGAGTATATCTGTCGATCATGCCCAACATGGAAATCAAAAAGATGCGCTTCTTTGGTAGGGCCTTCGTAGAGATATCTGCAAGCTGGAGTTCAGTGGAGATATGTGGAGTGATGATCTTTCTCCCTCGTACTGCATCACGGATGAAGTAACCATCAACTTCAATGTGTTTAGTCCGCTCATGGAAAACAAGATTGGTGGCTTTGTACGTAGCAGATTTGTTGTCACGGCATAAAGGTACTGAAGTAACAACTGAAAGTCCAAGTTCCTATAGAAAAGAGACAAGCCACGTGATCTCATAGGTGGATTGGGTCATTACCATGTATTCTACTTCTACACTTGATCTAAAGACTGTTGTCTGCTTCTTGCTTTGCCATCTGACCAGACTGTCCCCAACAAAATTGGCATAGCCTGCAGTGGATCGACGATCCTCAAGCGAGCTGGCATAATCAGCATATGTATAGGCAGAGACATCAGTGTAACCATTAGCCTTGTAGAAGAGGCTACGTTCAGGAGATTCCTTCAAAGTTCAAACAACGGAGAATGAGAAGAAAATTCTACAAATGGTTGTAAAAGGATCGCTCCATGTACTGGTTGGCTCTACTCAAAGCATATGATATATCTGGCTTAGTAATAGTGAGATAGAGAAGTTTACCCACTAGGCTTCTATACCGAATAGTATCCGCAAACGCAGGATCAGTAGCTGTGGAATGCTTTATCACTTCTGCAGGGATGTCAGATGGCTTGCATCCGAATAGCCCAGCCTCAGTTAGATATCAAGGCAATGCTTCCTCTGTGAAAGATGGAGTCCCTTTGTAGTACGTATTACTTCAATGCCAAGAAAGTAACGGAGTTGGCCAAGATCCTTTGTGATAAAGACCTTCTGGAGGAAGGTCTTGATCTCTGAAATGCCAGCTTTATCGTCTCATGTGACAACCATATCATCAACATAGACAACAAGTATAACGGTGCTAGTAGACCGTCGTCTGACGAAGACAGAGTAGTCAGACGTCGTCCTCTGAAACCCAAGAGTATTGATATCAGTAGTGAGTCTACCAAACTATGCCTCGGGGCTCCACTTCAGGCTATATATGGCCTTGCATAGTCGGCATACACATTCCCCTCGACTATGTAACTCAATGGTTGCATCATGTAAGCTTCCTCCTCGAGGTCTCTGTAGAGATAGTTCTTATTATTATTATCTCTTTATGTACCTTGTCGTTATTTCTTTGTCTTTTATAGACCACTGTGTAATTTACCCTTAAGGTCTCTTCCTATATAAGAGAGCCTAGGGTTTTCTGAATAATCATCTAAGTTTTCTTCCAACATGGTATCAGAGCTGCCCTAGGGCTCTCCCTACCCACCGCCTCTCCCCACCCGCCGTCTCTCTCTCTCTCCAGCCCGCCGCCGACCCATCCCAGGCGGACCCCCCGCCGCCGATCCACACCGCGGCATCCCTGCAGCGCCGCCGCTTCTTGCGCGTGCCTCCGTTGCAGCTGCGAGGGCTGTAGGCCTCATCTATCAAATCCGATGCAGTTGGTGTAGACATTCATTATCTTGTCTACAACCCCTAGTTCTTCTCCAGCGGCAGTATGTCAGAATCGAAGGTCGATATGCCCTCCACCGGCGCATTCAAAGGTCCTGCGCCAATAGTGAAGATGGACGGGTCTAATTGTGAGCTCTGGGCTATGCAGTTCATAAGCCTCATGAAGTCGAGGTAAGAAGCACATTCTTACCGAGGATGAGCCCGCTGAGAAGACAGGGATATATGCCTCATGCGAGGCTGATGACTCCTACGCAAAGGTCTGGTTGTCTGGTACATTGACGATGGAGATTGCTAATGACGTCCTTCATCAGCCCACTGCCAAGGCGATGTAGGATATTCTCGCCGCTACATATTCGCAAGTGCGAAATGAGACCAAGATGTTGTAGCTTCAGCATGACATTTTCAAAATGAAGCAGAGCGGTAGACCTCTCCATTCCTTATACACATCCCTAAGAGGGATGTTTGAGAAGTTATACAGTACTATTCCACTCACTGCCACTCCTGAACAACAGAAGACGTTTCGGAACGTCACCATGGTGGGTGTTCTACTTGCGACTCTTGATCCTGAATATGATGCCGCCCGGTCTCAAATCCTAGCTGATGCAGTTATTCCTCCAGTGGAGGATGTTTATAGGTGACTCAGTCGCATTCCAGTTTCCTCCAGCTCTTCTACTCCACCTCCATCAGCGATGGCAGTCTCGCGTGGGAGAGGTGGCCCGTCTTCTGGTCGTGGTCGTGGACGTGGACGTGGACCCCAGGAAAGGGGTGGTCGCTTCAGTCAGACATGCTCCTATTGTCACCGCACAGGACACTCGGAGGAGACATGCTATTCTAAGCATGGGTTCCCAGCATCGGCACGTGTTGCAGAGCATTCTCAGTCCCCATTACCATCTACTGCAGATAATCGATTCGACGAACTTGTGGAACATCTCCGAGATATTATGCCACATTCATCTGGTGATTCGTCTGGTGATCCTTCAGATGTTGCTGCTACAGCCTCCGCCAGTTCATCTGTTGCTGCTAGTACCTCAGGTAGATCTACTGCATTCACACCGTCTCATGATATATCTGACTGGGTTATAGATTCGGGAGCCACACATCATCTCTGCCGAGATAGAGATAGACTACAGTCCTACAGGGACATTCCTCACGGTCGTTCAGTGCAGATCGCAGATGGTACCCATTCACCCCTTGTTGGACAGGGGGAGGTCTTCCTATCCTCCACTATGCATCTACAGAACGTCCTACATGCTCCCGAGTTCTCAATGAATCTGTTATCTATTAGTCAGATTACGAAGGATTTGCATTGTCGTGCTATATTTGACCCGTCTTCTCTCATTTTTCAGGACATACTAACGGGCAGGGTGATTGGTTGTGGCTCTGAGCAGAATGGTCTATATCAGCTGGTTCAGGATTCCTATGCCGGCGTCTCCTCTCATTCTGTCGGACCAGTCTCTCCGTACATCTGGCATCTCCGTTTTGGTCACCTTCCGCTCCAGAAAATGCGTCATCTTCTGCCCCAGATCTCTCCTAGTTCGTCTTTTCGCTGTGAAGCATGTCAGTTGGGAAAGCATCATAGGTCGAGCTTTCCAAGTCGTCAGAGTCGGAGCAGTAGCTCCCCATTCGAGTTGTTACATATAGATATATGGGGACCGAGTCGTGTACCCGATCATTAGGGGCACATATTTTATCTTGTGGTAGTGGATGATTTCTCTCGTGTGTCATGGGTCTTTCTTTTGAAGAATAAATCTGAAGCAGGAGATGTGATCAAGAATTTAATTAATGAAGTGCACAATGTTTTCTCTTCTTCAGTCAAATATGTTCGGACGGATAATGCCCTAAAATTTTGCACACACTCACTTTCTCATTTTCTTTCATCAAAGGGTATTATTCACCAAACCACTTGTGCATATACATCACAGCAAAATGGCGTGGCGGAAAGAAAGCATCGCCATCTCTTGGATATTACTCGAACCCTGTTGATTCAGAGTTGTGCTCCTATTTCTTTCTGGGGGGACGCTGTTCTTACTGCATGTTATCTGGTCAATCGAATGCCATCCTCTGTTCTTGGTGAGAAGATACCTATTTCTCTTATTTTTCCAGACAAGGAATTATTCTCACTGACTCCACGTGTCTTTGGTACTGTGGCTTTTGTTCATCTTCTATCTCCCGGACTTGACAAACTCTCTCCTAGAGCAGTCAAGTGTGTCTTTGTTGGTTATTCCAGGACTCAGAAGGGCTACCGGTGTTATGATCCTACAAATAAGAAGTACTTCGTGAGTGTCGATGTCACTTTCTTTGAGTCTGTCATGTATTTTTCTCCTGCAGGTGACAGACTGGTACCATCCACTATCAATGATGATGTCTATGTTTCTCCACCACCTACTTGGAGTTCACCTGAGTCTTCCCCAGTTTCTACCTCCACACCTGCACCACCACCACCTCCTCCTCCTCCACCCCTTCCACAGCCTCTTGTTTCACCGCTATCAAAATTCTATACGCGTCGGTCAGGTCCTGCTCAGGCTACCCATCAGCCACCCATCACGCCTCAGGTATGTTCAGATGGCATTACTACTGACGGGTCAGATTTGGTACATGTGCAGGAAACTTCAGTACAGGAAGACACTAGACCATCCAGTGCAGTAGATGATGATCTTGATGTTCCGATTGCTATTCGGAAGCAGAAGCGGCTATGTGCCTCTTATCCATTTGCCTCACAGGTTTCGTTTCACCGTCTCACTGGTGACTTTCAGAGATTTGCCTCAGCCTTGTCTTCCGTGGATATACCACGGACCTACCAGGAAGCTTTGAAGAATGATTGCTGGAGATTAGCTATGGAAGAAGAGATGAGTGCCTTGCAGTCCCGTGGCACATGGTCATTGGTTCTTGCACCTCCTGATGCATCCATTGTGAGCTGTAAGTGGGTCTTCACAGTTAAATATCATGCAGATGGCACTTTGGATCGGTACAAAGCACGCTTGGTCGTCCAAGGGTTTACACAAACCTATGGCGTAGATTACATGAACACTTTCTCTCCAGTGGCGAGACACTCTACCCTTCGTATTCTCTTATCTGTGGCTGTGGTTCGTGAATGGAGTATATCTCAACTGGATGTCAAGAATGCCTTCTTGTACGGGGACCTATAGGAGGAAGTCTACATGCAACAACTACCTGGGTTTACTGCTGAGGGGGAGAAGCAGATGGTCTGTAGACTTCACAAGGCAATATATGACCTCAAACAGAGTCCAAGAGCATGGTTCCAGAAGCTTTCCAACCTTATTGAGCAACATGGATTCAAGAGGTCAAATGCAGACCACTCGTTGTTTGTCCAGAAGTCATCGACAGGTACGGTTGTCATTATGGTCTACGTGGATGATATTCTTGTTACAGGAGATGATATTTAGGGCATAGAAAGGGCGAAGGCATTCCTAGGCCGTCAGTTTGTTACAAAGGATCTTGGAACCCTAAGATATTTTCTGGGGTTGGAATTTGCAAGGAATGCACAGGGCTTGGTGATGACCCAACGGAAGTACATTACAGACTTCTTGATTGAAACGGGCATGGATGGATGTAAATCATCAAGTATTCCAATGGACCCTAGCATGAAGTTGTATGATGGTGATACTAAGGAAGTAGATAAGAGGAGATATAGAGAAATTGTGGGAAAACTCTTTTACATTACGATAACTCGTCCAGACATTGCATTTGCAGTTAGCAGGGTGAGTCAATTTATGGAGCAGCCAAGGCAAGTTCACATGGATGCTACACACATGATACTGAGGTATCTGAAGTCTTCTCCAGGTTCAGGGTTGCTATTCAGAAAGGGCACAGATTTATCTATCTCAGCGTGTGCAGACGCAGATTATGCAGGATGCCCTAAGGATCGAAAATCAACCTCAGGGTTCGCAGTTTTTGTTGGAGGCTCTCTGGTTTCTTGGAAAAGCAAGAAATAAACTGTTGTAGCAAGGTCCGGTATCGAATCTGAATATAGGGCCATGGCTCAAGCCAGCACGGAAATGATGTGGGTGTGATCCGTACTAGAAGATCTACATGTAGATGTGCCCCTACCCATGAAGCTTCAGTGTGATAATCAGGCAGCATTATTCATTGCCAACAATCCCGCTTTTCATGAAAGAACCAAGCATATTGAAGTTGACTGCCATTACACTAGAGACTTGATCCAGAGAGGATTGATATCTACTACACATGTGAGCTCAAGAGATCAGACTGCAGATGTATTCACCAAGCCACTGCTCAGAGGACCTTTTCAGAGATGTTCATCTAAGCTGAGCATGATAGACATCTATACTCCACCTTGAGGGGGAGTGTAGAGATAGTTCTTATTATTATTATCTCTTTATGTACCTCGTCGTTATTTCTTTGTCTTTTATAGACCACTGTGTAATTTACCCTTAAGGTCTCTCCCTATATAAGAGAGCCTAGGGATTTCTGAATAATCATCTAAGTTTTCTTCCAACAATCTCCATAGAGGAATGCATTCTTCACATCAAGCTGGAAAAATGGGCAAGACATTGTTTGCGGTAACAAAAAGAATGGTGTGTGTTAAATTATTCATGTTATTTTATCTTTTCTTTATATTGTTTATTTCTATTGTCCTGTTTATGTAATTTACCCTTAGATTTTTTCTCCTATATAAGAGAGCTCTAGAGTTAGATGGAATACATCTTTCTTTTCCCTCTTAACATGGTATTAGAGCGACGGTCCTAGACCGGACCCTGTGCCCTAGAATCCTGCCCCCACCAAAACCCAAACTATCCTCGGGCTCGCCGCCGCCGCCCAGCCCCACTGCGGGCACTGTCGTCGCCGCCTCTCATCTCCCTGTGGGCATCGTCGTTGAATAGCCACGCGTTCACGCGTATCCTCATGATCACACGACGTCATCGCCCAGTCGTGATCACGCCGTCAGCCCCCTAAGGCTTCACGCATGTTCACGCGCCATCGTCCAGCCCCGCGGTTGCCTCTCCCGCCGCTTCTAGTCGCCATTGCGCGGCTTACCTCATCTTCACGCGTGGTTTCCTTCCTGTGGATTCCTCTTTTGGGTATCTAGGGTGTCACGTGAAGCTCTAGCAACATCCTAACTATTTAAAGGACTCTTCAAAGAATGGAAGAGGTTGTGGTATGAGTCTACACCCACAACCATCTTCCTGTATGTCAGTGTAGACGCCAATATCTCTTGTTTCCAGCCCAATCTTGAAGATAGTTGTCATCATGTCCGACAACAAACTGTAAGTTCCATCCTTGGGTACCTTCAAAGGTCCGACACCTATTGTCAAAATGGATGGAACCAACTATGAACTGTGGGCCATGCAGTTCATGAGTTTGATGCAGTGTAATGGCAAGAAGCACACCCTCGCGACAGAGGAGCCACGTGACGAGAATGGGAGGAATGCCTCATGGGAGGCGGATGATGTGTATGCTCGCTTTTGGCTATCTGGGACTATATCCACAGAGATAGCTAATGATATTTTGAGCCAGCCTATTGCAAAGGCTATGTGGGACATTCTTGCCGCGACATACTCTTGGGCAAAGAATAAGTCGAAGATACTCCAGCTCCATCACGATATTTTCACATCGAAGCAGAATGGTCGCCCTCTTCACACCCTCTATACTTCTTTAAGGGGTATGTTTGAGAAGCTACATGGCTACATAACCTTGACTGTTACTCCAGAGCAACTCAAGGCATACAGAGGCTCTATAATGACTGGAGTGTTTCTAGCAGCCCTGGATCCAGAGTATGATGCAACTCGTTCCCAGATCCTCACTGATGCTACTATACCTCCAATGGAGGAGGCGTATCGTAAACTGAGTAGACTATCTATATCTTCTGGTAGTCCTCTTCAGTCCCAGACTTCTTCAGCTATGGCAACATCACGTGGTAGGGGCAATCATATACCATATCGTGGCAGGGGGAGTTCCAACTGCGGCAGGGGAGGGGGAGTTCGACCACATCAGTCGTACACCTACTGCCACACGACATCCCATTTTGAGGAAACCTGCTATTCTAAGCATGAGTTTCATGCGTCAGCCAGAGTTGTAGACCAGACATAATAGGTTCAGGAGTCAGATCGAGAGAGGGAAAAGCTTGAAAAAGAGATTTGACTTTTCTAATCACGAGAGTTTTTCTTAAAAACTAGACAAAATAAGTCAAAGATTAGATCAATGTTTTCATATTTCTTCTAATAGTTTCCCCCGATTCGATCTGCATTGCAAACAGCTTTGCTCTATACATAAAAGCAAATAGCCATATTCGAAAATGAGGAAATTAGCCGCCAAATCAAAATTCTATATATAAATGCGATTCTATACTGGATTCTAAAATGCAATTCTATACGGAAATTAGTGCACGACCGAGAGAGATCATGCCTGGCACATATGGATCTACTAGTTCTCCTTCAGGATCTGCAGATGTTGTTGTCTCAGCATCTGCGTCTACATCAGGTATAGACTATGCTTTTACTAGTTACTACAGGGCAGAATTATCAGGATGGATCATGGATTCCAGTGCATCCCATCATCTCTGTGGTGACAGAGGTCAGTTGAGTATTTTTCGTCTTGTTCAGCCTGGACGATCAGTTGTTATAGCAGATGGTACGCCTTCCCCCATCACTGGTCAGGGGGAGGTGCAACTGACTTCTACATTGAGGCTTCCTAATGTTCTCTATACTCCTGAATTTTCTATGAATTTATTATCAATTAGTCAAATCACCGGATATTTACATTGTTCTGCCATATTTGATCCATCTGCTCTTGTGTTTCAGGACATACTTACGGGCAGAGTGATTGGAACTGGCCGTGAGCAAGGAGGCCTTTATGGACTTGTGCAGTCTCCGTACATTGGTGCCTCTACTTCTCTACGTACCGGATCCATTTCTCCGTACATGTGGCATCTGCGATTTGGTCATCTTCCTCTGTTTTAGCAGGTCCATGTTCTTCCACAGATTTCTCCTCGCTTTACTTTCCAGTGCAAGGCATGCCGGCTTGGGAAGCATCATCGGTCTTCTTTCCAGAGTCGTCAGGGTCCAAGTAGGCATAGTTTGTTAGAGTTGCTTCATTTTGATATTTGGGGTCCTAGTCGTGTCCCAGATCATCAGGGACACAGATTTTATCTTGTTGCAGTTGATGAGTTTTCTAGGTTCTCTTGGGTTTTCCTTCTTAAAAATAAATCTGATGCTGGTCCTATTATTCAGTCTTTTCTTAATGAAATGAACATTTTCTCTGCCAGAGTCAAGTACATACGTTTTGATAATGCTCTAGAATTTTGAAGTACTCAACTCTCTCAGTTTCTTAAGTCTTATGGTATCGTGCATTAGACATCTTGTGCACATACCTCCCAACAGTATGGGGTGGCTGAAAGGAAACTCCGTCATCTTTTAGATGTTACCAGAACCCTCTTGATTCAGAGTCGTGCTCCTCGTTCTTATTAGGGAGATGCGGTTCTAACTGCTTGTTATATGGTAAATCGTATGCCTTCTTCGGTGTTAGGGGAGAGGATCCCGTTCTTGATTGCGTTTCCCGAGACAGATCTTTTCTCACTTACGCCTCGTATCTTTGGGTCGATTGTATTTGTTCATCAACTCTCTCCTGGTCTTGACAAGCTCTCTCCCAGAGCTGTCAAATGTGTGTTTGTTGGGTATTCCAAAACCCAAAAGGGATCTCGTTGTTTTGATCCTGTTCGACGAAGGTATTATGTCAGTGTTGATGTCACATTCTTTGAGTCCATTATGTATTTTTCTCCCACAGATGACAGACTTACTCCTTCAGAGGATGGAGAAGAGATCTATATGCCTCCTCCACCACCATGTGCTAGTCCATCACCAACACCTCCATCACCACCTCTACCACCACCACCACTACCACCTCGTTTCTTTCCGTAGATCTATCAGCGAAGGCCCCGTGCGCATGTGCCTCCTCCATCATCCAGCACGCCCAAGGTATGTACTAAGCATTTGAGTTCCTCTAATGGCACGGGTGATTTACGTGTACAGACTGAGGTAAAGGGCGCAAATACTGTCTCTACTACACCTATTGAGGATCTGGATATGCCTATTGCACTTTGGCGGCAGAAACGAGCATGCACTATGCACCTTATGGGTTCTTATGTTTCCTTGGAGTGTCTTTCCAAGGATTTTCAGCACTTTGTTTTGGATTTGTCTGCTATAGCAATACCACAGTCATATCAGGAGGCCATGCAGAGCAGTTAGTGACGTTTGTCTATGGAAGAGGAGATGGCGGCGTTACAGTCACGCGGTACGTGGAGTGTTGTCCATGCTCCACCAGGTGTGTCTGTTGTTGGAAACAAGTGGGTATTTACTATGAAGCATCGCGCCGATGGTACAGTCGACAGATACAAGACCAGGCTGGTTGCTCGTGGGTTCACCCAGACTTATGGGGTGGACTATCAGGACACTTTTTCTCCTGTAGCGCGTCACTCTACCTTGAGGATTCTTATTGCGGTTGCAGTGGTACATGATTGGCCCATTTTCCAATTGGATGTAAAGAATGCTTACTTGTATGGTGATTTGCAGGAAGAGGTTTACATGCAGCAACTACCTAGGTTTGCAGTATGGTGGGCCGTCTTCATAATGCTATATATGTCCTTAAGCAGAGTCCGAGGGCTTAGTTTTAGAAGCTCTCAGAATTGATAGAACAAAATGGGTTTGTCAGATCTACTGCAGATCATACTCTCTTTGTAAAGAGACACCAGAGAGGTATTGTAGTCATCTTGGTTTATGTTGATGACATGGTTATCATTGGCAGCGATGAACAGGGCATTCAAGCAGTAAGGATTTCCTTGGACAACAGTTTGTTACTAAGGACCTTGGTACGCTTCGTTACTTCCTTGGACTGGAATTTACACGAAATCAGCAGGGCATGGTTATGACACAAAGGAAGTATGTTACTGATCTTCTATCTGAGACTGACATGACAGGATGTAGACTAGCTACTACCCCGATGGATCTTATGCGAAGCTCCATGACGACGGATCTGAGGAGGGCAAGAAACGATATATAGAGCTGGTAAGGAAGTTATTGTATGTTATTATTACCAGGCCTGATATATCTTTTGTTGTGAGTAGAGTAAGTCAATTCATGGAGCAACCCAAGCAGGCGCACATGGATGCAGTATTCATGATCCTGAGATATTTGAAATCATCTCTAGGTGCAGGTCTTCTGTTTAGAAGAGATACATCTCTCTCAGTTACAGGGTGTGCAGATGCAGATTATGCTGGGTGTCCTAATGACAGAAAGTTTACTTCAGGTTTCATTGTGTTTGTTAGTAGCTCGCCAGTCTCATGGAAGAGTAAGAAACACTCTGTGGTTGCTTGGTCCAGTGCAGAATCAGAATATAGGGCAATGGCCCAAGATAGTACTGAGATGATGTGGGTCAAATCCGTTTTGACCGATTTAACGATTGAAGTACCTCTTCCTATGCATCTTACATGCGATAATCAAGTGGCTTTGTTTATAGCTAATAATCCAACATTCCATGAAAGGACAAAGCATATTGAGGTGGACTGTCACTATACTCGTGATTTGATCCAAAAGAGGCTCATTTCAACATCTTATGTAGCATCAGGAGATCAGATTGCAGACATGTTTACCAAGGCACTGGCTAGAAGTCATTTTCATCATTGTTGTTCCAAGCTGAGCATGATAGATATATATGCTCCAGCTTGAGAGGGAGTGTTAAGTTATTCATGTTATTTTGTCTTTTCTTTATATTGTTTATTTCTATTATCTTGTTTATGTAATTTACACTTAGAGATTTTCTCCCATATAAGAGAGCTCTAAGGTTAGATGGAATACATCTTTCTTTTCCCTCTTAACAGTGCGTATGGAGCCCATTCAGGTACCAGGAAGAAAGTCTCAAAGTAATTGATCCCATAAGTTTGCGTGAAGCCTTTGGCAACTAACCTTCAATCTGCCCATAGACTCCTCATGCGACTATTTGATCGTGAAGACCCGTCTGCAAGCCACATGTCAAACTCCCAGAGGGCACGACATAATATCCCACGTGCCCCGGGAGGTAAGTGCATCCATCTCCTCATCCATTGCATGTCGCAAACTCCGATCCTACATCACACTATGATGATCTATGAGAATCGAGATAACATTCAGGGCATCTGCAAACCTCTTGTCTCAACTAGATAAACCATTAGTTGAAGTGTGATAGAGGATGAACCATACATTACCTCTTTTGCTTGCGAAGAGCTATCGGAAGCTCCTCAGGTACATCCAAGGTAGTAGTTGTAGGAGCACTTGAAGTGAGCATTTTATCTTGCAAAGAAGGGGATAGGCAAAGGAACAGACAAAGGTACAAGTGCAGTTGTAGTGGTGCATGGACGAGTGTAAACGATTGGCAGAGGAGGAAGATCCAAAGGGATGTCACCTATAGCATAGTATCGTGACTATCGTCATCCAATATGATCATAACACAGATAGCATTTTCGAGTACGAGAGTACTCAAGAAAGACACACTTAATGGCCCTAGGTGACAATTTGTCAGCTGCATGAAAGTCGTGAACAAAAAGCGATGCAACCAAAAATTCTTAGAGGTAGTGGAAAAGTAGACGCAGTAGGGTAGAAAAGAGAGAAGGGAGTCCCCCCTATGAGCACAAACAAAGGAATTCTATTGATGAGATAGACTGTGGCAAGGATCCTAGTACTTGGGAATGATCATTTAGCTAAGAAGGGACCTGGCAATGTTAAGCAAATGTCGGAGTTTCCTTTCCGCGACTCCATTTTGTTGCGAGGTATAGGGACATCAAGTTTGGTGAACAGTCCTCTGAGACTCTAAGAAAGTTGACAAGTCTTGTTGGATAAACTCAAGGGCATTGTCAGTTCGAATGATGTGAACCCAAGTAGAAAAATATGTTTTAACATATTGAACGAAATTTCTGACAATTTTATTAAAATATGAACGCTCCTTTATTAGATATACCCAAGAAGATCACCTATAATCATCCACAAAAACAATAAAATAGGATGATCACATAATGTTTTGACCGAACAAGGCCTCCAAGCATCGCAATGAACAAGACCAAAGTACTATGGGACTCAGGACGAACAGGAAAGGAAACTCAATGATATTTCTCAAACTCACATGCCCCGCACTAAAAGGGCTTCAGAGTAGAGAAACATCAAGGAGAGAGACTTGGCAAAGGGATACCCAAGGCACAGATGCCATAGGAGTAGGTCTTCAGAGATGGACGTAGCACCAACAAACTGGGAATCTGATGACATGTCGAGATAATATAGGTCGTTCTTCTCATGAACCCCCCAAAAAATATGCCTCATCCAGATTTCCTGAAAATAGCAATAGATTCATCAAATATCACTCAACAATTAAGCACAACACAAAGCTTATGGACAAACAATAAGCAAAGAGGGAAATCAAAAGCACATTGAACACCAGATAGTCAGAGCTCGGAGAACTCCATTGACCTGACAGTAGTAACACGTGAGTGAGTCCCGTTGGTGACTCTGACTGACTTCACCAAGGAAGATGAAATAGAGGAGGAGGCTCCAGGATCAATAATCCAAGATGTAGCAGGAACGATGGCAGAGTTGGCTATTGTACATGGAGTGGCCAGAGCAGCAGTGGTAGTCCCATTGGAGGTAGTAGAGGGGCTCTCGGGAGTCTGGAGAATCTGCATCAGACGAGAGTAATATGTGTTATTGAGATGGACGATCTTGCCACTAGAAATTGTGGTAGTAAACACCTACATCTTCCACATCATAGGCGTCCTCATAGGCACTACTGATGTGATAGGGAGGTACGTCAACCTTTACCATCACCGTTCAGATGGATGATTCTAGTGACCACAGTAAATGCATGTTGGAAACTGGAGAGCAGTAGAATCACACCCACGGCACGGTCAAAGTCACGTATACGTACAAAGTCTCGATCAAGGTCACATCCTCCTCGAAAGATGTATCAGACTCCTCCTAGATGAGGCTATGTGTGTAGAACTCTTCGTTGGAGGTAAGGTGAGAGGATGGGCAACAGATCTCTCCAGTTATTCAAGACGCTAAAAAATGACCTTCACCATTGGCATGGTATCTAATATAAGAAATTGCTCCTTCGTTGCATAGTACCCGGAATGCAGGCCATCAAGAAAATGATAAACATGCCAGTTTGAACACTCTTTTACCTATTTGGTACAACATGAAGGCTGGAATATTGTAAGCTCCTCGTACAAGCTAGTGGGATGCATGTAGTACTCAACAAGGGTGGAATCATCCTGAGATGCAGATCAGATCCGCTTATAAATATCCGCAAGACGTGATTGTCTTCTTATGAGAGTATGTTTGCTCAAGATCCTCCAACATCTCCTTTGATATGTTCTTGTAGACGAGATTCTAGGTAATATGTGCCTCGACAATGTTGGTCATCTAATTGATAACCAGATAGTTATATGTCTGTCAATTGTCGTAGTCTTTGTCCTTCTAATCTGGAGGATCTTGATCAAGATGTAGAGTTTCCATTGACCACTAATAAACACCATCAAAGATCGAGGCTAGAGCATGTAATTTTCTGTGCCCTTAAGTTTCATAGTAGTGCCTTGTGCCATCATGTTTATGGCCAAGGGCTTTGTCTCGGCAGAAGAAGTAGGTGTCATGGCGGTCTTAATGATAAGGAAAAAAATCCAGCGATCGACTAAGTATGCATAGGAGGGCTAAGAGGTGCCATAGAACTCATGTTTGGACATGTAGAAGGGGCTGAGAAACACTTTATACAACAATTCAGGAGGAAATCGAGGACCTTGATGACACTAGGTGGTCAGGGAAAGGCCCTATGGATGTTGGGTTGAGCACTAGCAGAGCGCAACAGCTACCAGATGGCCGCAGCGACGGGCTACAGTGCCTCTGACAGTTGGCGACAGCCCGAGAAGGCCTCAGCAGCAGGATGGAGGGCTACAACGGCGGGCCTCAACTGCAGAGGTGGCCCTGGTAGCTAGTGACAGGTTGAAGGCGCCTATGTGGCTGGTGGCAGTCCTAGAAGGGGCATGTACAGGGCCCTAGGCAAGGAATGAGGGCCCGCATATACACTCAGATGCCGGGGAGAGACTCGAAGTTAAAGAGGGATGGTGTTAGGTCAGGACCCCAGCCTGAGATCGTTGCCCTGATACCATGTGGAGAATAAAATGAATCATTATGTTTATTCCATGGGTCTAGGATCTCTTATATAGAGAGAAAGCACATATTTGACCCCAAAGGGTTACAAGAGTTAAATAAAAAAGAAAGGACAATAACTCTAATAATAAGCATAAGCAGAACATGTCAGTGTATGAGAAATGTCGGCAAACGAGAATTGTTCCAGCCTATAGGATCGCCTCGTTCACGTCCCCATTCGATCATCTTATCAGTAAGTACGTCCTTAAATACTAGAAAAACATAGTCAAATGTGGCATGACAATTCCAAACTTTGCAATTTAAATAATAGAAGACAGGCACAAAGGAAAGTATGGAGCTTGTAGAACTCTAGATAATGACATCTGTCTAATAATGAACTGCCCTTTGCCCAATCACATGGTAATGATGCCCATCGGCAAACCCTACCAATTGTCCCATAGTAGACGTGTTATGTAGAGTAAATTATGTTTTGCTTCCACAGATATTACTGGAAGCACTTGAGTTAGTTATTCATTTTGCGTCATTTTTAGTAGTAAGAGTGAGGCTATACCTAATGGACCAGCAACAGCAGCAAAGTCGAATGATGCAGATGGTGTGGCAAAAGAGGGACTAACAACCATCTCCCTAAGTTGGGACGGAAGATTCTCATATTTATGATCGTGCACCAGTGTTGAGTAAGTTTGTTGAATCGTGTCATGTGCTTAAGTTGATTTACCATGTTTCTACTAGCATGTGTTCTCTGTGTGCCCAACTGATTTTAGAGCTGAATAATATATTGGATCGAGGTTCGCAAGAAAAATTCTTACTGTCACCATGTTAATGCATGTCTTCTAGTCGTCACATCTACAATGAGGAAGAAAACTGTAAAGTTCTACCGAACAAGATAGAATTATGTGTGCGAAAGACAACCATCTTGTTTGGTACGATGGATATCATGGTGCAATTGAAGTATCCTGGTCTCAATCTAGACCTGAGAATAATAGGTGGTGGCCAGAATACCCCATATAGCTTTTGTTTCAGCCTGGTTTAGAACATCATCCACGATCACTAAGGTGAGAAGGTATATCAACCATACTTTTGCACACCCATTGTCTTGCTTCCATGATGTGTTTGCTCTTGTTTTTAAGTCGGTTCGAGTTGTGTGAGCACGTATTCCTTGTTAACACATTCTAATGTGCTTACAAAGTGCACGGACCTTGGATCAAAAAATATAAACTGCACGGCTCATATATCATAGTTTTTTCCATCCATCTTGATAACAGGACACATTCCTTTTGTGGATCCGAGCTATAAGACAATATACTTCTTTTGGTCTTCCATTGCAACAACAAATAAAACGGAAACTGGGAAAGAGATAAACTACGGAGTTGGAGAAAGAAAAAACTTTAGATCTTGACTAATAACTGTTAAGAAAATAGAAGAAGTTGTTTAATCCATCAGCTCTAGGCTCTCTTATATAGGAGAGTAGCCTATGGATAAATTACATAAAGAGTACTGCAGGAATGGAAAAATAATAAAAGACTACATAGATAGATAATATATATGTTCACACTCCCCCTCAAGATGGAGCATAGATATCAATCATGCTCAGCTTGGACGCACATTTCTGAAACGGGCCTCGCAGTAATGCCTTGGTAAAAATATCTGCAGTTTGATTTTCTGAACTAACATGGGATGTAGCAATGAATCCCTTCTGAATCATGTAACGGATAAAGTGGCAATCAACTTCAATGTGCTTGGTTCGTTCATGGAATGTTGGATTGTTTGCAATGAACAAGGCCGCCTGATTGTCACATTCTAAAGGCATAGGAAGTGGGACTTCTATATGTAAATCTGTGAGCACAACTTTTACCCACATCATTTCTGTAATGGCTTGGGCCATAGCCCTATATTCAGATTCAGCACTGGACCTTTCTACCACAGTTTGTTTCTTGCTCCTCCACGAGATTGGGGTATCTCCAACATACACAGCAAACCCAGAGGTGGACTTCCTGTCCTTGGGACACCCTGCATAATCTGCATCTGCACAGGCTGAGATAGAGATCGCCTTGCCTTTCTTGAACAGCAGACCCGCACCTGGGGATGACTTGAGGTACCTGAGTATCATATGTATTGCATCGATGTGGACCTGACGTGGTTGCTCCATGAACTGGCTCACTCGATTCACAGCAAAGGCTATGCCGGGCCTAGTGATAGTGATATATAGAAGTTTGCCCACCAGTTTTCTGTATCTTCTCCTATCCACCTCCTCTGTATCATCATCATATAGCTTCATACTGGGATCCATCGGTGTGGTAGCAGGTCGACAGCCAAGCATTCCTATTTCACTCAACAAGTCACTGACGTATTTTCTCTGAGACATTACCAACCCATGCGGATTTCTGGCCAACTCCAGTCCCAGAAAATATCTAAGAACCCCAAGGTCCTTGGTGACAAATTCGCGACCCATCATTTCTTTCGCCTTCTTTATCCCTTGTACATTGTCACCTGTAATCAAGATGTCATCTACATAGACCATGATTGCAATAACACCTCTGGAAGTCTTTTGTACAGACAACGAATGATCAGCATTTGAACGTTTGTATCCCTGTCTCTCATAAAGATCTGAGAGCTTTTGAAACCACGCTCTGGGACTCTGCTTAAGGCCATAGGTAGCCTTATGAAGTCTGCACACCTTGGAACACTCCCCCTCAACAGCAAAACTGGGTGGCTGTTGCATGTAGACTTCCTCCTGTAAGTCACCATATAAGAAGGCATTCTTCACATCCAACCGATATAGCGGCCAATCACAAGTAACCACAACAGACAGTAAGATCCGTAGAGTGGAATGGCGGGCTACAGGCGAGAATGTATCAAGATAGTCCACCCCGTATGTCTGTGTAAATCCACGAGCAACAAGACAAGCCTTGTATCTGTCAATACTCCCATCTGCATTTTGCTTGACTGTAAAGACCCATTTGCAGCTCACTGGGGACACATCTGCAGGTATAGGAACCAGACTCCAAGTCCCTCTAGACTGAAGTGCCGCCATTTCTTCCTCCATTGCTAGACGCCATCGACTATCCTTCATAGCGTCTTGGTAACTCCGTGGAATATCTACAGCTGACAAAGCAACTACAAAGTTCCTGAAATCTCCAGTTAGTCGCTCAAATGACACAGAAGCTCTAAAGGATATGAAGCGCAGCTTCGCTTCGACTTGCGTATAGCAATAGGAACATCTAAATCAACCATGTCCTCATCTGTCCTCTGTAACACGTCCTGCTCAGAAACATCGTCAGATCCATCAATAGTAATATCTTCAGAACATACCTTGGGCGAGCTAGGTGATGAGTCATGACCATGAGCTAGCGCAGGCCTGCGGGTATAATGAAATGGTAGTGGTGAAACAGGTATAGTAGTTGGAGGTGCAGATGCTGGTGGTGGTGGTGGTGGTGGAGGTGGTGATGATGGCAATGGTGGTAGTGGTGTCACATAAATGGCATCGGTATTAATTAAAGGTATCAACTGATCACCTGATGATGAAAAATACATTACGGATTCAAAAAACGTAACATCTGCACTAACTAGATACCGTCTGCGTAATGGATCATAGCACTTGTACCCCTTCTGGGTTCTGGAATACCCAACAAACACACACTTGACAACCCTAGGAGAGAGCTTGTCAGTACCAGGAGACAACTGATGGACAAAGGCAACCGACCCAAACACACGAGGAGTAAGGGAAAACAGGTCTTTACCAGGGAAGATAAGGGAGAAAGGAATCTTTTCACCTAGAATAGAGGACGGCATATGATTAATTAGGTAGCATGTTGTGAGAACCGCATCACCCCAGTAAGAATAAGGAGCATGGATCTGTATAAGAAGTGACCTGGTGGCATCTAGTAAGTGGCGATGTTTCCTTTCAGCGATCCCATTTTGTTGGGAGGTATAGGCACAGGATGTCAGGTGGATAATCCCTTGGGATGAGTAGTACCTGGCTAGGACATGAGTACACAATTCTAGGGCATTATCACTTCTCACAATTTTAACAGATGTGGAGAAAACATTACGAATCTCATTAAGAAAATTGATAATAATATTCCCTACTTCAGATTTATTCTTTAACAAAAACACCCATGACACACGAGAGAAATCATCCACAATAACTATATAAAATATGTGTCCCTGATGATCAGGAACACGACTCGGACCCCAAATATCAATATGAAATAACTCAAACTTGGAGGTACTACTCCGACACTGACGACTGGGAAAGGTCGACCGATGATGCTTTCCCAACTGACAAGCCTCACATTGGATAGCTGTGTGAGGGAGACCCTGGGGTAACATACGACACGACTTCTGAAGCGGTAGATGTCCAAAGCGCAGATGCCATAGCATAGGAGATACGGGTCCAGTGGGTAGGGATGAGGTTCCAGCAAAAGAAGTCTGACTGAGGTGATAGAGGCCTCCTTGCTCATAGCCACGACCAATCACGTTGCCCGTAAGGATGTCCTGAAAAATAAGAGAAGATGGATCAAAAATTGCCCGACATTGTAAATCTTTTGTAATTTGGCTGATAGATAATAAATTCATTGAAAAATCAGGTGTGTGTAACACATTCTTGAGCTGCATAGATGATGTCAGTCTAATCTCCCCCTGACCAGTAATTGGGGAATCTGTGCCATTAGCAATGACCACTGTTCGACCTGGAGGTATCTGTGTGTATCCTGTAAGTAGACTCTGATCGCCACATAGATGATGTGTGGCTCCCGAGTCCATGATCCAAGCTAAAGAATCTGATCCACTACTAGTAAATGCAAGTGTGCTACCTGATGCACTGGTAGAGGCAGAGGCGGATGCAGCAGCATCAGACTGGTTCTCAGTAGTGGGTGTTGGGCCAGATGGAGGAATAATGCCCCTTAAACGGGCAACAAGATCATCAAACCGCTGATCCAAAGAGGCAGCAGATGGAGGCTCTATCTGCTCAGCGACTCGTGCAGACGCAGGAAATCCATGCTTAGAGTAGCATGTATCTTCAGTATGTCCGGTGCGATGACAGTAGGTACATATTGGCCGAGTACGGCCTCCTCTACAACGAGGACCACAGCCACGGGTATAAGAACCTCCACGACCCCTGTTGGTAGCCATTGCTGAAGCAGTTTGATTCGTGGCCGTAGAGGGGACAGTGATCCGACTGAGTCTGTGAAAAGCTTCCTCCATAGGAGGTATAGTAGAATCTGCCAAGATCTGAGACCGTACCGCCTCGTACTCTGGATCAAGGGCAGCAAGGAAAACTCCTACCATAGTAGCATTCCGGTAGGTCTTCTGTTGCTCTGGTGTGGCTATCAGGGGCATGAAGCCGTACAGCTTCTCGAACATCCCTCGTAGAGATGTGTATAGTGAGTGTAGAGGTCGTCCATTCTGCTTGATGGTGAATATGTCATGCTGAAGTTGCAGAATCTTCGTCTCATTCTTCGCCGGAGAGTATGTGGCAGCAAGAATATCCCACACTGCTTTGGCAGTGGGCTGATGAAGAATATCATTGGCAATCTCGATTGCCAGAGTACCAGATAGTCATACTTTGGCATATGCGTCATCCGCCTCCCACGAGGCATTAACTCCAGTCTTCTCAGCAGGCTCTTCTTCGACAAGGATGTGTTTCTTACCGGTTGATTTCATCATACTCATGAACTGCATTGCCCACAGTTCATGGTTCGTACCATCCATCTTTACAATAGGCGTTGGACCTCGAAAGGCGCCTATAGATGGAATTTCCGCCTTGCTCTCTGACATACTGGTAATAGAAGACTGGAGTAGTAGACTGAAATTGTAATTGTCTACACTAACATGTAGGGTTTAGTCGCCTGTGTAAACTTCAAGCAACCAAACCCATTTCTTTGAAGTTGTGCGCTAGAGACAAACTCGTGCAGGGCTGATTTGCGACTCACGGACACGCGGTAATGACACGCGATTGGGCGCAGAAAGTGCGCGAGATGCTACGCAGGAGTGTGCAAGCGTACGTACTGGAGATGCACAAGATGCACGTAGAAGTGCGCTCTGGACTCGCGAAATGCACTGGAGGTGCGCATTGCATGAGCACGAAAGAGGACACATGCGAGTGCGTTAGAGAATCTAGAGCATGCGCACTGGGGATGTGCACGAGATGCTCTGGAGAGGCGCACGAAGTGCGCTGGAGATGTGTACCGTGCGCAGATGGGGTGCACGAGGTGCACCGTGCGCAGATGGGGCACGCGAGGTGCGGAGCTCAGCGCAGGAGAAGCGTGCAGAGCTCAGCGCATACGGCCAGCGGCGGCGCGCGAAGCTTGGTGCGCTGGAGGCGCACGACCAACGACGCGGGTGGGGGCTGGCGGCGCACGAAGAGAGAGAGAGAGAGGCACGCGGGTGGGGTTAGGGTTAGGGCTAGGATTTCATGAACTCCGGTCTAGGACCGTCGCTCTGATACCATGTTGGGAAAATAGAAGAAGTTGTTTATTCCATCAGCCCTAGGCTCTCTTATATAGGAGAGTAGCCTATGGGTAAATTACATAAAGAGTACTGCAGGAATGGAAAAATAATAAAAGACTGCATAGATAGATAATATATATGTTTACAATAACTATTGAAGAATGACTTTGGCGGATCTCAAACTTAGTCTCACATCGTGTGATGACGAGAGTTTGGTGTCTTGGTAGGGCTATACAGAGCCCCATGCCCATTGTATCTTTTGAGAAAGATGAACAAAAAATCATCCCTTTGAGGTGGTTCTCCCGTGGTTTCATCCCGCTCCTTCAAGATTATGGTTCCACGTAAAATCACAATCTCATTAATACTTTGTTTTTTTATTCGCTTCCACAATTCATATTTCTACGTGGTGTCAAAGCAAGTCTATTTTTATGATTCATTTGAGAGATTCAATTTTATTTTTTTAATCTGATCTCGAAGTTCTCTATGGTGTCTTGTTCCTGAATACTGTACCAAGATTGGCCGATGGTAATCAGCATCAACCATGTCTGAACAACCCTAACATCAATCCAGGACAACACAACCATATTGACGGCATCACCAACGAGAAGATGTGCGCAAGAGGAGATGGGTCCCTGCTTGGAACCCAAGATTGAAGTTCCCCCATGACGGCCCAAGGTGGACAGCGATGGATTTTACAAACTCTAGGAGCAACTAGATATGCCCAATCATCATCCACACCTTCAATCTTTATCTCCATCGAAATTCCGACCCTCCTTCACAATTAGGTTGCAGGTTCTACAACAGATTCTACAGTAGATTCTGGAGATTTTGAGGCTTCAACGGCAGAGCAGATCACAACGAGGTGATGCTCTAATGGCGGTGCAGGTCCAAGCGAGTTGAGGCTCTAGGAACGGCAGTTGAAGAAGAATCCTCCCAGGGGTATATTTTTAACGAAATTTGCTGTATGCGGTCGAGGAATTTTTTTTGTTATTTACCGTAGCTAAGCGAAGAGGCGGCTTTGGTTAAGAGGAAGCCGCCTCTCCTCTTCAAGAGGTGGCTTTGATCGGGGATAAACCCCTGCAGGATAGAACCCCACCTACGCGCATTGTGATTCCTCCCTACGCGAGAGCTCTCTGCCCTCCTCTCCTGCGACCTTCGCCGACCTCCATTGCCCTCGTCCGTGCGACGAGCCCGCCTCCGTCGACTGACATTCAATTCCTCTCCTTCTCAACCTCAAGGAAGGTATGATATATCGTGGGTTTAGGGTTTTGGCCATATTTGGGGCTTAAATGATTGTGTTAAATTGATTTTTTTCGTCACTAATCTATTATTGTCGACGTAATGGTATTTAGGATGTCTCACGAACTTCGATGTTTTTGTCATTGTGGGGGAACAATATCGAAGTCGAGTAAGGACGTGACATATGTAGGAGGTCGTATGAAAACCATCAAGATTGGTCACGAAATGTCATTCTTGAGGTTGATTGAGCACATTAAGTCCGTATTCATGTTGGAGTTATCGCAAGGACTTGAGTTAAAGGTGTTTCATAGAATGTCCCAAGATGGGGCAAATTTTTACATTGGGTGCGTCGAGTTTGATGATGATGTCCGAGAGATTGTGGAATACGCTGAGGAGTTGGGTGCTGCATATCGGCCCGTGATATTTACTGTCATTGTCTCAATGCCCGGATCAGTACCTCATGGATTTGTACCTCAAGGTGGAAATACCTATGTTTCTCTCGTGGAGAATATGTATCATCATGTTAATGATCCGGAACTTGACAGGTCGATGGAACCCTCGCCACAGAATACGGATGACGAGATGGAAAATGACGACAATGAGGAGCATAATCATCTTGGAACCCGTATCGTGTCTGACACACCCTTTTTGAACATGAGAGGAGGAGATGGATATATTCTGAATGGCAAAGATTACATGAACTGTGATGATAGTATTAGTCTGAGCAACGAGTTGAAAATGGGATGCTTTTCAAATGCAAAGCCCATTTGGTGTACGCTGTGAAGGTTTTCCACATTTGCTATAACAGGATTAGGAAAAAAGGGCAACCAAAGAGTAAGAGGATTCACAATGAGATGGACATGAGGGAGAATACAGTTCAATCTCAATGCGGAACTTGTCGTGTGGAAGGTCATAATAGGAGGAACAATACGTATGGGAGGACTCAAAATATGAGCGGTAACTGTGGTGGATTCAGCCATAACAGGAGGAAATGTCCTAACAGAAGTAGTACGTGCATGATATAATTTACAACCTTTTTCAAGGGTGCAGAAAGCGGTAGTCGGTACTCAGTCGGCGGGGTCACTAACTAAGGATTAATCGGCAGTCGGGCGACTAATCGGATTTAGTCGGTCATTAGTCGGTTTTGAATTTTTTAATTATTTTAAATATATAAAACATTTTTATACATAGATTTGTACATTTTCTATACTTTCATAATGAAATAAAAGAAGTAATTTACTTTAGATATAACATTATTGCATATTAGAATAAGTTTGCTTATGCATTAACATAGATTTGTATATTTTCTATACTTACATAATGAAACAAAAGAAGTAAATGACTTTAAATATAATATTAAGCATATTTAGAATAAATTTGCTTTAAAAAAAGCAAAAAAAAGGTCTAAAAGCTTGTTGTAAAAGTCGGCCGAGTAGTCGATCGACTAGTCGGCCCGACTAGTCGGGCTGACCGACTAATGGCCGACTAGGCCTAGTCGAGTCGGCTACCCCCTGACTCGACTAGTCGACTTAGTCGGCCGATTTTTGCAAGCTTAACCTTTTTAAATTATTTAAAATGTGAGTCAATGTTTAACTATTTCTAATGAATTTTTTTGAATAGATGGAGCCAGGACCAGTTGATCGATCTCTTTTACGGCAGCAGCGGGAGCACCGTTTGACAGTTGTTTGGGCAGGCGATGTAAGTACAACTTTTCAAAATATTCGCATCCTATTACAAAAAAGTGTATTCATATTCTGTATGTTTTGATTTTTAGATGACGAGATGTCTACGTTGCAGACGACGTGAAAGCACACTGAGGCATGTTCCCTTGGACGAGCACATTATTCCCCACATTTGCGTAGCGGGTTTTTTGGGCGTAATGCAGATGGATTTCATTTCTCTGGATTGGCATTTGGTTATAAGTCTTGTGGAGAGATGGCGTTCTGAGACATATACATTTCACATGAGCCATGGATAGATGACTGTCACATTGGAAGATGTCGCTTACATTTTTGGGTTGACGATAGATGGTCAAGCAGTTATTAGTCCTACCAATTCGCCCAATTGGGCAGGATTGTGTGAGCGTTTGCTTGGAGTCCGGCCAGAGCGACCCAACATTGATGGCGCTCAAATACACATGACTTGGCTACTTAAGCATTTTTCAGTTCTGCCAGAAGACGCCGAGGAAGATACCACTCTGCGTTACACACGGGCTTACATTCTACAGCTCTTGGGTGGTGTGTCAGGAAACGAGGTTTCACTGATCTATCTACCATTTCTGGAGGATTTGGAGACTTGTGGGACATACAGTTGGGGCTCATCTTGTTTGGCTTACTTGTACAGGCGGTTATGTGTTGCATCGAGGGCTGACGCAGTTGAGATTGGTGGACCCCTGATCCTGTTACAGTTGTGGGCTTGGGAGCGCTTCCCCCATATTGCCCCGGTTGTTCACCACCGACCTCTTTGGAAAGGGAAGCCCATGGGGGCAAGATGACATGCAGAGTTTGATATTACAGCGGAATATACACAAGTGATTCGACCATATAGGGATGCACTTGACCTCCAACTTGTGGAGCAGGTATTGACTTAACCCGTTGTTATCGCTTTCTTCCACTTAGCACTTGATTCCATAGCTTATTTTTGTTTACATATCTAATATTATGCAGGTGATATGGACCCCATATACACAGGAGGTGTTGTCCCTATTACCGTTATATTGTCTTGGCAATGAAGACTTGCATGTGGCTCGTGTCCCATTGATTCATTTTTGTATTGTCGAGCTACACACACCAGATAGAGTCCTTCGTCAATTTGGTGGGATTTAGGGGATTCCAATAGCTTGCGATACGTCATCTCATTTACATTCAACCGATCTCCGAGGGAAGAGCAACGTCGATTGGACGGAGTTTCATGCAGTTTATGTTAGACTATGGAACATCCGTAGGGACTACGTTGTGCCAATGACTCCCATTCCATTGGTAGGACCAGATACGACTGTCGACTACTTGCCATGGTATCGTAGTATTACACGACGATTCATTGATCGACATGGATGCACACTCGATTATGCAGTAAGAAAAAAGTAACTTTAAATAGATATTATGGTATCATGTATCATGTTCTGACAAGAGTTGCTGATATTGCAGGTGTCTCACTTCGACGAAATTGTACGTCTCTGTGATGACGATGCTCCACAGATTAGAGAGCTTGCTGCTGAAGCAAGTTCTTGTCTATGTGAGTCTATATAGCGACAATTCCGAGATGGTCCTGATGAGGAGATTTTACAGGAAGATGACGAGGCAGAAGCTACATCTCATCGTCGTCCACGTGTTCGAGGACGTGGATGGGGACATGCTCACCGACAAAGGGGAGAGAGGACTTCTAGCGAGGGAGATGTCCCAGTTGAGATGCAACAACCACCTCAGTCCGGCATAGAATTTGAGACCCCAATTCCTGAGCGTGACCCATCTAGAGAGCCTACAACGCCGCCTGCACCACGGAGGGATCGAGCAGATCAGAATGTAGGATCTTCACGTCATTCACCCCTCCCATTGTCTTTCTTCGAAGTTGAAGGAACGGATACGAGCAACATCGATGATATCGATCGAAACAACCAACTACATGGATTTGAGCCAAGCGCGTCGGAGACCACCATGGTCGATGACAGACCGGTCAAATTACAGTACAAACGGAGAAGGGAGCGTAGAGCCTAGATCGATATCTTGGCAATCTTTTGTAATATAAAGGATGTGTGCTAATTTTGTGTGTACTTTGTATGTAAATGTTGTCTTGACTTTTGTGTTGCGCACTTCGTATATGAACATTTAATTTTCTTAATCTATGAATCATGTCTTTTAAACTTGTTTTAATACCATGTCTTATAACTTCATTCGTATTTATAACTAAAAAAAAGAGAAGCAGCAGCTTTGCCGGCAGCAGAGCTTCTGCTTCTCTTTTTTTCTGTTCTGGACAAAAGCCGCCTCTTCAAGAGGCGGCTTTGGTTAAGAGAAAGCCGTCTCTTGAAAAGGTGGCTTCGTAGGTAAGCCACCTCTTCAAGAGGCAGTTTCCTCTTCAAGAGGCGGCTTACCTACGGTACATAACAAAAAAAATTCCTCGATCGGATACACCAAATTTAGTTTTAAAACTACCGCTGGGTAGAATTTTAGGGGTGATGTTGCTCGATGGAAATGCCACATCCAATGGATTCTCCAAAAATAACAGCCGCAGCTACAGATGCAACAGAGAGGAACGACCCCCTTGTGGTCAGCATGTGAAAAGTTTCCCCATCGAGGACCCTGGGGACGATGGAGGCCCGTTGAAGGCCCAAGATCTGTGATGCGATCAACGATGAAGTAGCAGCAGGGGCATTTTTCCCGGTTGCTGCAAAGATGTGTTCTTCCCTTCGAAATCATAGTTTTTTTATCACAAAGAAAGGAGGTTGTCCATGTGGGCTTTAAGTTATGAACTCTTCTTTTAGTTATTTATTTTTGCTTTTAGTCATGGAAGGTCATATCGATATCGGTATCGATATCGGTACCATGTCAATACCGATGTATCGCCGATATATCGACGTCATATCACCGACATCGGGATTCAGCTCGCCTTTTTTGCCTGTCGATACCCGATATCGGACATATCGGCGATATATCGATGACCTGTCGATACCGATATATCGCCGATATATCGGGATACAGCCTTCCATGCTTTTAGTCCCACTTAGCAAGTGGGCACGATTCATGTATCCTTTTATTATAAAGCCCACCCAGTGGCACAGTTAAAAAAATGAGATAAAAGCATGTGGAAGAAAAACATGAAAGGAGAGCAAAAATAAAAAAAAATCAAGAGCGGTTCAAAAAAGGAGAGTCGGAATTGTTTAACTTTAACACGGGGTGATAGAGAAGAAACAGAGGCTGAATTTTGGCAAGCTTCAGGTCCAGTTTCTTCTGTTTTAGTCTGATAATGTCAGACTCCACTGGTTACTCCTTGTGCATCTTAAAAAAGGAGGAAACAAATGAAATCTGAAAAGAAAACAAAGGATGAAGAGTTGATCATAGCGTCAAAAGAATTCTGTGGTTAGAAAAAGGTTGTGAAAAAACCCTATTGAGGAGTTGCGAAAAAATGGAGTATATCAAAGTACATTGGGCCGGGACTGATACCTGGCCATTTGTTGTTTTTATTCAGGAATCAGGCCCAATGGATTAATTTTGCAACAAAAAAAGGATATGACAAAAAATAGAGGTAGCGTCCAAAAAAAGAGGGGACTGTCATGACAAAAAAATTTAAATTGAAGAAAAAGGTTGATAAGAAAAAAAGGAAAGTGAAGATGTTTTTGTTTACTCCCTTGCCATTTGTTCTCTAAACTTGGTCGAGTATCTTTTTGTTTCCGACAAGTATGGGAGAAAGGAGAAGTTTGGATAGTGGTTTCAGGACCATACCTTATTTGAGGCACTCTAAGTTAGAGTGACCCACTGTTTTAGAGTTCTCCGGTGGGAGACTCATTGTATTTGGTCCATTCTCTATTGATCGTGAACTCCAGTGTGTGGATATTCCCATGTCATGTAACCATGAACTACAGAGTATATGGATATTCCCACGGCATGTTGCATTGACCGTGAACTCCAGTGTGCATGGATATTCCCATAATAAGTTCCAGTGATCGTGAACTCCATTATACAAGGATATTCCCATGATCTTAATTATTTAGCCCCTCAAAGAGATGGAGCAGTTTTCAGTGAAGGAGACATGTTGAGTGTTAAAGTTATCCCAATGGGAGACTCATTTTAGTTCGAGTTAGTTCACACTCCAATCTCTCGTTCCTCCTCACCAACATGGCATGAGAAGCAATGTCCTCGACGACAACTGATAGTATATGCATTGAGTTGATCTGTAGTTTCATTAGTTTGTATGTGAATGAGTGTTTTCCTTATGTTTGTTCAAGTTGAGCATTGTATGCTCCAGCTTAAGGGGGAGTGTTGAAGAATGTCTTTGGTAGCTCTCAAGTTTAGTCCCACGTCGTGCAATGGTGGGAGTTTGGTGTTTTGGTGGGGCTATATAAAGAACCCCACACCCATTGAATTCTTTAAGAAAGATGAATAGAAAATCAGCTCTTTGAGGCAGTTCTCTTATGGTTTCATCCCACTCCTTCAGGTAAAATCAATGTCCCATTTATATGTTGTTCTTGCTTTGATTCAGATCCGCATTTCATATTTCTACAATAATATCGGGCATCAATGATCATCCACAAGATCTGTGATGCTGGAGAATGAACGAAGGCGCACCAATAACCCTACGTTGTCGGTTGTGGGCACCGCAAGGCAGTTGTGTCAGTCAGTAGCAGTAATGGTAAGTGGTGTCTCCAGTGGTTGCTGCTTCATTTTGATGTCAATGGTAACAACTGCACAAGAGAGAAGCGGTGGTTGTCTCCAGGGGTTGCTGCAGCAGGAAGGAGGAGGCAGTCGTAGGGGTTGTTGCTCAGAGTCTCCGTAGGCAACACCGTTCTTCAACGACAGTCGCTGCAATAGAAGAGAGGAGCAACGATGGAAGGTGATGGACGACAAGATTGGAACAACAGGGGTGGGGGAGGAGATAGGATTTATGGTAGCTTCAATTATGTAGAATGAGAGAATGCTTTATATATTATGAATAGGTACTTAGCTCTCTTCAAGGGAAAATCTATGGTTAGGGTTAGAAAATAGGAATGCAGAAGCGTATCAGAATAAAGAATAAGAAATATAAAGAACTCGGGATTTAACGTGGAACCCTACTCCCTAAGGAGCGGGATGAAACCACGGAAGAATGCCTCAAAGGTAGATAATCTATTGCTTTTCTCATCTGAATACAATGGGTGTGGGGGTCTATATATAGCCACTACTGAGTCTCCACATCCCACAACTGGTATATGCAGGACTAAAGACTGGATGTGGTAAATAGATCCTGGAATGATACATTTACCCATCTACAACTCAAGTGGCGCACAACCAAATACTCTAACACTCTCCCTCAAGTTGGAGCATGCAATGCTCAGCTTGGACAAACAGAAAGAAATCTCAACTCACAATACAAGAAAGTACAGACAATATCAACTCAACGTGCACAACTGTCGGCTGTTGTCGAGGATGTTGCTTCTCATGTCGTGCATGCGAGGAGGAAGAATGGGTTGGAATGTAAGTCAACTGAATCTCCTCGTCGGAGAGCATGTGCTATTTACTGCGCTTGTCAGTCACTACAACTGAAGAATGAGTCTCTACATGGAGAACTCTAGTCCACCACAACAATTTGGACAAATGCTCCATCTCTGAACAAAGCCGAAAAGAGCATCGCTAATTATCCATACGTAGATCTCTGGAGATGGGTCTCTCTCATAAGGACCTCGAAGTGGGTTCTCTCTTATAGGAACCTCAGAAGTATCTCGTACTGGAGTTCCCGATCGTTTTAGAATAGAGTCTGAAGAAGTCTCTCGGAGAACTGGGTCTCTCCCATCTGGATCAGAGAATGGTACTCTACTCTGGAGTCCCTATGAAACCACGTGAAAAACCTAGTCCACATGGCATAGGGAATGGGATCTCTACTCTGGAGTCCTTATGGATCACATGAAAATCCTAGCCGAAAACAAGAATGATGGGGACCACGACAAATGATGGCATACATGTGCACATCTGAAAAGGCTGCATACATGTGCGTGTCTGAAAGTGAAGATCTGGAACCATTTGTCGAGTCTGAACAATTGTAGAGTCTGAATTCTGAATGACTTGGAATCTGGAGTCTGAAGAATACTCTACATAATACTCCCCCTTTCTCGCATACTCATCGGAAAACAATGACGCCAACTACATTGGGAGAAGACAGAGAAACGAGAATAAACAATAAGCCATCACAACTTTTATCGGCTTTTCACATCAAAAGGGGACCATAAAAAAATGAATCACTTAGCCGTTTTTTATTTTTTTACGGCTTTTTTTGCAATTTTTCTAGGTTATTTTCTCCTTTTTTCAATAGCCATCATTTTTCATTTTTTCACAAATAAGTCGACATTTTTTACGGCTTTTCCCTTTTTTCTGTGTATGATTTTTTTGGACACAATTCTTTTTTAAAAAAAGTTTGCCATGATAGTAGGCCCAAACAAATGCAGTCCCCCTCCTTTTTTCTTTTTTTTTAAACATGGCTCCTCTGCTCTCCTTTTTTTAATATACGGCCCAACCTCAGAACTGGGCCAAACATGCTGCGCTCTCTCTTTTTTTTATACAAGGTAGGGCCATCATGCCCCCCTTTTTTCAGAAGCACTAGGGTTCGGGTTCCCTCGATGGGAACCCATCCTTTCTACGCAACCATTTCTGCGCCACTCCACTTGGAAGAGGAGCTCAGGGAGGCGTCGCCTGAAGGAGATCTTAAAGAGGAGCTTCGAGAGGAGGGCTCCGCCTAGAGGGCTTCGAGGAGGCAGCGATCTGGAGGAGCAACGGGGCCGAGGGGGGCCATTGGAACGCCATCTGGGTGCGGCTATCTAGGGAGCTACAGGGCTTTGCCTGGCAATGGGGGTTGAATGTGGCTAGGGCTCGCCGCATCAAAGGAGGCACACACGATGGAGAAGAGCTTGGAGAAGGCATCGCCTGGCGAGATAGGTTCCGCCGGATGGGAGATCACGAGGGGTGGTTGCTCCCGAGCCAATCTGGAGGTCGCTCAGCGGCAAGACTGCCGCTTGGAGTTTGCGGCTAGAGGAGGACTTGTGGCAAGGAGCTTGAAGCGAGGATGCGCTCTGCTTGAACGATTTGCACCGCTATATCCTTCCTCGATAGATGCCAAGTGCACATCTGTTGCGTCGTCGTCATCAATAGAGCGCATCATCTACATAGTCACCTTAGGTTTCAATAACCCTAGCTTGAGTGTAAGGAGTGCTTCCACACAGAGTATCACGCCGTCTTGAATCTTGATTGAGATTAGGGTTCAAGAAATTGAACCCTGGAAAATGAAAGTTAAAGACAGAATAATATTCCTCCAACATTAATCGACCAATCAAAAAACTGAATCTGATAATCGAATCCAAGGTTGCAGAAAGCGGTAGTCGGTATGCAGTCGGCGGGGTCACCTACTAAGGTTTAGTCGGCAGTCGGGCGACTAGTCGGAATTAGTCGGGCAAAAGTCGGTTTTGATTTTTTTTATTATTTTAAATATATAAATTATTATTAATATATTAATCTATATATATACTCAATCATAACTATACATAGATTTAGCAATTTTCAATTTTATAAGAGCTAAAAAAGAAATAATTGCGGGAAAAAAGTAGCAAGTTAAGAACAAATGTTTGCTAAACATTAGCTAATGTTCACTGACAGATACAACATTTCAAAATAAAAATAATTCAGTCATCTCCATCATTGTCATCATCCAAATCAATCTCTTCTTCTTCATCATCTTCTTCATTGTCAAAAACAACAACAATAATAGAACTTAGACTAATCCTTTGAAGTTATAACCAAACAACAACAATCATAGAACTTAGACTAATCCTTTGAATTTATAACCAAACAACAACAATCATAGAACTTAGACTAATCCTTTGAATTTATAACCAAACAACAACAATCATAGAACTTAGACTAATCCTTTGAATCAATAACCAAACAACAACAATCATAGAACTTAGACTAATCCTTTGAATTTAATCAATAAACATAGAACATAGAACAACAATCAATGGAGGCTCTTGAATTTATAACATGAACTCACAACTTGAATTTATAATATATTTGAGCATAAATTTCGAAAAAAAATAGCAAAAAAAAAACCCTAACCGGACTGGCGGTTGGATGGCGAGATGCAGGAGAGCTGGGAGACCGAACGGCGAGGAAGGAGTGGTCGTGCGGGGACCACCGAGCGATGCGTGACCTCCGGGCGGCGAGCGGCGTCGGGAGGAGGCGGCGTGGAGAGCAGGCGGCGTCGCTCGGTGAAGGAGGAGACGCGCGAGGGAATGTCGGGTGGGTGGGGAGTTTAGGTTACTGTCGGACAGTAACCTAAAACTCCTCCCATTTTTGATTCATTCGGATCGTCCTCGGATTCGGGTACCGGATCTTTGTTGCAAAAATCGGCCGACTAATCGGCCGACTAGACCGACTAGTCGGTCCGACTAGTCGGTCCACCCGACTAATGACCGACTCTCCTAAATCGGGTCGGTCAGTAGGCCGACTCGACTAGTCGGACCGACTAGTCGGTCTAGTCGGCCGATTTTTGCAAGCTTGATCGAATCTCAAAGAGAACAAAAGAACATAAAATCCTCGAGCATCGACCCGCTCTGATACCATGTTAGAAAATAGGAATGAGGAAGCTTATCAAAATAAAGAATAAGAAACATAAATAACTCGGGATTTAACATGGAACCCTGCTCCCTAAGGAGCGGGATGAAACCACGGGAGAACGCCTCAAAGGGCAGATAGTCTATTGCTTTTCTCATCTGAATACAATGGGATGGGGGTCTATATATAGCCCCCACTGAGTCTCCACATCCCACAACTAGTAGATGTGGGACTAAAGATTGGATGTAGTAAATGGATCCTGGAGTGATCCATTTACCCATCTACAACTCAAGTGGCGCACAACCAAATACTCCAACACTTTTCTATATTCTGAATAGGTACTTAGCTCTGTTGGAAGAAATGAAAGAGAGGACTTGTGTATTCCAGGGAACCTTGGGCTCTCTCAAGGTCCTAAATGTCGATTTCGGTCACCATTTCGGTGATCGACAGAAACGAAATTTCGGTGGAATTTCGGTCAAAATTCGACTGAAATTTCGGTCATTTCGGTCATTTTTTGTACTAGAGCCCTCATATTTCGGTCGAATTTCGATTTCAACAGGATGTCGGTATTCGATAGGAATTCGACCGAATTTCGTTGAAATTTGAGGCCATGGGCTCTCTTATATAGAGGAAGCCTATGGATAAATTACATAACACGGAACAACGAAAATAAGCATGACACATAATTACATAAATACTAGAAATATCTCTACAGTCCCCCTCAAGATGGAGCATAGATGTCAATCATGCTCAGTGGAAGAACATTTCTGAAACATCCCTCTGAGCAATGGCTTAGTAAAAATATCTGCAGTATGCTCTCCTGAACTAACTTGGGAATTAGAAATCAACTCCTTCTGAATCATATCCCAGGTATAGTGGCAGTCGACCTCTATATGCTTCGTCCTTTCAAGAAATGCGGGATTATTAACAATAATGTTGCTTGATTATCACATTATAACTACATGGGTAATGGTATATCTATATGCAGATCTGCCTATACGGCTCGAACCCACATCATCTCCGTACTTGCCTATGCCATGGCTCTGTACTCAGATTCAGCACTAGATCTAGCCACCACTGTATGTTTCTTGCTTTTCCAAGAAACTAAGGAACTGTCAATAAACACTGCAAAACCAGAGGTAGATTTCCGGACTCTAGGACATCCTACATAATCCGCATCAGCACAAGCAGAGATAGAAAGATTTGTTTCTTTCATGAACAACAATCCTGCACCCGGAGACGACTTTAGATATCTTAGTATCATATATACAACATCCATGTGTATCTGTCTAGGTTGTTCCATGAACTGACTCACCCGACTAACTGCAAAGGCAATGTCAGGTCTGGTGATAGTAATATAGAGAAGTTTTCCCACCATTTCTCTATATCTTCTTTTGTCAACTTCCTCATACTGGGATCCATGGGAGTAGTAGAGGGTCGACACCCGATCATACATGTCTCAACAAGCATATATGTAATGTATTTCCTTTGGGTCATCAAAAGACCCTGCGCATTCCTCGCAAACTCCAATCCCAAAAAGTATCGTAGAGTACCAAGATCTTTCGTCACAAACTGATGGCCTAAAAATGCTTTTGCCATCTTTATCCCTTGCATGTCATCTCCCGTAACAAGTATATCATCAACATATATCATAATAACAACGATACCTCTGGGAGTCTTCTGGACAAACAAAGAGTGGTCAGCATTTGATCTTATGAACCCTTGCTTCTGAATAAGATCTGAAAGCTTTTGAAACCATGCCCGTGGACTTTGTTTAAGGCCATATATGGCCTTGTGAAGTCTATACACCATATAACACTCCCCCTCAGCAGCAAACCTCGGAGGCTGCTACATGTAGACTTCTTACTGCAGATCTCCATATAAAAAAGCATTTTTAACATCAAGTTGGGATAAGGGCCAATCAAGTACCACTACGACTGACAGAAGAACACGTAGAGTTGAATGACGGGCCACCGAGGAAAAAGTGTCTATATAATCTACGCCATAGGTCTGAGTGAATCCACGAGCCACTAGTCTTGCTTTGTAGCGATCAAGGCTGCCGTCCGCATTATATTTGACAGTAAAGACCCATTTACAACTGACCACAAAAGCTCCTGGTGGAGCATCAACCAAGCTCCATGTACCACGAGATCGCAATGCAGCCATTTCCTCTTCTACGGCTAATCGCCAGTTGCTGTCTTTCAAGGCATCCTGATAGTTCCGTGATATCTCCACGGTAGAAAGGGCAATAGCGAATCTCTGGAAATCACCAGTGAGGCGATGGAATGAAACCTGTGAAGCAAGTGGATAAGACGCACACGTACGCTTAGATTTCCTCAGTGCAATAGGTACATCCAAATCATCAGCAGTGTCCACCTATACATCATTGTCCTGCACTTGTGCATTGTCAGTCCCATCATTACTAATATCATCTGGACATACCTGGGGCGTGGTGGATGAATGACAGCCTCCATGAGCAGGATTCTGACGACGAGTATAAAATTTTGGTAGAGGTGGTACTGGTGGTGGTGGAGGTGGTGGTGGTGGTGACGGTGGTGGCACAACAGGATTAGGTACGTAATCAGACTGACATACAGGAGGAGATGGCACATAAATGTCATCATCAGTAGTGGAAGGAGTCATCATGTCACCTGTAGGCGAGAAATACATGACATTTTCAAAGAAGGTGACATCAGCACTGACATAATATCTGTTATTCACATGATCATAGCATCGATAACCCTTTTGAGTACGAGAGTACCCCAGAAACACACCCTTGATAACCCTAGGTGAGAGCTTGTCAATCCCTGAAGTGAGATGATGGAAAAATGCAACTGAACCAAAAACACGAAGAGTTAGTGAGAACAATTCCCTGTCAGGAAAGACAACAGAAAGAGGAACTTTCTCACCCAACACAAAAGATGGCATATGATTGATCATATAACCTGCCATAAGAACAGCATCACCCCAAAAAGACAGAGGAGCACAACTATGAATAAGTAAAGTCCGAGCCACATCAAGGAGATGACGATGTTTTCTCTCTGCAACACAGTTCTGTTGAGACGTGTAGGCACAAGTTCTTTGATGAATAATGCCACAAGACAAGAAGAAATGGGACAGAGCACGAGTGCAAAATTCTAATGCATTATCTGTGCCCACAATCTTCACACTAAAAGAAAAAACATTCTGAATTTCATTGATAAGATATTTGATTACATCTCCCGCTTCAGATTTATTTTTCAATAAAAAGACCCAAGATAATCTAGAGAAATCATCAACGACCACCAGGTAAAATCTGTGTCCCTGGTGATCAGGTACACGACTCGGACCCCAAATGTCAACATGCAATAACTCAAAAGGGGAGCGACTGCTCCTAGACTCACAACGAGAGAAAGTAGACCTGTAATGCTTTCCCAACTGACATGCTTCACACTGGAAAGAAGACTTCGGTGAAATCTGGGGTAAGATATGACGTAGCTTCTGAAGAGGAAGATGACCAAAACACAGATGCAAAGTAAAGGGAGAAGCAGATCCACTGGACTGAGATGAGACACCAGCATAGGAGGTGCGAACCAACTGATAAAGACCATCCTGCTCACAGCCACAGCCAATCACCCTGCCCGTTAGAATGTCCCGAAAAATAAGAGATGATGGGTCAAATATAGCTCGACAATGCAAATCATTTGTAAGCTGACTAATATAGAGTAAGTTCATCGAGAAATCTGGAGCATGCAAAACATTCAGCATGCGAATGGAGGGTGTCAAACTGATCCCCCCCTGTCCAATGATGGGGGAATGAGTCTCATCTGCTATTAGTATATTACTATTGATCTCCCTGGGGAAACCTCCCTGTAGGATGTAAACTTATCTCTGTCCCGACAGAAATGATGTGTCGCACCGGAGTCCACGATCCACTTCGAAACATCAGAACTGTGACAAGATGTAAAGGCATATATGCTACCTGATGTGCTTGTCATGGCTAAGGTGGTGGCAGAGGCTGAAGCTGTGATGTCTGAGTGTCCTCCTGGTGAATCAGTAGTGGCAGGAGGCATAATATCCCGTAGTCTGGCGACAAGATCCTCAAACCGCTGGTCTGAAGAAGATGGCGGTGTGGGCATAGCATGTTCGGCTACACGGGCAGATGCAGAAAAACCATGCTTGGAATAGCATGTATCTTCCGCATGACCTGGGAGATGACAGAAGGTGCATGGCTGACGGAAGCGGCCACCTCGACTACGAGGTTCACGGCCGCGAAAAGAGGAGGGGTCACCTCTGCCTCGGGAAGCAGCCATAGCTGAAGGAGGTGGCGTAAACACTGAAGATGAAACCGAAATTCGACTGAGTCGTCGACACTTCCTTCACTGGAGGAATAGTAGCATCTGCCAGTATCTGCGAACGAGTCGCATCATACTCCGGGTCTAGTGCTGCTAGTAAGACCCCCACCATTGTAGCATTTTGGAATGTCTTCTGCTGCTCAGGGATCGCCGTCAGTGGAATGATACTGTAAAGCTTCTCAAACATCCCCCGTAGGGATGTATACAACGAATGCAGCGGTCGACCATTCTGCTTGACCGTAAAGATGGCATGCTAAAGTTGTAGGATCTTGGTCTCGTTCCTCATCTGTGAGTACGTCGCAGCAAGAATATCCCGCATGGCCTTAGCTGTGGGCTGATGTAGGACATCATTGGCAATCTTCATTGTTAGAGTGCCAGAAAGCCAGACCTTGGCATACGAATCATCAGCCTCCCATGAGGCGTAAATCCCCGTCTTCTTCGCCGGCTCATCTTTGGTAAGAATGTGCTTACCGTTGGACTTCATGAGGCTCATGAATTGCATCGCCCAGAGCTCGTAATTCATCCCATCCATCTTGACTATTGGCGTTGGGCCTTTGAAGATGCCAATTGAGGGCATATCAACCTTGTTTTCTGACATAGTTGTCGGAGACGACGAACTAGGGTTTGCAGAGTAATGAAGAATTGTCTACATAAACATGTGGGGATATGAGTGCATATGTAGACTTATGCACTCATACCCATGACGAGAAGAGGCAGCATCGAGTTGGAGAGGCGGCAACGTGGAGGAGAGACGGCAGGGAGAAGGAGAGGCGACGGCGAGGAGGAGAGGCGGCGGGGATGGGGTGGGCGGCGATATGGGGTGGGCGACTAGGGTTTAGGGTTGCTAGGGTTTAGGGTGGAGGCTCTGATACCATGTTGGAAAAAATGAAAGAGAGGACTTGTATATTCCAAGGAACCCTAGTCTCTCTTATATAGAGGAAGCCTATGAGTAAATTACATAACACGAAACAACGAAAATAAGCATGACAAATAATTACATAAATACTAGAAATATCTCTACAAGCTCTCCTTATAAAGGGAAAATCTATGATTAGAGTTAGAATACAGAGCCACCTCTCATAGGTAAAAAATACAAGAATACTCCAGATGGGGTTAAGTAAATATCTCTCAACATTCTGCATATAGAGTTGTTTGCCTCAAAAAAATAGACTTTACTGCATGATGGTCAAGAACTTGGCAACAGTGAAGGAGACCCTAAATATCGATAAGATAATGACAAAACTAGCGGAGCATGCACTCGAATACATCTCCCCCAGTAAGTGGAAAATTTGCTTAGTTAATGGAGGAAAATAAAGGTAACCTTGAATCCATCATCCACGTATATCTTAAGCCCCTTGCATGTACCGAAGGCAGAAATAATGTCTGTACTCTGTAGAGATAGTCATAGACTCAGCACTCGGCAGATTGGGTCTTTATTATAGGACATCTGTCCAAGAACCAAAAAACGAGCAATCTAAAAAGTTGTGCACATGACTGGAGGCAAATAAAGTGGAAATCTCCGAATAAAGTGGAAAACATGAAAAGCAAGACTACCTTGAAGAAGTTCACCGATATTGATAGCTATGTGGTGTTCAGCTACAAAAAGACAGTTTAGGTTGAAAAACACTCCAGTCTAAATACTCCAGTCTATGTTGCAAATGTTAAACTGCATAAAAAAGGGAAATTGAACTGCTCCTTCCAGAAAATACAGTCGCTTGCAGTTTGTATTTAAGAGTCACCCTCTGGCAATGGTTTTACCATCAAAAGAATCTCTTTCCTCAATCATCTGCCACCTTGATTCTTTTGTCTATAAGATACCATTACAAAAGCAGGCAGAGATTTTGTGGAGAATTTCCAAATGTCAATGATACTGAGGTTCAAAACCTCAATAGATTCAGCTATAAAGTCTGTAAGACTTACTGGTCGCTCACTACTTGCTTGGTGTGTGACAATATTTGGAATCAACCGTGAAACGGTGTTTTTGATCTAGCTCTAGTCTCGAAAGGCAAAGTAATGCCACGGATTAATATAGTCTTTTACAAGTCCTTTGATAAATGGTTCTAGAAATCGGATGATAACTGCCTCTACGCTATGACACTTGAGGAGGCATATGTCAAGTTGAGCCTCTTGACTATCTCCCACAGCATTAAGATGCAAGAAACTCAGGGCAGTTTTTGCCATTGTTGCTTCTTTAGGTCATATAAGACCATAGTGCATATCGAAGACGTGACTAATGACCATGATGCTGCAGTCCCTAGCAGGGGACGAGGCTACATTCAGTGCACATTACATAGGAATCATGATCAACTTGATGCCGACTGTCTAACCAAGCACAACCATCATCCGACTCCTTGTATCATCAGGATCGATAGTAATGGACAATCTGTAGTCCCCAAAGGGGATTTTGACGGCATGTTGCATCGTTTGAATATGATTTCTCCCAGTAGTTCTCCATCATCTCAATAAAGTGACCATTCTGATATGGTTATTGTTGCATCTCACTCATATACTCCTGCTTGTTTTGTTAAGTATGGTTCTAATGCATTTTTTATGATGAGAAAGGGGGGGTGAAATCTCGAGATGGGATTCACCGCGAATGCATTATAGAAAAAAGGAAGAAAATTACATCACCTGGAGGACCAGAAATTACATAGTGTCTTACAGTGATCTACAATATTCTCGGAATAGAATCTCTGGTTCCTAAAAATGAGATCATTTTGCCCACCTTAGATCGTACAAAGAACAACGAAAGGCAGAGAGCAGTCATTAGTAGATATTCCCCCAGAAGTCCCCACCGACTCCTAGAAATCTGACGTCCCGCAAACACATAGCCACACCATACCAGCATCCCTCCACACATGCGCCGAGGATGAGCAAGAGAAGAAGAGGTGGTCAGAATCCTCGAACTCCACAACGCATATGTAGTCTAGGCCAAGTCAACCATTAGTCGGTCAACCCAACTAATCGGGCTGACTAGTCAGTCGAGTTTTACATAGAGATTATTATTTTTTATTTTTTTATTTTGTTAAAAGCAATCTAATATGACTAATGTTATATTTGAAGTCGATTACTTCTTTTGTTTCATATGATAGTATAGAAAATGTACAAATCTATGTAATTATATAATAATACATGTATAAAAATGATTTATATATTTAAAATAATTAAAAAATTTAAAACCGATAGTAACCGACTACATCCAATTAGTCACTCGACTACCGATTAATACTTTAGTCACCCACCGACCGATTACTGACTACCGATTTTTGCAACCTTGGATACTGCAAAACCGAAGTGAGAGAATCTTGAGCATACATACTCCCAAAAAACAACCAAGTCCCGACTCTCTGATATATACAAGTGGAACTGGTCTGCTACTCAGTGAGATTCTAGTCTTGTCGAGTACTACAGGCTGCTCATTATCCTGTTTGAGGAGCTCCTCATTTTTCAGCTAGCATGTTGTGATCAACAGGTGGGCGATTGTGCCGAATGGCAGTTTTATCGATTTCTTTTTGGACAGCGTCTGCGATACAAGCATGTACAGGACCAATTTCTAACAGCAGATACACTGCCCACTATTGAGACCATCTTTGGTCGTCTATAAGAATTTGAGGCACATGTTGAGCCTCCTATCACCATACCATCTGCAGATACTATAGCCCAATGTGCATCGTCAGGGAACAGAGGACGATAGAGTTACCGGGGAGCGTGAGACCGTGACTTTGGTCGTGGTGTGTGATTTTGATCGTAGACATGGGTGCGATCCTACATCTGCTCATTATCCAGCGTACATACACCGTGGACGATGGAACCATTGGTCTAAACATTGCTGAGCGGAGTTTGGCATACATCCTAATGCCAACAATGCCTATGAGATAGCTTCATATGAGGCACACTATGATACCACCGAGGACATGACCGATCAGCACTCTGGTGGAGCACAAACACCCTTTACAGCTTCTGAATACGCCCGTCTAGGGCAACTACTGCAAAACTCGAACCTCTCCACCAGTAACAGTACTAATTCTACTCCCACTACTAGTCTGGCAACTACTTCAGGTACAGTAACCAACTTTGTCTCTACCCCCAGCCTTGCTTGGATTATTGACTCAGGAGCATCTACCTATCTGACGGGTGAAGGTAATATGCTTACCTTCACACAGCCGTCTTCCTTTGTGAAAGACGTTCGAGTTGCCAATGGGACCCATTCACCTGTTACTGATGTTGGCACCGTAGAGTTTTCCTCCAAATTCCAATTGACTGGAGCTCATTGTGCTCATGCTTTTCCACTTAGTCTTATAGCAGTTCAGAAGCTATGTATTGAGCATCATTATACGGTTATTTTTGATGAGTTATGTTGTTATTTTCAGGACATCAGGACAAGGTAGATTTTTGGTGGGGGACATGAGAAGAATAGCCTCTATTATCTCGGCATCCCCTCTGATTCCAGTTTTTTGTGGCGCAGCATCTATCTCCCATGATCTCCTTCTTTGGCACCTTTGCCTTGGTGACCCTTTTGTCAAGGACATCTCGATGATGTTCCTTGAACTCTTTACGCTCAAGTCATTTGAGTGCGTGGCGCACTAGTTCGAGAAACATCATGGAACGTCTTTTCCTGCACGTTCTGAGTCTTGTCGTGATGTTCTGTTTTCTTTGATCCATTGTGATATATGGGGATCATGTTCAGTCCGTACTCTGAGCGGACACAAGTATTTTATTTTTTTGTCGATGATAACAGTCGATCCTCTTGGGTCTATTTGTTAAAAGAATGTTTAAAGATTATAAAAAAATCTTTCATTATATCAAAAACATTTTCTCCACTGGTATTCATATATTTCGTTCTAATGATGCATTGGAATTCACTAAACATGACTTGACAACTTGCTTCCCAAGGTACTATCCATTAAACCTCATGTTCGTATACCTCTCAGCAAAATGGGTAACGAAATGGAAGCTCATGCATCTGCTTAATATTGCTCACTCCTTTCTCACTCAGATGAAAGTTCCTAAAACCTACTGGAGAGATGCAGTTCTTACTCTGGTCCATCTTATCAACAGGGTCCCTTCCATGTCTTTGAATGGGTCCATCCCTTTTGTGTTACTATATCCCAATGAGTCTCCCTTTCCTTTACCTCTACGAATTTTTGGGCATGTAGCATTTATCCATAATTTCCACACTACTAACAAACTGTCTCCTCGAGCGATCAAATGTGTCTTTCTTGGTTATTTTCGCACATAAAAGGGTTACAAGTGCTATGATATTGCTGGATATCGATACTATATCTCTGCAGATGTGGCCTTTTTTGAACAGACTGGCTTCTTTACTCAATCTGTCACGGATATACCTTTGGATCTTTTTCCTTCACCCATTATGTAAAAGCGCAAGTATGCTTCTACACACGCTCCTTTTCCTTTACTTGTTCCTTTGTTGCATGATGACATGTTATCTTCAAGTGCCCCTACCACTACTGTCCCGGATAATCCTCAGAAGCTTCCCATCACTCTATGCAGAACTAAGAGACAATGTACCTTTCATCTCATATCTTGTTTCACTTCTATTGCTAGCCTATCATGTTCTGACGGAAGATATGCAGATGCTCTCATGATTATTTCTGTTCCCAGATATCATCACAGTGCCTTGCACGATTATGGCTGGCAACAGGCGATGAATGAGGAAATGGATGCTCTCACGTCTAGAGGGACATGAGATCTTGTACGATGCCCCCGGGGATCAGACCGGTGGCTTGCAGATGGGTCTTCACGATTAAACAGTCACCTGACAGGTCCATTGATAGACAGAAAGCAAGGAATGTGACTAAAGGCTTTACACAGACATGCGGGGTTCAATACTTCGAGACATTTGCTCTTGTTGCATAGATGGGCACAATACGGACTATTCTTTTAGTGGCACCGAAAAAGGGTGGGCATATTTTTCAGGCATTCAACTCGATGTGAATAATGCTTTCTGTTAAGAAATAAACAGGCAGAAGCGTAACATGAAAAAATGATAAAGAACAACGAAGAACACGGGATTTAACGTGGAACCCTACTCCGTGAGGAGCGGGATGAAACCACGGGAGAAGCCCTTAAATGGGCGGATATTCTATTCCTTTTTCTCAATGGATACAGGAAGTTTGGGGTTCCTTATATAGCCTTCCCAGAGCCTCCAAGTCCCACCACTGGACAATGTGGGAGTAAACACTGGATGGGGTAAATGGATCTTCTCCATGATCTATTTACCTTGCTACAACTCAATAGGCGCACATAACAAATACTCCAACACTCTCCCTAAAACTGGAGCATGCAATGCTCAGCTTGGACAAATAGAATGAAACTCAACTCAACGCTACATGACACTACGGACAATATCAACCCAACGCGCACAATTGTTGTTGTCGAGAACGTTGCTTCTCATGCCGTGCATGTGAGGAGGACGAACGGGCTGGAGTATGAGTCTGCTGAATCTCCTCATCGGAGAGCATGCACTCTGAACTGTGCCTGTCAGAGTCGCTGCAACTGGAAATGAGTCTCCTCGTCGGAGTACTCTAGCCCGCCACAATAATGTGGACAACTGCTCCATCTCTGAAAAGGGTCGAACTGAAAAGGAGTCGTGGATGTGCAATCCTCGTCGGAGTCCACGATCGTTGGAGAATGGAGTCTGAAAATAGTCTCCTCGTCGGAGAACTGGGTCGCTCCCATCTGGCTCAGAGAATGGTGCACTACTCTGGTGTACCTATGATACCACATGAAAATCCTTGCCAACATGGTATAGGAATGATCCTCTACTCTAGAGGCCCTATGGCTCATATGAAAACTTTGGCCGACAAAACAAGAATAAAGATGGGGACCATTGAACAAACGATGGCAAAATATCTGCTCATCTGAAAAGATTGCATACTCGTGTGTGTCTGAAAATGAGTCTCTCTTTGGAGAACTCGAAAATGGGTCTCTCATCATGGAGTGCCTCAATCTTGGACTCTGACCAATCTGTCGAGTCTAAACAACTGCGCATCACACCTGTGGACTCGGAATCTGAACGTCGAGTATGAATCTTGCGCATGGAAAATCTTCATCTGAAAACTGTAGAGTCTGGACAACTGATTGGCATGGAATCTGACATCTGAATTTGGATCATGGAACAGACCTGTGACTCTACATAATACTCCCCCTTTCTCCCATACTTGTCGGAACATGGGCATCGACAATGTTGGGAGAAGACAACAATAATGGGGAAAACATGTGCATTCTCAAAAAAATTCTCGCGGCCTTTTTTTCATCTTTTTTTTTAAAAATAAGCCATCACTCTTTTTTTAATATTTTTTAAGCTGTTTCAACCGTTTTTTCGGCTTTTCACTCCTTTTTTTTACTTGCGTACGCCTTTTTCTTGTACGTGCCTCCTTTTTTTTACGGCTATATTTTTCTTTTCTTTTTTTAATAGATGTTTCCTTCTTTTGATTCCCACGGCAACCCGCTTTTTTTTGGAAATGAACCGCCCACCCCTTAAGTCAAGGGGTATCGGGCCCACATAGCCCCTCAAACAATTTTTTTTAAATATACGTTGCCCCCACTTTAGGGTTCCATCACGGGACCCTTTTCTTGGTAACACGCCGCCGCCACAAAGAGGACTCTCTGACTCATGCCTCGTGTTGCAGCGCCGCCAAGGGGATATGAGGAAGGCGGCTCCGTTGTTGGGTTTTGATCTCGCGGAGGAGATCGCCTCATGGGAATCTCACCTCCTGGGGTTCAACGAGAAGATGCGTGATTGCCCTCCGCACGACCTGGAGGGTGCTCGCGTGCAGGACTCGATCGGCATGGGGAAGAGGCTGCTGCCTTAGAGTGAGTCTGATCGGAGGGAGGAGGAGGGATGCGTGATGGGATTTGCGCAGCTATCGCATGGGGCTGGGTTGCGTGCCTTCGCGCGCGATTGCTGGATGGTTAAGGGCGCTCCGCCTGGAGCTTCGGGTTGGGGTATCGCCGTCAGGAACTGTTGACAAAGAAGACGCGTGGAGGCATCGCGCCTGGAGGGACGTACCAGTGAGGAGATCGGCGATGAAGGGAGGGCTTCTCTCACACGCCGCCTATATGGAGAACAACCTGGAGGTGTGCGCCTTCGTGCAAGATGGGGATCACCCTGGGAGGTCGCGTAAGGTGGGGGTTGCCACCGAAGATTCGAGAACTGCGAGGTGGGAGAAGAGACGACCAAAGATCGCATGCGTGGTGATCGCCTGGGCCGCCTGTGGCTCTTGTATGTATCGCACATGGAAAATAATAATCTGATATCGTGCACTACTGCGCCTGGAAGGGATTCGCTGTATGTATCGTGCCTGGAGGTTTCGCGCGATCTGGTTTTGCGCAGTGCATGTTGCCTTGTTGAAGGGTCATATGCAGCGCGATCTGGAGGAAGTCGTGCCGTCATATGCGGTCTGGAGCTATGGATCTAGGGTTAGTCAAAACCCTAGAAATCTAGAACCAAAACTTATACAGATCTTCGAACAATAATTGAATCTTGAAAAATAATAATCTTCGACAATCGTATCTGATACTGAATCTCGAATAAACATAATGAAAAATCCTCGAGAATCGACCCGCTCTGATACCATGTTAAGAAATAAACATGCAGAAGTGTAACATGGAAAAATGATAAAGAACAACGAAGAACGCGGGATTTAACGTAGAACCCTACTCCGTGAGGAGCGGGATGAAACCACGGGAGAAGCCCTCAAAGGGACGGATATTCTATTCCTTTTTCTCAATGGATACAGGAGGTATGGGGCTCCTTATATAGCCTTCCCAGAGTCTCCAACTCCCACCACTGGACAATGTGGGACTAAACACTAGATGGAGTAAATGGATCTTCTCCAGGATCCATTTACCCTGCTACAACTCGATAGGCGCACATAACAAATACTCCAACACTTTCCTGCATGGCGATCTTGAGGAGGAGGTTTACATGATGCAGCCTCTTGGTTACAAAGTCGAGGGGGAGTGTATATGTCGACTTCGCAAGGCAACCTACGGGCTGAAGTAGAGCCCGATGGCATGGTTTGACAAACTTACTACTGAAATTAGCAATACTGGTTTCCAGAGAACAACATCTGACTACTCTATCTTGGTCAGAAGACGGCCCACTGGTACTGTCATACTTATTTATGTTGATGATATGGTTGTCACTGGTGATGATGATGAAAGTGTACTAGATACCAAGGCTTTCCTTCAGAATGTCTTCGTCATTAAGGACCTTGGTCAACTTCGCTACTTTCTTGGCATAGAAGTGTTACGCACTACAGAGGGTCCTCATCTCTCATAAAGGAAGTATTTTGCATACACATCCTGACCAAGGCTGGATTATTTGGATGCAAGCCCTCCGGTATTCTTGCAAACCCGAGAAAACACTCCACTTCCACTAACCCTGCCTTCGAAGATACTACACAGTACAAAAGCATGCTGGGAAAACTTCTTTATCTTACTGTCATTAGGTTGGATATATCATATGATGTGAGCAAAGCCAGCCAACACACGGAACAACTGCAATCCAATCACTGGCAGGATGTTCTTCAGAACCTGCACTACTTAAAGGAATCACTGGGGTGTGGCCTCTTCTGTGGAACGAATGGCTACACTAATGTTACTGCATAAGCTGATGCAGATTATGCAAGTTCACCTGAGGATCGTCGCTCCACTACCAGATATGCTATGATGGTTTGAGGAATTTTGTTACTTGGAGGAGCATGAAGCAGACTATTGTCTCCATATCTAGTGCAGAGGTAGAATACAGGGTGATGGGTCAAGCTACCTGTGAGATTACTTTACTACTGACCTTTTCTCCATGAACGTGGTATTATTGTCACTATTCTGGCTTCTCTATATTGTGACAACAAATCCGCTATATACATTGCTACGAATCACGTGTTTCATGAGTAGATCAATCGCATGGCGATTGATTGTCAATTTGTTCGTGATACCGGAGGAGGGAAGATTACTACACCGCACATCACGACAGATCTTCAGCTTGAAGATGTACTCACGAAGGCTTTACCGAAGAAGTTCCTCTTATGAACAACTTCCAAGTTGGGTATGATCGATAGATATGCTCCAACTTGAGGGGGGTATTAGAGATGTATTTATATTAGACTTATTTCATTGAAAACCCTCTGAGGGTATTTATGTATTTTCCCGGTTATGAGTACTCTAGAGTTATGCCCTATACAAGGACCCCTGTTCCTCCTGAATAAAATATGTTATTATGTTTACGCGTCTTCTTCCGCATATACAAAGACCCAAAATCATAAGAGAGATAGCAAAAGGGTACATATAAATAAAGAAATGAGTTCCTGCACTCTAAGGTGCTCATCCTATGACCAACAATGCAATCATATAACGAAAAATGATTGCAAATGCGAAACCGCAAGGTAACGGATAGTATTTCTGCATTGTTTCATAATATCACAAGAGTATCGGAATATAACTTTGATGCATGAATCTCTAAAAATGAGAGACATTATTATTTAAGTCCAATACAATGGATACTTGAATTGGGGGCAGGGGGGGCACGACAATTACTTATGATACTTCTCGCAATCTTGAGAGTCGTTCTCCACCAAGTAGTCCAAGCCAAAAAAGATCTCGAGTGATCTCTACCTCATGATTTCGTCTCAGGAAATTGACTCCTACTCGGGAACGAAGCGTGGAGAAGAAGGTGGATCATCTCGCAATGGCGAACCCAATGGAGAAGGATGAAGAGGCTACAAGGTGAGCATTCAAGGGTCTATAGTGGGGATATGTAGGGATGGTCAAGGGAGAGAATAAAGAGAACTATTCTCTTATATTTTCTCCTCTCAATTCTAAGGACTAGAGAGCACTTTCTTATAGTTATATTGAATGAAAAGAAGAAAGGTCATGCCCTTTTTTATACTAGAATGGACGACCAAGATGGACTTCGATTTCATCTAGATGGACGGTCATTAGAGGAGTAGAGAGGAGCAGAGAGTCCAGGTTGTCCATACTCTCTCTCTAATTAGATACAACTTCCATCTTAGACTATAAAATTTTGGATTTTTGAATTAATGAAAACGAAAAAAGAGAACAATTTTTCCTTAATTTTCTCTCTCCATAGTGGACATCTACCATGAGAATTGGAAAGAAATTACCTCCACCAATTTCTCCTTCAGCAAATTCAAATTTCAATTGATTTATGGTTTTTATGGAATTAATTAACTTATTCAAATGATGAATTTCCACAACCATCATGGGATAACTATAAAAATCATCCAATCAAATAATGAATCCAATTCATTATGCGAATCGCATTCATTATATGAACCATTTTCTTATTAATGTTAATTATTATGGAGTCATTAATATTAACTAATTATCATTATCAATAATATGTGAATCATGTTCACATATTTCCATTATAAAATGTAAATCTAAATTACATGTATTTAGTATGTGATCACAACCACGCATGTCCTAAATAAATATATATCATATTCATATCGATAATTTTTTTGAAAAAAAAGGCCTCCACCATATAGATGTGTGCCCAAAAACTTAACCATTAAATTACCAAAATTGTACATGCCTATTACATACTAAGAGAATACGGAGAAAATTATAGGATCCAACTCTCAACTAACGCCTCAGCATGCACCACTACATGTTTACAATAAAATCAATCTTGACGAAAGACCGCTCCATTTCTGGCTAACCATAAAGCCCAAATCATTGCCACGCATCTTGATCTTTCCTCCTCAATGCCATGCTAGTCCTCATCAATGGATTCCCATAATCTAGTTAGACCATCTATAATCACCAAGGAATTCCCAAAGACATCCCAAGCTTCCAAGGAGCTTCCACATTTGAAGAAGAAAAGATCTGCATCTTCGAAATCATCTTGACAACAAGAACAAGCAAGATTAGTCATCTGAATGAACCGTGCAAAAATGTCACCATTTAGTAGCCTTCTCTACTAAAAAGCCACACAAAAACTTCCACACGCGTGGGAATTTTCCACTTCCAAATCCTTTGACGGTCTGCCACACACCCCAGGGTTAAAAGGCATTGGTCCCTTCAAAACCTAGTATGCCTTATACAAAAATGTTCCATCATACCAGCTCCAATAATCACGTCCCACGGTAGGACCTTTTGTGTTATCTAACTCCTCCAGTATCATCAAAAGTTCACACGTTCGTTGATCCGAGAACTCAGATCTAAACCGAGGGGAAAAAAAGAATGTTCATCCAAACGTCTACCACAGAACAATTCGAATCGGCCGCCCTATCTATCAACCGTAGGATTCTCAAGCATACGACCCACCCTCGCTCCAATCATCAAGCCAAAACCTAAATCCGGTGTCATCATCCACTTCTGGTCTCAAAAAGGGGGGTATTTCTTGCAGGACTCCACAAATTCCTCTCCAAAAGTATGATGGTACAGGCTCAAACTCCCCGAGGTTTGGCAAAGAAGAACATGATCGATAAACTTTACGGAGTGCAAACTAGACTGCCACAATCCCCCTAAATTCGAGAGATCCACTTACAAAGCAGGGCTTTGTTCATCTCATCCAAGCTTCGCACCCCAAGATCGCCAACATCTTTTGAGTTAGATACTGTCTTCCGGTCCACCAAAGGCAAGCCATTCAGTTTTCCGGATGACGACTAGAAAAACCACCTCATAATGCCCTCAAGCTTGTTCCTTGCCCCACGAGGAGCCTAGATTAAAGGAAGAAAATAATGATCACAGAGAGAACCAACTTCAAAATACTATCCTGCCAACTCTAGATAAGCAAAAAATTTCCAACATGCTAGCTTCTTCTCCATCTTCTTAACCGGTAACCAATCAGCCAGATGCATCCTCTCAACTACCAAGGAACCCCAAGATAATACAAAGATAGGTCTTTGCACGAGGACCTCAACCAGCATGCATACAAATTGATTTCCTCCTCTTCCAAGTCAAAAGGCACAAATTCCGACCTATCCTTGTTAAGTCTCAAACGAGACACAACAACAAAGATGTCAAGAACCACAGATAAACTCTTATAACTATCACGTCCTCCTTCCGCAAAGAGAATGATGTCATCTGCATACTAAAGAATGGGCAGAGATCTCCCATAGAGAAACTGCAACAAAAGCCTCATACAATGCACCATCTACCATAACTGACAAAGCATCCGCAGTCAGAGCTAATACAGTAAAGCCAGAAGGAAACTCTAACGGACTCTACATTGTGGCTGGAAATACCCCCGGGTTGTCCATTCATCATAACAGCACAAGAAGCATTCGTGACACACCTCTTCATCCATGCAACCTACATATCATGAAATCATCTTCTATAAAGCGAGGCCCACAAGAAACGCCGATCAATACTGTAATCAACATTCCACTAAACTCCACTTGACTTCCTCCTCCAATCTGCCACAATCTTAGATGCCATAACACACTGCCCATGAGTTGTTTGCTAGGAAAAAACGTACTCTGAGCCAGAAAAATGACTGTACTCAGAACCCACCCCCCCAAACGATTCGCAAACATTGCGGCCACAATTAGGTAGATCGCATTAGATGATGCAATAAGACAATAATCCTCCACCCTCGTGGCGTCGTCCGCCTTAAGAAACAAAAAAAGAAAATGAACAGTTCAAACGATCAAAGACATGATTTCCCTTCAGTGAATTCAGATATCAACCCCATCACCTCCTCAGAGATCATACCCCAGACTGAAAAAGAAAAGTGAGAAACCAACCAACCCAAGGCATCCACCCAGATTCAGCGCAAATAGTGCATCACGAACCCCCTATGAATCAATAATCCTCGTCAGCAACTCTGTATCGTTGTTAGTAGCTATTTTGACCAACAATGTGGCATATGTCGGCTCATGTTCCTGAAATAGCTCGTTGCAACCCTTGCAACCACCTCTCCATTAAAAGCTTCACTCCCAACTTCAATTGAGTGAATCAAGTTTCTCCTTCGGTCGTTTGCTACAGCACGAAAAAAATCTAGAGTTTGGATCCCCTTCTTTCAGCCATTTCCAATGTGACCTCTACCTTCACTCCAACTCTCACTTCCGATCTTCGTCCTCAAGGATTTTCTGCACCACTCCACGGCTCAAAAACTCCTCATCCAAATCCATGCAATCCTTCAGAGAGTCCAGTATTACCCACTCATCTTGCACATGGATCCTCTGCTTACGCATAAGGTGAGAATCCTTCTTGAAGGCAATCAACCTTTAGCGTAACGCAGCCAGCTTCAAAGCGAACCTCATAGTAACTGACCATTCCACCTCCAAGTTAAACCAAAAAGAGATAACCACTTCTCTAAAATCCTCCTCCAACAACCAGCAATGCTCAAATCTAAAATAGGAAGATGAGCCTCTGCGATGCACATGTCCAAGCACAAAGGTGTATGATCCGACCTCGAACGAGGAAGAGATGCAAAGCAAGACAAGCTGAATATTTCCAGAACCTCAATAGACAAGAGGAATCGAATGATTCGTAATCTGCAGGAAGACCTTCTCCATGTATACTTACCGTTTACCACATCAAAACCTCCAAAGCAAATTCCTCCACTACCTCAGCAAAATAAGCATAACCAGGATCCTGCGTCCCTCTCCCTCTAAGCCAATCCTCCGTGTAAAGTGTGATTCTGTCACAAAGTATGTAAGGTAAACTAGCTTCTTCAAACAGGTTGTGGGTGACATTCCTTTGGATCTTTCCCCTCTGCCAATTGTTTATACTCGTCAATGCACCACTACCATTGCACATGTACCTTTGTCTGTTCCTTTGCTTGTCCCCTTCTTGCAGGATAATATGTCCACTTTGAGTGTTCCCACCAATAATGCTTTGGGCGTACCTGATGATCTTCCGATAGCTCTTCGTAAGCAAAAGAGGCAATGTATGGTTCGCCCTATGCCATATTTTACTTCAACTAATGGTTTATCTAGTTGACAAGAGGTTTGCAAATGCTATGAATGTCCTCTCTATTCCCAAAGATCACCATAGCATGATGCGGGATAAGGAGGAGATGGATGCACTTACCTCCACGGCATGTGGGATCTTATGTCGTGCCCCTCGTGAGTCCGACATGTAGCTTGCAAATGGATCTTCATGACAAAACAGTCGCTTGATGGGCCTATTGAAGGTCAGATTGGTTGCCAAAGGCTTCAAGCAAACCTATGGGATCGACTACTTCCAAACTTTCTCTCCAGTTGCCAGAATGGGCTCTATACGCACCATTCTTTCTATTGTTGCGAACAAGGCTTGGTCTATTTTCCAACTTGATGTGAAGAAGACATTCCTCTATGGAGACCTCGAGGAGGAAGTTCACATGATGCAGCATCCGGGTTACGTAGTAAAGGGGGGTGTGTATGCCAACTATGTAAGGCCATCTATGGCATGAAGTAGAGCCCCAAGACATGGTTTGACAGACTTGCTACTGAGATCAGCACTCTTGGGTTTAGAGGATAGCATCTGACTAACATGTCTTCGTCGGACGACGATCTACTGTCATCATCATACTTGTTGTCTATGTTGATGATATGGTTGTCACAAGAGACGATGAAGCCGACATTTCAAAGACCAAGACCTTCCTAGAGAAGGTCTTTGCCATGAAGGATCCTCGACAACTCTGTTACTTTCTTGGTATTGAGGTTATACGTACTACATAGGGGTTCCTTCTCTCACGGAGGAAGTATTGCCTTGACATTCTAATTGAGGCATGACTACTAGGATGCAAGCCATCTGACATCCTTGTAGAAGTGAGAAAACATTCCACATCTACCGATCCAACATTTGAGGACACTAGACGGTATAAATGCCTGGTGGGTAACCTTTTCTATCTCACGGCTAATAGGCCAGATATATCATATGCTGTGAACAGAGCCAACCAATACATGGAAAGGTCCCTTTACAATCATTAGCAAGATGTTCTTCTGATCCTTCGATACTTGAAGGAATCTCTCAGACATGGACTCTTCTATGGGGTGAATGGTCACACTAATGTCTTTATCTATACAAATGGTGACTATGCCAGCTCATCTGAAGATCGTCGATCCATTATAAGCTACGCCACGGTTGTTGGGGACAATTTGGTCACTTGAAGAAGCAACTTGGTCCCCAGATCAAGTGCAACGGCAAAATACAGGGCAATGGCTCAAGCCATGTGTGAGATCACATGGTTTGTCTCTTTTCTACAGGAGCTTGGACTTTCAGTTACTACTCCAGTACCTTTATACTGAAGGAAATGGAAAATCCTTAAGTACATCACGGAAGCGTGAGGATCGCATTATATGCGATCTGGAGCGACTAATCGTACTAGTTGCTCGAAGCAGCGGAATTTAAAAAATTTAAACGATGAAACCAAATAATCCAAGAACACTTTTCAAATCATTTATCTAAACCACAAACAAGTATTAGTTTTACCTCTTGAAGCGTGGTTGCGATCGAATCTCTAAGAGAAGAGACCTCCTCACTCAAGACCGATCCGATGGAGTAGACGCTTGCGAGCGCGTTGATGAAACGCGTGCTCCTCGCAATCCATATTAATGATCCAAGCAACGAATCTCCGGATCCCGTCACATGAGCATGGAAGGCCGTATCCCGATATATCGGCGATATATCGGTATCGACAGGTCACCGATATATCGCCGATATAGTCGATATTGGTATCGACAGGCCATTTTATTCACAATCTCGGTTCGATGTCGGCGATATGGCGTCGATATATCGTCGGTATATCGACGATATATCGTATCGACAAGGTACCGATATCGATATTGATATCCATATGTCCTTTCATGCACACGAGATACAACGTCTTCTTCAAAAGCGAGGCACACCGAAGCATACGAAGATCCACGAGCAAACAATCCGACATCAAAACGACTATGTTGCGACGATAGCGACTCTCTCTAGGGCTCCATGGTAGACGGCCATAATGAGAGAGAGAAGCTTGGTGTGTTGAGAGAGAGATAAAGAGAGTTTGATTCCTCTTGGAATTATGTGTGTGTTTTCTAAAAGGCAAGGGCTACCCTTCCTTTAATATTATTGGATGTATATGGATCTCAATCTATGTGCCCTCTTAATCCAACAGTTTAGATTAAGAGGTTATTAATCAATGGTTATGTTTAGTTGCTACAATTTTGCATCAACAAATTTAATTAAAAAATTTAATTATATTGCTTTATCAAGATACAAATTAATTCATTTTAATTTCAATCATAATAAATAGATAATAAGGGAGGCAACCACCACTCTAAAAAGAGGGTAGTCGTCCCCCCTGACTTGGTCAAGGTGGATGGCCACATTTTTGGTGGTTTTGCCTTCCTTAATATATATTTATTGTTAGGGAAAACAAAGAGATGTTTATTTCATGAATCCTAGGCTCTCTTATATAGGAGAGTAGCCTATGGGTAAATTACATCAAGAGTCCACAAGAATATAGAAACTAAGAAACAGTATAAAAATCATAAGTATATCTCCACACTCCCCCTTAAGATGGAGCATAGATAACGATCATGCTCAGTTGCTTCTTGCTTCTCCATGAGACAAGAGAGTTTCCAACATATACAGCAAACCCAGCGGTGGACTTCCTATCCTTAGGACATCCTGCATAGTATGCATCTACGCAAGTTGAGATAGCGATCTCCTTGTCTTTCTTGAACAATAGACCTACACCAGGAGATGATTTAAGGTACCTGAGTATCATATGTATAGCATCCATATGTACCGGACATGGCCGCTCCATGAACTAACTCACCCGACTAACAGCAAAGGAAATATCGGGTATGATAATGGTAACATAAAGAAGTTTTCCCACCCAGTGTTCACGAAAGCGGTCTGTGCGGCCGCATATGCGGCCGCATATGCGTATGCGGTGCCTTCAGCGCACCGCTTTCATGAAGCCCTGCATTATGCGGCCTGTGCGCTTATGCGGCAGCATATGCGGGCTATGCGGCCGCCTATGCGGTCTGTGCGGCCGCATACACATTTTTTATTTTTATTTTTATTTTTTTATCTTCTTTATTTTTGCCACGTTTTTATTGTTTTATTTGTGCCACGTTTTCCTTGCTTTTGCATGTATGCCAACCAAGCATCCATGACCATTTAAATCCATCATCAAAGTAGTTGTGATGCGAGATTGGAGTAAAAACGCGGGGAAGAAAAAGAATAATGTGCCAATAATTTAGCAAACTAATTTAGTCAATTAATAGTTATAATGAATGCAATATATTATATGTAAAGTTTGGTACTTTTGATGGATGATCAGTTATAAATATAACGGCATAGATAAATGACAATAAATTCAACAATAGAGGTATTTTGTATGCTAACTTTTCTATTTTGTTGATTGTTGTCAATTATTTTGTGTACTAACCATTCCATTGAAGTATTGATATTTGATTGATAGAGATTGTTTTGAACTCTATATGAAAGTTATTTTTCTTAGATCTTCTGTTGGACCACAATTATACATAAATTTAGTTCTCTTGTAGTCACTTTTACATTTATTTATTTATTTTTCAATAAAAAATTAGGAAACCGCGTAGAACCGCATATGCCCCGCATATGCCCCCGCATACCGCTTAATCGCTATTCAGTGACCTGTCCGAACGCATACGCATACCGCTTTCCTGAACCTTGTTCCCACCAGTTCTCTGTATCTTCTCCTATCCACCTCATCAGTGTCATCATCAAATAATTTCATACTTGGATCCATAATGTAGTGGTCGGTCGGCATCCAAGCATTCATGTTTCACTCAGCAAGTCAGTGGCATATTCCCTGAGTCAACACAAGTCCATGTGAATTTCTGGCGAACTCCAGTCCCAGAAAATATTTAAGGACTCCAAGATCCTTGGTGACAAATTCACGACCCAGCATTTCTTTAGCCCTCTGAATTCCTTGTACATTATCACCTGTAATCAGGATATCATCTACATACACCATAATTGCAATCATACCTCTGGATGTTTTCTGTATAAACAGGGAATGATCTGCATAAGAACGTTTATATCCCCATCTTTCAAACAAGTCTGAAAGCTTCTGGAACCAAGCTCTAGGGCTCTGCTTAAGGTCATAGATGGCCTTACGAAGTCTACACACCTTCAAATACTCCCCCTCAACAGCAAAACTAGGTGGTTGTTGCATGTAGACTCCCTCCTCCAAATCACCATATAGAAATGCATTCTTAACATCTAATTGAAACAATGGCCAATCTCTAATCACTACAGCATAGAGAAGAATCCGTAAGGTGGAATGGCGAGCAACAGGAGAGAATGTGTCAAGATAATCCACCCCATAGGTCTGTGTAAACCCACAGGCAACCAAGCGTGTCTTGTATCTGTCAATGCAGGCATCTGCATTCTTCTTAACTGTGAACACCCACTTACAGCTCACGGTAGACATACCGATGGGTACAGTGACAAGGCTCCAGGTACCTCTTGACTGAAGAGCAGCCATCTCTTCTTCCATAGCTAATCGCCATCGATTGTCCTTCAATGCATCTTGGTAATTCTGTGTAATATCCACAGCAGAAATTGCAATAGCAAAACTCCTAAATTCACCAGATAGGCGATCAAAAGAAACCGTGAATGCTATAGGATATGACACGCAGCTACGCTTTTGTTTCCGATGAGCAATAGGTAGATCCAAATCATAAGCAGAAGCAGGCCGACAGGTATAGTGAAGTGGCAATAGTGGAACAGGAACTGTAACAGGAGGTGTATGTGATGTAGATAGTGGTGGTGGTGCAGATGTAGGTGGAGGTGGTGGTAGTGGCATGTATATGGCTTCATCAGTGTCCAAGGACACCAACCGATCACCTGTGGGAGAGAAGTACTAACAGATTTAAAAAAGGTGACAGCGGCATTAACTAGATATTTCCTGCGCAGCGGATCATAACACATGTAGCCTTTTTGTGTCCTGGAGTATCCAACGAAAACTCACTTGACAGCTCTAGGAGAGAGCTTGTCAATACCTGGAGACAACTGGTGGAAAAAAACAACTGAGCCAAACACGCGTGGGGTGAGTTAGAATAATTTCTTGTCAGGAAAAAACCAAGGAGAAAGGGATCTTCTCACCTAAGACAAACGACGGCATGTGATTAATGAGATAACATGCCGTTAGGACAGCATCGCCTCAGAAAGAATGGGGAGCACAACTATGTATGAGAAGCGTCCTGGTGACATCAAGTAAATGACGATGCTTCCTTTCTGCACCTCCATTTTATTGGGAGGTATAGACACAGGAGATTTGGTGGATAATTCCTTGGGTTAAAAAATAATTTGAGAGAGTATGAGTACAAAATTCCAAGGCATTATCACTTCTCGCAATTTTCACATACGCAGAAAAGACATTACGACTTCATTTATGAAATTTATGATAATATTCCCAGCTTCAGATTTATTCTTTAATAAAAAGACCCAACATAGATGAGAAAAATCATCCACAATAACAATATAAAATATGTGTCCCGGATGATCAGGAACACGACTGGGACCCTAAATGTCAACATGAAACAATTCAAACTTGGAGCTACTACTCTGACTCTGACGACTGGGAAAGGTAGACCGATGATGCATTCCCAACTGACAAGCCTCACATTGGATGGACATGTGAGGCGAAACATGGGGTAAAACACGACACAATTTCTGAAGCGATAGATGACCGAAGCGCGGGTGCCACGTGAATGGAGAGACAGGTCCAGCAGGAAGAGAGGAGATTCTGGCATAAGGAGTCCTACTGAGGCGATATAGTCCACCCTGCTCATGGCTACACCCAATCACGTTGCCCGTAAGGATGTCCTGAAAAATGAGAGAAGATGGATCAAAAATTGCTCGACAATGTAAATCCTTTGTAAGTTGGCTAATGGATAACAAATTCATAGAAAAATCAGGTACGTGTAACACATTCTTTTTTTTGAAGTCACAAAAAAAGGGGAGACACTCAGCGGTGTTCACCCCAATATATTAAAGAAAGTGAAAAGAAAGCGAATGTACAAAAACAATAGGGAAAAGAGCCGTACAAAGAGGCAACAAAGCCTTCACCAAGCCAAAAAAACGGCGAATTCTAAACCGCGCCCCACTCCACCAGCCTCGCGCTGTGAATAATCAAATTCTCCTTGTAGAATCTTTGGCTTGAGAAGACGGCCTCATTTCGCCCAAGCCAGATCACCCAAAGTCTCGCCACTGGCAGCAAAAGATCTTTTCTTTCCATGTTCCTGTTACGAACCAAGGAGTCACAGAAAGCCTCCATGCCATCCGTATTCACCCAATCCAAGACAGAATCCTCCCACACCCCTCTTACCGAGGGGCATTCGAAGAATAAGTGCTCTAAGGATTCCACCGCCGAATCGCAAAGCCCACGGAGGCTGGAAACACTGGCCATTAATTTCGTGCAGCGATCTCTCGTCAATAACCTTCTCCTGCGAAAAATCCATAAGAAAAATCCAAGGCGCTCAGGAAGTCTTAGCCCCCAGAAGAACCAGCAATCCCTCACCAATACGTCCGAGCGCCCCCGCAGTGGAAGAGCCAGCGCATCATAGGCCTTGCGCGTCGAGAAGATGTTGTCCCTCCATCCCCAGTGGTCCCGCCCATCGGAAGGCCTACCAGCAGCATCGAGGGCGTCGAGAAGAGAAAGAAAGTCCTCAAGCCTTTGGTCCGAGAAGCTCTCCACAAAGCGCGGACACCAACACCCATCCGCTCAGCAAGAGGCATCCTTGTCAGCCGCCAGCGCAAACAACCGCGGGTATCGAACACTCAATGGATCCCCTCCCAACCACTTGTCATGCCAGAAGCTAAACGAGCCCCCATTTCCCAGCACCGGCTTAAATAACGATCTATGCCTTGCAAAAACCTCCCACACCCCACGCCAAAACGGGGTATCAGCACCAACCACCCGCTCCTCCCCCGCACTGCCCACCCCGTAAAGAAAGTCCCACCTTGGCCCCAGACCCTGTTTTGAGGTGCATAGATGGTGTCAGGCAAATCTCCCCCTGACCAGTAATCGGGAAATACATCCCATTAGCAATAACCACAGTGCGTCCTGGAGGAACCTGTCGGTAGGCTATAAGTAGATCTCGATCACCACACAGATGATGTGTGGCACCAGAGTCCATAATCCACTCTAAAGTAGTAGATCCACTACTGCTAGTAAATGCATAAGTAGTACCTAAGGTACTGGTGGATGTAGAAGTAGCAACATCAGAATGACTCTCAGGGGCTGGCACTAATGTAACAGGACCGAATGGAGGGACAATACCCCTCAAACGAGCTATAAGATCATCAAATCGTTGATCCAAAGAAGAAGCAGATGGAGGTTCAATCTGTTTAGCTACTCGTGCAGAAGTAGGAGATCCATGTTTGGAATAGCATGTGTCCTCGGTATGTCCATAACGATGGCAGAAAGTGCATGATTGCCAAACACGACTCCCTCTGCCTCGAGGTCCACGACCACGAAACTGATGATGACCCCTACGACCTCAAGTTGCTGCCATAGCTGAGGTGGTCTGATTGGCAGTCGATGAAGGAACAGTAATACGGCTCGGTCTGTGAAAGGCTTCCTCCATTGGAGGAATAGTGGAATCTGCCAAGATCTAGGAACGTGCTACCTCGTCCTCTAGATCAAGGGCTGCCAGGAATACACCAATCATAGTGGCATTCCTATAGGTCTTCTGTTGCTAAGGAGTGGTCGTGAGAGGCATGAAGCGATAGAGCTTCTCAAACATTCCACGTAAAGACGTGTATAATGAGTGTAGAAGTCGTCCATTCTGCTTGATCGTGAAGATGTCATGCTGGAGTTGCAGAATCTTCGTCTCATTCTTTACCTGTGAATAGGTAGTGGCCAGAATATCCCGCATTGCTTTTGCAGTGGGTTGATGAAGAATATCATTAGCAATCTCAACTGTTAACGTTCCTGATAGCCAAACCTCGGCGTATGCATCATCCGCCTCCCATGAGGCGTTAACCCCAGTCTTCTAAGCAGGTTCTTCCTCAGTAAGAATGTGCTTCTTACCAGTCGACTTCATCATACTCATGAACTGCATTGCCCACAGTTCATAATTTGACCCATCCATCTTCACGATAGGCGCAACCGCAAGAAAGAAGGCCTGCGAGTTCCGTGCCTATGTCCCGAACGAGAGCAAGACGTCTAAGAGTAAGGGAATAGAAAAGGCAGGTCCATCATCCACCCTCACGTCGAGTTTCTTTTATATTAAATAGAAAGTATATAGTCTTTTTTTAGTACTAACATTAATCAATTCATTTCTCACTAGACTGATAAAATAACCAGAAATTGGAGCAGGTATTTCTCTCTTCAATCTTCATAGGTATTCTCTTGACGGTTTGTGTTAACTGGCCCATTCCACTCTTCCATTACTCACTAAAGAATTCGAAGAATGCGCGAGTAGTTTCCAACAGACTGAAGAGCGGAGGGAACGGCAGGGCTCCTTGAAAGACCGCATATGGAACTTGGCTTGGGTACTGGATGAGATAGGGTTTCTGTTCTTGTTTGACTCAGTTACGGCTTTCTCGAACACATCTGACTTCCATTCACTCCGAAGGCACCTGTAGATGGAATATCTGCCTTGCTTTCTGACATGATGATAACAGAAGACTAGGGTTGTACACTGGAGATATGGTTGTCTACACTGACATTAACAGGTTCGGTTGCATGTGTAGACTCAAGCAACCAAACCCATAAGCAAGAAGGTTCGGCGAGAACCTAAGTAACAGCCCTGGCAAGAGGGGCATAGGCAGTGATTGCCTAGGCAACACGGAAGCCTAGGCTGTAATGGTGAAGCACGGGGTGACCCGAGAAGGAGGCGCACGCTCGGACATGAGGTGCGCTTGGACAGGAGGCGCGCGCTCGGACAGGAGAAGGAGACGCGCGCACGGAAGGAGGGCGGCGCGTGGGTGTGCGGTGCCCGAAAGGGGGTTGGCGCACGAGGGTGCTGCGCGCGGATGGGGGGCGCGCAGAGGAGTAGACGCATGGAGGTGAGGCAGCACGCGGAGGAGTTGATGAGTGAAGGAGGCTTGTGGTGGGGGTTAGGGTTAGGGTACAAAAGCTCTGGCCTAGGATCGTCGCTCTTATACCATGTTAGAGGAAATAAAAGAGATGTTTATTCCATGAACCATAGACTCTCTTATATAGGAGAGTAGCCTATGGGTAAATTACATCAAGAGTCCACAAGAATATGGAAACTAAGAAACAGTACAAATAACATAAATTATATCTCTACATTTATTATATAGGATAAAAATGCACATTTATCTTCACAAAAATAATTTAAAATTAAATTTGTGAAAACATCAATCATGCCATTGACAAATATAAATCATATTCATATATCCAACATAATATGTAAATTAGATTTACGATTAATTATCTATTGTGAATCCAATTCACAACAACATATAATTTGTAATTCTATTTACAATTAAATCTCTCTATCATTGTGTTGTAAAAGTCGTCCGACTGGCTCGATTAGTAGGTCCGACTAGTCTAGTCAGTATAGTGACTGACCGAGTACCGACTAATTCCGACTAGGTACACTAATCGACCAATTTTTGCTTGGAGATATCATATTTTTTTAATGTTTTACTTTTTTAAAGCAAACTTATTATAATATTCTTAATGTTTTATTTAAATAAAATGATTTCTTTTATTTTATTATGGTAGTATAAAAATGTACAAAATCTATGTAAATATATGTATAAAAATGAGTTATATACTTAAAATATTTATAAAATTCAAAGCCGATTAAAGTCCGACTAAACCGATTAGTCGCCTGACTGCCGATTAATCCTTAGTCAGTGACCCAACCGACCGAGTACCGACTACCGACTTTTACAACCTTGCTCTATCATATTATAAATCATATTTATAATATCAATGACTATTGTGGATAGTGATATCTACATTAATCATATCCTTGATAATTAAATCATATTTAATCATCTTTGATCTCTATTCCCATGTGTCCAAATAACATGAATCACATTCACATTATTCACATCTTTGATAATTAAATCATATTTAGTTATCTTAGATAACTCTCCTTATATGGCCAAATAATATGAATCAAATTCATATTATTCATGATAATTAAATCACATTTAATTATCCATTTCTCCATGCTCGGATACATTATCAACTGTGAAATAATTCTTGAACTCTTTCAAGAACAATGTTCTTTCTCTGCGGATACCTGGAGATAAGGATATAGCAATTGTATTGTTTCACATATACTGACTTGGATATTGTGATCACATCTCAAATCCAGATCTTGCGGATCTCTCATAGATGCTTGATTAAATCAAACCGCAAATCTAATCTTCTCATTGCATATGAATCACATTCAGATCAATGTCCAACATTTGAACCAAGATCAGATCACTTCTTTATTGAGAGGAGCCACTAAAATCCAGACCCGTTTCATCACTCTCTAGGAATGGAAGCGTCGTGGTTATACCATCGTTTATGATCACATTACCCTCAGATATTCCTAATGCATATACATCCTGCATACTGAAAGACCAAGAACAAACCCGGAGTTTTAGATATATTTAGATTGTCTCCTTCATGATTTTATCATTAAAATTCTCATTCGATCATTGGGAGTTGGCATCGATCATATACTTTCCAAAAGCATATTTCATACCCAGGCATTGATCATATACTTTTCCAATGCATATATCAAACCTACAAATTTAGTCAAGCTTCCAAAACGAGACGACCGTGCACTGAATTTGATTCTTTCTAATATCTCATGAGTGAGCTCATGTCTTCCGGTTTAGTAATGAACCTGTATAATCCGTTTGAGAGATCGTATTACCCGTATGTCCTTGTATGCACACCAGTGTGTCGGTGTACAGACCTTGATTAGGTCATCAACCTATTGGTTTGCCAAATGTACATACTCAGACATAAAATAACACATATATCTCCAGTCAGATGATGTGTGCCTATATCAGGATAGCATACGACATAGGTCTTTGGTTATCTCGATCTCGTTAAGTCAACTCTTTGACCTGACTTATCTACCACCTCCGAATCTCTATTCCTTTGCAGAGGACTTGCATCAAGAGGTCGGTTAGATATCAGCCTTCAGAGAAAGGATTGACATCTCCTTCTCATGCTGGAGATCATCTCTTAATGATCGTTTAACGGTGCTTGATGAGTACTCAATATAAATCTTTAGATACTCATCCAAGCACCAGCCTCTATGATTCAACAATTGAATCAACAAATATATGATCATTCAGATGGCCATGTTACATAACCATAATTGTAATAAGGGACCTATTATGCAAACTAGTTACTCTTCATTTCAGACTACGGAATGATATTCGCAATAACATTTATTACATAATGGCTCACTGTGGGCTCGCATGTCCAACATATATTGTGACAATAAATCTGCAACACACATCATCACCAATTCTATTTTCCGTGAGTGGACTAAACACATTGAATTTGACAGTCACTTCATCCGTGATGCAGTATGAGGAGGAAAGATTATCACACTACACATCTCCATTGAACTCCAACTTGCAGATATCTTTACAAAGTTCATACCAAAGAAGCGTATCTCCTTTTTGATTTCCAAGTTGGGCATGATTGACACATATGCTCCAACATGATGGGAAGTGTTAGAGTTATTGTTCATTCTATTTTATTTAATTCTTGTAATCCTTCGGGGTCATATATACACTTTCTTATTTTTCACTCTTCAAGGTTTCTCTCCATATAAGAGACCCTATACCCATGGGATAAATACAACGATTCATTCTATTCTCCACAGTTATATTCTAAGAACTTGACTCTATGTAGGTGGGAGAAAGCAACAACTGGATGCTTCAACTTTCAAGGTTGATTAGGCAGAAGCTTATTACCACATTCAGGTCTCTCAAGAGTGCTAAGAACTCTTAAGATTTCAACAAATTTGGTGGGGCAGATTTCTTCTCCATTTTAATTGAGAGCTAATTCGTTGAGAGAGAAAGATATGGAGCAATTTACTGAGTATTATAGCATAAATTTAAGGTTAGTAATATATATCTATAAATATAAGATATATCCATTAGTAAATATTTTGCATCAAAAAATGTATTGTATAATATTCTAAAAGAGCTTGTACAATTCAATTACCTCGGTGAAGGAATGAGAGATCAAAAGTTCTCTTATTTGCACTTCCTCGTGATCAAATAATATTATATGACTGGGGGATGTCCAATTTGGAACCATATCCGACACAAATCGGAAAGGGTCGGCCTTGAAGCTATCTGACTCGCTCAAGATTCCTCTGTTGTTCCTGGGTGACAATTAAATGAAGAATTCAAAACCTACGAAACCAGATCATGGCAAGTATAGGACAAATAAGAAAAAAATATGATAAATGCAAGGACAAGCAAAGTTATACCCAGGGGAGCAATCCAGAAATCGCATGGGCAAGTTATGGTGCAAAGTGGAATAATATGGAGTTGAATGGCATGGCATAAGGAAGAGAACATTCTTCACTCGACCTTTATGGGCTTCCTCGGCCAAGAAGTTCATAACATCTTCTCTTCCTCTCTGACTAACACAGTTTTAAACTAATTGATAAAAAACCTTAAAACCAAATACCTACTGACATTTCACTATTATGCAGCATCTAAAAAGGATAAACCCCCTCCTGAGAAAAATTCACGTAAATAAAAAGACAAAAACAAATACAGCATGGAACCTCAAAGAGAAACAAGTGAGCGATTTAACGTCATGTCTTAAATGTACCTGATGTATTAAACTGGTGTACAAGGCAACTGATAAGTTAGTTATGATAAGAAAAAATACAATAAGCACCCTTCTTGGAGGTTGCCGATGCCAGAAATTGGCATATTCGAGTCTCGGCGGATGATGCACCATCTTTGCCAAAGAATATCCTGCAAACATCAGGGCTACAGGCAGCATCGGCAGAACAAACCTGTCATAGGATTATTAGATGAAGGCAAGTGCTCGAGTGCTTCTGGAATGTAGCGAGGCAAGGAAAGTATATAAGCCTCAAGAGTACATGATAAGAACCTGAATTCTTTGTGACCAAGCAGGCTATAAATCAACAGCACCCAAGCAATCAAGCATGAAATTTTCCATTTCTTTGACTTCAATATTCCATGCAATGATAGAGGTAAGAAAGTAAATGCAATGGCAGGGAAACCCTGAGTGAAGTACCAGTGCCATTTGTGAGTTCCATAATAATTTGCTCCATGTGAGAGAAAATTAAATTTCAGAAAATTGAGTGGGACAATAACCCATGAGCCATACATCCAACAGTCCAGCAAGCACGACGATGTAAAAATTATTACCCTGTAATATCATCAAAAATATACCCACATAAGAATTCATTACATCATAACGTGACAGGCTCACAAGTGTAGCATATGCTTCTACAAATTTTAGCTTGATAACCATTAGAAAATAGGAATGCGGATGCGGAATGATAAACAGAGCATTAAGAACAAAAAGATAAAACATGAACTCAGAGATTTAACGTGGAAACCTACTCCTTAAGGAGAGAGATTAAACCACGGGAGAATGCCTCAAAGGGCTGACGGACTATTGCTTTTCTTACTGGATATAGGGGGTGAGGGGCTTCTTATATAGCTCTCACTGTGTCTCCACATCTCACAACGGGTAGATATGAGACTAAACAACTGGATGCGGTAAATGGATCCTGTAGAGAACCTCATCTCCCACATAAGTGGCGCACAACATATACTCCAACACCCTCCCTCAAGCTGGAGCATGCAATGCTCAGCTTGGACAAACAGAAAGGAATCTTAACTCGCAGAACAGGACACTACAGACAATCAATTCAACGCGCACAACTGTCGGTTGTTGTCGAGGACGTTGCTTCTCATGCTGTGTAGGTGAGGAGGATGAACGGGATGGAGTATGAGTCAGACTAAATCTCCTCGACGAAGAGCGTGTGCTCTGTATTGCACCTGTCAGAGTCACTACAACTGAAAATGAGTCTTTGCACAGAGAACTCTGGCCCGCCACAACATGTGGACAACTGCTGCATCTCTGAAAGGGCCGAAGAACGTCGCTAATTATCCATACGCAAATCACAGAAGATGGATCTCTCCCATAGGGACCTCAAAATGGGTTCTCTCTTATAGGAACCTCAGAAGGATCTCGTACTGGAGTTCACGAACATTGCAGAATGGAGTCTGAAAGTCTCCTCATCGGAGAACTGGATCTCTCCCATATGGCTCAGAGAATAGGATCTATGCTCTGTAGTCCCTATGAAACCACATGAAAACCCTAGCCCTCATGGCATAGGGAATGGGATCTCTACTCTGGAGTCCCTGTGGATCACATGAAAACCATGGCCGAAACACAAAAGATGGGGACCACAAACAAAAGATGCCATACATGTGCACATCTGAAAAAACTGCATACATGTGTGTATCTCAAACTGAAGACTTGGAATCTGACATCGAGTCTAAAACTGAAATGTAGAGTCTGAACATCTGGCTGGTCTGGAGAATCTGACATTTGAATGGGCATGTGACTCTACACAATACTACCCCTTTCTCCCATATTTGTCGGAAAATAGTGACATAGACAAAGTTAGAAGAAGACAATGAAATTGGGGGAAATATGGGAAAATAAAATACTACATAAGCCGTCACATTCCCTCAGCTTTTCTTCTCGATCATTTTTTCAGCTATACCAAAAATTTTTTAATAGCCTTCACATCAACAATTTTTTTAAATAAGTTGTTTCATCCTTTTTTCGGCTTTCCCTTTTTCACAAAATAACTTTTTAAAAAATCAAGTCCCTTCCTCTTTCCTTTTTTTACTCTGACCTCTGTTTTTTCAATAGCCTGCCAACCTCCTTTTTTTAACAACCTTCAGCCCACTTAGGCCCAAATATATTGTTTCCTTTTTCTATTTAGGGTTCCCAATCGTGGGAGCCCCTCTCGAAGTACCACAACCCCCAACAGGGGTCCTTCTGGTCGTTGCCGCCTATAAAAGCATGAGAGCACTGCCTAGATCTGGAGGGAGGTGCAGCGCACGGTGGCGTTGCTCGGTGCCGAGGATGGAGGCTGAGCGTAAGGGAGGAGGTGTCGTCTGTGCCATTGGAACCGCGCCGCCTCCCCCAATGGGGGGCCCTTGGGAGATGGTTCTGTGTCCTTTGCGGCATGGGCCTCTTCAACTCGTGTTGGACCTGCGCGTGGAGGAGATGGGTTTGCAGCCAATGCTGCCTGAAAAGGGAGCCTCACCTTCAACAGGGAGGTGTGCGCCAAGGGGAGCTATGCTTGGCCGGACTGGATCTGGGACTGTAGATGGAGAAGGGAAGGCCTCCGCCTGGAGGCTTCGTGCATGGCGCGAGGGAGATGCGCCTGTAGATTGCGGTGCCACATGCGGTTGTGTTGTCACCGCTGAGTGGCTCACAGTTGGAGGTGCTCCATTTTTAGGAGCAAATAGCCACCCCACATGGGGATTCCTGCTGCCTGGAGATGGTCTCCACGGTAGGAGTCTTCTAACAGTTGTTGAGGGATGGAGACGGGAAATCGGAGGGATGTGCATCTTGATCTGCGACTGGAGAACTAGAGCCGCTGCTTGCGTGGCTCACAGCTGGAGTCTTCTCGTCGTGCCTGAAGATCTCCGTTGCAAATCGATGTCGCTTGAGGATGCGGTTGGAGATGTCGCGGGAAGAGGATGCATCGCCATGCGCCTGGAGTCCATCGTACGCCGCTGCTTGTAGTGCTTCTGTATCAAGGTTCCAACAAGAAACCCTAATTAGGATTTCAGAGATGACCCTTTAGGAATCTTTCTCGCCACCTTCAAATATTTGATGATGATCTTCGAGATGTACAAAATTAGGGTTTCATAAGAAACCCTAGAATCTACTTGAATTTGAACAATATGAATAGATCTCGAAACATAATCGAATCTCGAACAAAATGCAAAAATAAATCTTCAAGAAAAATCCTCGAGAATTAAACTTGCTCTAATACCATGTTAGAAAATAGGAATGCGGAAGCGGAATGATAAACAGAGCATAAAGAACAGAAAGATAAAACATAAACTCAGAGATTTGACGTGGAACCCTACTCCCTAAGGAGCAGGATGAAACCATGGGAGAATGCCTCAAAGGGTTGATAGTCTATTGCTTTTCACACTAGATACAGGAGGTGAGGGGCTTCTTATATAGCCCTCACCGAGTCTCCACATCTCACAACTGGTAGATGTAGGACTAAACAACTGGATGTGGTACCCATCTCCTACATAAGTGACGCACAACATATATTCCAACCATGACAATTTTATTATTAGATAAATTTGATAATATTGCTGAAAAAAATCCAGACTACAGAAAAAAAGTGATTACTATATTATAATTTATACAAAATTGAATCAAACTTGAAGCATATATGCAGTGTTATGGAAATTCAATTGCTTCTCCTCCTTTTCATGCCATGTTGCCATTGTCAAATTGGTATCACAGATCCTGACTACTAAGAATATAACAAAAAAATCGCTTTCATAACCCGATGTTCATGTTGGAAAAGATAACTTATTTTATTATGAGAGACACATTCCTCCTTATATAGGAGGGATTGTGACAACTATACCATTAGAGATGTGTTTATATTTATCTTATTTCATTGTAATCCATGTGAGGATATTTAACTATTTTCCCGATTATGAGCTTTCTAGGGTTTCGTCCAACACAAGGACCTTGAGACCTCCTAAATAAAATATGTTATTGTGTTTTCTCATCTTCTTCCACATGGTATCAAAGCAGTAGTCTTAGACCGGTGTTCTGACCTTAATCCTAAAGCCACCACCAGCCCCTCGTTGTTCTCCCGCAAAGAACATATTGTGCGGACCCTCTTCCAGACTCCAAGGCACCACGTAAGGCATCTCCATGATTGCTCGCACCATGATAGGAGGTCTCTACCTCCGCCTGAACTCGCGCAAGGCAACTACGGGGCCATAACGCCACCTTCGGCAGTACGAGAAGGGCCCCTCCGCCTCTAGTGACAATGCTCAAGGCCAAGGCCTTAAATGTCGGTTTCGGTCACCATGTCGGTGACCGACCGAAATAGAATTTCGATGGAATTTCGATCGAAATTCAATCGAAATTTCGATCATTTCGGACATTTTTTGTACTATGACCCTTATATTTCGGTCATTTCGGTTGAATTTCGATTTCGATACGATATCGATATTTGACAGAAATTAGAATGAATTTCGCTGAAATTTGAGGCCATCTACGGTGCCCTAGCACCGCCATCAGCAGCAAAAGGAGCCCCCTTTGCCTCTCTAACGGCCATCGGGTCATGCCTGGTGGTGTAGCAGTGCCGCCAACAGCAAAAGGGTGCCCCTCCGTCTCCGCTAGTAGCTACCGGCTCCTACCAGGTGGTATAGCAGCGCCTCCAAGGGGGTCGGCACCTCTGCCTAGGCTTCCCAAGCCCTCTCCAAGGTCGTTGGACCCCCCACCCCAAGCCACCTTCTACGTGTTCTGTGACGCCGATTGTGGCTTTTCAACCACGTTTTGCTACTCATAAGGCCCAAGAGAGGTCGAAACGGTGACCTAGGTCACCTCTATACTTGTTCAAAGACACTGACCTTCTTTTAGGTCACTTTTTCTTGACATGTGTGATCACCATGATGTCCACTGAGACCAATCCTGTGTACCCGACTTCTTCTGTGACGGTACAGGGAGCTTCTATCAATTGAAATGCTCATAGAACTATGTGTTATGGTCTCGATCCTTCAAAGTTTTCATTAGTGGACACCGTAAGAACTGTCTTGCCAAGGATCTGCCCAAGGAGACGGACAAATATTATGATACCTGTTATGTTAACAATTGTCAGGTTATCACTTGGATGACCAACAACGTCGATCCAAATATTGTGGCAAGCCTCCTCTACAAGGATACTGCAACTGTTGTAAAAGTTAGTCGACTAGGTTGACTAGTCGGTCCAACTAGTCGAGTCGGGGGTAGCCGACTCGACTAGATTGTGTGACATTGAAGTCACCACTCACAATCCAAGCCAACTTCGGGAACCTAGCCCTAACTTCTCACAACTCAACCCACAAAAGAGCATTCGGAGAGGCACCCAGAACACCATAAACAAATGTCACCAAAAATCTTGTTTGATCATTTCTGCTAACCAAGACAATAGATACCGATTGCACCAATAATATTTCCTCCATCATGCCACACAATGCACCATTCCAAGCAATAAGAAGCACCCTAGAGCTCCAATTCGCCAACACTGCATTGAACTCAATGAGATGAGGGCCAGAAACGAAATTCCATCTCACAGAGTCCCAAGTGTCAATCTTATTCTCTTACAAACACACAAGATCCACCTTCCACGTAGTAAACAAGGATCCAACAGCCAACCTCTTCCTGGTTCACCCAATCCTTGTGCATTCCATGTCACACACTTCATTGAGACACCAAGGGGGAACCCCTCGCCACCTGAACCCTATTCTTTGTGCAATCACAAGCTCAAACAACACATTTGCCAGACTCCATTTTGCCAACTCTAGCACTTCATCAACTAACCACGCCTCTTCAATATGTATTGCAGTTTCCATCTCTGGCCCACCTTCCATCTCTGTCCCCTCCTGTATCAAGTCAAACTCCTCCTCAGTCCGCATCCCATCACCCACGATACGAACGAGAATCTCCTTGTCGCCATTACAACTGAGTTTTTACCTCGTCTCCCAATCTAACGCATCCAACCGACGTCGCCTCGTAGAGAATATCACCATCTCCATTTGCTAGCCAACAACGCCCTACAGTTGCCTCGTCAAATTCTAGCTCCAACCCCCCTTTCCCCTTCAAGCGTCAACGAGTCAACATTGTTTTCCTCGATAAACTGACACCCATGCCCAGCATCAAATTCTTCCCTCTAACCGTGTATTCATTGATCCCTCCATCCACAATCGGGTGAACCCCGAATACAATACAGCTAGTTGTCCCCATCGGTGACTTCGGATCACGCGTAGATGCACCACTACTAGCTAAGGCTAGATCTCCACAAACTGGAGTGGAGACAGCCTCCATCATCCCCTGAATCAGTACAGAACGGAGCTCAGAGATAGGACCAGGAACAGGTCCAGACCCCGCCAAAATTATATCCTTTGGAACAGCCGAACAGCAGATTATGACTGTAATCGAGTTTAGCAGAGCACCTGAAACCGACACCAAATCCGAAGATCCAAATAGAATCGCCTTTAGAAAGGACTTCACGATGCTAAGATTTCCATCCATGGAAGGCCATATCGGTATCGGTATTGTGTCGATACAATATATCAACGATATATCGACGCTATATCGTTGATATCGAACCGATTTCGTGAAGAAAATGGCCTTGGAAGGTCATATCGATGATGTATCGATCACCTGTCGATATTGATATATCGCGATATGGGCTTCCATGTTTCATGCGTGAACATTGTCTGAAAACTCTCCTTTCCCGCAAAATCCGTGACTGCCAGATTCACCACTACAAGATCCTCCTCTCAAGATCTCACGACATATGTTGGAACGATGGCCGACGAACCATCATGTCCTCCGATACCGCTATCGATAGGGAGGTCGCTCAGCACCACCAACCACAGAGGCACGGATATCCGTTGAATCCTCAAATCTGCACGTAAGGGTGACAACGGCCTGATCCCATCGAGAGCACCTCAACCTTTGAACTCTCTCTAGCCCTTAGACCAGTGCAACAGATCTCCGCCACTTCATTGATGTGCGTTAGTGCTTCGCGAAGGATCCCCAACCTTCGGTAACATAGGGGTAGCCTCATCACCTTCAGCTTCCAGAGCGGCCCCAAACTGCCCGAACCTCCATGCGAAAATCACGGTCTCCACCATCTGACATTAGCCCTTGCTTTCGGCAGAAGACATTCATCCAGTATACCATCACAGACCTCCTTTGACCATCTCTCTGACAAACCCCGAGCGCACAGCAAATCCCCAGCAACCACATAACATCAATAGAGGTACTAGAGCCCTTCACCATGCCTACCCGCTCCCGAAACCTTCTCAACTCCTCCACATTTCCTTTACCAAAGATGACACCAACAAAAGGATACTCTAACACTGCCCCCTTCGATAGCCATTGCAACAATCCAGCATCTTATAAAATTTCGCTCTAGGACTTCTTCCTCATTCACGAGCCTCTCTCCAAATAATCCTGTCTTTTGTAACCCAGGCGACCACATCAAAAGCACAATTGCTCCAGCACTAAATATGCCTTAGACAGATGATCTGCAGCCAGTGTTGTTAAAAGCGAGAGGCGCTCCAAGGGGTGCACAACGCCCAAGGCGCTAGGCGCTCCCTAGGCGCTCGCCTGAGAAAAGTAAGGCGCCATATATAAAAATAAATAAATTATGCACGAATCTATGTAATATATGCACATACACACATGTGTATGTATGTGTAATTGTAAACGTATATATGTACAGTATAACTTATATTTCAATCTAAGACCAATCCAATATATTTGTGGGTGTGTTTACATGCACGTATATAAATGTGTACGTGTACATGTGTGTGTATGTATGTATAGTTGTAAATATATGTATGTATATAGCTTATATTTCAATTTAAAACCAATCCAACATATTTGTGGGTGTGTTTATAAGCGTGTATCTAAATGTGTGCATGTACATGTCTATGTCTATGTATGTGTCTGTATATGCTATCACCAAATTATATTTTACGATCAATCCACTATTTATTAATATGTGTATGTATAATGTATGCATGTACTTGCATATGTATGTAGATGCATTAAATATTTGTGTTTATGTGTGTATTTGTATGTATGTGTATCTGTATACGTATATATTTGCATACATGTGTATGTGTTTATGTATAAGTATGCGTACATGCCAATGTATACATGTGTGTTTTGTCTATTTATATGTATATATATATATGTATTTATAATACTTCAAGCTAATATATATATAGAAGAATATATACTTTTTAGTTAAAAAGTACATGTAATATTTAGAACTAAAACATGAATGTACATGTATACGTATATGAAATAGAAGTGTGTGTAAATTACATATACATGTGTGTGCATATGTATAAGTATGTGTTAATGATACTTAGAACTAATATAAATCTAATATAAAAACCTAAACATGGATAAAAATCACACAAAGTCCGCAAAAAGCCTTACTTTTGCCTTAGGTGCTCAAGGCGAGCGCCTAGAGCCTCAAGCCAAGCGCTAGACTGAGAGGCGCCTGAGGCAAAACGCCTCGCCTGGAAGGAGGCAAGGCGCTAGGGTCTCGCCTCGCCTGGGAGCCTAGGCGAACGCCCGGAGGGCTTTTGACAACACTGTCTGCAGCACCGCACCGGAAGCACCACGAACCAATCTCGCCCCTAACCTTGGATCTCTGATTCCTTCTCCACCGAGTGCTCCAGGGTCCCTCCCCCGCCAACTCCACCAATGAAACATCTTCGAGCCCTTCGCCTTCGCCCTCACCAACCCCTCTATTATCGATGACCCTTTCTTCTCTACAAATGCTCTCCATTCTTCGTTAAACTTGTCGTGTTTTGCATTCATATCAGTATTAATGTTTTTTAAAAGATGGGATGGACCTCCTTTAGAGACCAATCTAAAGAATGTGCTTGTAAAAATTATAAACAAATTACAAATGCCAACTTTCACAAAGAGCTCTAGCATGCTCAATTACATTCTCCAAGTAAAACCTCTCCTCCTTTAAAATAACATTGTTTCTAGCCAGCCAAATGGCCCATACATGTGCGCATACTCTGACCATTCCTTCAACTAAACCAACCCAATATGAATAAATGGACCCCCAGAAAGAGTCCACATTATCCCAAGATTCCCAACGCACACCTAGCATCTCTGCCCTCTCCCATACCTCTACAAACTTAGGGTATCTGAAGAAAAGGTGCCCAATGTCCTTCTCTTCACCACATCTTTTGCACTCCCCAACACACTTGACGAAAATCTCAGCACGCCTGACATCATCATAATTCGCCCTCTCCTCATCAACCACACGAAGATCTTTATCCTCAAGGGCACTTTCCACCTTCAGATTCTTGCACAATCCCGAGAGATATCCTCATACATTGGTGCAACTGGACTAGAAATCATTTTCTATGTTTTTTAATAGCAAAACCCCATCACTCCAACACCATGAATCTCTGTCATCTGATGACTCATCCATCCTCACTAATCTGCCTGAGAGGTAAATGAATTCTTCTAACCTCTGATCCGAAAACTCCGTCACAAAAGTAGTTGACCGAAAACCCTCGTACCACATATCTACCATGCATGCCTCCCTCGAGGAGGCCAAGGAAACAGTCAGGATACAAATTGCAAAAAAACTCCTTCCTCCGTCCAGTCATCCCTCCAGAATCTAAACCCCTTCCATTCCCAAGCATCGGCCGCAATGAAGTAGCAATTTCTGGCAAGACAGAGCAAATACACATCCACAATGTGATTGGCAAAAGCACAATGCTAACATTACCACACAAGCTGGATGACACCGAGTAAATGGACCTCAACAAATGTAAAGGCAAGTCTAACCCGGTGCTCCAGATCCTCAACACCCACTTCGACAATAAAGTCATGTTCATGTTCCCAATGCGTAGCACTCCCAATCTGCTCTCCTTGATTCACCTCATCACTGTTTCCCAATCAACCATTGTGAATCTCTTCCCCTCATGAGATGACGTCCAGAAGAAACGCACCACAATACCTCTAACCACGTACGAACTCCAATAGGAAGCACCCTGGTAGACAAAAAAAACTGGTATTGTGGATAAGTAGCCTTCACGAAAACCAGCCTCCCTCTCCTTAGCTTTCTCCCAAACTTCCCAATCACTGGCATCCAACCACTATATCCCAATCTACCCGTCAACAAAGGCAACCCCAGATAGTTGATAGGCAAGCTCCTTCATGCAGTTCCTAGATTGTCCTCACAAGTTGATATCACATCTGGCAATTGGTTAAATGAAACAAAAGCAGATTTTGTCCCATTAACCCTCAAACCTGACATCCCCAAAAATATCCAATATTGCGCTAATTGCCATGCCCTCTGCCACATCACTTTCGATGAAAAGGATTCTATCGTCAGCATATTGAAGAACTGGGATCAAGAAACCATCCCTGGAATAGCCTAAAAAAATCCTCCCTCTTTCATCGATCCAGATATAACTGCTAAAGCATCTACAGCCAAAACAAACAACAAGGGAGCAAAAGGACATCCCTATTTCGCACCTCTCCGCGGCTGAAAAAACCCCCATTCTGGTCTCCCATTAACCAGCAGTAAACAGGATGATGTCGTGATGCAACTCTTCATATAGTCCACCCAAACATCTGGGAATCCAATATGCATCAAGGAAACCTGGATAAAGCTCCAATTCATGCAGTCATAAGCCTTCGCAAAATCAACCTTCCACAGAAGACTCGTATTCCCCCTCTGTTTCCAATCCGTAACGATCTATGACGCAATATCCACTCCATCAAACAACTGATGGCTAGGAATAAAAGCGATCCAAGTAGGAAAAACAAGTGTGTTGAGGACTCCCCTCAATCAATTAGTCATGACCTTGGCTACAATTAGGGAGACCGCATTGGACAGAGCAATGGGCATGAAATCCTCCACTTGCTCCGCAACCTCCTTCGGAAGCAAGAATATTAGAAATCTATTCAGCTTCTCCAAGCTTGCACCTTTAAACACCGTAATCCAATCCATAACATCTTCTTCAACCATGTTCTGAAACTCTTTGTAAAAGAAGATAGGTAGTCCATCCGGATATGGGCAACCATCGACATTTCGAACACTACCTTGCGCACCTCCTTCCTAGTAAATATTGTCGTAAGTACCTCAATCAACCCACACCTGCTACAAAAAATACCCCCCCCCCAGCCATCTAACTCCAGATGATGACCTCCAACTAAACTTACAGAAATGTGATACCACCACCTCCCCTATCGATCCATAACCTTGGATCCTCTAAACCCCTACCGGCAAATCATGTATCAGGTTCCTTCTCCTCCCAATGGCCATTACATGAAAGAATCTCATGTTTGCTTCTCCTTCTCTGATCCACTTTTGCCTCAATCTCTGTCACCACTGAATTTCTTTCTTCTTATCCTCATCTACCACATCTTTTGCTCAAATCTAACCTGCAACTCCTCCACGTTTAGATCTCGTGTGTCCTCCAAGCTATCAAAACAGGAAATACCCGCATCAGCCTTAGCACGCTTCTCAGAACAGGACTGATTCAAGTCATTGTACTTCTTAATCATCTCTCTCAGCCTCTGGATCTTCTGCGCCAATCTCTGCATCACCGACCCCACCACCTGCAATGTCCCCCAGAATTCTACTACCAACTCCTTAAAACCGTCCTCCAGCAACCAGCCTTTTTTTCAAACCTAAAAAGGTTCGGGGAAACAATCCATCCCTCGAATCCCAACAAATCGACGTGTGATTTGACCTTGATCATAGAAGAGCCCTCGTCGATGATAAGGAAAACCTCTTGTAGCCCCACATATGCTAAAAAAAAGTCCAGACGGGATCTGGACGAACTTCCCCGCCATGTATACCGACGATTCGTGGCATCCAACACCTCCACCTTCAGCTCACCATGAAATCCAAAAACTCTCTAGATCTTGGGTCATGCCCTCGCCCATCCCCAGGTCTATCTGAGGCGAACATTGCCACATTGAAATCTCTCCCAATGAGCCACAAGATGCCTTGAAACTCCCTCTTGACAGATCTCAACTCACTCCCACAACTCCGAGCTAGAATGACCTCTAGAAGGCCCATACACAGAACTCACCAGTAATCTGATCGCATCAGACTTGAGCTCCAACACCTGACATGGAACTACGGCCCACCCTCTCCTCAATCAATAGAAGAAGATCTCCATCCCAAGCCAGCACCACACCACCAACACTTCCAACCGTGGGTATTGCCTAAACTCCGAAAGCAAGGGACCTCCCACCGAATTCCACATCCCCAGCTCCCACGATGCAATTTTTCAACTCCTCTAAAAATGCTACATCAGCATGCCATAAACCCATAAGACACCCTGCAGCTCTTCTCTTATCCCTCTACCACAGACCCCTCACATCCCAAATGACAATCTTTATAATCCGCACAGAGGGCTAGCGGCGGCTATCACAACCCCAAGACACTCTACAACACGTACGTGAATGTCAATCATAACAACGTTAAGAGCCACGGACTCATACCACTCCAGCCCCCCACCATTTCACCCACACCCAGCTCTTGAGTCTGAGGCTCTGAGCCTCGACCTCCCCTAATCCTATAAATCCCCCCACCTTCTTACCCTCCATCTCTCGTTCAAGCCACAAACATGCCTCAGGTTTCCGACATTTCCGTCAGAAGGAGAGAAGCAGGCACGTACGGGCCTTATAGGAACCCTCTCCCAAAGCAAGCTCCTTAACCTACTTGCTCAAATCGTCGCCACCCTCAAACTACTACTGCTGCTACATCGGATGAGATTGCAGTCAATGCGGAAAAAAGAGCGGAGGTGGGACAAAGCTTCTACTGCGGAAATCGCTTATTCCACCGCATCCGCGCCTAGTCGACAATTGCCTCCACGGCTCAGTGGTTGCTTACCTAGTGCTACGATCCTGCGGAAACAAACCCGTCTCTACACCTAGATGCTCGTATGTAGCCGCAACACCAATGCCAATAGAAGTGTCAGTTTCAGCAACATATGTCCGAAAGGCATCCCCCCTACCAATTCAGATGTCGCCCACCAACCCCCCCCCCTCCCTCAATACTGCAAGCCGAGAAGGGGTGGCTCTTCAACCAGGTCATCACTTGACTCCGGTCCAGGAGAAAGGTCCTCAAGAGGAATCGTAAAGGGATCCAGAACAGTGACCTCGAGCACAAAAGATGCCCCCAAGTCGCCGCTATTCAAATTCGAACCGACTCGTGCCATCACACCCTTCTGGAACTTGTCCCACGCATTAACCTCGAGACCGCTCGAAAAAACAGGTCTCGAAAATACCCGGCCCGATTTGCAGTCCTCGAGCCAATCAGGTCCTAGCCACTCGTTGCTTCGGATGCCTCCCTGGACCAGAAATAACCTCCCTTCCCAATATCAATTGGCAACGAAGAGAAATTAGGGTTGACATCCCTCAAAAAAAGACACAACCCTCTGACTCCCTGGGACAAGACCGTTGCATGCCCCCGTAAAACTCGAAAAACAGTTAGGGATCGCTTGAATGGATCTGTGCAGGCCTCTGCCCCATCGCTGATCCAAACCACATAGAGTTAACCCCCCCTCCCGACTGCAGAACCAACATCGTCTCCTCCTTTGACCGCCCTACTGAATAATAGCTCCCCTCTGCTCACGACAGCCTCCTCAAGATCGACTCAAAAAGACATCTTTCCAACCTAAAAAACGACCACATCCGACAACTCCTTCTAGAATCTCTCAACTGGACCAGTGACACCCATCTTTCTCCCGATCGAGGCCCATTGCGCAAAACTGACTCAACGAATCCCACCAACAACAAAATCTCCCTAATCGCCCGCAACCCCAACACCTCATCGGAATCCCACGCACCTTGACCATCATTCTCGAGTCCACCTCTAGAACCCACCCTGAAGACAAGGCCTCTGCCAGGACACTTTCTCTGGGAAGAGCGCCTCCCCCTCCACCCTCCAAGAACTCATGAACATCCACCTTCTCCATACCTCTGACACATATACAACCCTCTGACATCCAAACCGCGTCCTCTTGACTTCCTATTGCACGCCCCCTCCCTTGAACTCGCGGGATATCAAGAAGTTTGCCAAGGAGAACTATTCTACTAATCTTAAGAGGATCCACAGAAATGACTAAGGAGGTCTCAAAGGACCTCGAAGGGCAATCAACCAACTCCAAGAAGTAAAACAATCAAAGAAGACAATAAGATAGATTCGAGTATTTCATCAATCAGGATCAGTTTACCAAGTGCTTCCTCACAGAGGTGGGGTGCTGGAGGCTCGTAGCATTGGGAAATGCCTTTTTTTGAGCAGCATTGTTACTCTCATTGATTCTCTCATAAAAAGGATTTCAAATTTCACTGATATCTCGGGGCCATTCCTTCACAAATGATGGTCGATATGCGCTGAAATTTCGACGAAATTTCATCGAAATATCGTATTGACATGGTGTCGATATGGAAGTTGATATCGATATTTAAACCCTTGCTCAAAAATAAGGTGAGATTTAGGAGAGGAGAGCCATATCTGGCGGAGCTGCCCTTTGAGTTTGATGGAGATTCGTACCCCACCAGCCGGGTATAAATCTTGTGCGAAGTTCTCCTTTCTCCTTATGGTGGATCGGTCTCCATCTCCATCGAATGCAACGGGCAGCTCCGTCAGATATGGCCCTCCTTACAACACTAGAAACAAACTGATATCTGCACAGCACACTATCGCGCTAGGTGACCCACCAATCCACACCTGAAGCATCGAAGCCGCCCGATCGGAGATACAACAAGCCCTCTACCATCCGCCGCATCAAAATGTGGTACACCTAATCCATGACTCCAACCTATACTTCATTCACCCACATATCTGATGACCCTCTCCTAGTCCTGAACCTTCGGCAACCTCGACGAGCTGCCCAACTCCAACCCCTTCCCTTTCCATGATCTCTCTCTCTCTTCATCTAATCATTCTCTCACAAATTTTAATTCAAGACCTTCTCAATATTCATTATTATAGATCCATATCTAAATTAATTAATTGTCAATAATATGTGAATCATATTTACATATTTCCATATCAATTTATCAATGATAATAATAATTATTATTATCTTGATATTTAATATCTCAATCTACAACTCCTAATTTAATTAGGATTCATGTACAGCATTAGAGAGAGAAGGAGTGATTGAGTGGAATTGAGAGGGGGGGAGAGATGAGTTGAGAAAGAGACACGGGGAAGAGATGGGAGAACAAGGAAAGGAGGGAGGCATGAAGGGGGAGAGAAAATGAGAGAGATAATTTCTTTTCACTAATGATGACATATTGTTGATCTTCTTGTTGTTTTATTTCACTAACCAATGGTCCCTTTTATGGATGGGATATACAATATGGTAGAAAGTGCATACTATTCAAAAAAATTAACCTATAGAGCAAAAGAGAAAGGTGAGAAAATTCTAAATATGCACAATTCTATTCTAAAGTATTCTAAAACTATATAGAAGAGAAGAAGAAAAAAGAGAAGACTCTTGAGATTTCTAATCAAAGTGCAAAAGGAAAGAAGAATATAGATTCTCTCTTCTTCGTGATTAAACATATAAATGCAATTTGCAATAAAGCTCTTCAAACTTCGAGATTAATGCTTCTCTCCTGAAAGATGAAACAATTTAATGGGTTAAAAAATAAAATATGTGGTGTTTAGATTAGAAACAAAGGAAAAAGAAGGAGAGGGGATATTTGATGTTAAGATGCATAAAAGGATGAAACGGTAAGGAAATGAAGAAACTATGATTTATAAGTATAACAATTAAAAGTTGCACTCTTTTAATTATGTGATCCATTCTTCCTAATATAAGAGGGCAAAAATGGTATGTGAAATATTTCATTAAAGGACTCCATGCTTCCCAATCAGTCCGATTTGAGAGGGGAGCAAATTCCCAATATCTCCTATTCCCTTCCATTCTTTCCAGCATAACACCCATTGTCACTTCCATTCCCCGGTTTTCCCTGTTCATCACCTTGATCCAGCTATCGAGACATGCCCTAAAAGCGAATGTAAATAAAAAGATAACATCACCTACCCAATTGGAATAACTTCAAGAAATAAAAACCGTGTCTTGTTCCTTGTAGTGACTAGCTCCAAAAACCCAAGATATAGCCACACGATAGCACTTGTAGGACGTACAACGCAAGCTATGGCAGCAACAAACAAAGCCAACTTCCTTGCCATTGTTTTCTGGAGAGGGGATTTCGGAGAAAGCCAATAATACAGGGCAACAGTAGTCAACACTGTTTCAAGACAATTAGAATATGTTCTTGGTATACAGAAAAACATGAACCAATTTGTCAACTGACAGAAAAGCTGATATAAAAATTAAGGAAAACTCCTGTGTAGAAAAGGAAACTCCTGTATAGAAAAATAAAATGCAAGATATATATTAAAGATGGTCAAATAAGAGCAAAGGATACAGCCCAATGTGCAACATCTTCATCAAAGATGGCATGAGAAAGTTTGTACAAGTACAGATCGCCAATGGAGGAAAATACTGACTGGAAAAGCCGTGGAGCTCTAGTCTGGATGACATTCAAAAATAACTTGCTATAAACAACCTCATTGAGAATAATATTTGGAATTTAACGAGCAATACAAAAGACAATGGGTATTGGATCATACAAGTAAATTTGAGATAATGTCAAAAGATTCACCTAGTGCAGCTAAACAATCCATCACATATAGTTTATAATAGCCTTTTCAATCTTTTGTACAGAAACCCCGTATTTATATCTGACCTTTTGTAGATACCTATGCCTTTCATCTAAAGGTAGACATTTTTTTTTCTTTTCTATAGAAAACAAAATATCCATCATATATAATTTATAATAGCCTTTCGTTCTTACTAGCCCTCCTAAATGTAGACGACGAGTGTACCAAAGATGAAGTTTGGAAAGCCTAAATAGGCGGTTGCATTTGTGTTAATGCATGTCAGTTAAGGGTTAACCATCACAATCATGTTAAAATTGTTTCTCCAAATTATCTTTTATTTAATTCAACCATCAACCTATTGAGTATTGACACCCAAGACGATCGTTCAAGACATTTAAACATTATCTAGTTAGAAATGTTGATATGTGTGTCCATGTGCATAACTAAAACCAAAATAGATTTTAAGAATCAAATAATGATATACATCTAATACAAAGCACTAGGATCCAATTATATTAGATCTTTAGATATTCAAAGTGAATGTAAATGTGGGATTGATGAGAACAATACCGTCCATAATTAAGCAGGGTCTAGGAAAATAAAGTAATGATGACTCATTCTTGTTTCAAAAGTGCACCACAGCATCTACAATCTCACGAGCTTACGATCTCTCAACCAGAAACTGATTAAATAAGCAGCAATGTGAGGCTAAGTCAGCAGAAGTTAGTTGCAGTATTGTGAATTCACATGGTCTCAACCACAAACAGATTAAATCAGTTAAAGTGTGAAGCAGTTAAAGTGTGTGGCAAAGGATACATGGTTGAAAGTACATGACTTCCAGACAAAAAGCCGACTAAATCAGCTGCAATGTGAAGCTGAGGGTAGGATTAAGTTATGTTCACGAGTTCATGAGTTCCCGACCAAAAGCCATCAAATGCAGTGTCACATTAAGGACATCCGCACTAGTTTACATTCTCACGAACTCACGACTTCTCAACCGAAAGCCAAAGGGATCAGCAGAGTTGTGAGGTCAGGTTAGTGATACTCGGTTACATTGTTGTACATTCAAGAGTTCCCGACCAAAAGCTGATTAAATCAGCTGCAACATGATGCTAAGAGCATACGAGTAGCGGGACTTGGCCACATTGTCGCCGGTTTATGAGTCCCCAACCAAAAATCGGTTAAGTCAGCCAGAACGTTTTGTAAAGAAAAAGGGCTTCCACCATATAGGTGTATGCCCAGAAACTTCACCATTAATCACCTTTGAAAAATTACAAGATTGAAAGATTGCAAGTTCCAACTCAAAGCTAGCGCATTAGCATGCGCTACAATATTCTCACCGTAAAATACATCCATCCGAAACACCACCCCATCCCGAGACAGCTAGATCGCTGAAATCATTGCAATGTACACAGATCTCTCCATCTCTGAGCCACTCCAGCCCCTCCCAAGTCAGCCAGAAAGTAAGGCTAATTACAGAGAGATTCAGTTGCATTGTCGTAAAGTCACAACTTCTCAACCAAAACTGATCAAATCAGACAGGTGATGCTGTGTTTTCTATCTGGGAATCTAAAACATCAATTGGGGTGCTCGATTAGAGGTTAGAATTTTTGTTCTTTCTGTATCTTACCTTTTACTGCGTCAAGAAATAGAAATCATGGTTCTTGGACTATCTGATGATCTATATCTATTCCATTTAGATCACTGTATTGTTAACTATTTGTTTAATTATGCATAACTTGGTTATTCGTGATCCTGACAATCCAGATAAATAAGTGATAATAATTATGGTAATTCCAGCAATGCATACATTCTAAAGCCAGCATCTAGCACAAATCTGCTGCAATCACTACTAACATACAGTGATCAGAACAAGTCAAATCGATGCCACAACACATACTGATAAATGATAACACATGTCTAAAGCATTTACATTCTCAAGAACTCAGAAGTTCTCGTCCCGAAAAAAACCAATAAAATCAGCAACACTGTGAGGCAAATGATGGTGGCATTTTATTACATAGTCATGAATTCACAACTTCCTGACCAAAAGCCGATAAAATCAGCCGCAATGCAAGGCTAAGAATAGTGGGACTTGGCCACATTGTCGCAAGTATACGAGTCCCCGGCCAAAAACTGGTTAAGTCAGCCGGAGAGTGAAGTTAAGTAGAACCCAGTTACATTGTCATGAATTCACGACTTCCTGGCCGAAAGCCGGTTAAAAATGAGCTGCAATGTCAGGCTGAGTAGCAGGATTCAACCATATTGTCATGAGTTTACAAATCCCCAACCAAGAGTCAATTAAGTCAGCCGGGAAGTAAGGCTAAAGGCAACGGCACTTGGTCACATTTTCGCAAATTCGGGACTTCCCAACCAAAAATCGATTGAATCGGCTGCAACCTGAGGCTAAGAATAGTGAGACCCAATCACAATGTCGGGGGTTTAAATGCCCCAAACCAAAATCCGATTAAGTCAGTCGAAGAGTGAGGATAAGGGCAGTGGAACTCAATTATATTCTTGTGATTTCATATCCTCCCACCAAAAGTCGATCAAATAAAGTACACAACAGTGTGCATGTTGAAGTTAGGGGTCTAGAGTATCAACTGGATCGCTCGATTGGAGGTTTAAATTTTTGTTCTTATCGAACCTTACATTTTACTGCATCAAAAATTGAAATCACGGTTCTTGAATTATCTGATGATCGAGATTCTATATCAATTCCTTGTAGATCAACATAGTGTTAACTATAACTTTGTTATTCGCACGTGATCCTGTTAATCCAGAAAAATAAACGATAATATCATTGGTGGTAATTTGGTTTCCTACAATGGATACATTCGAAAACTCTGCATTCTAACATGAATCCTCTGCGATGACGACTAACATACAGTGATCCAAACGAGTCCATTCGATGAGACGACACATACCATAAACCATGGGGTGTCGAGATGGAGCAGATCCAGCAGCTTGTAGAGCAATGCGAACACCAGCGGATGGGCGTAGCTCCGGATGCCCTCCTTCCACTCCCAGGTCAGATGCCCGTACCTTTATACACAAAATCACTCGGTACTAAGCGAGGAGACCGGGCTATGGAGCAGAATCGAGACTTTGGAGTCGAGAGCGGTACCCGAAGGCGATGCGGTGAGCAACCTCGAGGGACTGCCAGTGCTCATCGGGGTCGAAGTAGGTGCGCACGAGAAGGGAGTTGAGAGCGCGGAAGGCAAGGCACAGGGCCCATATCCTGCCGTCCGTCCAGCAAAGGGGAGGATTTCCGCCGTCGATCTTCTTCTTCTCGTCGTCTTCCGCGGAGATCGACGACGGCGAAGGGTCGCCGGCGCGGGGAGCGGTCGCTCTTCTCTGCGCCATCTCGCGCGATCTGGCGGGTGGCTTATGAGATTTAAAAATGCTATACTATGTTATGAGTGTCGAGGATGGCAAGAACTGGGGGATGGAACTATGGAAAAAAAGGGGAGGAATATAAGAGAGCCGGGTACTATGAATGTGTTATCATTTTGAGATATATGAGTTTTTTTATAGGTATTTGAAATTTGTCCGTTGTGATCATTTAAGATATTGCAATATCAATTATGTCCCTCATTTTTTTAGAATATTAGTTGTGTTCGATTTTTTATCGTTCCATCACTTGTGTCCTTCCGTTACTTTATTCGTCGATGAGTTGAACTTAACTATGGTTGTTCAAACTATGGTGAAGTTAAGAGGGATATAACAATCCGTCCATCCGACTTCCTCCTTCGTCGTCCTCATCGATGTATGGAACTTCGCCCATGGCAGCAGTCCTTCGACACATCAGAAAAGAACAAATCACAACGATGGTGGTCTGACTGAAACAATGGTGAGTCATCCCTGCTCGAGAGGCAACACAAAATTAACGAGGTGATGGTAAGTATTCTTGATAGTTTTAGGTGGATGTACGCATGCACCGCATCGTACAAATCGATAGTTGTGATCATAGGTTTTGGTGCAAGTGAGACTCCCACATTAGACTCGGTTGATAGAGTCGTGGTTCCTTGTGCTATATGCCCTATGTGCCAAGGGTTAAAGTACTACCAGTCAGACTAAGTAAAGGACAGTCCTTGCTCATAGGTTTTGCATTGTGCTCATTCCTAGTGTAGATTATTCTTTTGACGGGTGAGTCTGGGATAATTAAATAAATGAAAATTAAATGTAAAAGAAATGATTTGACTGTACAGATTATTTTAATATCTACTAAATGTCGGGAACACAATCATACGTATACAATTTTCTTTCGTTAGAGTGGATTCCATTATAGCAGGTCATTTGCTGCATCTTTGCCTTGCCTACTAAATATTTTACTATATTAATTTTTTTATCCGTAGTGAGTGATTTGGCACAAATTATCTCTCTTCAAAATTCAACATGGAGTATTAAGTACGAGATCGAAGCTTGAGTGTTTGGCGGTGCAGCTGAAAATTGAAACAGAGGTTGTTAATTATAATGTAATAATGAGAGCTTAGATGTCTATATTGTCATTTTGTGGTATTTTCCATTTGAATGAAAATTTCCGTAATTTTGTCATTTATTATATCAAAGGCATCTCATGCAAGTTGTTCGTGATTGTTATTCGATAATTCTATGAATCGGTGTTGAGGTGTGCTCCCATCGAGACAATGTACACTATAAGAAAGTGGAGTTAAGGCAATGAATACTTTGAATATTCATTACCATATCATTCGATGTTAAAGATTTAACAATGAATAGTATTCATTGTCAAATCATATTTTATACTTATAATTATCAACGAATGTCATATTCGTTGTTAAAGGTCCATATAACAACGATTTTTCCGTTGAATTATTTATTAAAATTCAAACTAATCGTTGTCAAATTTAGCAATGATTAGAAGAAAAATTCAGTGAATAATCATTATTATATGATGGGTAAAATTGGGTTGCCGCCTGCCCCCATGGGGGAGCTAACTTGGCTCCCCCCGCCCTATTTTGCTCGGATTTTTTATTTTTTTTTTTGAATTTTCTTCTGTGGATTTCCATCAATATATACCTATATTATGTCATTAAAATTCCGTACGAAACAGAGACTCTTATGACCTCCATCCAGATGGGGTTGTTTTTAGCAATTCTGTTACCGTTAAAAAATGACTGTCTAGATGGAAGTCGTAGGAGTCTCTGTTTCGCACGAAATTTTAATGACATAATATAGGGATACAGTTATGAAATTCCATTGAAGAAATTTTCAAAAAAAATAAAAAAACCGGGCGATGTGGGGCAGGGGGAGCCAAGTTATCTCCCCCAAGAGGCAGCCCCATTAGATGATAGTAACGAAGATCCACCGTCCTATAAACAACTTCTCTCATCCATCTGACCGGACTCTAAATATTTGGCTTTGGCAGCTTTTCATTTATCAAATTTAGGATTTTTTCCTCACGTTTCTATACATTCATAACATCAATTAGCAATGCGTTAAATCCGTTCGTTTTTTTTTTCAAAAAATCCACGGATGACCATGTAACTCCTGCAGACAGCAACTACGGTCTATTTGTAGATGATATAGTTCCAATTATCACAATAATTATAGATCCTAAGTTTAAATATATGGAAGCTACTTGGTATGAGCAAACCAAGTTAAAGATGATCTCATACCTTGTCTAAATTAATACAAATGTGCGTGAAAAAAAAATAGATAAACAAAAAAAAGCCTTACCTGCAAATGCAGAAAATTGAAAAATCATGCAGATGGCTATAGACTTCAAAATATATATCGATATCAACCACCCCAGAAAAAAGAATTAGCAATGGTGTTGTTTCATGATATAATTATGAAAGAATTCCAAAAAAACCGAACGGCTAATAGAGTAAGAATGTGTTTGTTGGTACGTGGGTTTAGGTGGGTTAACCTTGTCGAGGGCAACATGTTTTTGTATTTTGGTGTTTGGATAAAGAGTTAAACTGGGGTGGGTTAAAAGTGAGTTTATTGTGATATGATTGTATTGAAGTTTGAAAAGTAAATAGTTATTGTGATGTGATTGTATTGAAGTTTGAAAAAGTGAGTAGAAGTGGAGTAGTTTATAATTTTTATACGATATAATGGTATAATATATTATTTTTTAATGAAATTGATGATGAAGAATTGATTTATTTATTTTTTTTAAAAAGAATTAAAGTGGGGCCCACATGTAGAGAGAAGAGATGAGTTAAGAGGTTACCCCCTTGCCGAACGACACCTAAAAAGCGATGCGGTTGTACTGTAGAGTTTAGAAATTTTCCAGTGAGCAAGGTTCAGAATTCTGCCGAAATCCCCCTTGCCATTGTTAAATCAAGGGTGTGTTTGGTATGTGGGTTAAGGTGGGTTAAACTGGTAGCAGGTAACTCATTTTTGTGTTTTAGCGTTTGGATAGAGAGTTAAACTAGTGGTGGGTTAGAAGTGAGTTTGTGTGATATGATTGTATTGAAGTTTGAAAATGTGAGTAGTTATTGTGATGTGGTTGTATTGAAGTTTGAAAAAGTGAGTAGAAGTGCAATAGTTTATAATTTTTATATGATATGATGATATAATACATTATTTTTTTGGAATAGATAAAAGAGAAATGATTTATTTAATATATTAAAAAAAGAAAAGAAAAGTGAGTCCCACATGAGAGAAAAAAAGAGGTTTGTGGAGAGATTGCCATCTTAAATTTTTTGAAAAATCTATATCTTCATACCATCTTAAATTTGCAAATGGAGTGATTGCCACAGACAACCATCAGAAGATACATCTGGCTCTTCCCACTTACAAGCGTGAGGAATATCGAATAGCGGAGATCTCATGATGTATAATCTAAACAGAAGTGCAATGCTTAAAAGCAACAGAAGCGTTAAACACGAACGTCAATGTGGTATACCACGAGAACAAAAGAGTGCCCACAAACTCCTTGACACGATGTGGAAATAGCTGAAGGATCACCCTCAAGTTAGTTAGCAAATATATGATCGAAATATGTGATTCATTCAAAACCCAACAAATAAAATTATTTCACGGAGACGAAAAAACGGAGTTTAAAAAAAGATAATTGGATATCAGATTCAGCATGAGTATACACAGGAACACCGAGAATACCACAGTATTGGATAGAGCACCGCCTCTCCCTTTCTCAGATCCCATGATTCGCCGTTAGTCTTCGGCTCCGTGCGTGGTGCGTTGACGAAGGCACCTTCATAAGATGATGTGAGGAATTACTTCTCAAGCATGGGTTTGGACAAGGCTCGGTTCGCATCCATTTTGATTTCATGAAGTTGCACTTTGATTCCAATTTATTGTTAAGATATAATTCATCTATAATACATGAATATTGGATGTATTGTTATGTTATAATATTACTATTCATGGATGAAGGAAATATTAGATGTATTGTGACTATAAACTTATGACCCCCAATTTGGCTCTAATATAATTGTGGATTGTTGAAATCGGAAACGATTTTACAGAATTCGTTTCCATGTGATAAAATCGTAATGGAATTTAATTAGTACTACATATTGCAAAAGTTTGTTACAGTATAAACTATTAAAAGATGGTAGCATATGGCCTGAGTGTGAATTTTGAAATATGAGGGCTCGACCATTTGTACTTCAGGTTACGGATCGGGTCCGGATCAGCCCGACCCAATACTCCGTCCTAATCGCAAGCAATGTCATTCATGAAAGCATAATCACCCGCATTGAAAATGGCATGCATGTGTTGTGGATGCCATCACCTACAAAAAAAATGGCTTGCTTGCAGGAGCTTTCCAGCACTGAAAAGCGTTAGAGCCTCAATGCGTCTCCATCATCACTTGCATCGCCTCCAACAATGAAGGGTGTTTCTTATCACATCTAACTTGATATGCTCATCTCTTAAATCCAATTGATTCAACACAAAATTTTGTTATAGATGTTGAACCAAGAAGTATGGACATCTTTCCTCACGATAAACAACATACAACTATATGGTTGCCTCTAAGTTCGATAGATCGATTTAAACGGCTTAAACCTCTCTCAAATCAAGCAATTGTGCTCAATCTGGTTTGATTTATCTCAGACAGTGTAAAGAAGGCAATTTAGTCATGGTTGGTCCCAAGTCTGGATAAATTAAGGAACGTTGTGCGTTAGGTAGTCGACAATCAATGCAAGAGAGAATTTCCTAAATAGTGTTCTTAAATAACATTATTTAGGACTTTGTTTCAAAACAATTCGAGTCTTTTCAACGTGGATTTAAGCAAACATTAGATTTCGTTGGGACATTCCCAACTAGCAGTGTGTTGCATCGTTCGAATGCAATAAGAAGTTAGCAAGGGCCGCTACATCACTGCACAGATGTAGTTCAAAATTTGCAAGGATTCTTGCATGAGGAACACATGCAAGTAAATAAGTTAGTTCTGATGCATCGTCGTCCGGATACGGTCCAATATTTACAAGGATTCTCGCATGATGGACGTGTGCGAGTAAAGAAGTTAGCCCAAAAGAGGTTGCAAAGGAAGTTGCAGATAGATAGTTGGAATATCGACAGTTTTACTGAAAAATCGATTTAGATTGTAGATACGATGGAAAGAAGAAAGATTCGGATACAGACTCCAAGAGATAAAATACGTTGGAGAGAAAGCAAGGAGACCGACAAGAAATGCTTTACACTTTGGTATCCATATAAAGACAATGGCAGAAATGATGTTGGAGTGGTTGTTCAAAAGGAATTGAAGGATTGTGTGGTTGAGGTGCAAAGTTTCGGGGATCGGATTATTTAGCTAAAATTAGTGCTCGAAGAAAAATTTTAAATACCATCTCAGTTTATGCACCGCAAATTGGTTTAGATAAAAGGATTAAACAAGCTTTTTGACAGGATTTGGATAAGAATATGCAATGAATCCCACAAAGAGAGATGACGTGCCTAGGTGGAGAGCTTAATGGACATGTGGGAAAGGATGCTTCACGGTATGTTGGATTTCATGGAAGCCAAGCTTCGAAGATAGAAATAAAGAAAGTTATTCTGGATTTTGTAACGACTTATGATCTTTTAATAGCAAACACTCTCTTCAAGGAGAAGGATGAGCATTTAATTACTTATACGAGTAGTCCTAATAGATATAGATAGATTATTTTGTGTTGAGGAGAAAAGATTAATAGTGTTGCAAAGACTGCAAAGTAATCCCATGAGAGAGTTTGACAATCCAACATCGCTTGTTAGTCATGGATGTACAAATAAAAAAGCTGATAAAGAAAAGGAAGGTTTCCAAGATCATTAGAACTAGATTTTGGAATCTTCAATTGAAGAAATCAAGCTTTAGGAAAAGGTTTTAGAATACTTATCTTGAGATTGTAACAAAAGTTCAAATGAGATGCGGGAGGCGGTGGAATCTTGTATCCAAAGGGTAGGCAAAGATATGCTAGGCAGGTAAAAGGGAGGAACTCCATGTCAAAAGGAGGTTTTATGGTGAATGGAGGGGTACAAGAGAAGTTCAAAATTAAAAGAGCATGCTTTAAAGATATGTCTACGGATAGAACAAAGGAATCTGTCACAAACTACAAAATAGTGAAGGAAGCAACGAAGATTGTAGGCGAAGCCAAGTCAAAAGCTTATGAAGTTGTATAAAAATCTTGATTCCAAGGAGGGTCGGAAGGATATATTCTGGTTGGCCAAAGCAAGAGAAAGAAAGACACCAAAGACCTCTCTCAAGTGAGATGCATTAAGGATGAAGAAGGTCACGTGCTTATTACTCAGAAGGATATAGAGACTAGATGGAAGAGGTATTTCCATAAGCTCTTCATTGGGCAAGGAAAGAGAGAGGTCACTTTGGAGATCTAGTTAGTAATGAAAGTTACTTGAATCGTGCAAGCTATAGACGAATACAAAGGAATGGAGTAGAGGAGGCTTTGAAGGTTATGAAACTTGGGAAAGGTGAATGACCTGATGATATTCCTATAGAATTATGTAGAGTTTTATGTGAAAGTGGTTTGACTTGGCTTATAAATTTATTTAATGTTATTTAGTGAAGCAAGAAAATTCCTGAAGATTGGAGGAGAAACATCGTGATGTCTCTTTCTCAAGTTGATGACTCACAGTATGAAACTTGAGAACGTGTGATCGAAAGAAGGATGAGGGAAATTGTCGAAGTATAAGAAAATCAATTTGAATTCATGCCAAGTCGTTCAACTATTGAAGCCATCCACTTACTGAGAAGAACGATGGAGATAGACCTAAAAGGAAGAACCTCCATATGATTTTTGTTGATTTGGAGAAGGCTTATGATTCTGTTCCGCGGAAGATATTATGGAGAGTTTTGGAGAAGAGACAACTTCTTGTTCTATACATTAACCTCGTAAAGGATATGGACGATAAGGCTTCATCTTGTGTAAGTTCTAGTTTGGGAAGACTGATTATTTTGACATCAACATTGATATGCATCAAGGTTCAGCTTTGAGTCCATTCCTTTTTACTTTGATTATGGATGAGTTGATAAGTCACATTCAGGATGAGATATCTTGGTATATGTTATTCGATGTTGATATTGTGTTAATTGATGAGACTAGAGATGGAGTAAATGAGAAACTTGAGGTCTAGAGACGTGCATCAAAGACTGAAGGGTTTCGTATAAGTAGGGCTAAGATTGAATATATGAAGTGTACTTTTGATGGAAGCAATGGTGAAGGAATTGAGGTGAAGATTGGTGACGATAACATTCAGAAGAGAGATTATTTTATGTACTTGGGATCTATTTTGCAACATCAAGAAGAGAGATGTCACTGATAGAATAAATGAAGGTTGGCTAAAGTGTGGAGAGGAGTCGCTAATGTTCTCTGTGATAAGAAAATTCCTTTCTCTTCTCTTTATCGCTTCGAGAGAGAATTCCCAAGGCTGAGCGAAGGGATCCGTGAAGCCCGAGCGCTTAGCCAGAAGGACCAGGACAGAGCTTTTCGTGGTGGCTACTAACAGGTGGAAGTGAGGACAACAAGCCTCCCTTTATAGATAGTTGATAGAAACTAAGAAGAAGCATTAATCGAGGGAACTGAGGCATGCTCCTCGATGCCTAGAAGACAAAGAAAGCCTTTCTATCTAGTTCATGCTTTCCAGCTAGATGCACGGTTCCCTCAGCTGCCAATAAACTTCTATTTGATCAACTTCCAACTATATATGACAAAGAACTAGAAGATTATAGGCCACGGGATCACTTGCTTCATGTTATTTATTACGGGATAGAAAAATAGAAAGACTGTCCTAACCTATATCTCCTCATTCCCATCCGCACTAGCCGCTTCAATCCATATATTCTACGTAAATTTTAGCTTCAAGTTCAGATGTTCTCACTTCGATCCTGATCTTCTTGGCATCTCCGCAATTTTCAAGAAAGATATTTAAAAGGAGCAGAGGTGGTGTGAATCATAGACATGTGCAAAGAATGTCAGTAGCAGAAATGAAAATGCTAAGGTGGATGTGTGGACACACACATAAAGATCGGTTTCAAAATGATGCAATCAGAAGGAAAGTTGGCGTACTCCGATTGATGATAAGATGCGAGAAAATCTCTTAAGGTGATTTGCCCATTTACAAAGGAGGTCGGCTAATGCACCGGTTAGAATATGCGAGTTTTGGGGTGTTGATCCAGCTAAGAGAAGACGAGGAAGGTCCAAGAAGTGTTGGAACGGGACTATATAAAGGGATCTTAGTTGTTTGGATCTAAGTCCACGATTGACTCAAGATAGATCTGAATGGAGGCAAAGAATCCATGTAGTTGATCCTACTTGATGTGGGAAAAAGTTTTGTTGTTGTGTTGTAAAAAGTCGAAGTCAGTATTGTACTAACCTCCGCTGAACCTAGAAGAAGAGAAAAGGTTCGACTCTTTATTTTTCATGACAATAAGTGGTGCTGCAAATTTTGTCTTCCCAAAAAAACTACTGCAAAATTTGGATGATCCGTCTACAAATGCAAAACCATTGAAGCATATTATGAAATAAAAAGAAAGAAATAGGAAATATATATGACAGGTGAAATGTTACAACATGTCTTCAGCTAAAATATTTGCTTGAACAGCACACTATATCAAATAGCTAAAACATCACGATTAAGTTAATGTAACAAAGTTTAGCCTGATCACCATTAAGATCTCCATCTCCTTTGAATGATGCTTGCCATGTATTCAAGATATTGTATCTCAAAAAGTGCTCACCTTCCCTAATTTCCTGGGAAAAATCTTTTAGGGTCAAATGGCTCTTGGGTCGTGCTCCGTTCAACAGGGTTGAATCCTGAATCTTCTCGGAATCTTGGTGCGAATCTTCTAGCATCAAATGGTTCTGGCCCCCTGCCTCGCATAAAGGAATCAGAACCTCGCCCGACATTCATAGGAGCGAATGCTGCATAAAAAAAGATTAAGTAAATGAATCACGATACAATTTACATATGCAATAAGACAAAAAAACAAAGAATCGTGGTCCGCAGGCCACCTTTTTCCCTCATCCTTCTCTCCCGATCAAATTCGAACTTGTCACGAACATGGCGAACTCTTTCCCATGCAGGATCCTGGTTATCTCTTCCAAATCCAGAATCCTAGTAGAAGAGGACAAAACAATCATTCAACTCCATACCGCAATACTAACAAAATATACCAAAGAAATATGTACTTCGGTCAGCGAAAACACAATCAGCAAGAAGTATTTGGAATTCTAGAATGACAAGAGCAGGAATGAAAAGAGCAAGATGCTTTGGGTTGGGTGATTATTATAAGAATAGGCATTACCCTCGCACGGTTGGGATCGGCGCTTCTTCTTCTGCATTAAATAAAACAAAACAGACTGGTTAAAAACCAGGTTCTTGTATCCACATCATCGAGAACATATGTGAGTGATTTCACCTGTACGGAGAGAAATCAGCATCATCATCTTCGGCGGACTCATAATTTGCATGTTCTTCCGCAATCTTCTTTGAATAACCCTCATCCCAATACAACCTCTCCCAGTTCTCTCTGAGTTCCTGATAGAGTTCCATGTATCGCTTGCACCATGATTCCTGATCCTGTTCCACAAAATTTTCCATCATACCCCGGTTACCATAAGTCCATAGCATGACAAGAAAAATGCTACGTCGCATTCAGGTGTCCATTACTGCCAAATCCGACAATGCAGAAAACAAAATATTCAAAGCATCCTGCGTTTAACAAATAAGAGTCAATAACACGCTAACCCCAACATATCACATATCTATATATTATACTAAAGTCCGGTTCGGCCAAACTCTTTCCTGCAAGGACACGCGGAACACTGTGGTCAGACTTCTCGAGCATCTCTTCTCGCTTCTTTCTCTTCCTCTCTCTCTCTCTCTGCCCACGATTTCTCTCGCTCTTTCTTTTTCTCCCAGGTTTCTCTCTCTTCTGAGTCTCTCTCTCTCTCCCTCTCTCTCTCTCCAGTTCTCTACGTCGACTCTACCAGCTCCTCCGTCAACTGCCTCCTAGACCTGGAAGATGATGCGAGGGTTACACTGCCCCATCCCATCCAAGACCTCCCACCTCTCTCACCTCCTCCTCCGCCCCCTCCACCTCCTCCTCGCCTCCACCCAACGCCCCCTCCTCTCCCCTCCTCCCATCCCACCGCTCGCGACTCTTAGATCCACCCCCTCCGGTCGACCCCACCAAATCCCGACCATCTCGCAAGTCCCCCTTCCGCCGAGGGCAACGACCTCTGCATCTCCTTTGAGCTCACCATGAGCCTGCATGTCATCATTACCATCCTCTTTACCCTCGGAGGTTCAACACATGACCCTACTCCATGGCCTTGTCCCTACCCAGCTCCTCCTCCAAATCCAAGCATGTGCCTTACACCCACCAAAGCAACCTCATCGCCAACTGCCTCATCGACCTCCACTGCTCTCTCCACTCTCCATCCTCTCCCTTCTCTGCTAGCCAAACTTCTTCCCATTTAACATCGTCGTTTGCATCCTCTCGAATTCAGCCTCTTAGCCCTCTACACTCTATGTTTTCAAGTCGCTCAAGGCATGTCCCCCCCCCCCCCCCAACATCTTCACCATTTGCTTCCTGTTCAAGTCATGTTTCCACGGCTATGGTCCCCAGCTGCTACATCAGGTGCATACCCACATCTTCAAATCAAGTCTGGATAAGAACAGGATGGTCTGCAATGGGTTGTTGCTTGCTTGTGTTAAAGGTCTTTGTGATGTATGGTATGCTCGGAAGTTGTTCGATGAAATGTCTGAGCAGGGATATAATGCCTATTAGACGTGTATGATTGATGAGTATGTGAGATTGGTTATGTATGAGGAAGCTTATTTTTTTATGAGGATGGTTGACGAGAATGTCCTCTTTGTTATTGCACTATGGTGATTGTTCTCTTTACGTGTTTGAGGATCATGGAGGTTGAAAAGTGGATACATATATTTGACGAAAGTGAAAAGAAGGTTGATGTGTTGGGTTGTGATTCTTTATATATTGTTCGCATCTATTTATATGGGAAATGCATAAGATGTGATTCTTAGACCGTTCATTTTAACCATTTATATCTGAATTTACATGGAAACAAGATAAATTAAAATGAGAATTTAGTAAATAATGATTTCCTCTTCAAGTTGTTCTCAAGATGAATTTATAAGGCGTAATCCAACCTAACTTCTCTTATTTCCAATTCTCACTGCAGCATAATACAAGTACCCATGACAACTATTTAGTACAACCCATCGACTGTTATTTTAGCCCTACATAGTCAGGATCTTTTTCTTTTTCGATATAATGTTTTTGTTCCATTGTGCCTATCATATATGTATCTTTTTCATCTTTTTGTTGATAATGTTATCTTGGTTAGCGGTTTGGAGACGTCACTGGTGGCAGTTCCGTTGCTGTTGTTGTTTGCTTCTCAGCTGGCCACTGAGGCCGGTAAGGCTCCATAGTGGGTCATGCAAGATGAAATCAGCTCGAGCCCTTGTGCTCGGTCCGACGTTATACACTCAAAGCAAGGAGCCAGTGGCATGAATGGACCCTCTAGCATTCATGGGGGAAAGAGATCGAGGGGTTCAGTCTCTCGTGAATAGATCGGCAAATGAGAGGGTTATGGAAGCTGGCAAAGAAGTAGGGCTATTCGGGCAAGATGAGTGGTTTGGGTTTGGGAAAAAAGATATTGATCTGTGGGTTCAAACGGGGAAGATTTCAAGCTGACAAAAAAAACTGATATAGAGAATAACGGTCACTGAATATGCAACTAAGCGTATGAGCGAGATGTGTCTGTGGACAAGCACCGGGTGCTCTAATCTTAGCCTCAACCATCGGGTAGACGCCGACGAAGCTGGACTTAGAATCTTCATTGTAGGTGATCGAGGCCGACCTGGACCCAACAACGGATTAGCTCAAGTCGTAGTTGCTTCGACCTCATCCCACTATCATTGGGTTTTCTCGGGAAGTCTGATCTCATACCCGTTCTAATGGAGAATCATCGGAAATTGGGACAACTTTTTGATCAATTTATAAGAGAATAGGCTCGGATTTGGGTTTGATTGGGAATAGGAGAAGAGGGTACAAGAAGTGGTTCAGTGGTCAGGCATCTTTAGAAGAGGTAGTAGGTGACATGTTCATAGGATTAGGGGTCTTTAACAGTCGGAAGATATAGTTCTCTTTGGGATATCAAATAGAACGAGGCACAACAGAAGTTGTGGATTTTATTTTAATGGTAGGTGGAGTTAGCTTCGTACAACAAAGGCGTGAGGTGACTACTATGAGATGACTATGTACTGTAGAGGTGCAGTAGACAGCAAAGTTGTTGTTGGTATCTGCAAGAGGGATTTGGGTTGGCAGGGCTATGGAGATAGGATTTATGAAGTGATTTGGGAACGGAGAGACATCCACTGGTGAGAGGTATGAAAGGTCCATCGACAATCGGTGACAACGAGGCCATCCTTCAAACAATAACTTCACGGTGAGATCTAAGGTGACTCCCGGCCACCGTGTCGAGCTTTACCTCAACTGTGATGTTGAGTGAAAATCGAGATCTTAGTCGAGACCTCAGCGCCAGGCGGAGCACATCCAAGAACACATATCACGCTTCCACCATAGCACCTTCATTCACATCTCCTCAACCACTCGGCTAAGGACCTCTTCTGTGCACTAGAAGGCCAAGTTCATCAGCAATCAATTTGACCCTCTCAATCCTCGAATACAGTACATTAGAGCTCTAGGCAGTCTCGTGCTTCATCTTGGCTGGATATCATGCTCGAGCAACACTCATAATCAGTAGTCCTACCTCCGTTTGTGCTTCAGTAGCTCGTCCATCCTTGAGTTGCATTGGAGAAAAAGATGACCCAAACCTATGTGCAACATCGATCTTGGGTCTCCCCTTGATCTTGACTGTTAAAGGCCAAGGCATCTTCCACCGTCTGATTATGTTATCAAGCAACATAAGTGTAGCACATGGCATGATTTGAGCTCTCGACTCAACTCTCATCCTACACCAATGGTGCAGCCATACAGGAGATCGTTAGCCCCAATATAAGCATCGGAGAAGCATTTCCAAGATGTTGGATGAGATCCCAAGTCACGTGAGCCCATCACGTGCGCAGCGAAGCGCGAGCATTCAACTAGTACTTGATAAGGGTAGCTTCCGCGCTAGATTGTTGAAATAGATTTGGACCTAGTGAAATAGATTTAGCGGCAAGAATCCCGAACTAGTGGCATGCTGCTAGTTTTGGCTCTGTTAGTTTAGAGCCGCTTTTATGAAAGGCAGCTTACCAAAGCCTCCCTCGCAGGAAGCGGCTTAGCTTTAGCCGCCTCTAGTGGATGCCGCGATAATAATTGGATCAAAAGAGCCGCCTCTCTTGCATTTAGACAGTACCTATAGAGGCGGCTTGCCTACACTACATAACAAATTATATTTTTGTCGACCACCCAGGGCCAATATATTTCAAGATTTGCAGCCCGGACGAATTTTCCTCCTCCAACCCAAGCCCAAGTCTATCTGCTGAGATATTACGAGCAATTAACGCTCATGACGGTTTGATCATGTTTGGATTGTCTTCAGGTAAAGAAATTCCATACAATCCTTATGCATTACTAATCCCGATATTGTATTGTCCAAAATTTGCATCCTCCTTCCAGGCCCAAGTTGTCGAGCAACTCAGTCATCCTTGAACCCGGAGTTGGTACCGCAGCTCGCAAGACAGCCAGTGGTGGTTCCGAGGTCACAAACTCGATCTAATTAATCCATTGAACGGACTCGCCGATGAGTTACCGAGTTATTCGATGCGAATTAGATGCAGAGGGTTATCAATTATGATGACAATTTAAACGATCTTCACCGGACTGGTTTGGGATAATTAAAATCGCTGGATTCGACAGCAAAAACGAGATTGAAGGAAGTGGGGGCGGACGAACCGATTCCTTGAGGACGAGGCGGGTGCGGCGCATGAACTGCTCGCGGAGTTGCTTGCGGCGGCGGTTCGGGATGTTGTCGCGCGGGATGACGAACCGCTCTCGCGGGGGGATGCCGTCGCCCACCTCGTGCGCCTCCCCGTCCACAGCCCACCACTCCGACTTCGGCTCCCTCACGCCTGCCAGCGCGAGGGGGACCTTCCCGCGGGATGAGTTCGCCCTGCCGGCGAGCCCCCGTGCCCGGCAGTCGAGGGCGGCCGTGCACCGCCGGACGGCGGTGGACCGGAGGAGCATGGGGTTTTAGGGAGGGAGGATGGTTGGTCCGTTGCTTCCCGGCGGGGTCGGACTGGGACTCGGGTTGGAATCGGGCTAAGCTGAAATGGCTTTAGTAACGAATGGGAATGGGTTAAGCTGAAATGAAATCGGGTTAAGCTAATTGAATTTGACATTTGTATTTATAGATTTTCACAATTTGAATTTGACAATTGTACTCTTCCATTAGTGGGTCGTCAATTAAAATAAATGGGATCATGTTTTGTCTAAATCATGACGTGGTTAAGGAAATATCTATTGCATGCAAGGTTGCGAAAGTCGGTAGTTGGTTGGTACTCGATTGATCGGGTCACTGACTAAGGATTAATCAGCAGTCGGGTGATTAATCGGATTTAGTCAAATTTTAATCGGCTTAGATTTTTTAAATATATAAATATTTTTCCTGATTTATGCATATATTATTATAATTTACATATATTTATTATTTTTATTATCATAATGAATCAAAAGAAGTAGTTGAATTTAAATAAAACATTAAGCATACTAGAATAGATTTGATTTTAAAAAAGTAAAAAAGTATGGTATTTCTAAGCAAAAATTGGTTGACTAGTGGACCTGGTCGGAATAAGTCGGTACTCAGTCGGTCACCCCATAGACTAGACTAGTCGAACCTACTAGTCGGGCTAATCAGGTGACTTTTACAACATCGATTGCATGTGTGTCCCTACATTTGCAATTCTATGTATCTACCATCATCATTTTCCTTACATTCTTCCCATCTAGTGGATGGCGATGAGATGCTTGAAGATGGCGTATGACACCGATCAACCTCGAGGGACGACGGTAATGCTTCCACTGAGCATAGCTTTGAAGGAGTGCTAAAAAAGGAGTGGTAGGTTGACGGAGGGCTTTAAACGACTGAGATTCAAGACAGAGAGGGTAGTGGTGGGGAGGAGGTAGGACTGTTGGGTGGAGGCTTGGTCCGAAGGGGTGGAGAGGACGTATGACGGCAACGAGGAGAACATATAAGGTTGAGGTTGCGAGTAAGGCTGTCATAAAAGCTCGGGCTCGATAAGCTCAACTAGTGTTCGGTTCGATAAGACTCGTGAGTCAGGCTTGAAAATCTAATGAGTCTCATTTCGAGTTGGATATCTGGTTCATTAGGGTTATAAAAGGTCGACTTCAAGTTGGGCCATGCCCAACTCGTTACTCGACCCAGTAACTCGATTTATTTTTATATTTTCCACCGTATAATATAGATTATAATACAAGTATGGATGCAAGTTGTGGTTTTCATATATTTTTCAACATATTAACCAAATGATCCACTCTTACTTCATTCTTTCTCCCTCCACTCGACCTCTTCTCCTTCGAGCTCTGACCCTATAGTCCATACCCCTCTGTCCCCCTTCTCCACTTCTCCTCGGTCATCACCCTTCATGATCCTTGTCCAACCCCCCTCCCCCGTCGGTGGTGACTGCTTCCTTCTTTCCCTCTCCATTCGACCCCTTCTCCTCTGAGCCATAACATGTTCGGGTTTGGGAGAGGATCGTCAAGGGGGGAGGATGATGTGCCTCTCACATGTAATCTCCTAGGGGCATGCTCGAGAGAGGTAGTAGGATCATGGAGAGGATCCGACATGAGAGAAGGGCACGTATTAGGTTTTTGTGCAAAGATCAGATGCCCGCATTTGCCACCTCCTGAGATGAGCTCATTCATGTGAGAAGAAAATCGAACGTATTTTATTATGTTATGTGCAGATTCTTGATATTGTCGTTATAAAATTGATTTGTGGTTGTTCCCAACCCCTCTAAACCCTATGTGGTATTAGCAATTTATAGAAATCGCATTCACAACCACCATATAGGAAATCGATTCAAGCTAAGGCATCAAGCATGTGTTGGGAAATGGAGATTAGAATCCATGAAAGAGGTTCATTAAAAGGATCGTGAGCTTTAGCTCAAACTCAATTAGTTTGAGTCCAAGCTAGCATTTTCAGGGCTCGAATCTTATTGAGTCTGATCTAGATCTCAAGTTTGGTTATCGAGTTCGAGTAAGTATCGGTACTGACTCGTCTTGTTGAACTTGATGGGCACCCATAGCTGCAGAGAGGACGATGGAGGCCAATATTGCAAGGAAGAGGTCAAGGTTCTAGGGTAGAAACCTGCGTATGTAGGGGTGCAGGTTGAGAGGGGAAGATTGATAAAACAGTGAGTAGGGATGAGCATCGGGCCAGGCCCTTTCAGGTTGAAGCTGACCCAAGCCCATAGATGTAATGGACCTCAGGTCGGGTCAAGGCCGTATATTTTTCTTTTTTGCTCGGCCCATGGCTTGGCTGGGTTCGATTAAAATGGGCTTGGATTCGGGTCAGGCCAACACATTAAGAAAATTAGGTGGGAGCATGAATAAGGGAAAATGGGTACTTAACGGTACCTATGCTATTGATGGAACAATGAGGATGAATGTGTATATGAGGACTATAAGTAAAGTATTGATCCAAAACAAATTGATCACGGATGAAATAATGCATTATATGATATATACATAGGAGGGTGAGGGTTTTGTGAAGGTCTTATCGATCCACAAGGTGGATCAACAGTCGTCGAAGCGACCTCTCACGAACCCCTAATAATTCCAAAATTTACTCATAATATTACATAAAGCAATGAAAAGTGAAATATATAGAGTTAAAATTTATTATAACTCCAACGGATGTGTATAGGTGCAAGTATGTAGAGCGTCGAACACATGGAGCAAACGGTAGATTGGGGAATGAATCCAAAAATGGGTGTTCATTCTCTATTTATTTTTGTGGGTTTTTTAATTTTATATATTTTAAAGATTTTTGTTTTTATGTTTTTATTGTTTTTGTTTTATATTTCTTTTTATATTTTTTGATTTTATACTTCTTCTTATTTTTTAAATATATTATAAGAATATAAAGAATTATATATACAATGTTAGCTAGTGTAATTATAAATACTATTTAAAATATCAAAATACAGAAAATAAAATATTTTTAAGCATTTTTTATAATTCTATGGATTTTTACAATCCAAAGAATCCCAAAACATGGATTATAATATTAAGCCGACTTATTTTAGGGATTAGAAATATAAAATAAAGTCAGAATTTTCCAAAACTATTTTTAATTAACTATATAATAAAAAAATAGATACAAAAATAAATATTTTTGAGGTTTTGGAGAAATTTATATCATTTATACTATATTTTAAAGCTTTTAAATTTTTAATGTTTTTTTATTTGTAGGAAACTTGGGTTCATGAGTTGTAAAATAAATATATAAACAAAAAATATATTTTTTTGGGATTTTTTATATCAATTTGTAATTTTTTTGATATTTTATACTGCAAAAAGGGTAAAAACATGCTCTTTTTGAATCTTATAAAATAGGAGAAAGTTCTAAAATCCAAAATAAAAAATACAACGTGAATCTAGATGAAATAAAAAGCTTAACCTTGTTTCTTGAAATATTTTTTGGAGCATGGATACTAATTATAAAAATGGAAATACAAGCACAAAAATTAATGAAATGGTAGGGGTATTTATGTAATTGAGAATAAAGGCGGGAAAAAGAATGAAAATTACCTAAATAATTCAATTAATTTCTTGTACTAAAATGAAATAAAAATACTTGTAAGGTGTACATGTAAAATCATCACATCATGTCACGTGAGGTGACGTGGACTGGACCAATAAGCAAATACAATAAAGTTCAAGGTGTGACTGCAAATTTTACCAAAATTATTGTAACGTGCATATGAAAGTTTGGATATTGAATAATAAAGTACAAAAAGTAGGGGAGGGATAGGAAAATACCCCCTATATGGTGCAGGCAAATGACATGGATGATCTCACTTATACACGGGGCATGCACTGTCGCACGATGATGCTTCAGCTTGCAAGGGGACGATTGGACGGCGATGGAGGAGCCTCGAAGAACGGGGAAGAACTCCCATGTCTCTAAGCTTCAACCAGACGCGGCATGTGCCTCCAAACTCCTCTCTCGCTGCAAGGTGTCCCAAAAGGTTCCTAGTGTCGTTCACTGTCAATTGGAAGGCTAAAAAAGCTTCGGGGTGGCCAGAGTTCTCCCAACTAGTCGAAGGAGTGAGAGAGCTCCAGGAACCTCTGACAAGCTCCAAAATTACCTTCAAATGGTTGTGGGCTTCGGAGACCTGTGTAGGAAGAGTGGGGGTAGATGGTAAACTATATCAACCCGTTAGCTGGTGGAAATAAGGCGAAATGGGGCGTAGTGGCGGCTATTCCGGTGAGGGGAGGAGGAAGAGCACCGGGATCCTACTACATGAAGGAGCATGTTGAATGGAATGTGATGGGGGCATACGGAATCGACAAGGGAAGAGGGGTAAGGTGGTTGGCAGTCGAAAAACAAGGCGAGGTATGATAGGGGGTTCGTCGGAGCGGAGCTCCGTCAAATTACGACTCAGGTGATTCATGCTAAAACAATTAAGAAAATTTATAATAGTTGCAAATAATAACACCTACACCTAAGATTTACCTAGAAAAGCAAGATAAACACCTTAAGTGGTCGTTAAGAAACGATATCAGAATTTCACGGCAATGCTCCACTAGAGATGGTGGAAGTCACCGCTAACCCGCTCCTTCGATCAACCTAGATGCTCAGTGAAGATGTTGTCACCATCCTTAAGCCATTGCGTGCAAAAATGAAGGGAGATATTGGGCCGAGGGGATTCAAAAAATCAAAGAGGAGGATGACTCGGTTACGTACATGCAACTAGGAGGTGGTGAAGATCAAGGTCCAAAGGGTGAAATAAAGACTCAATCCTCGAGGGATCATATGCCCGTGCTATAGGGTGGATCGGATCGAGGTCAAAAAACAATGAAGGAATCATTCCCAATCAACGTTTGCATCTATGGGAGAAAAAGGGAGAAGACATATCAAAAGCTACGTCTGACAGGAAGTGTGCCTAGGGAGAAGAGTTCACCGGGGTCAACTCTTAACTCCCCTTGGTTGGTCCACGTAGGCCAACCAGAAAAAAGCGAGCCGATTTTTTATATAAATTCATTAATAATTAGTAAATGATTTTATTAAATTAAAATTATAAAATAAAAAAGATTTTACTATTTTATATAGTATTTTAATATTATTTTTATGGGCTTATTTATTATAAGTTACTTATAAGGGCATATTTATAAGTATAGTCACCTATGTTTGGGTATTTTATTTTCATTTTGTATTCTTGATTTAATTATTTTATTTTATTATATAATTATATTTTATTTTTATACACATAAATATTTTTTATTATATTATTTGATGTATTATGTACACTTAAATAAATAGGGGTATTAAATATGAATATATATATATATATATGTATATGTATAGATATGTCATCTATGTATTTTTATATACTTTTTTATTTTTGCATTTAGTTTATCTTTTATTTTGTTTTAAATATGTGCATATGCTATAAATAATATTTATAAAATTATAAAATTACACAATTATAAAAATAATAAAGAATAAATAAATTGAATATATATATATCAGTAAATTATACAATAGGGGTCCAAAACCTAACTTCCACACCTTAACTCCAAATTAAATGAAGCCACTTCATTAAATAGATTATTAAAAGTTATATACGTTTAAAGGTGATTTTGATAAATTTTGAGTTTTTATTGAGGAGATATGGGTATGGGGATCTCAAAGTTTTCATAGCCTTCAAAGACATTTGAAAGTCAGAAAGTATACGAGGAACAATAGGAGAAGTGAGAAGGGTCCGCACATTGGGTTGCTTCTTGAGGATTGGCATGTACCAAGCTGTCGTCGAAAGTCTCTCACACATGTCTGTGTGTTTTTCTCCTCATAATATATACGAAGTGAGTTAGTTAAAAACCCCAATCAAAGTCTAGTCTAGAAGAGTGGAAGGGTAGGAGTTGATAGAATGTATCTCGGGTACACCAGTACAAATTCCCCTCGGAATTTTCTATTTTCTTTTTCTTCCCTCCCTCTCCTGCTTATGTTACTTTACAGTGTTCATCTAACTGATATGCGCAGTACAACAAGGTTCATGATACAAAACCCTTTCTTGTCTCTACTTATTCGAAACATATATCAGATTTTGAACAAATTGGAAAATCGTAATCAAGTCCTTTATTGGCCCACCCATAATAGGAATTCAAGTTCAGTTACCATGTTTCAACTAGAACGGAAGAGAAAACGATACATGAACTTCCAATCCATCATATAAGTCAAAAGAATGGATTTTGGCTTTTATTTTGAGTATAACTTGCACATTGTATTTTGTTTTTGTGTGACTAAATTTTGTATTTTTATTTGTATTTTTATCTACAACTTTCGTGTACAAAGTATCTTTGTTTGAGGTATAAATGATATAAAATAAAATAGATCCCAAAATGGACTTATAATGAATAAAATAATAGAATTTTAATGGATTTTTGGCCCTTAACTCTCCTTACTTTATTCCTTGTCGATCAAATCAATTCTTGACTTGGTCTCGGGATTTAGGGTCATAAAATACATTTGGCATTTTACTCTTTTTCTTTTCTTTTCTTTATTCTATAATTTTGGTATTAAAAGTTTTACTTTGTATGCAATAAATGAAATAAATAATGAGTGTTGATTTATACAAAATAATGTTATTTACATGCATTAATCGGGATTTTGAGGCTAGAATGATAAAATAAAGGTGATGAAATGGAGATTCATCACCCCTATTATACTTGCCTTTGCAAGTCCCCTAACAAACACTTATGCAAAGAAAAGAAAATGATAGAAAGTAGATTGATTTTGATTCTTGAACTTGTCTTCACAAAATCAAAGTTTGGATCTTAAGTCGGACCTTTGGATTTTAGGTGCATTTGGAACCTTATTGGGAATCGGATTTGAAACACAACAGCCTTCAAGAATACCAAAACTCTGCTCAAGTCTCGTTAATACACAGGTTAGAAAAAATCAACTCATACGCAAACCCATATGACTATGAATCTATCTTGGACGTTGTGTGAGATATGTAGCTCTCCTCAATTGAAGCGGTAAAAGTCAGTCTTCTCCAACATGGTGTTCCTAATTCCCCAATCCATGAACTCTTTCCTCAAGAAGCAGGGTATCCCCTTCCAAGTTCATGTGACAACCAGTTCAAGAAGATGAGGTGGAGAGAAGAATGGACGGTAGCCAGTGTAGCTACTTATCCTAGGATGCTTGATTAATGTAGCCAAGTCACCTAGCCGCGGGCTCACAAACCTACAACTATGAAGAACAAGCTTGCTTATTGACTATACAAATGTCTACACTCTGGCAGACATTTTATTTTAAATTAGGCATGTCCACTTTTTTGGAGTTTTTATTTATTTTTCAAATACTATATATAGTAACATTTTCACGGGGACTTTTTCTCCTTGAATTAGTAGACTATCCCTCTTTTGAATCTTTATTGCAACCCACAACTTTTGCTTTTAGATCTCGTCGCCATTAGATTAGGTTGGGGTACAATGGCCACAAATACATGACTAATGATGTTACCACCGGCTTGTATCTCATGCCAGCAAATCCAACCTTCTACCACTTACATTGAGGTGAGCAAAGTGTAAGGTGCAAGTCTACAAGCTAAGTCATTATCAACAAGAGTCGTGTGTGTGCTCCGTATTCTACTTAGGTAGTCAAGATGACACTGAACCAAATCTCACAATTCTCAAAGAATTAAGTTATCTAGACTTGAAATACCTCAATTCATTTCCTATAATATTCACGTGATTAGGAAGATTTAAGGTCCAACCAAGCTCTAATCTTTGGATTTTACTTATACTTGTTTTATTATCAAACTCGATACAAAAATGCAAATGAATATACACAATGCATAAAAATGTTTTAGTGATGCACATTTTGAATTCTGAACTTTTTATGGGTTTTAAAAAGGTTTTGCAATTTTTTATGCAATTTTTCAAAAAGATTTTTGCAAATGTTTTTTGGGATTTTTATTTATGCAAATATTTATGCAAAATATTTTTGGGAATTTTAATTTTATAAATGTTTAGAGATTTTTCAGGAAAAAGTTTTTTTAAAGAAAATATGCGTATTACGTACAAATATTTATACAGAGATGCATCTCACATTTACAAGAGTTGGGTTTTTTTACAATTTACACAAGGGATGTGTTATTATTTTTATAGATAAATACACAGGGATGGTGAAAAGTATATTTATTAGGATGACATATATATTCCTTAAACTTATTTGAAAATAATTTTATAAACAATATTGAAAATTATAATCCAAAATAATTTTGCAAAAAATTTTACAAACATTTACAAATATTTGAAAAACATTTTGCAAAGGTTTGTCAACTAGTATAGATATTTTTAAAACAATTTTTCCAAACATTTTCAAAATCACTTGAAAATAAGTTTTCAAAAGATTTTTATTTCACACGAAGAAAAGGAATTTTTACAAATAAAATATTTAACAGAACATTTTCCTAATATTTTTCAAAAAGATTTCCAAGCTATTTTTCAAATATTTTGCAACAAAAAAGTATTTTTATCTAATTTATTAATCAGTAAATACAAAAAGAATTTGAGAAACAATAAACATATTTCTATTAATTGACTTAATGAATTCTATATGTATATATTATATTTTAACCATACACAAAAATACGAAAGTACGAGTTATGGCTAAAGTATATACGAAGTATATACAATCCCCTATACTTAGTTTGAGTTATGTCCTCATAGATCAGAGAGGAAAACAGAAGATATAATCCGTACTGAGTACAGAAAAGCCTATACTACAACGACGAATAAAGAATGAAGTCGTGAAGAAATGAATGAATGAGAATTCGACAGTCCCCCCATGTTTATGATGAAATAATCCTAAGTATAGCAGACTGTACACAGTGCATGGAGTGTCAAGGGTGGTAATGAACAAATCCCGCTCAGATTGTCTCCCCCTATACCTAGGGTAAGATATCCCTAAGTATAGACAAGAAGAGGAGATCGTAGGGGGGGATGAAAGAATGAAAAACTCAGGGTGTACACCCCCTATATTATGATAAAGTACGTCCTAAGCATAACAAAAATCAAAAGGGGTGTCATCTTTTCGATATAAAAAGAGATCTGGAAATGAAAAGAATAAAAGAAGAAATATCACTCAAATCATCCACCTTACCTATACTTAGGAAAGAGTACGCCCTAAGCCAGGAAAATTACACAAAATGAGGTGCATGAGTAAAAATGTATGTGGAAGGAAGAAAATGAAAGCGAATAAAAAAAGAGACGGATATACAAAGGATCGAGAAGGTAGAAAGCAAACCTTCTTGCGTGACCGTTGAGGAAGAGATCTTCAAGGTGCATGTCGATATCGAGGTCCTCAGTAGAGCCAAACCGATCAGAATTGACCTCACGAAGATCCTCTGCAATATCAAAGCCGAAATGCACGAATTAGTCAGTGGAAGGAGTGTGGCCGAGTTAGGCCTGTGAAGTCTCCGTTAGGTCGTTATCAAAGACCCAAATTTATTTACGAAAGAAATAAGATCAAATCCGACCTCTTCAATCCTTGTTATGTCTTAACTCTGCTCTAAAGTGTTAATCACGTAAATCCGGTGGATATCATCAATGCATAGCCATTCATCATAAGGGGAAACTCCAAGTTTTATGCTTTCCGAGTCTTCCTCATTGGAGAGGAATTCTCGATCTCACATCCAACATACAACAAAATTCTCGGATATCATCATCAAGGTCATCGTCCACGGGTTCATCTAACACATGCGTGGTCTCGTGGGATGCAGGTCTTCGACTCTCTAGTTAACAGTGGGTGCAATGATCAACACATTGCTCTCGATATTAGAACCGAAGCGAATCTCTCCAAATCCATAATCAATAACAGCTCTCGTAGAGGCGAGGAAAGGTCATCCCAGTATGATTAGAGGACACTCCACAGGGATGGAGGTCTCCGTGCGTAATACAACAAAATTAATAGTAAATCTCATGCCTTGAATTTGAATGACAACGTTCTCTAGAATACGCTTCGACCTCTTGACATATCCATCAATAACTTCGACAATAATCCTTTTTTAGAGTACCAAGATGAAGAGATTGTACAGTTGAGAAGGGTATTATGTTAATCGAAGCACTACCGTCAAGGAGAGTGTTATCATAAGAATAGTCAGATATCGTACAATTCACAAGAGGTGTGGTAATGTTTCCTGTTCCAGCGTGCGAACAGTGAGAGATGGCGTGGGCAGTGACCATGGTCAATATATGTCGCTCAGAACTTCTCGTTTGCCTTCTCTTCTTGGGTTTAGGAGCAGATAAGTGGTTCATGGCCTAGTGAAGCGAGGCCTCAATAATATCATGAACATATGCCACTACTTCGATGAGCGCAAAAAATATCTCTTTAATAATGACGTATTATTGTAGTACAAGAGATAAATTTCGATTCATCAAAAACCATACATTTAGAATATGCAGAAGTTATTTTACTTCATAAGTGTACCAAGGTCAAACTCATGGACACGAGCCTCCTCTGTTCATCGAAAATCATTGATTAAACACTGAGCGATTATTCCCAGAATCTAAACATTCACATACAAAGGTGATGCATAATACACAATGATATGCAAATATATGATGCAAAAAATTGATACGGAGATAAAGTGATATGTAAAGACAAAAAAATATAATGCACGTGTTTTTGATTGGTTTCAGAATGCAACTAAAAGAGATGCCAATGCGACAAAATGCCATGTAGTGCAAACAATTATTCACATGTACATATATGACCTAACCCAATCAAGTTAATTGAGCAATAAAAGATTGGTGAATTTCAGAGACAAATTGAGCATTAAAAATGAATGATAGAATTGAACAATGAAGAGATATTGACACTATAAATCTCAAAATGTATCAGGATATATTTAGCGTCAAGATAGGAGGTAGGCGATGCCATAAGATAGATAATAAAATTAGCAATAAAATGTGATTAGAATCAACTAAAACAGAGTCTAAATGCCCAAGGTATGAATAAAATAGTGCAAGGGGCATAAATGTAATAAGAATGCATGAAAATAAAGATAAATAATCACAAAAAATGCCCATAGAGGGGAATTTTGTAATAGGCGAAAATCAGAGGGACCTTTGTAATTTATCTTGAAGTGTAGGAACATTTTAGTAATTTTTAGAATCTGGCCGGGTGTTTATGTAATTTGCCCCACGTGCGCATGTGGGACATGCGCCTTGGGGACCTTGATGTAATAAAGGAGAATCTGGATGGTTTAAATGAAATTCACCTAGCCTCACGCTCATACCACGTGCGCGGTCTAGTTTGGAGTGAAGCTCGACATGTTGATTGCTAGGTTCCTGCATATAATCTGTTGGTGCATCGGGGGCAACTGGGTCTATAGAGAGCAAGTGGGGCAACTAGCATCATAGGGGCCATTGAATGGCCATCGAGGAATGGCCATCCAATGGTATATGCTCTTCATGATGCTTCCCATCATCCTCTTCGATGGTGGTGCAATTGGATCTCTGGAGAAGGGAGTACTCCTCCTCCGTGTTTCTCCTCAACTGGTGAAGCTCCAAAGAAGCTTCCCAGAGGCTCCGCGATGATGATCGTCATTGCGGCGGGTAGGCCAGTCGTGGTGGAGCAACCATATTTGGTGGTCGGAGAAGAAGTCTTGAAACAAAGCCTTTCACTGGAGTCCGACCATTGACGATTCAACTAGTAAGAGAACTTATGGGATAGTCGAAGCGTGTGATGTGAGTAAAGTGAGGGTCCAATGGGCGGAGAAGGCGGGGACCATGCGAGTTCTTCTCCGGTGAAGCAGAGAGGAAAGGGGCAGAGGTGGTCATGGTTCTGACGAAGAGAGGATGTGGTCTGCCTCCCCACGAATGTCAGGGATGTCCAACGAGGTCTTGGGCATGATGATTCGTTGGTGGTGTTGCGTGTGTGAGAAGAATTACAATGGAGAAAACATGGAGAAAATGAGGATGAAGAATACCTGATCGGAGGTGAGTAGTTGGCGGAGGACGTGGCCTGTGTCGAGGATCAGATGAACCATAGAGTCTTCGCACATCAAGGTCAGCCGGGTCTCAGAGCTCAAACTGGTCGTTGGGAGGCCAATGCATGGTGGTAAATGGCGTGGGTCATCACTTGGGAAGTAGGTCGTCGTCGCCTTCACTAATTTCCCCTCTGTTGTCACCGGAGGGGTAAGGGAAGCTGAGCCTTCACCCATAAAATGGTGGACGGGATGACGGGCGGAGGAGCATTTTTTGTAGGTGGCGATGGTCGATTACAGGTGATGGTAGGGCATTTTGAAATGGGGCAAATGAAGGTGTTAGGGTCTGGGATTTAGAGCAATGAAGGCTGGACGAGGATGGTGGATCGTGTAGTTATGTGTTGGAAGCGTTAAGACGAGGAGAGAGGGTCGAGGACGATGGATAGAGTAGGAAGGGACGACGTGTTTCAGAGTGTAACGGACTGGGAGAGGATCAGTTTAGATGAACATGAAAAGCATGGGGGACCATTGTTTCTTGCAATCCAACGGTTCAAATGAGAGCACAATGGAGTGGCTAGGATCAGATTGATCAATCTGATCCTGGGGTTAGGAGATGGGCACGAGTGTGTGATGGAGATGAAATGTGGGCATCATACAAAGGCAGTGAGAGGAGGGTGATGTGGGTGATATCAATGTGCTTGATAGAATTAGATCGTGCGGCTGAGAATTAGGTGCAAAGGACCGTTGGACACGAGATATGGGAAGCGGATCCAAGGGATTGTTGGACATGCGAGCCCACAGCGAGCCATTATGCAATAAATGTTATTGCACATATCATACCTTGATTTGAAATGAAGAATAGATAATTTGCATAAAAAAGTCCCTCTGTATAATTAGGTTATGTACCATGGCCATATTGATGATCATACAGTTGTTGATTCAATAATTGAATCATAGAGGTTGGTGATTGGATGAATATCTAAAGGGTTAGACAGAGGACTCATCAAGCACCGTCAAATGATCATTAAGAGATGATCTCCAACATGAGTAGGAGATGGCAATCCTTTCTCACATAGGCTGATATCTGACCGACCTCTTGATGCAGGTCCTCTGCATGGGAATGGTGATTCAGAGGTGTCCGATTAGTTAGGACAATGGGTTGACTTAACGAGATCGAGATAACCTAAGTCCTATGTTGAATGTTGTCACAGCATAAGCACACATCCTCTGACCGGAGACAGATGTGTTACTCTATGTCTAAGTGTGTACATTTGGTAGACCAATAGGTTGATGACCTAACCAAGGTCTATACGCCCGCGTGCTGGTATGCATATAAGGGCATATGAGTAATACGATCTCTCAAAGGGATCATACACGTTCACTTATGAACCGGAAGACATGAGCTCACTCATGAGGTATTGGGACCGATCAAATTCCATGCATGGTCATCGTGCTTTGGAAGCATGACATGAATTTGAAGGTATGATATATGCTTTGTGAAAGCATATGATCGATACCGATTCCCAATGACCAAGATTGGGAAACTTGGTGATCAAACCCTGAAGAAGATAGTGTAAAATTGATCTGGATCTTCAGGTTGATCATAGGTCTTCCAGTATGCAGGATCTACAGGTATTGGGAATACCTGAGGGTGATGTGATCATAAACGATTGTATAACCATGACGCTTCCATTCCGAGGGAGTGATGAAACAGGTCTGGATTTTAGTGACTCCTCCCAGTAGAGAAGCAATCTAATCTTGGTCCAAGTGTTGGACATTGGTCTGAATGAGATTCAGATGCAATGAGAAGATTAGATTTGCGATCTGGATTTAATATTAGATTTGCGATCTGGATTTAATCAAGCATCTGTGGGAGGTACGTAAGATTTGGATTTGAGATAAGATCTCAACATCCAAGTCACTATTCGTGGAACAATACAATCGCCATGTCCTTATCTCCAAGTATCTGCAGAGAAAGCACATTATTATTGAAGGGGTTCAAGAATAATTCATTTGATGAATTATGTATCCAAGCAACAAGATGATGATAATTAAATGAGATTTAATTATCAAGAATAATATGAATGGGATTCATATAATGAGAATGATTATCCAAGATAATTAAATGGGATTTGATTATCGAGGATTACAAATTGTGGATAGTGATATCCATGATATCTGTATATATATATATATATATATATATATATATATTATAAATGTGATTTATAATATATTAGAGAGAGAGCACCTTTGTAAATAGCAGTTGTTAATTGTTAAAGAGTGAAATGGATTCACGTTAAGCAATTAATTGGAAATGTAATTTACAATTTAGTTTGGGTTGTGAATATGATTCACATATTTTCAATGGCATGACTAAAATATTCACTAATTAACTGGGAATTAATTTAGTGGATAATTTTGCAATAGATATATTAATTTGGAATTAACATAGTGGATAATGTTGCAAGATAATTAGGAGACAATGATATTAATTAAAAAAAGGGAAGATAATCCATCATGGGCATGAGGTGGCGTCACCCATGACCAAGTCATGGGTGATGCCTCGTGTATCTTGGAGGATTATTATCCTACTTTAATCAATGTCGCATTATCTTGTATTTATTGATTTATTTATTTAATTAAATTATGTTGATGATAATGCAACATATATTAATTTAAAATAAATTAATATATTGTTGTTTTTGAACAGCAATTATCATGACCATTGATTTAGTTTACATATCAATCTAACCATGTGTTTTGTATAAGCCATGGATTGTGATCCATGGACTTCCAAACTAATATAAATAGAGGGCAACCCTAGCCTCTACAAGGTACACAAAAATAACAAGAGTACATGCATGCTCTTCCTCTCTCTCTCTCTCCCATTCCCGCCCTCTCTCTCTCTAAGGTGGTTGTCCACCTTGTGCTCTGAGGGAAGAAGCAATCTTCTCCACGCATGTTCGTTGTCGCTTCGATTGCTTCTGAATCTCCATTGACGGATTTCGTTGGATGAAATCAGGAGATTCAAGGCTTGGATCTTCATTGAGGACTGCGGGAGGAACGCGTCTCATCGTTGCATCCGCAAGTGCCATCTTCGTGGATCGGACTTGAGTCAAGAGGTATTTCTAATACTTTGTGGTTTGATGAAACAGACCAAGAAATGTTCTTGTGATCATGCGGTTTCATCACTTGATTAATTTTTTTTTAAATTCCGCTGCATCTAGCGACTAGTGCGACTAGTCGCCCCGATCGCATGAGATGCGATCAAAATGCTTCTGTGATTCGCTTGAGGATTCCTCGTATCCTTCAAGTGGTATCAGAGCCTTAGGTTGGAAAGGTGTTGGATTTGATCCGTAAACCGAGGACAACTTGGGTTTTGAAAGGGTGCGACATTTTTTGCTGCATTTCAATTTTCGCACCTCTGTCTAATTGGATTTTTTCGACATTGTTTAAATTTTTTAAACACGAAATATTCAATTGTATTTTGTTTCCCATTAAATAAGGAAACCATAGGATCTGAGTTTATGTAATTTGGATTTCATTTCTCAAGATATGGCCTTTTGAATATGCATGTATTCACTGTTGTGGGAACAGCAGATCTGAACGTGATTAATAAGTTAATTAATGTTTTGATGCGCCACGAAATGCGTAAAATATCACTTAGGTTCTGTTATAAATCAAGTTGGCAATCTTAGGAAACTGATTTTGCGAATTTTGGATTTAAATTGATCAAGATAAGTTAATTTTAGTGATTATGGGTCACTGCTGGAAATTGACAAACTTGATCATGAACCTTGTGACAATCATTCAAATATGTTGATGAAAATTAATTGTTAATTTTCTGAAGTAATTAGTTATAAATATTTTTGGAATATTTAAAGAGATAATTATTTCATTGAATGAAATTTCACTAGCCAAGATGATAAGATCGTTAATCTTGATCATTGTACCTATTGTTCAAGTAATAATCAAGTTTGTTGATTGATGATTGGATTGATGATTAATTTAATATGATTAAATTAGTTATATCCAATAAAAACTCTATTACGAATAGATGTGTATTTCCCATGGAAGAATTAATTATGTGAATATGATTCACAATAATTAATTATTACAATTTGATTATGAGGTGGAGGATCATATAAGTGACATCCATGTCTCCCGTCAAGGCAAAGGATTCCGTCGCCAGATGTTGTATATAGGAGACGCATGACCGAAGTGACAGATCTTGTATATAATTTATTTGGATCGGGTTCTTTGCTTCTCGAAAGAGTAAGGTCGTATACGTAGTGGCCCCAATATCGAGTCCTCATATTATTGGGGCGATATTGGATTGCCTATAGCGAGTATTAAGCCTTTTGACGGTTGGTTCAATTAATGACGGGTCAACATCACCTTAGGGGTGGTGGGCCCGGGTGTTAAAGACCGAATTGGGAGCAAGTTGGACTTGCAAAGTGGAATGTATTCCCGCTTCTTTTTATCGGATTCACAAGTTCTCATATTATTGGAATGTGACAAAGATAGGAAAGGAGATCCCAGATCTTGCTTGAGATATAATGGTAAGAATATCTCTTACATTGGAAGTGATTAAGGGAATGAACCTTCATTGTTGACAAGGCAAGACAACTTTGCTATAAAAATTTCGAAATCAAAGTAAAACGTGTACATATGATATATATACTTTTAAGCAAATTTCTTATTTCAGATAATCCTTCATTAAACCCACTCAATGTTGTACTTGATAATAACCAGTAAAATATCATGGATTGGACTCATGATCCGTATGTTGTACTTGCAATTGGACACATAATGTATGTAGTTGCAATGTGCATGTTTCCTCAACATAATGAGGAGTGACAATTAAATAAGACAATAAGACATCACCTTAGGATTTGTATGTATATATAGTCTTGATATTTCATCAAGTGTACTTTGGAAGTAACATGTCGATGATGATCGCAATTGTCAAATAATCGTTATAAAATCTAAGAAAATGTTCTGACATACATATGTGCTCTAGACATTTAATCACGAATGACATGGTTCTCTGTATTATGCAGAATGGTAGCTCGAAAGAGATGATGTATTAAAAATGTTTGAATACCTACCTGAACGTAAGTCTCTAAGAGTTAAGATGTATGTAGATATGATGAGTGTCATCATTATACTATCTATACTCAAGTCATTAATGAAGCTTCATAATAATCATTTCGTATGAATTTACTGAAGCATGTATAAATGTTGAAGTGCTCTTGTATTGAAATCATTTGAATTCAACATAAAAGATTCTTTGTCTTGAACAATGGTTGTTTATAGATGAAGAGAGAACAGTGGAAGCGTGGGTCGGACCCATGTGGGAAGGAAAGTCAAAAAGAGTTGACTTTATTTCTATGAATTTTATATGACATCCTAAGAGTTGGATGAATGCCAATACTGCAATAAGTTTATGTGTTCATAGTATGACTATCATGTTTGTCTAAAATCCTTAGTGAAGGACTCAGATAGAGCATCAGAATAATCTACATATAATCATTGACTTTGACTTACTTATTTGCAAGATAAAGTCTGATAATTGTATCCCAATCTTTTAATGACACTTGTTATTGGTTGCATATATATATTAGAAGATTAGAAAATTGATCTTAAGGTTTAATAGTCATCTACATGGATTTTGATGCAATTTTTGCAACAATCTCTATTGGATAGATGGACTTCATATTTTCAGCGGGAGAGCCCTTTTGTCTTAGAGAATGTCGCTATGATCTTGATATAAGATTACACTCATAGTTTATTTCTAAATGTTGGAAATAAACATGAATTCTGGAATAAACCTATCATAAAGAGTTATGATGAATATATATTTCAGATAGTAATCTGGCATCTAGTGGACACTACTAAATTAGAAAATTAATGAATAGTTCATTAAGATTTATAATACTGAAAATTAAACCTTGATAGATCAATAGGAGGATGAAGATCATTTGACAATGATCTGGCATCGAGTCTTGGACATATGTCTGCTGATGAGATCAATAGACTAGTAAGAGATGAAACTTTAGAATGTCTAAAATTTCAAATCTTACATACTTGTGAATATTGTATTCGAAGAATGTCCAATACACCCTTCTCTTAGGAAAGGTGGAAGATGTCAAGGTATTCGGGATCTCACACATATTGATGTATGTGGATCATCTGTATCATAGTGAACATCATGGATATGTGATATCTATTGATGATTATGTATGATATGAGATTTCTTCTCTTCACATGAGAAACCTTTGAAATGTTCAAATATTTCACAATTTTGGTTTAGAACCAAAGTTTGAAGATTGAATTTGATCTAACCAAGGTAGCAAGTGCCTATTAGATGAATTCAAAGAATACCTTGTGAAGATATGAATATCATTTCTATCTCAATCCTCCTAACACACCTAACTCAATGGAGTTGTAGGGAGATACAATTGGATAATGTGTGACATGATTTGATCAATGATGAATTTTAGAATAATTATCCCTTAGTTTCCAGGTGTATATATATGTAGTAGAGACTACAATATATATCCCTAATAAGGTTCCTTGCATGTAAGCTGGAATCTAGCACTTGAGAGAGCTACTTCATTATGAAAATAAAGGATGGTATTTGACACCTACTTTATAACCCTGAGATTCTTAAAAGGTCGCATATCTGAGAATGTGATTCTTGGAGGATGTTTCTCTTGAAAATCAAGACAAAAATGAAGTGTAGGAACTCATTTGATATTGAGAAGATAATGAGGCTCCTGAATCGGAAACTAAAAGGGACAATTAAAGATGAAGCACTAATACCTCTTCAAATGAGTTTGAGGATGTATTCCACGTGTCAGTTAAGTATGACAATGATTGGACTTCATGAGATGAAGTTCTTGAGGATCATGACAAGGCAAGACAACCTTGATATAAAAATTCCTAAAAAAAGTAAAACATGTATATATGATATATATACTCTTATGCAAATTTCTTATTTCAGATAATCCTTCATTAAACCCACTCAATGTTGTACTCAATAATAACCAGTAAAATATCATGGATTGGACTCATGATCCAGATGTTGTACTTACAATTGGACACGTAATGTATGTGGTTGCAATGTGCAAGTTTCCTCAACATAATGAGGAGTGACAATTAAATAAGACAATAAGACACCACCTTAGGGTTTGTATGTCTCTATAGTATTGATATTTCATCGAGTGTACTTTGGAAGTAACATGTCGATGATGATCGCAATTATCAAATAATCCTTATAAAATCTAAGAATATGTTCTGGCATATATATGTGCTCTAGACATTTAATCATGAATGACAGGGTTCTCTGCATTATGCAGAATGGTAGCTCGAAAGAGATGATGTATTCAAAATGTTGAATACCTACCTGAACCTAAGTCTCTAAGAGTTAAGATGTATGTAGATATGATGAGTGTCATCATTCTACTATCTATACTCAAGTTATTCATGAAGGTTCTTAATAATCATTTTGTATTAATTTACCGAAGCATGTATAAATGTTGAAGTGCTCTTGTATTGAAATACTTTGAATTCAACATTAGAGATTCTTTGTCTTGAACGATGGTTGTTTATATCTGAAGAGAGCACAGTGGAAGCATGGGTCGACCCCATGTGGGAAGGAAAGTCAAAAAGAGTTGACTTTATCTCTATGACTTTCATATGACATCCAAAGAGTTGGATGAATGCCAATACTGCAATAAGTTGATGTGTTGATAGTATGACTACCAAGCCTGCCTAAAATCCTTAGTGAAGGACTCAGATAGAGCATCAGAATAATCTACATATAATCATTGACTTTGACTTACTTATTTGCAAGATAAAGTCTGATAATTGTATCCCAATCTTCTAATGACACTTGCAATTGGTTGCATATATATATATTAGAAGATTAGAAATTTGATCTTAAGGTTTAATAGTCATTTATATGGATTTTGATGCAATTGTTGCAACAATCTCTATTGGATAGATGGACTTCATATTTTCAATGGGAGAGCCCTTTTGTCTTAGAGAATGTCTATATGGCCTAGATATAAGATCACACTCATAGTTTATTTCTAAATGTTGGAAATAAACATGAATTCTGGAATAAACCTATAATAAAGAGTTATGATGAATATATATTTTAGATAGTATTCTGGCATCTAGTGGACACTACTAAATTAGAAAATTAATGAATAGTTCATTAAGATTTATAATACTGAAAATTAAACCTTGACATATCAATAGGAGGATGAAGATCACTTGACAATGATATGTCATCAAGTCTTGGACATATGTATGTTGATGAGATCAATAGACTAGTAAGAGATTTAACTTTAGAATGTCTAAAATTTCAAATCTTACATACTTGTGAATATTGTATTCAAAGAATGTCCAATACACCCTTCTCTTAGGAAGGGTGTAATATGTCAAGGTATTCGGGATCTCACACATATTGATGTATGTGGATCATCTGTATCATAGTGAACATCATGGATATGTGATATCTATTGATGATTATGTACGATATGAGATTTCTTCTCTTCACCTGAGAAACCTTTGAAATGTTCAAAGATTTCACAATTTTGGTTTAGAACCAAAGTTTGAAGATTGAATTTGATCTAACCAATGTAGCAAGTACCTATTAGATGAATTCAAAGAATACCTTATGAAGATATGAATACAATTTCTATCTCAATCCTCCTAACACACCTAAACTCAATGGAGTTGTAGGGAGATACAATTGGATAATGTGTGACATGATTTGATCAATGATGAATTTTAGCATAATTGTCCCTTAGTTTCCAGGTATATATGTGTAGTAGAGGCTACAATATATATCCTTAATAAGGTTCCTTGCATGTAAGCTAGAATCTAGCACTTGAGAGAGCTACTTCATTAGGAAAATAAAGGATGGTATTTGACGCCTACTTTATAACCCTGAGATTCTTAAAAGGTCTCATATCTGAGAATGTGATTATTGGAGGATGACTCTCTTGAGAATCAAGACAAAAATGAAGTGTATGAACTCATTTGATCTTGAGAAGATAACGAGGCTCCTCAAATCGAAAACTAAAAGGGACAATTAAAGATGAAGCACTAATACCTCTTCAAATGAGTTTGAGGATGCATTCCATGTGTCAGTTAAGTATGACAATGATTGGACTTCATGAGATGAGGCTCCTGAGGATCATGACATGGAAAGATGGATATTAGCAATAAAGACTAAAATAGACTTCATATACAAATGTTGTATATGGACCCTAAAGGATCCACCTATTAGGGTAAGACCCGTTAAGGTGTAAATGGATCTTCAAGAGAAGAGGGATCCTGATGAGGAGGTAGAGACCTTCAAAACACGGTTCGTAGCCAAGAGCTGCACACCGGAAGAGAAGACATTGCTTGCAATGAGACTTGCTCTTCGGTGACCATGCTTAAAATCATCAGAATATTGCTAACCCTAGCTACACAACTTGACTATTGCCTCTTCAAGATGTAAGTCAAGATTGCATTCCTCTGTGAATACCTCTATGGGGATATTCACATGAAGTAGCCCTAGTGCTTCATGGTTGAGGAATGCATGGTGTGCTATCTCGAGAGATTCATCTAGAGACTCAAATAAGCTTCTTGAAGTTGGAACATAAGATTTGATGAAAATATAAATGTTATGATTTCAAATAGAATCTTGATGTACCATGTGAAGCTTAGTGGGAGTGCCATTGTGTTCATCATGTTAAATGTATATAATATCCTAATCATTTGGAATGATATAATGTTGATAGTAAGAGTTTTATGATCTTTCTATTCCATATATCTAGATACGATCTCAAAGATGCCTCTTGGGTCTTAGTTCCGAAGGTGTTCAGAAGTAAAGAAAAGAGGGTATTGGGACTATCACATTTGTAGTATACCTTGGACATGTTCCATTTTCTGGAAATTCCAAGAAAGGCTTTCTTACCCTAAGATTTGGTACTGACCTATCTAAAGGGATAACACCTCAAATAGTTGAGGAAGTGAATGCTAAAACTGATTGCACTTGTACATCAATTACGAGAAGCTAAGTATATGCTAGATGTGTACAAAAGCCAGATATCTGCCATGCAGTGGGAGAGGTAAAGTGTTGATAATCCAACTATGGTGAGAAAACACTTGATTGCAGTAATAACAATATCTTCAAAGATGACAAGGCTTTAGAGATAGTGATCTCTAAGTCTTATCTTCAAGAAATTAAGACGTTTTGATGGAGATTCAAAAGGTCTTAAATGCGAATACCCTAGGAGATATAGATCTCCAGGAATAAGGGTATTCTGGTAAGGACAATAGAAATTACAAACTAGTTATAATAATAATAATAAATTTTTGAGCAATAGTGTCAAGGACACTATAATTGCTTTATCAAGATTGAGTATTGGTTGCATAAGATGCAACATTCGCATTGGACGTGAGCATTGTTACTGGGGATATGCAAGTGCCGTAAAAGGACTTGGCGTAGTCTTGCGGGAATAGAGTGGATGATCAGCTTACCTAGCTACTTTCTTAATAGCCTATGATTGTCACATGAGTGGGTTTAAATGATTAGCACGTTAATAGCTCTTTGGGCTAGTGGGAGATTGTTGGACATGCGAGCTCACGACGAGCCATTATGTAATAAATGTTATTGCACATATCATCCCTGATATGAAATGAAGAATAAATAATTTGCATAAAAAGGTCCCTCTGTACAATTAGGGTTAAGTACCATGGCCATCTTGATGATCATACAGTTGTTGATTCAATAATTGAATCACAGAGGCTGGTGCATGGATGAATATCTAAAGGGTTAGATAGAGGACTCATCAAGCACCGTCAAATGATCATTACGAGATGATCTCCAACCTGAGTAGGAGATGGCAATCCTTTCTCACATAGGCTGATATCTTACCGACCTCTTGATGCAGGTCCTCTGCATGGGAATAGTGATTCAGAGGTGTCAGATTAGTTAGGTCAATGTGTTGACTTAACGAGATCGAGATAACCTAAGTCCTATGTTGAATGTTGCCACAGCATAGGCACGCATCCTTTGACCGGAGACAGATGTGTTACTTTATGTCTGAGTGTGTACATTTGGCTCAATTACGAGAAGCTAAGTGTATGCTAGATGTGTACAAAAGCCAGATATCTGCCATGCAGTGGGAGAAGTAAAGTGCTGCTAATCCAACTATGGAGAGAAAATACTTGATTGCAGTAATAACAATATCTTCAAAGATGACAAGGCTTTAGAGATAGTGATCTCTAAGTCTTATCTTCAAGAAATTAAGACTTTTTTACGGAGATCTAAAAGATCTTAACTGCAAATACACTAGGACATAGAGATCTCCAGGAATAAGGGTATTCTGGTAAGGATACTAGAAATTACGAACTAGTTATAATAATAATATTTTTTTGAGCAATAGTGTCAAGGACACTATAATTGCTTTATCAAGATTGAGTATTGGTTGAATAAGATGCAACATTCGCATTGGATGCGAGCATTGTTACTGGGGATATGCAAGTGTCGTAAAAGGACTTGTCGTAGTCTTGCGAGAATAGAGTGACTGATCAGCTTACCTAGCTATTTTCTTAACAGCCTATGATTGTCACATGAGTGTGGGTTTAAATGATTAGCCCATTAATGGGTCTTTGGGCGAGTGGGAGATTGTTGGACATGCGAGCCCACGGTGAGCCATTATGTAATAAATGTTATTGCACATATCATTCTCTGATATGAAATGAAGAATAAATAATTTGCATAAAAGGTCCCTCTGTACAATTTGGGTTATGTACCATGGCCATCTTAATGAGCATACAACAGTTGATTCAATAATTGAATCATAGAGACTGGTGCTTGGATGAATATCTAAAGGGTTAGATAGAGGACTCATCAAGCACCGTCAAATGATCATTACGAGATGATCTCCAGCCTGAGTAGGAGATGGCAGTCCTTTCTCACATAGGTTGATATCTGACCGACCTCTTGATGCAGGTCCTCTGCATGGGAATAGTGATTCAGATGTGTCAGATTAGTTAGGTCAATGGGTTGACTTAATGAGATCGAGATAACCTAAGTCCTATGTTGAATGCTGTCACAACATAGGCACACATCCTCTGACCGGAGACAGATGTGTTACTTTATGTCAGAGTGCGTACATTTGGCAAACCAATAGGTTGATGACCTAACCAAGGTCTATACACCGACGCGACGGTGTGCATATAAGGGCATATGAGTAATACGATCTCTCAAAGGGATCACACAAGTTCACTTATGAACCGGAAGACATGAGCTCGCTCATGAGGAATTGGGACCGATCAAATTCCATGCACGGTCGTCGTGCTTTGGATGTAAGACATGAATTTGAAGGTATGGTATATGCTTTGGGAAAGCATATGATCGATACCGATTCTCGATGACCAAGATTGAGAAACTTGGTGATCAAGCCTGAAGAAGACAGTGTAAAATTGATCTTGATCTTTAGGTTGATCATAGGTCTTCCAGTATGCACGATGTACAGATATTGGGAATACCTCAGGGTGATGTGATCATAAACGATTGTATAACCATGACGCTTGCATTTCGAGGGAGTGATGAAATAGGTCTGGATTTTAGTGACTCCTCTCAGTAGAGAAGCAATCTGATCTTGGTCCAAGTGTTGGACATTGGTCTGAATGAGATTCAGATGCAATCAGAAGATTAGATTTGCAGTCTTGATTTAATCAAGCATTTGTGGGAGGTACGTAAGATCTGGATTTGAGATGAGATCTCAACATCCAAGTCACTATATGTGCAACAATACAATCGCCCTGTCCTTATCTCCAAGTATCTGCAGAGAAAGCACATTATTCTTGAAGGGGTTTATGAATAATTCATTTGATGAATTATATATCCAAGCAACAAGATGATGATAACTAAATGAAATTTAAATATCAAGAATAATATGAATGGGATTCATATTACGAGAATGATTATCCAAGATAATTAAATGGGATTTGATTATCGAGGATTACAGATTATGGATAGTGTTATCCATGATATCTGTATATATATATATATTATAAATGTGATTTACAATATATTAGAGAGAGAGAGCACCTTTGTAATTAGCATTTATTAATTGTTAATGTGAATTGGATTCACGTTAAGCAATTAATTGGAAATGTAATTTACAATTTAGTTCGGGCTGTGAATATGATTCACATATTTTCAATGGCATGACTGAAATATTCACTAATTAATTGGGAATTAATTTAGTACATAATTTTGCAATAGATATACACTGATTAATTTGGAATTAACTTAGTGGATAATGTTGCAAGATAATTAAGAAACAATGATATTAATTAAAAAGGGGAAGATAATCCACCAAGGGCATGAGGTGGCGTCACCCATGACTTGGTCATATGTGACGCCCCATGTATCTTGGAGGATTATTATCCTATTTTAATTAATGCCGCATTATCTTGTATTTATTGATTTATTTATTGAATTAAATTATGTTGATGATAATGCAACATATATTAATTTAAAATAAATTAACATGTTGTTGTTTTTGAACAACAATTATCATGACCATTGATTTAATATACATATCAATCTAACCATTGATTTTGTATATGCCATGGATTTTACTCCATGGACTTCCAAACTTATATAAATAGAGGGCAACCCTAGCCTCAACAAGGTACACAAAAATAATAAGAGTACACGCATACTCTTCCTCTCTCTCTCATTCTCGTCCCCCCTCTCTCTCTAAGGTGGTCATCCACCTTGTGTTTTGAGGGAAGAAGAAATCTTCTCCACGCCTGTTTTTTGTCGCTTCGATTGCTCGTGATTCTCCGTCGACGGATTTCGTTGGACTAAATCAGGAGATTTAAGGCTTGGATCTTCATCGAGGATTGCGGGAGGAACGCGTCTCATCATCGCGCCCGCAAGTGCCATCTTCGTGGATAGGACATGAGACAAGAGGTATTTCTAATACTTTGTGGTTTGATGAAACGATCCAAGAAATGTTCTTGTGATCATGTGGTTTCATCACTTGATTATTTTTTTTAAATTCCGCTGCATCTAGCGACTAGTGCGACTTGTCGCCCCGATCGCAAGAGATGCGATCAACACGCTTCCTTGATTCGCTTGAGGATTCCTCGTATCCTTCAAGTGGTATCAAATCCTTGGGTCGGAAAGGTTTTGGATTTGATCTGTAAACCTATGACGACTTGGGTTTTGAAAGGGTTGCGAAATTTTTTGCTGCATTTAAATTTTTGCGCCTCTGTCTAATTGGATTTTTTGGACACTGTTTAAATTTTTTAAAATAAAATATTCAATTTGATTTTGTTTCTGATTAAATAAGGAAACCATAGGATCTGAGTTTATGTAATTTGGATTTCATTTGCTCAAGATATGGCCTTTTGAATAAGCATCTATTCATTGTTGCGGGAACAAACAGATCTGAACGTGATTAATAAGTTAATTACTGTTTTGATGCGCCTCGAAATGCGTAAAATATCACTTAGGTTCTGTTTTGAATCAAGTTGACAATCTTAGAAAACTGATTTTGCTTATTTTGGATTTAAATTGATCAAGATAAGTTAATTTTAGTGATTATGGGTCACTGATGGAAATTGACGAACTTGAGCATGAACCTTGTGATAGTCATTCAAATATGTTGATAAAAATTAATTGTTAATTTTCTGAAATAATTAGTGATAAATATTTGTGGAATATTTAAAGCGATAATTATTTCGTTGAATGAAATTTCACTAGCCAAGATGATAAGATCGTTGATCTTGATCATTAATTGGTTGATATGAAATCATCAACAGACATCGTTTTCATGAAAAACCCTAGTTTATCCTACAATAGTTGCAGGACAACTTTTACATGCAAAATCGTTTTGTTTGAATAGGATTGGAGATTTGTTTAGCAAATCTCCTTATAATATTAACAAAATTATTTTGATGAATATTATATGATATAATTTCGGTTGAAAAACCGATGAGCATCTCGAAGTACATAATGATCTATCTGGCATTATCCTTTCATGAGGTGGATATGGTAACTAGTCGGAGAGCATTGGGGTAGCGGGATGCAATGTATGTGGTCCGTCCCACTCTTGTCGGTACTGGTCCTGACAGCGGGTAGGGACTCGATAATGCCGGAGAAGTCAAAGTGTATTTTTCTAATTATTAAAATTTGAATAATACGTAATTTGATATTATACCTACTATTCAAGTAATAATCAAGTTTATTGATTGATGATTGAAATGATGATTAATTTAATATGATTAAATTAATTACATCCAATAAACACTCTATTATGAATAGATGTGTATTTCCATGGGAAAATTAATTTTGTGAATATGATTCACGATAACTAATTATTACAATTTGAATATGAGGTGGAGGATCACATAAGTGACATCCATGGTCTCCCGTCAAGGCAAATGATTCCGTCGCCAGATGTTTGATGACCTAACCAAGGTCTATACACCGACGCGATGGTGTGCATATAAGGGCATATGAGTAATACGTTCTCTCATAGGGATCATACAGGTTCACTTATGAACCAGAAGACATGAGCTCACTCATGAGGTATTGGGACCGATCAAATTCCATGCATGGTCGTCGTGCTTTGGAAGCATGACACGAATTTTAAGGTATGATATATGCTTTGGGAAAGCATATGATCGATACCGATTCCCAATGACCAAGATTGAGAAACTTGGTGATCAAACCTGAAGAAGACAGTGTAAAATTGATCTTAATCTTCAGGTTGATTATAGGTCTTCCAGTATGCAGGATGAACATGTATTGGGAATACCTGAGGGTGATGTGATAAAAAAACGATTTTATAACCATGACGCTTCCATTCCGAGGGAGTGATGAAACAGGTCTGGATTTTAATGACTCCTCTCAGTAGAGAAGCAATCTGATCTTGGTCCAAGTGTTGGACAGTGGTCTGAATGAGATTCAGATGCAGTGAGAAGATTAGATTTACGGTCTTGATTTAATCAAGCATCTGTGGGAGGTACGTAAGATCTGGATTTGAGATGAGGTCTCAACATCCACGTCACTATACGTGGAACAATATAAGCACCATGTCCTTACCTCCAAGTATCTGCGGAGAAAGCACATTATTCTTGAAGGGGTTCAAGAATAATTCATTTGATGAATTATGTATCCAAGCAATAAGATGATGATAATTAAATGAGATTTAATTATCAAGAATAATATGAATGGGAGTCATATTATGAGAATGATTATCCAAGATAATTAAATGGAATTTGATTATCGAGGATTACAAACTATGGATAGTCTTATCCATGATATCTGTATAAATATATATATTATAAACGTGATTTACAGTATATTAGAGAGAGAGAGAGCACCTTTGTAAATAGCATTTCTTAATTGTTAATGTGAATTGGATTCACGTTAAGCAATTAATTGAAAATGTAATTTACAATTTAGTTTGGGCTGTGAATATGATTCACATATCCTTCAGGGATTCCTCGTATCCTTCAGGGATGAGGTTCAAAGTGAAGTAGGCGGTTGACACGGAGGCAACAAAAGGTGGATCCAACAATCAGAGGAAGCGGCGGGTGGCTGAAGGGGGTACAGACACGTGGGCAGCCCAGAGAGCGCCATGTGGTTGCACCAAAATATTCCAAAATAGAAAAAAAAGAACACTTAAAAAGAAATAGAAGGGATTTGAATCATCAAAAAGTAAAAACATAAAAGTTGTATATCTCGATGAGATCTACAAGTCTCGTGTTGACCAAAAAGTCAAACGAGGTTAACTTTACAAAGCACAATTTTTGCAAGAGTTTTTAAGTAAATAAAAGCACATAATTTAAGTGTTTGTAATTTCTTTATATTTTTTATTTACTTTAAAATCCAAAATAAATATATACAATAATTAAGGGTTAGCTTTTAGGTTAAATATACATAGAATATATACAACATAATAAAAGTAAATATTAGTGATTTGATTGTGGTTTTCATTGATTTATTAAAGTTAGGAGAATAATGGATGCATCTTAAATGATATATGAGATTCATCACACTCCAAGTTCAATCAACATTTTTTTGAAAAAAAATAGATCTCGTCCATATGGGGGAGGAGATCGGAATCGTCATCTATACAAGGATGACTAAGTGCAGTCTTTACAGTGTCATCCTTGGGGTCAAAGGTGGGAACTGGTGTATGTGTGTGTGTGGTCAAAGGGGTCTGGCAAGTGTGCCTCTCCTCACATGATGACTCTACTAGGTATCTCCCAAAATCTTTTTGTATTTTAAATTTTCACATTTTTTGTATTTTTGATGATTGCAAGCTCTCGTAGGTGTCTTTAAATGAATCCATATCTTCAAATGGTGAAACGATATCGTGGCTCTTATTTAGGCTAGTGAGGTCATCTATCCTCTGTCTCATGTGCTCCATCATCTAGGTCAGGGTTTCAAGCGTGGACTCCATAAGAGATTACTACAAAATCTCAATATTGGGTGAGTGCAACTAGGGTGATGGGTGTAGAAAAAAACGAACTCTGGAGCAAAGTCCTCCTGAAAAGGTAGATTATCAAAATGTGAGGGTGATTGTATAACCATGACGCTTGCATTTCGAGGGAGGGATGAAATAGGTCTGGATTTTAGTGACCCCTCTCAGTAGAGAAGCAATCTGATCTTGGTCCAAGTGTTGGACATTGGTCTGAATGAGATTCAGATGCAATGAGAAGATTAGATTTGCAGTCTTGATTTAATCAAGCATTTGTGGGAGGTACGTAAGATCTGGATTTGAGATGAGATCTCAACATCCAAGTCACTATAAGTGGAACAATACAATCGCCATGTCCTTATCTCCAAGTATTTGCGGGGAAAGCACATTATTCTTGAAGGGGTTCATGAATAATTCATTTGATGAATTATATATCCAAGCAACAAGATGATGATAATTAAATGAAATTTAATTATCAAGAATAATATGAATGGGATTCATATTACGAGAATGATTATCCAAGATAATTAAATGGGATTTGATTATCGAGGATTACAGATTATGGATAGTGTTATCCATGATATCTGTATATATATATATATTATGAATGTGATTTACATTATATTAGAGAGAGAGAGAGAGCACCTTTGTAATTAGCATTTATTAATTGTTAATGTGAATTGGATTCACGTCAAGCAATTAATTGGAAATGTAATTTACAATTTAGTTCGGGCTGTGAATATGATTCACATATTTTCAATGGCATGACTGAAATATTCACTAATTAATTGGGAATTAATTTAGTAGATAATTTTGCAATAGATATACACTGATTAATTTGGAATTAACTTAGTGGATAATGTTGCAAGATAATTAATAAACAATGATATTAATTAAAAAAGGGAAGATAATCCACCAAGGGCATGAGGTGGCGTCACCCATGACTTGGTCATTGGTGACACCCCATGTATCTTGGAGGATTATTATCCTATTTTAATTAATGCCGCATTATCTTGTATTTATTGATTTATTTATTGAACTAAATTATGTTGATGATAATGCAACATATATTAATTTAAAATAAATTAACATGTTGTTGTTTTTGAACAACAATTATCGTGACCATTGATTTAATATACATATCAATCTAACCATTGATTTTGTATATGCCATGGATTTTACTCCATGGACTTCCAAACTAATATAAATAGAGGGCAACCCTAGCCTCTACAAGGTACACAAAAATAATAAGAGTACACGCCTACTCTTCCTCTCTCTCTCATTCTCGTCCCCCCTCTCTCTCTAAGGTGGTCATCCACCTTGTGTTTTGAGGGAAGAAGAAATCTTCTCCACGCCTGTTCGTTGTCGCTTCGATTGCTCGTGATTCTCCGTCGACGGATTTCGTTGGACTAAATCAGGAGATTTAAGGCTTGGATCTTCATCGAGGATTGCGGGAGGAACGCGTCTCATCATCGCACCCGCAAGTGCCATCTTCGTGGATAGGACATGAGACAAGAGGTATTTCTAATACTTTGTGGTTTGATGAAATGATCCAAGAAATGTTCTTGTGATCATGTGGTTTCATCACTTGATTATTTTTTTTTAAATTCCGCTACATCTAGCGACTAGTCGCCCCGATCGCAAGAGATGCGATCAACACGCTTCCGTGATTCGCTTGAGGATTCCTCGTATCCTTCAAGTGGTATCAAATCCTTGGGTCGGAAAGGTTTTGGATTTGATCTGTAAACCTATGACAACTTGGGTTTTGAAAGGGTTGCAAAATTTTTTGCTGCATTTAAATTTTTGCACCTTTGTCTAATTGGATTTTTTGGACACTGTTTAAATTTTTTAAAATAAAATATTCGATTTGATTTTGTTTTTGATTAAATAAGGAAACCATAGGATCTGAGTTTATGTAATTTGGATTTCATTTGCTCAAGATATGGCCTTTTGAATAAGCATCTATTCACTGTTACGGGAACAAACAGATCTGAACGTGATTAATAAGTTAATTACTGTTTTGTTGCGCCTCGAAATGCGTAAAATATCACTTAGGTTCTGTTGTGAATCAAGTTGACAATCTTAGAAAACTGATTTTGCTTATTTTGGATTAAAATTGATCAAGATAAGTTAATTTTAGTGATTACGGGTCACTGATGGAAATTGACGAACTTGATCACGAACCTTGTGATAGTCATTCAAATATGTTGATAAAAATTAATTGTTAATTTTCTGAAATAATTAGTGATAAATATTTGTGGAATATTTAAAGCGATAATTATTTCGTTGAATGAAATTTCACTAGCCAAGATGATAAGATCGTTGATCTTGATCATTAATTGGTTGATATAAAATCATCAACAAACATCGTTTTCATGAAAAACCCTAGTTTATCCTACAATAGTTGCAGGACAGCTTTTACATGCAAAATCGTTTTGTTTGAATAGGATTGGTGATTTGTTTAGCAAATCTCCTTATAATATTAACAAAATTATTTTGATGAATATTATATGATATAATTTCGTTTGAAAAACCGATGAGCATCTCGAAGTACATAATGATCTATCTGGCATTATCCTTTCATGAGGTGGATATGGTAACTAGTCGGAGAGCATTGGGGTAGCGGGATGCAATGTATGTGGTCCGTCCCACTCTTGTCGGTACTGATCCTGACAGCGGGTAGGGACTCGATAATGCCGGAGAAGTCAAAGTGTATTTTTCTAATTATTAAAATTTGAATAATACGTAATTTGATATTATACCTACTATTCAAGTAATAATCAAGTTTGTTGATTGATGATTGAAATGATGATTAATTTAATATGATTTAATTAATTATATCCAATAAACACTCTATTATGAATAGATGTGTATTTCCATGGGAAAATTAATTTTGTGAATATGATTCACGATAACTAATTATTACAATTTGAATATGAGGTGGAGGATCACATAAGTGACATCCATGGTCTCCCGTCAAGGCAAAGGATTCCGTCGCCAGATGTTTGATGACCTAACCAAGGTCTATACACCGACGCGATGGTGTGCATATAAGGGCATATGAGTAATACGTTCTCTCATAGGGATCATACAGGTTCACTTATGAACCAGAAGACATGAGCTCACTCATGAGGTATTGGGACCGATCAAATTCCATGCACGGTCGTCGTGCTTTGGAAGCATGACACGAATTTTAAGGTATGATATATGCTTTGGGAAAGCATATGATCGATACCGATTCCCAATGACCAAGATTGAGAAACTTGGAGATCAAACCTGAAGAAGACAGTGTAAAATTGATCTTAATCTTCAGGTTGATTACAGGTCTTCCAGTATGCAGGATGAACATGTATTGGGAATACCTAAGGGTGATGTGATAAAAAACGATTTTATAACCATAACGCTTCCATTCCGAGGCAGTGATGAAACAGGTCTGGATTTTAATGACTCCTCTCAGTAGAGAAGCAATCTGATCTTGGTCCAAGTGTTGGACAGTGGTCTGAATGAGATTCAGATGCAGTGAGAAGATTAGATTTACGGTCTTGATTTAATCAAGCATCTGTGGGAGGTACGTAAGATCTGGATTTGAGATGAGGTCTCAACAACCACGTCACTATACGTGGAACAATACAATCGCCCTGTCCTTACCTCCAAGTATCTGCGGAGAAAGCACATTATTCTTGAAGGGGTTCAAGAATAATTCATTTGATGAATTATGTATCCAAGCAATAAGATGATGATAATTAAATGAGATTTAATTATCAAGAATAATATGAATGGGAGTCATATTATGAGAATGATTATCCAAGATAATTAAATGGAATTTGATTATCGAGGATTACAAACTATGGATAGTGTTATCCATGATATCTGTATATATATATATATTATAAACGTGATTTACAGTATATTAGAGAGAGAGCACCTTTGTAAATAGCATTTCTTAATTGTTAATGTGAATTGGATTCACGTTAAGCAATTAATTGAAAGTGTAATTTACAATTTAGTTTAAGCTGTGAATATGATTCACATATTTCAATGGCATGACTGAAATATTCACTAATTAACTGGGAACTAATTTAGTGGATAATTTTGCAATAGATATACACGAATTTATTTGGAATTAACTTAGTAGATAATATTGCAAGATAATTAAGAGACAATGATATTAATTAAAAAAGGAAAGATAATCCACCATGGGTATGAGGTGGCGTCACCCATGACTTGGTCATGGGTGACGCCCCATGTATCTTGGAGGATTATTATCCTATTTTTATTAATGTCTCATTATCTTGTATTTATTGATTTATTTATTGAATTAAATTATGTTGATGATAATGTAACATATATTTAATTTAAAATAAATTAATATATTGTTGTTTTTGAACAACAATTATCATGACCATTGATTTAATATACATATCAGTCTAACCATTGATTTTATATATGCCATGGATTGTGGTCCATGGCTTCCAAACTAATATAAATAAAGGGCAACCCTAGCCTCCCCAAGGTACACAAAAATAACAAGAGTACACGCCTACTCTTCCTCTCTCTCTCTCTCTCATTCTCGTCCTCTCTCTATCTCTCTCTAAGGTAGCCGTCCACCTTGTGCTCTGAGGGAAGAAGCAATTGTCGCTTCGATTGCTCGTGAATCTCCATCGACGGATTTCGTTGGATGAAATCAGGAGATTCAAGGCTTAGATCTTCATCGAAGATTGCGGGAGGACGCGTCTCATCATTGCGTCCGCAAGTGCCATCTTCGTGGATCGGACTTGAGTTAAGGGTTATTTCTAATAATGTGTGGTTTGATGAAACGATCTAAGAAATGTACTTGTGATCATGTGGTTTCATCACTTGATTATTTTTTTTTAAAAATTCTGATGCATCTAGCGACTAGTGCGACTAGTCTCCCCGATCGCATGAGATGCGATCAACACGCTTCCATGATGCGCTTGAGGATTCCTCGTATCCTTCAGGGATGAGGTTCAAAGTGAAGTAGGTGGTTGACATGGAGGCAATAAAAGGTGGATCCAACAATCAGAGGAAGCGGCGGGTGGCTGAAGGGGGTACAAACACGTGGGCGGCCCAGAGAGCGCCATGTGGTTGCACCAAAATATTCCAAAATAGAAAAAAAAGAACACTTAAAAAGAAATAGAAGGGATTTGAATCATCAAAAAATAAAAACATAAAAGTTGTATATCTCGATGAGATCTACAAGTCTCGTGTTGACCAAAAAGTCAAACGAGGTTAACTTTACAAAGCACAATTTTTGCAAGAGTTTTTAAGTAATTAAAAGCACATAATTTAAGTGTTTGTATTTTCTTTATATTTTTTATTTATTTTAAAATCCAAGATAAATATATACAATAATTAAGGGTTAGCTTTTAGGTTAAATATACATAGAATATATACAACATAATAAAAGTAAATATTAGTGATTTGATTGTGGTTTTCATTGATTTATTAAAGTTAGGAGAATAATGGATGCATCTTAAATGATATATGAGATTCATCACACTCCAAGTTCAATCAACATTTTTTTTGAAAAAAAATAGATCTCGTCCATATGGGGGAGGAGATCGGAATCGTCATCTATACAAGGATGACTAAGTGCAGTCTTTACAGTGTCATCCTTGGGGTCAAAGGTGGGAACTGGTGTATGTGTGTGTGTGGTCAAAGGGGTCTGGCAAGTGTGCCTCTCCTCACATGATGACTCTACTAGGTATCTCCCAAAATCTTTTTGTATTTTAAATTTTCACATTTTTTTTTGTATTTTTGATGATTGCAAGCTCTCGTAGGTGTCTTTAAATGAATCCATATCTTCAAATGGTGAAACGATATTGTGGCTCTTATTTAGGCTAGTGAGGTCATCTATCCTCTGTCTCATGTGCTCCATCATCTAGGTCAGGGTTTCAAGCGTGGACTCCATAAGAGATTACTAAAAAATCTCAATATTGGGTGAGTGCAACTAGGGTGATGGGTGTAGAAAAAAAAACGAACTCTGGAGCAAAGTCCTCCTGAAAAGGTAGATTATCAAAATGTGAGGGTGGTGGGTGAAACTCAAAATTTGATGCCTTAAATAATTGGGTGGGTGGATATGTACAAAAAGAAAAAGTTAGGAACAAAGTCATCCTGGTAAAATGGAGGTGGACGAGATGGAGGGTACGAAATATTCACAATGTTAAGATAAAAATTGCTCCACTCGGTCATCTCCGAAACAAAAGGAGAATGATCGAGAAAAACGATGGTCAACTAAAGAGACGTGAGAAAAATGTGCAAGTGCATAGTGAAAATCGAGTATGCACACATACAATCAGAAACAAATATACGTAGAAAAAAACCCTCAATTCACCTACTCAACACAATGAGGATCATGAAAGTTCTGTCTTTTTATATTGTCGGATTTTAGAGTTAGGTGATAAACACAAAGTTCTACAAACACTCAGGAAGGCCTGGGACTGGGGTACTACTCCTTTGGGTGTACGTGATAAAGTAAATGCAAATACAATAAGGGTTTAAAGGGCAGAGAAGGCGGGTACTAGGCGAGTTTTTCTCCAGTAAAGCAGGGAGGAATGGGGCAGAGGTGGTCATGGTTCTGACGAAGAGAGGATGTGCCCCCCCCCCCCCAAGGTCGGGGATGTCCGACGAATCTTCGAGCATGTTGATTCGATGGTGGGATTGTGTGTGTAAGCATAATTACAATGAAAAAAAACACGAAGAAAATGAGGAGGAAGAATACATGATCGGAGGTGAGTAGCTGGCGGAGGACGTGGCTTGTGCTGAGGTTCAAATGAACCTCGAAGTCTTCGCTCATCGAGGTCAACCAATTCACGGAGCTCGATTGGCTGCCCGACAGCCATTGCATAGTGGTCAACATCGTGGGACGTCACTTGGGATGGAGGTTGTCATCGCCTTGACTAATTTCCGTCCTGCTGTTATCGTAGGGGCGAGGGAAGTTGGGCCTTTGCTGATAAAATGGTCGAGGAAGGGGGCAGAGGATCGGTTTTTAGGTGGTGATGGTCGTTTATAGGTGATACTGTGGCGTTTTGAAGCGTGCAATGAAGGCACTTGGGTTTGGGATTTGGAGCAATGAAGGCAGGGCGAGGATGGTGGATCGTGGAGTTATGTGTTGGAGGCATTAAGACGAGGAAAGAAGGTCAAGGGCGATGACTAGAATAGGGATGTGGTGGTGTGTTTCGGAGTGTAACGGACGGGGAGAGGATGAGCTTGGAGGAAGACGAGAAGCAGGGACTGTTGGATCTTGCGATCCAATGGTTCATGTGCGATCGCAAGGGAGTGGCTAAGATCATATCGATCGATCTGATCCTAGGGTTAGGAGATGGGCACGAGTGTGTGATGGAGATGAAGTGTGGGCATCATCCAATGGTCGTGAGAGTAGGGGTGATGTAGGTGATATCAAGCCGCGTGTTAGGATTATATCGGGAGGCCGAGAATTAAGTGTTAAGGAGCGGTGGAGATGAGATATAGACAACAAATCCAAGAGATGAGGTTCAACTGGAGGTAGGCAGTTGAAATGGAAACAGGAGAAGGTGGATCCAACAGCTAGAGGAGGCGACATGTGGCTGAAGGGGGTGCGACCACGTGGACGGTCCAGAGAGCGCCATGTGGCTACACTAGAATATTCCGAAATAGAAAATAAAATAAAACTTAAAAAGAAATAGAAGGGAGTCGAATAAATTAAAAGTAAAAATGTGAAAGTTGTAGATCTCGACGAGATCTACAAGATTCATGTTGACCGAAAAGTCAAAAGAGGTTAACTTTACAAAGCACAATTTTTTAAAGCAATTTTATGTAATTAAAAAAATTAACTTAAGGGGTTTGTATTTTCTTTCTATTTTTAATTTCTTTTAAAATCCAAGATAAATATATATAATAATTAATATAATTTTTAGGGATTTTTAGTTGCAAAGAAAAATAAAGGAAATGTTAGTGATTAAATATAATAAAATTAGGGTTAGCCTTTAGGTTAAATATTTATAAAATATATACACCATAATAAAAGTTAATATTAGTTATTTGATTGTGATTTTCATTTATTCATTCAAGTTAGGAGAATATTGAATGGATCTTATAAAGATATATATGAGTTTCATCACACTTCAAGTTTGATCAACATTTTCTAAAAAAAGTTTAGATATTGTCCATACAAGGGAGGAGATCGGAATCATCATCTATACAAAGATGACTGAGAGCAGTCTTTACAGTATCATCCTTGGGGTCAAATGTGAGAATTGGTGTAAGTGTGTGTGTGGTCAAAGGGTCCGACAAGTGTGCCCTCTCTTCACATGATGACTCTACTAGGTGTCTCCCAAAATCTTTTTGCATTTTTAATTTTTCACAATTTTTGTAGTTTTGGTGATTGCAAGCTCTCGAGGGTGTCATCAAATGAATCCATATCATCAAATGGTGAAGCAATATTATGGCTCATATTTAGTCTAGTGAGGTCATCTACCCTTTGTCTCATGTCCTCCATCATTTGGGACAAGGTTTCAAGTGTGAACTCCATAAAAGGTGACTCCAAAATCTCAATATTGGGAGAGAGTGATGAGGGTGGTGGGTGTAGAAAAAAAAGCAAACTATGGAGGAAAGTCCTTCTGAAAAGGTGGATTATCAAAATGTGAGGTTGGTGGTGGTGGTGGGTGAAACTCAAAATTCGATGCCTTAAATAATGGGTTGGGCGGATATGTATAAAAAGAAAAGGTCAGGAGCAAAGTCATCATAATATAATAGAGGTGGCCCAACTAGAGGGTACGAGAAATCCACAAAGTCAAGATAAAAATTGCTCCAGACAGCCATCTCTGAAAAAAGAGGGAAATGATAGATAGAACACGTTGATCAAATCAAGAGATGTGAGAAAAATACACAAATGTGTAGGGAAAATCGAGTATGCACACACACAAATCACAAACAAATATACGCAAAACAACCCCTCGATTCACCTACTCAACATGGTGAGGATCGTAAAAGATAGTAAAAGTTTTGTCTTTTTATCTTGTCGAAATTTAGAGTTAGGTGATGAACACAAAGTTGTACAAATACTTAGGAAGGCTTGGGACCGGGGCACTACTCCTTCGGGTATACATGACAAAGTAAACGCGATTACAATGAGGAGGTTACTCTCCCAAGATAAATATTTCCCTTTTTAATTTTTAGGGTTGGGTAAACTTAGTCGTCCCAATTTTATTGGTTATCACTTTTTATATTTTTAAATTGAAATGCACGTACCTAACTAGGAGTCAATTATTTTTAGATCTTATGTGGTCATAGAGGGAGAGAGTCGGAAAAGCAATGCAAGCGAAGAAGATGATGAATGCTAAGTATAAGTGCTCACCTTACCTCCAGCTCTCTTCATGCAAGCATACTGAGCAGAATTGAAACCTATCTATATGTGAATGCAATCCGATGAAATCGCCCTAGAATAGAAACTAATATTAGCGTGAAGAACAATATGCTAATCACCTAGAACATATTCAAAAGTTCTGGTTTAGATACTCCTCGGTGTCCACCACAATGGTTCCTGCAAGCGTTGTATGTAGGGCTCTCACGGCGCACGGTTCCAAAACTAAATGAAGAGAAATTTCAAATTTGACTAAGTCCAAATGAGAACTATAGGTATATGCAATGGTAATTAAGGGTTTGGTCTTAATGTATTGTCAAGCAGATCTTAATGATAGCTCTCAATCACATAAAATAAAGAAAATCAAAAACCTGAGAAACATATGAAAAGAGAAGAGACAAAAACATGGCAAAACCAGCAAGCCCCCCAAGCAACAATTGCTTGGGCACTTTAATTATTACAATAATATATATATATATATATATCACTTTAAATTACAAATAAAGTATAATAAAATAAAATACAAAGCAAGGTGCACGGTCTTCAAAAATCATCAAAGTCTTCTCCTATTGCTGGGTCAGAAGGTTGAGCCTGCTTCACGTGGGTGTGGAAGTGCTCCTACGAGTACCTCCCTTGATCTGTATTCCTCGCATCAAAGTCAAACAAAGAGGGTGGTTTGATAGCTCGTAAAATAATATCAAAAAATAGAAAAATAAATAAAAGAAGATATAGACAAAAGAGTCAAGAAGACTAGGACTGCTAATCGAACTAAGCATGTTCGCATTCGATTAGAGTTCGTTCTATAATAGTTCAATTTTTTGTTTATTTCTAAGTGACCTGAACATGAACTTCATATTTTAGTTTGATAGCTTAAAGAACCGAACATGAACATAGCATGTGTTCATTCGATAAAAGTTTGAGTTCGATATACGTATATGTGTATGTATTTGTATATGTAACGTAATATTTATATATTTAGTGAATTTCAAGGTTAAAGAAATTGTGGTGTTTATTGGGATTTGTACCACTTTAATTTGAATAATTTTTTATTTTTACTGCTTATTGAATCTTGCTATCGAACTCCATTCTCGAATATATTCATATAAACAAGTTTTAGTTAAGTTAAATTGTTAATGAACTGTTATCGAACCGAACTTGAACGTTCGTTTTCTAAATGAACTCGAACAGGAATATATCTTATCGAACATTTATCGAACCGAACTCGAACTTTCGAACTTCCTTGTCGAACCGAACTCGGATATAGGTCTGTTCGTTACAGCTCGGTTTGATTAATAGTCCTAAAGAATATACAAATCAAGATATCCAATCTATGCACAGCTGCTCCACGACAACGATGCCATTTGGAAGGTGGAATTCGTGAGCGGTCACTACATCGACTACGTCCTCGTCTTGTGAGACCGTACGACCCTCGCAAATTCCACTTTTTAGAGGGACAATGAGAGAAGTGTTGCTCATCATGTAGTGAGAAAATCGATGATATGATGAAGAAGACGAGAAAGCATAAGCAGGAGTTTCTTACAATAGAAAATAAGGGGACAAATCATGGGTGTGCATGTAGTAAAGATTGATGACAAATTATAGAACTACACTATGATAAGTGGGATTGCAAAATATTATATGCGTCATTTGATTGGGCCCTTACTAAGTTGGACCAATTGACTTATCAGTTTGGGTTGAGGTCATTCCAGGCTTGACCCAATTAATTAATGTGCCAAATTTTCAATTCCAGCTCGCCCTAATATAAATTAAGTCGGGTTTTCTGTCAGGATCATGGGTTGGGTTCATGGCATAAATCGGTCTAACCCAACCCAATGCTCATCCTTAGTGGTGGGGGAAAGAGTAAGGAAGCCTGTGTTGTGGGGACGGTGGGGACGGAGGAAGGGGGAGGTGATGAGGAGAGGGAGGAGGTGAAGGATGTCGAGGGTGCAGGAAGAGGTTGGGGTTGCAGTTGGAGCGCAAAAGGTTGAGATAGCAAGGAGGAGGTCACTTTCAGGAAAAAGGTTGAAGTCGTTTACGAACCCTCAAATCCAACCCCAAGGTGTTTGGTTTCCTGGGTACACCGGGGTACCCTGGCATACCCCTCTCTCCAACCATGCATTTCTGGGTCGGGACTACTTATATTGACCCTACAATTTTTTGGTATAATATTTTTAAACACATTCAAATAAAAATATTAACATAAAAACATAATATAATCATTAAAAAAGTTAATATGACACATAATCAATGTCACATCACATCACAATTATCATTCCAACCATCCAAATAGCTACCATTCACAATATACCCATACCCAACCCAACCCAATAACAAAAAAATACCCCAACTATTAAATTCAGCTACACGTTGCTTTTAGGGTTCACGTACAATGCACATGCTCTTGAGTGATTTCTATATTTGAGCATGTCAAACTTTGTGAAGTACATACGTATGTGTCAAAAAGCTTCACGTGATCTGAACATGCGAACTTGATGGTGTTTTAACGTGCATAACTCCCATATCTTTTGATAACTCACATGTGCGACATAATTTTCTAAAATTTTGTTCATATCCGTGCACAGAGTATGAAATAATATAATTCCATAATTATTTTATACAATGAATAAAAAAACTATAAATACCCGGTAATATACCATATATTTGATAAATTAAGTTTTGAAAATAAAACATATTCCTGATAGATAAAAAATTATGTTAAAATTATATATCAACCATAAAAGTTCACGAAGGTGAAAAAACGTACAAATCACAATAAATTGTAGAAAATTTAGAAAAATACATTCAACTTATCATTTTAAATATTTTCATATACTCTGTCAAATAAAAAAGGTTCCTTTGTTTACTCATTGTAAACCATAAAGACAATTTTGTGAATTGATAAATAACCATTATCCGCATTTAAACCAATATACAATCAATAAAATTTTTGAATCATCCCAAAAACAATAAAAACAGTAGATTACATTTAAAAGAAAAAAATGAATTCCATTATTTTTAAGCATTTTATATTTGTTAAAATATAAGAACTTATATGTGTATACTTTCAAATATTAAAATATGATTTCAAAAATAAATATTAATAAACAAGTACAAAATGGAATAAATATATAAACCAAATATAATGAAACAAAAACATTAAAGATATAAAATACATAAAAATATATAAAATATGTACCTGCTTAGGTTTTTCTAAAACAACATAAAAAGAATAAAACACGTAGAATAAAATAAAAATTCACAAATTTTTTAAAAGAAATAAAAATTTATTATATTTTTAAGAAAAATACAGGAATTGTGGGATCTAATGAAACCATTATCTCTTTATGTGTTTGTGTGTACATATGTGTGTATAGATCACATTGTCTTAAATATAAATATAAATATAAATATATAAAGATATGCTCTATATCTAAATATACAAAAAGGTGACATATATTCTTAAACAACAATAATATATGTAAATTAGATGTGCTAAAACTTATACAAATACAATATTTTTTTTTAAAATCATGAGATATCATGAATTTAATATACGGTGGAACAAGCACCAGATAAAAACATGCACACTTTTATAACTAAATTCCCCCTCCTTCCCTTCCTTTCTGCACTTGAACTTTTATTATTTTATTTGCTCGTACTTTGATTATTTCTCTACTACTTAGTGTATATAACATTATTTTCAAAAGACATGAATATGAAGCATACTATTTGAAAAACATACATTGCATATTAAAAAAAATTATTTGCAATATGTTCCCTCGTATTTCTCATATTATGCTCCCAAAATGCTCTTGTATTTGTACCACTTAATTCCATACATTACCTTTAAAATAAACAAACGCCACGAGGGGGGGTATGCATCCTAGTAGAAGAGCGGAGTTAATGGAAACACACATCATACATGTATCCATTTCTTCCATGTATACATATTTTTTATAGTCGTTTCTGTTTCTTACCCATGTCGTACGTATACTTATTCTTCTGTAAACTATGGTCACACATAAATGTACATCTAGCTTTATTTTCTAATAAATTATCTACGACTCTGTCACCACTCTTTTTCATTCAATAAAACCACTACACCAAAACTGGTTCATGCAACGAGTATCTTGAATATTTATGGTTGTGTATTAAGCAGTAAATATGTAACAATGAATATTTTCCGTTGCTAATTCGTCTTTTTATTCATGTTAAACGATACAGATACATCACTCATCATTAAAGGTTCGTGAAATAGTGATTCTTCGTTGCCCTTTTCACTAAAAGTTATAGTTAAACTTGCTTATATACAAAAGAATATAAGAAAAAGACAAGGGGTCGTTGTTGGTATAAGACTCGTTGCCAGCAATATGGAAAAGAATATGGTATTTTTACGAGTTTAAAAAATCAAAGATAATTTTACAATGGGCTATATTTGCCATAGCGAGAAGACTCTATGTCGTCAACCAAAAAACTAATTAAATAGACATGTCTCCGTTTCTCTCGAGTATATCTCTATATGAAAACGTTCGATTCTATCACATATTGGTAACTATGATTTATGACTCATCATAAACTAAATTTGCCGTAGATTGGTTTGTAGGTTGGGTTGGGTTAGGGTATCATCATGTAGATAATAGTTGTTTGGAGGGTCGAGAAGGTTGGAATGACAATTGTGACGTGATATGACATTGATTGTGTTTTATATTAACTTTTTAATGATTATAATATATTTTTATGTTAATAAGTATATTTGACAAAGTTACAAATCATTATACCAAACAAAATATAGGGTCAATACAAGTAATCCCAACCTAAGAATGCGGGTTGGAGCTAGGTGTATGCCAGGATACCCCGATGTACCCTGGAAACCAAAAGATCCTAAAAGTACTCATAAGTATACAATACATAAAGTATTTATTTCATCTTATAATATAAAAGAGTCAAATATAAACTTCTTCCATGTAAAATTCAAGAAAAAATGTCGTCTAAATTATTTCAAATTAACGTAGCCAGCAAAGCAAATTTAATATTTGGTGCAAGGATCTCCGTGAGGACATTTTCTAATAATTATTAAAAAATGTAATTAATTAAATAGGCATCATCTAAATATATTTAAAAAACATCAATATGCACATGGGGTGCCGATTTGGGGAGCCCAATGCATATTATTCCCCTCTCCCTCGCTTTGTATATTATCCCCCCTACGTTTATAAATAACTTATACAAATACTAAGTATATAGTTTCTATATAATAAAATTATATAATTATTGTATATTTATTTTCATAGAAAATCCTATTATTATTTTTTAAATAAGTATATAACGTGTTTTATCCGACATCTCGTGAAAATAGGCGTATAAAATTGTAATTGGTGTATTCTACATTGTAAATAATAAATTGAAATTAAATATCTAGTTATAAGAATTAATTAAACTTATTATATTAACAATCATAACATACAAGAATGATGTAAATTTCTGTACAAATTTTCATCGTTTATTTATGATTAGAATATTTCTTATTCGACATCTCATAAAGATCATAATAAATAGAAAATAAATATAAAGGTATTGACAATGACATACATAAGCTTAGCATTGCACGGTATAACATTCGTCATTCGGAAAAATGCAACTATTGTATTAAATCATAAAAGTATAACAATGTTCGGAAATAATATAAAAATATTTTACAATATTCTATGGTTTCCATATCCTAAACAATCTTTTTATACATCCTGCTCCTTCACCTCCTTATTCGTCGTTTCCCTTGCCATCATCTCTTGTCCTCTTGTGGCTCTCTTCATGTGTCTTCTTCTTCTTTTGCTTGGTGCTGGTTCTGAATGTGTTGGAATGTACCTAAGAGGATGAGACTTAGCCGATGACTTGTGTGGAGGTTTGACTGGTTGAGAATCTTGATCTCTCGTGCTTCTTACGCTCGGTGTTTGTCGGGGTCGCTCTGATGGAAGAGGCTAATTGATCCTTACTCCCAAGAAGGATCTTCGAGACTGCTCCGGAGTCTGTTATGGTATTATCATGGGAATACCAAAGAACTGTCTCTCGAAGTTCGTTGTTTCAACTTGACGAATATTTGCAAATAATTCGGCTTGAAGAGCTATCGAATTGTATTGAGTGTACGGTGTGAGCTGAGAGGGTACAAAGTCAAATTGGCTTGAAGGATCAACAAATAACAATTCTGCAAACTGTGACTTGCTCGAAGATTCTCCATATTCTATGAGAACGAGGTAATTATGGTGTATTAAATACGTAGAAGATAAACATAACTTTTTAGAAAGAGTCGTTCGATTAAATAAGTCATTTAAACTTGAAGGTCTAAATCCATCTTCATCACATTGTGTCCCTACTGTGTTATATTCTATGCAACCCATACTTGAAAGATTTATCTTATATTAGATGTCACATAAATCAGTAAGAGATTTTCTATTGGTCTGTGTGGTTGGTAAACTATTGTATGAGGTGAAATTTGTATCTAGATCCACCTTATTGTTATAGTCCAGTACCATAGCATTTAAACATCATTGTTTGCATCCCCATACTTAAATACAACTGCTGCTTCTCTATCCTCCCAACGCTCAACGTATTGTCTATGTATATTCGACCAATCCAGGACGTCAGTACTTCTTCTCTTATTGCATCAAGAGACATTGTTTATCCACTTAACATAGACATGGATATGTTATCATGTCCCAAATTGGCGCATTACACGACCATGTACGTGCATAACTATGACATCGTAACGGATTAGTGACACTCTACTCATCCAAATAGCCTGGTCGTTTCTACAAAGATGACACAATTGTGTTATTTTTTACTTCGACGTAGGGCGTCCATTTCGTCCATGTTTATTAAAAAGGGACATGTAATCATTTACTTGAATTTACACACAGAAAAAAATTTAAATTTTACCTATGAACCTTTTGCGTATCCAACTCGTTTCGTAAAATACAAGTGTTGAACTTTGAACATTTTCCTTAAAAAATCAACATCCATCCATTTAAGGCCAATGATCCTCCGTGGATCCGTATACTAGTTCACATCATTGGTATTCCCATGTGAACATGCTTCCATACCCAAACCTGCATATAAAAAATGTTAAATGGCGTAAATCGAGACAATGTGATCGAGAACTCCATACATACATAATACACTACATACATGCAAAACTAACAAGAAGCCATAAATCCTCGACATACCGATCTTCGTACCCCTGTCCGACTCAGAAAACATGTGCACCAATGCAGCAACACCCCAAGCAAATTGAGCGCAATCTTCCGATTCACGTAAATGTAGTAGGTATATATCAAAACAAATGAAGTGTTATTAACGTGGACGCGTTAAACATTGGAGAACTTGATATATGGGATTACAAATGCTTACCTTAGCGACACCATACCTCTGATGCTATCTGCAAGAAAATTGCATCTTATATGATAAAAAACAACTGTTCTAATTATACGTGTTGCTTTCCGTTTAGCTTCTATACCCAGTAGCGGAAAGGAGACCTCACGTATCCATGATAGTTTCACCTCGCCACTCTTTGTTCGAGCGGGTATAACACATAACGAACTCAAATATAGTCCCATCCTTGGAACATCGAGACCAATAACATGATGATCGTCGACCCTCACCCCACAAATTAATCCCATATCCCGTAATATAACAATCGATACGACAAATCGAATGTGAAAAGCGTGGGTCTCAGGTCGCCAAAGCTCTAGTAAACTAGTCAACAACGAAGGATCCATCTGTACCCTTCTCATATTCACCACACATGAGAATCCTGCTAATTATAACACTCGCTGCATCAATGCACCGTTCTTTTTGGAAATACTAATGAACATCTCATTATGTTTAACAAATCAAATATGTAAAATACAACAGTTCAAAACATATCGTGCGCTACTTTTCTCATTTTAAAATGGGTCATATGTGGCTGCCCCCTAGGGGCAGCCAACATGGCTGCCCCCGCCTTATTTGGGCAAATTTTTTTATTTTTTTGAAAATAACACCATGTACATTCATCCCTATATCCCTCCTATATACCATTCGAATTTCGTCAGAAACAGAGACTCCTACGGCCTCCATCCGGACAGTAATTTTTTAACGGTAACAGGATTTTTTTAAATCGATACCATCGAGATGGAGGCTGTAGGAGTCTCTGTTTCTGACGAAATTTGAATGGCATATAGGAGGGATATATGGATGAATATACATGGTTTTATTTTTCAAAAAAAATAAAAGAACGCCGAAAAATGGGGTGGGGGCAGCCCCATTTTTTCCTTTTAAAATATAAATCCTACGTAATTACTTATCGAGCTGGTAGGTTATGAAGACCGATGTTCTCTCTACATGTACAACACTAACACATCTACTGGGACACGCATTCTATCCATGTGCCATCTATATTTAACAGACATATTATTAAATAATAATAAATTAAATTAAAATTCATTTATAAAGAAAAATATTTATTACACAATTAAAATAGACTCAGACAATTCTGATCGTAATAGTTATTATTTTCTTCGTGGACAATTTAATTTATTGTGACCCCGTTGCTTGCAAATTTTACATAATTTTGGTCGTACACACATTTCATCAATTTCATTTCTAATTCTTCCTTGTACAGGCCGTCCACGATTCCTCTTCCAAATTATTGGAGGTAGCATAATAGTGTCATCATCTTCTTCCCAATAGTGCTCACCTGGTATGGGATGAAAGAAGTTGTATGCTTGATGATAATAATCATTGGAATAATACCTTTAGCAAAGGTTGTAGTTATCTAGGTGTGTACGCATGCGTGAAGCTGCGACCATGATATGTGGGCATGCAACGTGCTTCACATGCATAAAATCATACATGCAATTACTTTCTCGGCCGTTTAAGCTGACTTCGTATGCATATTCATCGCGAACGCAAACTTGAAATTGTGTCAGTGAGTCTTATCTCTATGGTTTGTACCTCCAGCAATTCGTATTTTTTTGTCAAATATGTTGTCATTCCCTCTTACTCCCCACGACGATCATTGAAGTAAATATTAATTTTGAGAAATATTGTTAGAAATTGCACATGACAGGACAATCACATTCTCCCCTGAAGGCTCCATTGAAACTTTTCGATAAATTTGCTATCATGTGTCTGTAACGATGTCCATTATCGGGACTTAATGCCAAATAAGTCCAGTCACCGTTATCTTGAGATACTATCCACTCAAAAGCATCTTTGTCGAGAATGTTAATATTTCGCGTCGCACTATTAAACTTGTTTTCGCATGGCTCCTCTCCAGCAGCGTAAAATCTTTTTCGAATTGTACGAGTCTTATGTCCAACTCGGTGCATGTTTGCATACAAATTTAAAATAGTAGTTTGATTAGTTGATTTGAGTTAAGAACAAAACAATAATGTAAAATTTAAATAGTTTTAAATATGATTTAATATTTTTAAATCATGTAATATTTCAAAATTTAAATATTTACATGATAAAAAATGATTAAAGATGTACAATATATTTAATTAAGGATTTTTATCAGATGTGCCCCTCTGAGATGGTGCAAATTTAGTTACGTCCCCCCTTTTTAGAAATATTAGTTGTACCCTCGACTTCTTATCGTTCTATTACTTGTGTCCCTCCATTACTTTAACCGTCACTGAGTTGAATTTAACCATGATTTAATCAAACCATGGTATAGTTAAGAGGGTCATATACAGAAAAATCCCGCATAATCCTTTCTCTCTTCCTCCCTCCTCCTCACCCTCAACCCTTCCTCCTCCTCCGACCACCTCCTCCTCCATCCCCTTCTCCTCCGTCCTTCACCATCAACTACAACATGTCGACGACAAGGCAAACCACCTCCTCCTTCATTTATTCCCTTGCAAAAGAGGGGAGGAGCTTGGAGCGGGAGGGAACGGGAAGGAGGCATAGATCGGAATGGGAGTTGTGAGGGGGAGAAGGAAAGAATCAACAGAGGGAGAGCGTAGGGGCAGGGGGAGGCACGGGGAGGCTCTTTGGCTGGAGAAGGCGGGGAGGGAGGAACGAGGGAAATGTGAGGTGCAGGGATGGCGGGGGATGGGGGGAGTAGCTCGTGGTAGAGGTAGGACCGAGGGGCATGTGGAGGAGTTGTGGGTAGGGGGATGCAGGGGGGGTGGGGGGGAGGGAGGAGCTCGCGACAAAGGGAGGACCAGGCAGCGGGGGGAGGTACGGGGGTGACAGGGGGAGACGCAGAGGCGGTAGGGGGTGGGGGAGAGGGGAGCTACGGAGGCAACATGGGGCAGGTGGAGGTTCGAGGATAAGGGGAGGGGGAGCTCGGGATAGGGGGTGGGGGGGGGGACCTGGAGGCGGGGGGTGGAGGCGGTGGAAGGGGTAGACGTGAGGGATGGGGGAGGTGCAGTGGAGGAGGGGGTAGGGGGCGATGGGGAGAAGCTCGAGGCAGTGGAGGCGCTACGAGGACAGGGAGGAGGAGCTCCCGATGGAGGGGGGACCCGGGACAAGGGGGAAGAGGCGGTGGAGGATCATGAGGTTGGGGAGGAGGAAGAAAAGGGGAGGAAGAGGAAAAGACTGGGAAGGAGGAAGAAGAGGATGAGAAAATACCAACTAATCATCGCTAACTGTTTAGTTCCAAATATAACAATGATTAATTAGAAATTCGAAACATAGAAACGGGTAAGCATCGATATGTGGACCGTTGCTAATGATATAACGATATAAATGATATTCATTGCTAATTTCGAGTGCGAAAAATCATTTCGCAACAAATAATACTGTCATTATAGATTTAACAACGACTAATTTAGTGACAGATTTTGAAAAAAAATCGTCATTATACCTCAAATTATTGTAGTGTATCGTACGAATAATAGACACTGCTGACATCTACAACAAGAATGCACATTTTCTAAAGGAATTTTTACACACATAACCATGAGTAATTTTGTAAATAACATTCATAACCCTGCATAACCGCGAATCACGCTCAGGACCCTGAATAAGAGTGCCGTCTTACACCTATAACCTTCCGTTACTTTACTTCGTTAACTCAACCGGATGATTGAGTTAATCTAACCAACCAACGATCTAATGACTGGAATTGATCTAAATAAAAAATAAGTATCCCGTATCTTTCTCTTGAGCCACCCTACATCCGACGTGACTCTAAAGGAAAGTGGCTAACGAGCTTGCACACGACGGGAAGGGAGATGGTGGAGGGCAACGACAGAGGTGGGATTGCAACTTGCGGGGTCAGGGGGTGGGGGCTTCGAGGGTTGGTGCCATGGGTAGTGGGGTCGACAAGCTTGTGGGGTAGGGGAGCTTGCAGGCAGGGGACTTCCACCGGGTGTTTGGGAGGGGGGTGATAGGTCGTGGTCGGTGGGGTGGAGCTTGCAGGCGGTCGGGAGGGCCTGGTGGAGGCTCCCTAGGGGAAGGAGGCTGTGGAAGTGGGGGTCGGGCTTCCAGTGGGAAGACGACGACTGGGGGAGGGGGTTGCATGGTCGGAGTCGGAGGTTGGGAGAGGAAGGGGAAGGGTCATTCATAAACAAAGAGAAATTAGGTGTAAAATGTAAAATGCTTATAACGGAAAATGGGGTGGAAGTTGACATGAGGTTATGAATGTAAGCAAGGACGTATCTGGGGGGGGGGGCAAGGAGGGGCAAGTGCCCCCCCAATTGAGATTACATACTATATGTATATGTAATTTTTTTCCCTATGAAAATTTTTAAGCTAAAAATAATCATAATATTTCATAATTACAATGCCTCGTTTGGATTTTTTAGGGTAAAACTCGCATATGCCCCCCTCATTTCTTTAGAAAGTATTCAATAACTTTTACCAATAGATAATATACTTCTTATATAAAATTTTACCTCAAATCAACATATATTGGATAATTTCTTCAATCGATCAACTTATAATAAATGCCTACCCTAATCTTATTGGTTATCCATTTTGTTAGAATCGGACTATAGAATGAAGCGATCTTTCATCCAACCTCATTATCACGTATACATATACGGGGTTTAATTCACAATCTAAAAAAATAAAAATTTAAAAAATTCATTTATTGTCAAGTCTCATATATTATTCATTTGTCCTATTTATTATCTAGTAAAGTGATCAAATGCACAAATATTCTTGATCGGTGTATTTTTGTTCATAAATATTTTTATTTCTTGTTATTGATAAAAAAATATAGAATTGAGTATTTTATATTTTTGATTTGATACAAATTCGGAACAAGTGTAGTTTATATTGTAATTAATCAAAATATATATATTGAATTCAAAATAAATAAAATACTTGAATATAGCTTACTTTTTAAAAAAGTATAAATATCATCAATAAAATCCAACATTGTGCAACATATATGACACCAATTTATGTAAAATTGAATAAAAAGATATAGTTGATTAAACAATAAGTTCAAAATTGACTATTCTTATATAACGAATAAGTTCAAAATTGATGAAAAATGTACGTGAAAACTATAGATATAATTTATCCCTAACAGTTATTATCATATAATGAATATGATTGCACTGTAATTGTTAGATATTTTTTTTAAAACTGTTGCTCCCTCCTCAAAAATGTTCTGGTTCCGTCCCTGAACGTAAGAGTTAAATACTATCAAAGTCCTGAGTATAATTCGTGATTACAGATGATTTCTGAGATAATTATAGAATTACTAAGAGTTATGAGTGTAAATATCCCTTATTATATTGAAAAAAAAACCGTGCACAAGTGGGGTGTAGGGTTTACCTTGGCGGTTGGCGGCAACACCCACTTTCCCATTACAAAAAGCCACCCCGAACGGTCGAGCGAGAGCGAGAGCGCGCGCGAGAAGGGGAGACAGAGACAGAGGAGGAGATGTGCGGAAGGGCTCGATGCACCCTCAACCCGCAGCAGGTGGCGAGGGCCTGCGGCTTCCCCCCTTCCTCCACCCTCCGAACCATAAGCACGGACCGGTATATATAACCCCTTCCTCCTCCTCCCCCCATTCCTCCCATTCCATTTTCTATCGCATCTTCGCTCCAATCCCCTCTTCTTCTCTATCCGCAGCTTCCGCCCGACCTACAACGCCTCCCCCGGCTGCTACATGCCCGTGGCGATGCTCCGCGGACCCGTTGGCACCTCCACTGAGGTTGCGGAGGAGCCGGTGGTCCACTGCATGAAGTGGGGGCTCGTCCCCAGCTTCACCGGGAAGCACGATAAGCCCGATCACTTCCGGATGGTGAGTTTGCTGTTTGTCTTTCTGTCACTGACCTAATGCGAGGAGAAAATTATGTGAATCGATCGCTGTTTTTTTTCTGTCACTGACCTAATGCGAGAGAAAACTATGTCAATGTGACAGATAATTTGACTGAATTCAATTACTAGATCGTAACACTGATTGGTAGGTTATGCTTAGAATCTGATTGCATGGGAAGGGTTTCCACATAATTGAATCACCTCGTGAAAATTCGGACGGAGAGCTGACATGAAAGATTTTTTAACAAGGTGTTCGGAAATAACCCGATCACAGTGAATATGAAGTCGTCGAAAGCAAATGAGATGCCTGAGAATGATTCCACTGACGGATGTTTGGGATAACATGATCATAGTGATCGCCGAGCCATCAAGAGTGATCAAGATGTCTCAGCGGGATATCTTTGATGAATATGCAAGATAAGCTTGGTTGGATTGAATTAGATTTTAACATTAAATGGCGTGTCATGTTTGAAGTTTGTTATCTTGTGAAGGATTTCTATGGAATGACTCCATCCCTCGATTATCGAGACAGATGCTTGACAAGGAAAAATCGGTAATAAGGCATTCAGAACTAACATGATCAAGGGAATAAAAAAGTCAACTGAGTTATCTGAGCACGATTCTACTGAAAAATCTGCGAGGAGAATTGATTGGATTGGACTAGATTGTAGCACCAAATGACTCGTTTGTGTCTATAATCTAATTACTCGGCGAGGGATCTCATAGAACACCGCTCTCCGCAACGATCCGGACAGAGCGCTGATGAGAGAGAGAGAGAGTTATTAATGAGGTATCACGAGAAGGAAAGCTTCTTTGAAGCTGCATCTGAATTTCCTAATCCAATGGCAACCAATGGTGAGCACGTAGTAACACCGATCACAGTGCACGATTTGAGTGGCGAATTCTTGAGCAAGTTAATCGAATCAGATTAGGTTGTAACACCAATTCAGTGACGATTTATCATGATGATCTGATCTCTTATAACAGATTGGCAAATTATCTGAATCTGTTTTTCCAAATCATTTTGCGTAGTGAACATAAACCCTTGAAACCTTACAGAAGCATCAAACTGTTATGTTATTATGGTGGGTTATTGTTGTGGTAATGCACATGGATATTGTACCTTATTCTTATACGTTCGGTGAATACTGGATGACTTCTGCTCGAGGAAGCACATAGATAGAATATATAATGTACATCAAGTATGTGGATTGGGTATATTTTTACCAAGGGTTAGTTTGTGACTGTCATGGATTGCCACTGCAAATAAAAAATAGAGGGGAAATAAACCATTGCATTCAAGTTTATTTCCACCAGCACTTAAGGGTGGCATCAATTGATTGCAGAACTAAAATTACTGATGTGAGACTGACAATAGTTTATGAAATTCAGGTATATCTTTATCTTGACCAAGTTATCGCGTCTCTTGAGTTGATAATTAATTCAGAGTTCCTTTGGCACCGAATCTCAACAGCTGAAATTAACACCTTTCTGCACTGTAAACATAAGCCAATCTAACCTTTTTTGTATTGTTTCAGTTCAATGCAAGATCTGAATCAGTGAAGGAGAAAGCATCATTCGTCGTCTTGTTCCTAAGAATCGGTGCCTTGTTGCAGTTGAAGGGTTGGTTTTTTATAGTGCATTTTTTCTTATATGTTGAGAGTTAGAAAATATTACTTGACATTCTTAAAGGTGTTTATTTTTCTCTAACACAAACTTATAAGGTTCGTGGACATAACACATCTACTTGGACATAACACATCATGCTATCGATGCTTATAAGGTCATGCTTGCAAATTGCAATTAGTATTTACATGTAATTTAGTGCAATTACGCAATAGAAAACATCCACATGACAGTCATGCTTTTAAAAGTTTATTCATATCAGTTAAGACACACTATTCTGATTTCGTTAGTGTAGTTGCAACTCTTGAAGTTATAATTATTTCGTGGTTGGACTCAAAACGATAATTCTTCCATGGTCCAAACATTAAGCAAATTCCATCTTAAAGAGTCACCACTTCTTCAGTAAGAGGCGGAGTAATGTACAACCAGTTGTTGACCAAGGATGAATATCATTGCAAGCGGGATTGGGGATATAATGACTTTTTTTGCCCGGTGATGGTATTGATAATAGCTTTCATTTTGTCTTCTACAACTTTCTCTCCTTGAGAAGTTGACAACTTATGAAAAGTGGCATCAGTATGATTGGTTAGATTGCACATCTATGGCCATGAGAGTTATTTTTTTAAGAAATAAATCACCTTTGCGACTTGGCAGATATGACATGACTGAGCATGCTGGCAAACGATGTAATCTCAGTAAACTGCTCTGTTTGTCATAGAATAATATAATTAAAACTGAAACCCATTTCATGCTCGTAGTATAGGTAATGTATATTTTTTTAAAGAAAAAAAAAGCGACGAGCCGAGAAGGCGCTTACGAAAAGGTAATGCCTGTTTTTGATCTGGAAAATAGAACTGCCACAGTGGGAAGTTAGTATTGAAGGGATGTGATGTGTACATATCTTATCCGTACGAGTTATAATTTCAGGCTACCGATCTAGCTGAATAGTTTTATTACTTGTATCTTCCACGCATCTTCAATGGAGTAGTAATTACCGATGATAACCGTACAGGGAGTATATTTTACTCCTTTGCCGCAAGTGGGTTCATTCGTTGAAATAGAAATTGTTGTAAATGTTAATGTTGGAACAAGCTTGGTTTAAGTTTTTCGTTGACCTGTGAATTCTGCAATTTATCGAACAATTTGTGTTGTAATTTTTCATGACATATCTTTCTAAAGTCGTCATGCTGAACCTTGGCGATCATCTATAAGTTAAATATTTCTCTGCAGATTTTATGAGTGGAAAAAAGACGGATCAAGAAAGCAACCATATTATATACATTTCAAAGATCAAAGGCCCCTTGTTTTTGCTGCTTTGTATGATAGTTGGGTGAACTCGGAAGGTAAATTTTTGGATCATTCTTTGGTGTTTCGGTTTGGTGTACATATTCATTCTTCAGTGAAACATATTTTTCTACCTGCTGTTCAATTTCGAACCTTTTTTCCCCTGTCATTGGTTACACGAGAGCCATTTGAATGAAAATGTTGTCTCCTAAGCCTTTAAAACAAGTTTTCCTGCCACAAATTCCCTTTTAATATTCCTTTGCGCTTTGCAACTGATTGATGAAGCAAGAGAGGCAAGGTCTCAGGAATGTCAATGCATCATCGGTTAGTGAGATAATAGAGCAATGATTTTGTATCCCCTTATCTAGGGTTACTATGGGCTTGAAATATTAAAAATGAATAAATGATATATTGGCTTGGGGGTGGGGAGGAGGGTATGGGCAGAGAAAGCAATCATACGAACACTGGTTTTGGGGGTGAGTATGTGCAGAGAAAGCAGTCATAGCATCACGACTTCAAGTTTCACTGAAATCTGGTCGAATTTTGATTTTGACAAGTGACTGAAATTCGACTGAAATAGCTGAACTTGAGCTTTTAGGGTTGCCAATAGAAGGGTTGGGGATCAAAACGGCTGAAATCTCGGTCGGTCACTGGATCTGATATTTAAGGCCTTGAGTAGAATGATACCTTGAAGATTTATCGGATTTATTTTTCCGAAATACGTAGGGGTCATTTTTTTTCTCAGAGGGGTGTCGTATGCTTTGATATGTGATATGCAAGATTTAGCTTGATTGTGTGCGAAGGCACACCCGATTTATGTGGATCAGCTGTTCTATCATGTTTCTCATTTTCTCTTCCTCTTTCTTGCGCATCTTCATGCTTCTTTCCAAAATCCCATAGGATTGGCAAAATTTTTAAAATATGATAAGCGGAGCAAGATGGTTTTCAGGGAATCGAGGCGAGGTGTAAGCCTCTTTTGTATTAATACAACATTTTAGCACTTAATTGATTTGTTCAATAGAAATAATAAAAAATATAACTAGATATATTTTTGTTAGACCATAACTAAGTGTAATTAAAATAAGGTAACATAAGTAACACTGATTATCTCTCATCATCATCTATAGTATGAAAAATCAAACAAAAAAACGCAAACAAAGTACAAGCACCTTCAAAACAAAATACACAAAATGGTACAAAGCAGACACGGTTGCTCGAAAATGTTGAGAGGGGAAATGATGGGGACTGGATGTAACAAAGGGGAGTTTTGGACAAAGCAAATATAAAAAGAGAGGTTTAGGACTGTATTGAGTGTAAGCACAAGTTGCTTTAGGCACGTACATGTCTTTGAAACGTAGGTAGTTCCATAGCCTCTCCTTGCCATCTAACACCTCAAGGCTACCTTGGTCATGTGAGGCACACACCTTACCAGAATTGTTTAAGGTGCTTGCTTCAAGGTCGTGGAGAACGGTTTGAGAATGAAAACGCTTGTCTTATTCAATGGTGTAGGGTTTCTTATGCAACATGAGACTCTAGGGAGTCAAAAAGAGAAAATTACATAAAGGTCCGGAAGGGGTTACATGACTCATAAATATAACGAGAAATAACCCACTAACAAAATAATTCTCCCCCTAGTTGGAGCATATATAGATCCTGCCCAACATGGAAATCATCCAAGTGCCTTTGTGAATATATCTATGAGTAAAAGATCTCTTAAGATACGAGAGTAATGATCATCCCCCGTCGCACTGCATTTTGAATGAAGTGACGGTCAACTTCAATATGCTTAGTTCGCTCATGAAATATGTGATTAGGGGCAATGTATATAATGTAGAGATAATTGTGGTCGGTGTACCGTTTATGCTATTTTTATTTTCTTGGTTGCATTTTATGTAATTTATCCATGGACTGTCTCTCTATAAGAGAGCCCAGGGTTCTTTGGAATAATAGAATAACTATTTCCACCAACATGGCATCAGAGCCAAAACCCTAAAACCCTCACCGCCCGTCGCCCACTCTCCCCCTTCTCTCCCGGCGTCGCCGCACCTCCTTTCCCCCCAACGTCGTCGCCCGCCGCCTCCTTCTCGCCCCTTCTTTCCTCCCGCCCACTGCCACCTCGCTGCCCCTTCGTCATCCCTTCCCCGCCACCTCGTCGCCCCCACCCCAGCCGACCCTGCCCCAGTCGGCCCCACCCGCAACCCCCCATCATCTATATGGATTTGAGTGCGTAAAGTCTACATATGCACTCAAATCCTATGAAGTGTATATAGACACTTGTCTTTTGGTCTACAAACCCTGGTTCTTCATCTTCGGCGATATGTCAGAGAACAAGGTCGATATGCCCTCCATAGATGCGTTCAAAGGTCCTGCGCCAATCGTCAAGATGGATGGGACGAACTATGAGCTCTGGGCGATGCAGTTTTGAGCCTCATGAAGATAAAAGTAAGAAGCACATTCTTACCGAAGAAGAGCGGACATAGAAGTCTAGGATTTATACCTCATGGGAGGCTGATGATTCATACGCTAAGGTCTGGCTTTCAAGCACATTATCGATGGAGATTGCTAATGATGTTCTCTATCAGTCCACCGCTAAGGCGATGTGGGACATACGGGTGACAACATATTCACATGTGTGAAAGAGACCAAGATGTTACAGCTTCAGCACGACATATTCACAATGAAGCAGAATGGGCGGTCACTTCACTCCTTGTATACATCCCTACAGGGATGTTTGAGAAACTCTACAATATCATTCCTCTCACGGCCACCCCCGAGCAGCAGAAGACATTTAGGAATGCTACCATGGTGGGGATCCTGCTTGCGGCCCTTGATTCTAAATATGATGCTGCTCGATCATAGATTCTTACCGATGCTATCATTCCTCCTATGGAGGAAGTCTATCGGAGACTTAGCCGCATCTCTGTCTCGTCCAATGCTTCTACTCCACCACCCTCGGTGATGGCTGCTTCCAAAGGGAGAGGTGGTCCTTCATTCCGTGGCTGTGGACCTCGTGGTCGATGCGGTTGTTTTCGCCAACCATGCATTATATGCCATCGCAGAGGACATGCTGAGGATACATGCTATTCTAAGCATGGATTTCCAGCCTCGGCGCGAATAGCCGAGCATGGTGCATCTCTGTCGGCATCTATTTCGGATCAGAGGTTCAAGGAGCTCATTGCGAGATTGCGAGGTATTATGCCTCCCGTATCTACGGACTCTCAAGGAGGCTCTTCGGATATTGCTGCTTCAGCGTCTGCCAGTACTTCTGCAACTGCTAGCACCTTAGGTAGTGCTTGTGCTTTTCATCATGTCATAGTTCTGATGTCTCAGATTAGATTATGGACTCTGGTGCAATACACCATCTTTGTTGCGACAGAGATAGACTTACGTCATACAAGGAGATTCCACCAGGACGGTCAGTGGTAATAGTTGATGGGTCTCATTCACCCATTAGTGGACAGGGGGAGATTACTTTGTCGCCTTCCATGCATCTACAAAATGTTTTACATGCCCCCGATTTTTCGATGAACTTCTTTTCTATTAGTCAGATTACAAAGGATTTGCACTGTCGTGCTATATTTGACCCATCGTCTCTTATATTTCAGGACATTCTAACATGCGTGGTAATTGGTTGTGGTTCTGAGCAGGATGGTCTTTACCGTATGGTCTGGAATTTCTAATGCTGGCGTCTCCTCTCATTCAGCCGGATCAGTCTCTCCGTATACATGGCATCTACGCTTTGATCACCTTCCTCTTCAGAAGATGCATCATCTTTTGCCTCAGATTTCTCCGAGTTCTTCCTTCCGGTGTGAAGCCTGTCAGTTGGGAAAGCACCATAGAGCTAGCTTCCCTAGTTGTCAGTGTCGGAGTAGTAGCTCTCCTTTTGAATTACTTCATGTCGATATTTGGGGTCTGAGTCGTGTTCCTGATCACCTGGGACACATGTTTTATTTTGTAGTCGTTGATGATTTCTCTCGCGCGAAGTAGGGGATATTATCAGAATCTTATAAATGAAGTGCAAAATGTTTTTTCCTCTCATGTGAAATATGTTCGTACGGATAATGCTTTGAAATTTGCACTCGTTCTCTCTCACATTTTTTTTCGTCAAGAGGTATTATTCGTCAAGCCACATGTGCATACACATCTCAACAAAATGGAGTCGCAGAGAGAAAACAATGTCATCTTCTTGATATTACTCGAACCCTGTTTATCCAGAGTCGTGTACCTGTTTTTTTTGGGGAGATGCCATCCTTACAACTTGTTACCTTGTGAATCGTATGCCGTCCTCGGTACTTGGTGAGAAAATTCCTCTCTCTGTTATTTCTCCAAACAAGGAATTATTCTCACTTACTTCTTGTGTTTTTGGTGTTGTTTCTTTTGTTAATCAGTTGTCTCCTAGATACCGAAATATGAGGGTCCTAGTACATTAAATGACCAAAATGACTGAAATTTTGGTCGAAATTCCACCGAAATTTCATCGAAATTCTGTTTTGGTCGGTACCGAACCGGTGACCGAAACCGACATTTAAGGCCTTGTTGTCACGCCAACATCATCCCCACCACCACCATCGCCACCACCACCACTAAAACCACCTATCTCACCATTACCCAAATATTATACACGTCGGTCGGTTCGTGCTCATGCTGCACGTCAATCATCCAGCATGTCTCAGGTATGTCCAGATGTTATTACTAATGATGGGTCGGATAGTGTGCATGTGCAGGGTTCATCATTGCAAGAGGAATGTGAATCGCCGAGTACTTGTGCATCATGTCCTCTTGCTTCCCAGGTTTCCTTTCATCGTCTCACCGGGGATTTTCAAAGGTTTGCTGTGGCTTTGTCTTTCGTGGAGATACCACAGAATTATCAGGATGCCTTGAAGATTGACTGCTGGTGTTCTGTTATAGAGGAGGAAATGGCTGCTCTACAGTCACGAGGTACATGGAGCTTGGTTCCCGCTCCCTCAGGAGCTTCTGTCATTAGCTGCAAATGGGTATTCATCGTTAAGTATCATGTAGATGGTAATCTTGACCGTTACAAGGCAAGGCTAGTGGCATGAGGTTTCACTCAGACATATGGCGTGGATTATATGGATACCTTCTCTCCAGTTGCTCGCCATTCCACTTTTCGTGTTCTTCTGTCCGTTGCTGTGGTACATGATTGGCCCTTGTTTCAACTTGATGTTAAGAATGCATTCTTGTATGGCGATCTGCAGGAAGAAGTCTACATGCAACATCCTCTGGGGTTCGCTGCTGAGGGGGAGAATCATATGGTATGTAGACTTCATAAGGCAATATATGACCTTAAACAAACCCAAGGGTGTGGTTTCAGAAGCTTTCCCATTTAATTGAGCAACAAGGATTCGAGAGATCAAATGCGGATCACTCGTTGTTTGTCCAGAAGACTCCTAGAGGTATGGTTGTCATCGTGGTGTATGTTGATGGTATTTTGGTTAGAGGAGATGATACTCAAGGGATAAAGATGGCAAAAGCATTTTTGGGCTGTCGGTTTCTTACGAAGGATCTTGGTATTCTATGATACTTTTTGGAGTTGGAGTTTGTCAGGAATGCACAGGGCCTTGTCATGACCCAAAGGAAATATATTACATATATGTTTGTCGAGACATGCATGGTTGGATGTAGAGCCTCAAGTACTCCTATGGATCCCAGCATGAAATTATATGATAATGATACAAAGGAAGTTGACAGGAGAAGGTATAGAGAAATGGTGGGTAAGCTTCTTTACATTACTATAACTTGACTTGATATTGCCTTTGCAATCAGTCAGGTGGGCCAGTTCATGGAACGACCGAGACAAGTACACATGGATGCCATATATATGATACTAAGGTATCTAAAGTCATCTCCAGGCACAGGATTGTTGTTTAGAAAGGAAAGAAATTTATCTATCTTGGCATATGCGGATGCGGATTATGCAAGATGCTCTAAGGATCGGAAGTCTACTTCGGGCTTTGTAGTTTTTGTGGGCAGCTCTATGGTTTCTTGGAAAAGCAAGAAACAAACAATTGTGGTTAGATCTAGTGCTGAATCTGAATATAGGGCCATGGCACAAGTAAGTACAGAGATGATGTGGGTTTGAGCTGTACTAGAAGACTTGCATATAGATGTACCTCTACCCATGCAGCTGCAACGTGATAATCAAGCCGTATTTTTCATGAAGGATATGGTAAGATCCTCAAGCGCATCACGGAAGCGTGAGCGTCGTATCGGATACGACGAAGAACGACTAGTCGGACTAGTTGTTCTAGGCAGCGGAAATTAAAAAAAATTCATGCGACGAAACCACATGATCCAAGAACACTTCTCGAATCGTTTCGTCTAAACCACAAACAAGTATTAGGGTTACCTCTTGAAGCGTGGTTGCCATCGAGTCTCTAAACGAAGAGACTTCCTGTCTCAAGTCCGATTTGACAGAGGAGACGCTTGCGAGCGTAGGGATGAACCGCGTGCTTCTCGCAATCCATGTTGATGATCCAAGCGGCGGATCTCCTGATCAAGGATGGCCATATCGCGATATATCGTCGATATATCGGCGATATATCAGTATCGACAGGTCACCGATATATCGCCGATATGGACGATATCGTGTATCGACAGGCCAAATATGCACACTGGATACTGGATGTCGGCGATATGCGGCGTTATATCGCCGATATATCGGTGATATATCGATATCGACATTGTATCGATATGATGTCGATATCGATATGTCCTTCCATGCTCCTGATCTCGACACACGAGATCCGGCATCTTCTTCACGAGCGAGGCGTACCGAAGGAGACGGAGATCCACGAGCAAACCATCGGGCAGCATAACGACGACGCCGCGTCGATGAAGAACCTCTCTAGGGCATCCATGAGGATGGCCATGAGAGGGAGAGAGAGAAAGAGAGAGAGAGAGATTTTGTTGTCTCAACTATTGTGTGTAAAGAAGAGCAAAGGGGTGCCTCTCCTTTTATAACTTTTTGGGATCCATGGATCTCAATCCATGGGACAACACAAATCCAATGGCTCTCATTGGTTGTGTTTCTTTTTAATGGCCAAGATTTGTGTTGGTAAAAACCAACAACAATTAATTTAATTTAGATTAAATATATATTGATAAATCAATATAATTCAATCTCCAAATTAAATCAAGATCTCTTGGAGATCATAGGAGAGAGAGTGCCTCCTTCCATGTTGGAAGGAGGTGACGGCCACACATTCCTAATAGGAGTGATGGCCGTCCACTCCATATACATGGAAGGTGGCTCTCATCTCTATATTGTAATCTCCAACATTATGCAACAACTTTTGTTGCAAATTATTCTACAAAAATAATTCACAATTATTTTGTAGACATTGCAATCTTGCCATTGAAAAATTTGTGAATCATATTCACAACCCAAAATAAAATGTAAATTACATTTTCAATTTAATGTCCAATGTGAATCCAATTCACATTAACATTTAACTAACAAATGTAAATTACAAATAGCTCTTTCTTATATATTATAAATCACATTTATAATATGTATGACTAATATGGATATTGCTATCTACATTATTCATATCCATGATAATTAAATCACATTTAATCATCTTGGATCTCTATTCTCTTGTTTTCAAATAATATGAATCACATTCATATTATTCACATCTTTGATAATCAAATCATATTTAATTATCTAAGATAACTCTCTCCATAATATGAATCAAATTCACATTATTTATGATAATTAAATCACATTTAATTATCCATTTTCTCAATGCTCGGATACACATATCAACAATGAAATTATCCTGAACTCTTTCAAGGATAATGCGTTTTCTCCGCGAATACTTGGAGATAAGGACATGGCGATTGTATTGTTCCACATATAGTGACTTGGATATTGAGATCATATCTCAAATCCAGATCGCGGGCCTCCCATAGATGCTTGATTAAATCAAGACCGTAAATCTAATCTTCTCATTGCATCTGAATCACATTCAGGTTAATGTCCAACATTTGGACTAAGATCAGATTATTTTTCTACTGAGAGGAGTCTATAAAATCCAGACCCATTTCATCACTCCCTAGGAATGGAAGTGTCATGGTTATACAATCGTTTATGATCACATCACCCTCAGGTATTCCCAATACCTATACATCCTGCATACTGGAAGACTTAGAATAAACCCGAAGTATTAGATCAATTTTATACTTTCTACTTCAGGGTTTTATCAGTAAGTTTCTCATTCGATCATCGGGAGTTGGTATCGATCATATACTTTCCAAAAGTATATATCATACCTAGGTCTTGATCATATACTTTCCAAAAGTATATATCAAACCTACAAATTCAGTCAAGCTTCCAAAGCGAGACGACCGTGCACGGAATTTGATTCTTCCCAATATCTCATGAGTGAGCTCATACCTTCCGGTTCAGTAATGAACCTGTATGATCCCTTTGAGAGATCGTATTACTCATATGCCCTTACATGCACACCGGCGCGCCGGTGTATAGACCTTGGTTAGGTCATCAATCTATTGGTCTGCCAAATGTACATAGTCAGACATATAGTAACACATCTGTCTCCGGTCAGAGAATGCGTGCCTATATCATGACAACATACGATATAGGACTTTGGTTATCTTGATCTCGTTAAGTCAACTCTTTGACCTAACTAATCTGACACCTCCGTATCTCTATTCCTATGTAGAGGACCTGCTTCAAGAGGTCGGTCAGATATCATCCTTTAGAGATAAGGATTGCCATCTCCTACTCAGGCTGGAGATCATCTCTTAACAATCATTTGACGGTGCTTGATGAGTCCTCAATCTAACCCTTTAGATATTCATACAAGCACCAGCCTCTATGATTCAATAGTTGAATCAACAGCTGTATGATTATTAAGATGGCCATGGTACATAACCCTAATTGTACTAAGAAACCTATTATGCAATTTATTCATTCTTCATTTCAGATCAGGGAATGATATTTGCAATAACATTTATTACATAATGGCTCGCCGTGGGCTCGCATGTCCAACAATCTCCCACTAGTCCAAAGAGCCATTAATGGGCTAATCATTTAAACCCGCACTCATGTGACAATCATAGGCTATTTAGAAAATAGCTAGGTAATCTGATCAGTCACTCTGTTCCCGTGAGACTACGCCAAGTCCTTTTACGACACTTGCATATCCCCAGTAACAATGCTCGCATCTAATGCGAATGTTGCATTTCATGCAACCAATACTCAATCTTGTTAAAGCTATTATAGTGTCATTGGCATTATAGATTTTTAATTGTTATAACCACTATTTCCATAATCCTTATCAAAATACCCTTATTCCTGGAGATCTCTATCTCCAAAGGTATCCAGAGTTAAGACCTTTTAGATCACTATCTATATTGTCTTAATTTATTGAAGATAAGACTTTGAGATCACTATCTCAAAAATCTTGTCTTCTTTGAAGATAATGTTATTTCTGCAATCAAGTGTTTTATCACCATAGTAGAATTAGTAACACTTTACTACTCCCACTGTATGGCAGATATCTGGCTTCTGTACACATTCAACATATACTCAGCTTCTCGTAACTAATGCACAAGTGCAAGTAGTTCTAGCATTCACTTCCTCAACTCTTTGAGGTGCTATCCTTTTAGACAGGTCAGAACCATATCTTAAGGGATGGAAGCTTTTCTTGAAAATTTCCAGAAATGGATTATGTTCAAGGTGTACTACTATTGTGACAGTCCAATACCCTCTTCTCTTTGCTTCTGAACACCTTCAGAACTAAGATCCAAGAGGTATCCTTGAGATCATATCTCAAGTTATGGAACAACTAGATTAGAAAACACTTATTATTATCCTTATATCATTTTTAGGATATCATCTACATTTAGCACGATGAACACAAAGACACTCCCACTAAGCTTCACATGGTTCATCAAGATTCCATCTGAAATCATAACATTTATAATTTCGTCAAATCTTATGGTCCAACTTCAAGAAGCTTATTTGAGTCTATAGATGGATTCCTTAGCTTGCACACCTTGCTTTCCTCAACCATGAAGCCCTGTGGCTACTTCATTTGAATATCCTCAGAGGGGTATTCATAGAGGAATGCAACATTGACTTACATCTTGAAGATGCAATAGTCAAGTTGTGTAGCTAAGGTTAGCAATATTCTGATGATTTTAAGCATGGTCACCGAAAAGCAAGTCTCATTGCAAGCAATGTCTTCTCTTCTGGTGTGTATCTCATGGCTACGAACCGTGCTTTGAAGGTCTCTACCTTCTCATCAAGATCCCTTTCTCTTGAAGATCCATTTACACCTTTACAGATTTGCCCATATAGGTGGATCCTCGAGGGTCCATGTACAACACTTGTATATGAAGTCTACATTAGACTTTTATTGCTAACATCCATCTATCCATGCTATGATCTTCAGAAGCTTCATCACATGAAGTTCGATCATTGTCAGATTTCTCTGACACATGGAATCCATCCTCAAACTCATTTGAAGAGGTATTAGTGTTTCATCTTTAATTTTCCTTTTAGTTTCCAATTTCAGGAGCCTCATTGTCCTTTCAAGATTAAATGAGTTCCTACACTTCATTTTTATCTTGATTCTCAAGAGTCTCAACATCTAAGAATCACATTCTCAGAGATGAGATATTTTAAGAATCTCAAGGTCATAAAGTAGGTATCCAATACCATCCTTTATTTTTCTAATGAAGTAGCACTCTCAAGTGCTAGATTCCAGCATGCATGGAATGTTATTAAGTATGTACATTGTAGTCTCTACTACACATATATACCTGGAAACTAAGGGATAATTATGCTAAAATTCATCATTGATAAGATCATGTCACACATGATCCAATTGTATCTCCCTATAACTCTATTGAGTTAAGGTGTCTTAGGAGGATTGAGACAGAAATGATATTCATATCTCCATAAGGTATCCTTTGAATTCATCTAATAGGTACATGCTACCTAGATTAGATCAAATTCATTTTATCTTCCTTCAAACTTTGGTTGTAAACCAAAATTGTGAAATCTTTGAACATTTCAAAGGTTTCTAAGTGAAGAGAAGAAATCTCATATCATACATAATCATCAATAGATATCACATATCCATAATGTTTACTATGATATAGATGATCCGCATACATCAATATGTATGAGATCTTGAATACCTTGACATCTTACACCATTCCCAAAGAAGGGTGTATTGGACATTTTTCTTTGAATATAATATTCATAAGTATGTAAGTTTTGAAATTTTAGACATTCTAAAGTTTCATCTCTTACTAGTCTATTGATCAAATCAATAAACAAATGTCCAAGGCTTGATGATAGATCATTGTCAAATGATCTTCATCCTCTTATTGATCTTAAGGTTCAATTTCAGTATTTAGAATTGTTAATGAACCATTCATCAATTTATTGATTTAGTGGAGTCCACTAGGTTTTAGATTACTATCTGAAATATCTCCATCATAACTCTTTATGATAGATTTATTACAGAATTCATGTTTATTTCCAACATTTAGAAACACACAATGAGTGTATTCTCATATCTAGGTCATAGAGACATTCTCTAAGACTAAGGGCTCTCCCACTGAAATTAACAAGTCTATCAATCCAACAGAGATTGTTGCAATAATTGCATTAATATCCATGTGGATAACTATAGACCTTAAGATCAAATTTTCCAGTCTTCTAAAACATATGCAACCCATTGCAAGTGTTATAGAAGATTGAGATACAATTACAAGACTTTAAGCAAGTCAATTTCAATGATTTATATATAGATTATTCTGATGCTCTATCCGAGTCCTTTTCTAAGGATTCTAGACAGACTTGATAGTCATACTATCAACACATCAACTTATTGCAGCATTGGCATTCATCCAACTCTTTGGATGACATATGGAAGTTATAGATGTACAGTCAGCTCTTTGACCATACTTCTTACTCGGGACCAACCCATGCTTCCACTGCGCTCCCTTTATCCATAAACAACCATTGCTTAAGACTAAGGATCTATTATGTCAAATTCAAAAGAATTCAACATAAGAGCATTTCAACATTTATACATGCTTCATTAAATTCATACAATATGAATATTATGAAGCTTCATAAATGACTAGAGTATAGACAATAGAATAATGACACTCATCATGTCTACATCCATCTAGACGCTTAATTGAGAGCACATATGTATGCCAGAATATCTTCATTGATTTTATAAGGATTAATTGACAATTGTGATCATCATTGACATGTCACTTCCAAAGTACATCCGATGAGATCAAGACTATAGAGACATACAAACCCTAGGGTTGTAGTACTATTATCTATTTAATTATCATTCCTCATTATTATGAGGAAACTTGTACATTGCAACCACATACATTATGTGTCCAATTGCAAGTACAATATCTGGATCATGAGTCGAATCCATGATATTTTACTGGTTATTATTGAGTATATCATTGAGTGGGTTTTAATAAAGGATTATCTGAAATAAGAAATTTGCATATATATATATATTTTCTTTGATTTAGGATTTTTATATCAAAGTTGTCTTGCCTTGTCAACACTGAAAGTTCATTCCCTTAATCACTTTCAATGTAAGAGATATACTTACCATTATATCTCAACAAGATCTGGGATCTCCTTCCTTATCTTTGTTACATCCCAATAATATGAGAATCTGCAACTCCAATAAAAAGAAGCGGGAACACATTCTGCCTTGCAAGTCCAACTTGCGTTTCCCAATTCGGTCTTTAACACTCGGGCCCACCACCCCTAAGGCGATGTTGACCCGTCATTAATTGAACCAACCGTCAACATGAATAGTACTCGCTATACGCAATCCAATATCGCCCCAATAATATGAGGATCCGATATTGGGGTCACTGCGTATACGGCCTTACTCTTTCGAGAAGCAAAGAGCCCGATCCAGATACGCTTGCATACAGGAGCTGTCACTTCGGACATGCGTCTCCAACATGCAATCCCTGGCGACGGAACTCTTCGCCTTGACGGGATACCATGGATGTCACTTATATGATTCTCCATCTCATATTCAAATTTTAATTAATTATCATGAATCACATTCATATAATTAATTCTTCCAAGGGAAATAATAACTCTATTCATAATAGAGTGTCTCAATTGGACATAATCAATTTAATCATATTAAATTAATTATCAATCCAATTCAATCAACAAACTTGATAATTTTTACTTGAATATATATATGGTAATATCTCAAAATACGTGTTAATTCGAATTTTAATAATTAAAAATTACATCTTGATTTTCTCCGGCATTATACAGTCCCTACCCGCTGTCATGGCCAATACCGACGAGAGTGGGACGGACCACATACGTTGCAACCCGCAACCCCAATGCTCTCCGATTAGACACCATATCCACCTCAGGAAAGCATAATACCAGATATACCAATTTATACTTGAGATGATCATCGGTTTTTCAATCGAAATTATACCATATAGTAATAATCAAAACATTTTTGATTATAAGGAAATTTGCTACACAAATTCCCAATCCTATTCAAGCATCAAGTTTGATGATTGTCTTTCCAATTAAGATTTAGATCAAATCTAATCAATTAATTGGTTGAGGCCAATTCAATTAAGTAAATAATCATCTTCCAATATTTCACAAATATTTTTCATGATTATTCCACGAAATTAACAATTAATTTCACTAATTGACAATCACTTGGTTCTATATTAGGACTGCAATTTTAGTAGTGACCCCTACTCACTAAAATTAACATATCTCAATCAATTTAAATCCAAATTAGACAAACTCAATTTTCAAAGATTTCTAACTTGATTTAGGACAGAATCCAAGTGATGTTTCACGCATTTCGAGGCGGATCTAAACAGTAATTAACTCATTAATCATGTTAAGATCTGCAGTTCCCGCAACAGTGCATACATGTTCATTAAAACAACCATATCTTGAGCATATGAAATCCGATTTACGCAAACTCAGATCCTATAGTTTCCTTTTTTAATGCGGAACAAAATCCAAGAAATTAATCCGTGCTTAAACATTTTAAACATGGCTGAAATTATTTACTAAACATATCTGCGAAATCAAATGCGATAAAAACTTTTGCGACCTTAACGAACCCAAATCGTCCTCGGTTTGCGAATCATATTCGAAACCGTCAACCTGGCTCTGATATCACTTGAAGAATATGGTAAGATCCTCAAGCGCATCACAGAGGCGTGAGCGTCGTATCGGATACGACAAATAACGACTAGTCGGACTAGTTGTTCTAGGCAGCAGAAATTAAAAAAAATTTAATGCGATGAAACCACATGATCCAAGAACACTTCTCGGATCGTTTCGTCTAAACCACAAACAAGTATTAGGGTTACCTCTTGAAACATGGTTGCGATCGAGTCTTTAAACGAAGAGACCTCCTGTCTCAAGTCCGATCCGACAGAGGAGACGCTTGCGAGTGTGGGTATGAACCGCGTGCTTCTCGCAATCCATGTTGATGATCCAAGCGGTGGATCTCCTGATCTCGACACACGAGATCCGACATCTTCTTCACGAGCGAGGCGCACCGAAGGAGACGGAGATCTACGAGCAAACCATCGGGCAGCATAACGACGACGCCGCGGTGATGGAGAACCTCTCTAGGGCATCCATGGTGGATGGCCATGAGAGGGAGAGAGAGAAAGAGAGAGAGTGATTTTGTTGTCTCAACTATTGTGTGTAAAGAAGAGCAAAGGGGTGCCTCTCCTTTTATAACTTTTTGGGATCCATGGATCTCAATCCATGGGACAACACAAATCCAATGGCTCTCATTGGTTGTGTTTCTTTTTAATGGTCAAGATTTGTGTTGGTAAAAACCAACAACAATTAATTTAATTTAGATTAAATCTATATTGATAAATCAATATAATTCAATCACCAAATTAAATCAAGATCTCTTGGAGATCATAGGAGAGAGAGTGCCTCCTTCCATGTTGGAAGGAGGTGACGGCCACACATTCCTAATAGGAGTGGTGGCCGTCCACTCCATATACATGGAAGGTGGCTCTCATCTCTATATTGTAATCTCCAACATTATGCAACAACTTTTGTTGCAAATTATTCTACAAAAATAATTCACAATTATTTTGTAGACATTGCAATCTTGCCATTGAAAAATTTGTGAATCATAATCAGAAGCCAAAATAAAATGTAAATTACATTTTCAATTTAATGTCCAATGTGAATCCAATTCACATTAACATTTAATTAACAAATGTAATTTACAAATAGCTCTCTCTTATATATTATAAATCACATTTATAATATGTATGACTAATATGGATATTGCTATCCACATTATTCATATCCATGATAATTAAATCACATTTAATCATCTTGGATCTCCATTCTCTTGTTTTCAAATAATATGAATCACATTCATACTATTCACATCTTTGATAATCAAATCATATTTAATTATCTAAGATAACTCTCTCCATAATATGAATCAAATTCACATTATTTATGATAATTAAATCACATTTAATTATCCATTTTCTCAATGCTCGGATACACATATCAACAATGAAATTATCCTGAACTCTTTCAAGGATAATGCGCTTTCTCCGCGAATACTTGGAGATAAGGACATGGCGATTGTATTGTTACACGTATAGTGACTTGGATATTGAGATCATATCTCAAATCCAGATCGCGGGCCTCCCATAGATGCTTGATTAAATCAAGACCGTAGATCTAATCTTCTCATTGCATCTGAATCACATTCAGGTTAATGTCCAACATTTGGACTAAGATCAGATTATTTTTCTACTGAGAGGAGTCACTAAAATCCAGACCCGTTTCATCACTCCCTAGGAATGGAAGTGTCATGGTTATACAATCGTTTTTGATCACATCACCCTCAGGTATTCCCAATACCTGTACATCCTGCATACTGGAAGACTTAGAATAAACCCGAAGTATTAGATCAACTTTATACTGTCTACTTCAGGGTTTTATCAGTAAGTTTCTCATTCGATCATCGGGAGTTGGTATCGATCATATACTTTCCAAAAGCATATATCATATCTAGGTCTTGATCATATACTTTCCAAAAGTATATATCAAACCTACAAATTCAATCAAGCTTCCAAAGCGAGACGACCGTGCACGGAATTTGATTCTTCCTAATATCTCATGAGTGAGCTCATGCCTTCCGGTTCAGTAATGAACCTGTATGATCCCTTTGAGAGATCGTATTACTCATATGCCCTTACATGCACATCGGCGTGCCGATGTATTGACCTTGGTTAGGTCATCAATCTATTGGTCTGCCAAATGTACATAGTCAGACATATAGCAACACATCTGTTTCCGGTCAGAGGATGCGTACCTATATCATGATAACATACGATATAGGACTTTGGTTATCTCGATCTCGTTAAGTCAACTCTTTGACCTAACTAATCTGACACCTCCGAATCTCTATTCCTATGCAGAGGACCTGCATCAAGAGGTCGGTCAGATATCAGCCTTTAGAGATAAGGATTGCCATCTCCTACTCAGACTGGAGATCATCTCTTAACAATCATTTGACGGTGCTTGATGAGTCCTCAATCTAACCCTTTAGATATTCATCCAATTGTATGATATCATCCAGCCTCTATGATTCAATAGTTGAATCAACAGCTGTATGATTATTAAGATGGCCATGGTACATAACCCTAATTATACTAAGGGACCAATTATGCAAATTATTCATTCTTCATTTCAGATCAGGGAATGATATTTGCAATAACATTTATTACATAATGGCTCGTCGTGGGCTCGCATGTCCAACAGTTCATTGCCAATAATCCTACCTTTCATGAAAGAACAAAACATATTGAGGTAGACTGTCCCTACACTAGAGATATGATCCAGAAGGGCCTGATTTCTACTTCACACGTTAGTTCAGGGGAGCAGACTGCCGACATCTTCACCAAGCCATTGCTCAGAGGACCATTCCAGAAATATTCTTCCAAGCTGAGCATGATTGATATCTATGCTCCATCTTGAGGGGATTGTAGAGATAATTATGTAGTCGGTGTATCGTTATGCTATTTTTATTTTCTTGGTTGCATCTTATGTAATTTACCCATGGTCTTTCTCTATATAAGAGAGCCTAGGGTTCTTTGGAATAATAGAATAACTTTTTCCACCAACATATACCAAACTTGTTGTCACAATATAAAGGTACGTGGGTAATAGCATGAAGTCCAAGCTCCTGTAGAAAGGAGACAAGCCATGTAATTTCACAAGTGGCGTAGGCCCTTGCCCAATATTCAACCTTTGCACCCGATCTAGAAGCCACTCTCCGTTTCTTGGTCTGCTACGTAACAAGATTACCATTGAAAAATATAGCATATCATGTAGTGGATCGTCGATCCTCAGGTGAACAGGCATAATCCGCATTGCATAAGCAGTGACATCAATATGGCCATTGATCTCGTAGAAAAGGCCTTGCTTTGGATATTTCTTCAACATTGAAGGATCAGAAGAAGATCCTGCCAATGACTATAGAGATGTCTCTCCATGTGCTGGCTAGCTTTGTTAACAACATAGTGAGGTAGAGCAGTTTGCCCAAGAGGCTTTTATATCGTGTAGTATCCAAGGAAGGCTGTATCGATAACGATATCGTTTCGATCCACCCGGAAATGGATATATCGGGATATATCGCCGATATATCGACGATATCGGTGGAAATGTAGAAAATGGCTCAAAAAACCAATTTTTTGACATTTTTTTCTAAAATTAAGATCATCCAAGATATTAAAACAACAAATAACCTATAAATACACGCTTATATCACACATATCGATCATTTATAGACCATATATCGCACATATCAGTATCACACATATCGGTATCACCCATATCGGTCATATCGATATTAATGTTGATTCTTGATTATAAATATTAGAAATGGATTTCAAGTTCTTATAACATGAAATACTACAAATATACACTTAGATAACACATAGATAATTTATGAGGACTATGATCCTTATACTGCTCATATCGGTCATATCGATTTGAATATATCGCTGATATTGTTAGTTGTTGATCTACTATATATATTGAAAATGGAGTTCATTCAAGTTCTTTGATCACTAAATAACTTACAAATGCATTCTTACTTTCTTAGATCACACATGTCAATACTGATTAACGAGACAGTGCTTGTTTGGCATAAAGATTTATCTATTTACGACAATAAATGAAAAATATCTAAATCAATTTAACATTGTAAAAGAGATGACCTAAAATCAAGAATTCCGCGGCGGATCTAAATCGGCTCCTTGCCCTGTTGTCTCTCATAGCGGATTACGGACTCAATGAACTCGTAATAGTTTTCCCATGTCATGTACGAGTACATGGCCTTATAATCCAAGATATACTATCTGTATTGATGGTCATCAATCCCTATGAGTATCCCGAGTCGAGGAAAAGCATCGTTAGATCCGGTATCACCAGGTGCACGTCGAGGCTGCGAAGTACTCATAGATGTTAAGGCGCACGCCTAGGCGCCCATGCTCCCTAGGTCGTGCGCCTAGAATGAACGCCTTGCTTTTATAGCAAATGACGTGCGCCTTGGGTCGCCTGGGCGCCTAGGCGGCCTCCTAGGTGCGCCTAGGCACGTCTTGACGCCTAGGCGATTATTTTTCATGCACACTATACATATATCTCATTTTCAAGATGCGATATACATTACGCATTTACAAAAAGCGATATACATAGCGTATTTTGAAAATGTGATATACATGTCGTATTTTTGAAATGCGATATAATTTCTTAATAATCTATCTTCCAAATGCGATATTTTTGAAATTTCTTGATGCTACTTTGAAAATGCCTAGGCGCGCTTAGGCGCTCAGGTGTAACGCCTTGTCGCCTTGCCGCCTTAATAACCATGGAAGTACTAGCTTGAGATCCTCGGGATGACAATGATGGAGTAGGAGAAGATCTCTGCGGAGGAGGACTTGGAGGAGGAGCGTAGTGCTCAGGGAAGAAATCAAAACTTTTACCACAAAGAAGCTGCCCTAGCTCTGCTCGGGTTGGCTACCTTGATAGTTCTCACTGTTGTAGCTGTTATATCCTCCATACCCACTGTTGCAAACATATACGTAAGATGGATGAGTATACGATTGAGGAGGAGGTCTTGGTGGAGGAGCAGGAAAATATCCAAGGAAGACGTCAAATGATCTTTCATCTTGTGAGGTTCATATCCGTCCATGGGACTTGGTGTTCCTCCATAGTATGTGCTGTCAATGTCCGTGCAACTCAACGAACCTACATATGATATCAAATCGTCTATGTAACTATCTGTAGGATGATGGTCACGTCGTCCATATGCGTAATCCACAGGTATTGGACTCGGACTTAGGACAAACTGCCCATGTATGTTTCCACACCGCTCCATGTATTCTCGCCCTGACTCGAATCTTGTATCATCATGTGGTCCACGACCACCCCCTGCTGACCTTGACCCCCTTGAATATGTCTCCCCATCGCCTGATACACCACGAGCACCACCACCACCACCACCATCATCATCATCGCTCCCATTGTCATCTTTTGATTTCAATTTGGATTTCGATCCAGTGGAGAGAATGTCGTCCACAAGCGCATCAAGTTCCACCCCTTCAAGAGTGTCTGTGATTCGCCCAGATCTGGCCATGTAGTCACCAACATCTGCTCCCATTAGTTGGCTTATATTCAGATTTGGCCTGCTTCTCGGTTGATCGAGCAATGGAGCACCGTTGGAATCCAACCACCTCTGCAGAACATCTTCATCTGCATCGTCGTCGTGCATCTTGAAAATATATGCAAGATCGATGGGGTCTGTGTAGTCTTCTTTGTCATGCCCCTCCCTTGCATGTTTCATCTTCAACCTCAAGTTGTAGTGCACAAAAACAAGCTCGTGGAGCCGTTGTTCTTCCAACTTGTTCCGTCTCTTCGAATGAATCAAGTTGAATGTGCTCTAGTTTCTCTCACAACCACCGGTAGATGCGGTTTGGGACAATACTTTCACTACCACTTTCCGTAGGTTGGGAGCTTTCATCCTATACAATAACCACCATTCGGTTGCAGAAAATCCAAAAGATATAAATCAATAATAGTGAAATTATTATACATCACAATCAGTAGATTTATTCATTTTAGTTCTTAACAGGAAGAGTACTGCCTCGTCCATTAATCACGGTTACTCTGCCGAAAGAACCCAAGGCATCCCTAAAGTATTTGATCTGCACATTAATCAAAACTTTAAGTCATAAAAAGGTTTGTGCATCAAAGTAATTTAAAACTCACTCTAGGCGACTATAGATTGTACATTATACAATCAATATTACCTCATTCATGCATGTGGTTTGTGCCTTCTCATCCTTGACGAGCTTCTCCACCACAACTTGTACAACTGCTAGAAGGCCAGCATTTGTACCAAGACTGTTCTTGTATCGGTACTTCGGAATAGGATTCAAGTAATACACTGGAGATGTACAATTCTCAAATTTTAATCCTTCTAAAATACCTACCAAAATGGATTAAAAATATTTATTAGATAATACATACCAGCCTTGTGAAGAGGATGTGAGAGCATCTTGGATCATCGTTCATTTATGATGTCCAACCATGCTTTAAATTATCTCTCAACTGCTTCTTTAACCTTCTCCCTCATGCATTGCATTACCTCGTAGATCATTCACATAGTTGGCTTCTTGTCCCCATCTACGATTTGCAATGGAGAAACATGCTCCATTATCTTCGTGACCCTTGTCACGTCCCAAAAATGGAGATCATTGATGATTGTCTCCATCCTCCGTCCTCCTTCGATCTGAGCTTTTGGGTTCTCGAACCATTTACCTTGGCAATACATGATCTTCAACTCTGTCTTGTGTTGTTTAAGGCTTTGCAACGCTATAAAATTGGTTGCAAAGCGTGTGATGCTAGGCCTCACCAACTCGCCATTGCACGTTCGCCTCATCAAAGGCAGTACTTTGGAATGGTTGTAAATGAAAGTTGTGATCGTCCGTGCTTGTTCCATCACCTTTGTGACGAGCTTCCTCTTACCGAAGTCCTTTAGAATCAGATCGATGCAATGCGTAACACAAGGTGTCCAAAAAATATTGTAGTTGCTAGACTTCATTATTGTTTTACTTGCTTTCTTGAAGTTGCTGTCATTGTCCGTGACAATATGTATAATGTTTTCTTTCCTAACGTCCTTAATGATGCCCTTCATCAACTTCAGCAAGTACTTGTAATCCTTGACATGTTCCGTTGCTTCGACGAATTTAAGAAAAAAGGTCTTACCGTCGCAGTAAACAAGAAAATTGATGATCTACTTCCTCGTATAGCTTGTCCAGCTATCACACATCAGCGTCACGCCGTACTCTGGCTATCTCATCCTCAGCTCGGAGATGTACTCGTTCATCTCCTCCTTCTCCTGCCCAAGATACTTGTTCATCAGCTCCTTGGCAGTGGGAGCCTTCACTCCCGTTCCTGCTGCGGCGATCTCATCAATGACGTGTTGTAAAAAAGGTCCACCAGCGACATGGGCTGGGATTCTCTCCCCAAAGAAGAGATTGCCGATGGCCTTGCCCACTCTCTCCTATGCATTGGTGAACATCCCCTTCACTGTCTTTTGCTTTGGATCTTTGCTTGACTTGTATTGCATTGACCCACTCGTCGTGAAGAATGGTTCTAGTCCCTTCTCCTTGTGTTTCTTAGTGGTTGGTGGTACTGGTGCACCTCCATAACCACTCCCATTGCCATCGGCACCAGGGAAGCCGCCACGTGCACCACCGAGTTCTCTCCTCTCAAACTTGCTCCTCATGGGCTCTTTTGTCGCCCTCCTGTATGCCCTCCTCTCCGTTGCGATCTGAATGTCATCGAGGTAGACAAATTCCTCGTCGTCTAAATATGAGAGGACATCGAACTCCTTCTCAAACATGAATTCCTTGAACTGTTCATCCTGCTTGGACCTCTCTACATCCTTCTCCTTTTCCCCCTCCATGCTGGTCTTCACAAACTCCCTCACGTCTTTTAGACAATGAGTGCACTTGACAACATTCTTATTGTTGCCAACAAGATGGAGCTTCAATTTAGTAATACCCCCTCCTTCCAACCTCTTCCCACAGAAGTTGCATCATGGTTTCGCTTTGTTGTTATCTGGAGCGGTGGCATACTTCCAACCAATCTCTCTACCGTCCAAGTCCATCTGTCCACGAGAACCATCGGAGTCTGAACTGAGTGTGCCATGATCTTGAATCCTGAACAAAAAACACACAAAAATCAAAAGCCCCAAATTTCGTGAAAAAAAACTCAATAAATTGTGGATCTATTTCTTTTAATTTTCGGATTTATTTAACTACACACATTTTGTTAACAAAAATCACCATCAAATCATGTTTCCTAACTCCTAAACAAGAGATCCAACTCCATCCATCCATAACATCTCTTAATAAACACACAAAAATCAAAAGCCCCAAATTTCATGAACAAAAAACTCAATAAATTGTAGATCTAATTTTTTTAATTTTCAGATTTATTTAATTGCGCATTTTGTTAACAAAAATCACCACCAGATCATGTTTCCTAACTCCTAAACAAGAGATCCAACTCCATCCATCCATAACATCTCTTAATAAACACACAAAAATCAAATCTCTAAATTTCATGAAGAAAAAACTCAATAAATTGTAGATATATATTTTTTTTATTTAATTACACACATTTTGTTAACAAAAATCGCCACCAAATCATGTTTCCTTGCTCCCAAATAAGAGATCCAACTTCATCCATCCATATCATCTCTTAATAAACACAAAAATCATAAGCCCCAAATTTCATGAACAAAAAACTCAATAAATTGTTGATCTATTTCTTTTAATTTTCGGATTTATTTCATTACACACATTTTGTTAACAAAAATCGCCACCAAATCATGTTTTCCTAACTCTTAAGCAAGAGATCCAACTCCATCCATCCATAACATCTCTCAATAACACACTAAAAGTTAAAAGCCCCAAATTTCATAAACAAAAAACTCAATAATTATAGATCTATTTTTTTTAATTTCGGATTTATATAAATACACGCATTTTGTAAACAAAAATCACCATAAATTATGTTTCCTAACTCCTAAACAGATATCCAACTCCATTCATCCATAACATCTCTTAATAAACACAAAAATCAAAAGCCCAAATTTTCATGAATAAAAAACTCAATAAATTGTAGATCTATTTTTTTCAAAATTTTGTATTTATTTAATTACACGCATTTTGTTAAAAAAAATCATCACAAAATATGTTTCCTAACTTCTAAACAAGAGATTCAACTCCTTTCATTCATAACATCTCTTAATTACTACACAAAAATCAAAAGCCGCAAAAATTTGGAGCCCAAATTACATGAACAAAAGCAAGTGATATATCCAAATTTTACATAAAGAGGAGATTATGCTTCACATAACAATCATGAACAAAATCCCAACAAATTTCTATTTTTATACATCAAAAATGAGAAATCTCACCTCAAAATGCAAAGGAAGAAGAAATTGATGAGCTCCTTGCAAGGCCATGGTCGAGATGGCCAATATGGAGGCGAAATGCCTCATTTATAGGCAAAAAGGGACCGAAATCTTACAAATAAAGAAAGGAATATGCACTATGTCAACGATATATTATCGGCACCGTGTAAATGGAGATACATTGGAATATCAATACGGGGGATCCGTCGAAACTGATATATTGGCGATATATCGCCGACACGCCTTCCATGGTAGCATCCTCAAAATATGAATCAATGGATGTAGAATGTTTTCATAGTTCTGTTGAGATGTCGGATGGTTTGCATCCAACTAGGTCTGCATATGTAAGAATGTCTAAATAGTACTTTCATTGTGATAGGTGTAATCCCTCTGTAGTACGTGTCACCTTAATTTCAAGAAAGTATCGGAGTTGACTAAGATCTTTGTGACAAACACCTTATGGAGGAAGGCATTGGTCTTTAAAATGCCTACTTCATCATCACCAATAACCACCATATCATCAACATAGACAACCAATATAACCATGCCAGAGAACTGCTATCTGACAAAAACTGAATAATTAGATGTCATTCTGCGAAAGCCAAGATTGTTGATCTCAGTAGTAAGCTTACCAAACTAGGCTCGTGGAGTATGCTTTAAGTCATAAATGGCTTTACGAAGTCAGCATACATGCTCCCTTGACGGAGTAGCCTGGTGGCTACATCATGTAGACCTCCTTCTCAAGGTTGCCATATAAGAAAGCATTCTTCACATATAGTTGAAAGTTGTGCCAATTATTATTAACAGTAATAGAGAGAAAAGTGCGAATAGACCTCATTCTGACCGTTGGAGAACATGTCTCAAAGTAGTCCATGCCACAAGTCTAAGTGAGGCCCTTTGTTACAAGTATGGCCTTTAATCTGTCAATAGAACCACCATGTGATTGTTTGATCATAAAAATCCGTTGGCAAACAACATCAACAGGGAGACACGATAAAAGATATCACGTGCCTCTAGAAGTAAGTGCATCCATCTCTTCATGCACAACCTTTTTCCAACCATGATCCTGTATTACACTACGATGATCTCAAGAAATAGAAATAGCCATAAGAGCATTTGTAAATTGCCTATCTCAATTGGATAGACTGTTAGTGGAAGAAAAATGCGACATGAGATTTATAGTACATTGGCTTTTTGACCGCAGAGCTATAAGGAGTTATAGTGGAACATCTATGGATGCAATGGTGGGGACACTCAAAGATGACACATCATCCTGCAAGTGAGGAACATGCAATAGTACATGTTCATAATAAGTAGTGTGTTTTCGTTAGTGGATAATGGGTGGGAGTGGTAGCTCGAAGGGGATGTCACTGACAAACTATGTAAAGTAGCTATTCTGTTCAAAGAAAGTGACATTAACGGAGATGTAGCGATGATGATCAATCATATCGTAGCATTTATACCCATTTTGAGTGCGAGAATACCCAAGGAAAACACACTTCATGGTATGAGGTGATAGTTTATCTCCAGTATGGAAGTTATGAATAAAAGTAGTAAAACAAAAAATCTCAATGGTGATGGAAACAATGTCACATCAGAATATAATAAAGAGAAAGGAGTTACACCCTTCAGAACAAACGATGTGACCTTGTTTATAAGATGAGCGACAGTAATAATGGCATCCCCTATTAGGAACCTTCATGTGATGTGAGTGAGTAATGATTGCAATGTCAAGGAGGTGTCGAAGTTTTCGTCCCGTTATCCGATTTTGCTGAAAGGTATACATACATGAAATCTGATGAAGTGTCCCCGAGAGGCAAATAAAGAATCCAAGTAAATGGATTTACTTGGAATATGTTCTCGAAGAGCATACAACTTCCATGCTCCCACCTTTTTTTCCTCGTATTTTTATTTTCTTTGAAATGAAATATAAGGGGAGTTAGATCACTGTCTATCACCATGATGCCAATCAAAATTCAACTTAATTCGGGACTTCTATCACATTCATCAAGACTGTCAAATTTATTCACGTGCACTTGATAACTGTTAAGAAATAGAAAGCGGAAGCGGAATCACAGAATAAAGAAGAATAAACATGAAGAACACAAGGTTTAACGTGGAACCCTACTGTGTGAGGAGCGGGATGAAACCATGGGAGAAGCTCTCAAATGGGGCGTATTTGTCTATTGACTTTCTCTCAATGGATGCAGAAGGTCTGGGGCTCCTTATATAACCTCTCCAGAGCCTCCAAGTCCCACCACTGGACAATGTGGGACTAAACAAAGGATGGGGTAAATGGATCTTCTCCAGGATCCATTTACCCTGCTACAACTCAATATGGCGCATACACGAATACTCCAACACTCCCCCTCAAGTTGGAGTCTGCTTGGACAAACAGAAAGAAACTCAACCCACGCTACATGACACTACAGACTATATCCACCCAACGCGCACATTGCTGCAGTCGAGGACGTTGCTTCTCGTGCCGTGCAGGTGAGGAGGACGAACGAGCTGGAGTGTGAGTCTGCTGAATCTCCTCGTCGGAGAGCATGTGCTCTGAACTGCGCCTGTCAGAGTCACTGAAATGAGTCTCCTCGTCGGAGTACTCTGGCCCGCCACAATAATGTGGACAACTGCTCCATCTCTGAAAAAGGGCCGATCTGAAAAGGGGCCGTGGCTGTGCAATCCTCCTCGGAGTCCACGGTCGCTGGAGAATGCATTTTTAACATCTAGCTGAAACTAAGGCAACCTCATACCAGTGCAATTGAAAGTAGGACACGTAGAGTTGAGTGACGAGAAACTGGAGAGAACGTGTCCATATAATCCACGTTGTAGGTCTGGGTAAATCCTCGTACCAGTAATCTTGCCTTGTAACGATCAGTGCTCCCTTCTGCATGATGTTTAACAGTAACACCCATTTGCAACTGACAACATACGTCCCAGGAGGAGCAAACACCAAACTGCAGGTTTCACGTGATTGCAAAGAAACCATCTCTTCCTCCATAGCCAAGCGCCAGTGACTATTATTAGAACCTCTTGATAATTTCGTGGAATGTCCATGACAGATAGAGCCACTGCTAATCTATGAAATTCCATGTTAGATGATGAAAGGAGACATGAGAGGCAAGATGATATGAAGCACAAAAATGCTTTTGCTTCCGAACTGCAATGGGTATATCCAGGTTATTGAGAACCTCCTCCATCCGTGGGCCAGTGATTCCTGCACAGATATATCTCCAGACCCATCGTTAGAAATCATGTCAAACCTGGGCATGCTGGATGGCGGACAATGACCATGAACAGAAGCAGGCCGGCGGGTATATAATTTTGGTAATGGTAGAACAATGAGCACATGCGACTGAGTATAAGGAGAGGGTGGAGGATGTGGCGGCGGCGGTGGCGGTGACGGTGGTGGAATAGCTGGCATAAAAGGAAGCGATGACGGACTCGTAGGTGGGGGTGGCATGTAAACCTCTTCATCATAGTCTGATGATGCCAACTTGTCACCTGTAGGAGAGAAATACATTACAGACTCAAAAAAATGTGACACCAACACTGATATAATATTTCCTACGCAAAGAATATAACACCGGTATTTCTTCTGGGTCATGGAGTACCCAACGAACACACATTTGACAGCTCTAAGAGAGAGCTTGTTAAGACAGATTCAATTGGTGAACAAAAGCAGCAAAAGCAAACACACGAGGAGTAAGTGAGAACGACTCCTCAGGAAAAGTTATAGAGAAAGGAATTTCTCACCCAAGACAAGAAGATGGCATGCAATTCACCAGATAGCATGCCGTAAGAACTGCATCACCCCAAAACGAATGTGGGGCACGACTCTGAATGAGAAGAGTCCGAGTGACATTAAGCATATGGTGATGCTTTCTCTCTGCAACACCATTCTGTTGAGAAGTGTAAGCACATGTTGTTTGATGAATAATTCCACGAGATGAAAGGAATGTGATAGAGCACGGGTATAGAGTTCCAAAGCATTATCACTTCACACAAATTTCACAGAGGTAGAGAAAACATTCTGCACTTCATTGATAAAAGTTTTGATCAAATCCCCTGCTTCAGATTTATTTTTCAATAAAAAGACCTATGACAAACGAGAAAAATCATCCACATCAACAAGATAAAAGATAAAATCAGTGTCCTTGGTGATCAAGAACACGACTCGGACCCCAAATGTTAACACGAAATAACTCAAAAAGGGAGCTACTGACGACTAGGAAAAGCATATCGATGATGCTTTCCCAACTGACACGCCTTGCACTGGACGGAGGAACCCAATGAAATCTGCGGCAAAATATGACACATCTTCTGGAGAGGGAGGTGACCAAAGTGTAGATGTTAGGTGTATAGAGAAACTGGTCCTGTTGCATGAGAAGATACGCTAACATAAGGAGTTAAGACCAGGTGATAAATACCACCCTGCTCACGGCCACACCTACTTACTCTGCCGTAAGAATGTCCTGAGAAACAAGAGATGATGGGTCAACGATAGCTCTACAATGCAAATCCTTTGTGATCTGACTAATGGATAATAAATTCATAGAGAAATTAGGAGTATGTAACACATTCTGCAGACGCATTGAAGGCGTCAAACAAATCTCCCCTTGTCCGGTGATCGGGGAACGAGTCCCATCATCCACTACAACAGTTCTCCTTGATACAACCTGTCTATATGTTGTTCAGTTATCCTTGATAGAACCTGTCTATATGTTGTTGACTGATTTCTGTCCCACATAGATGTTGCGTTGCTCCAGAATCTATAACCCACTCAGTAATCTCAGATCTGTGACATGATGTAAAAGCAAAAATACTACCTGAGGTACTAGTCATAGCAGACGTACTGGCCGATGCGAAGGCTGCTACATGTGAAGGGCTTCCTGGAGATGGTGAAGAAGCAAGTGGCATGATATCCTGCAGTTTAGCTACGATGTCATCAAATCTCTGATCTGAAGTAGGAGCAGCTGGCTGGAGACTCAACCTGCTTCGCTACACGGGCTGATGTCGGAAAACTATGCTTGGAATAACAAGTATATTCGGTATGTCCTGGACGGTGACAGTACGTACATGGCTGACGACCTCCTCTACCACGAGGTCCACGTCTACGAAAAGGACCTTCTCGTCTTCGGAAGACTACCATCGCCGAAGAAGTCTGGCTAGTGGCTGTAGACGGAACAATAATTCTGCTGAGCCTGCGGAAAGCTTCCTCCATGGGAGGAGTTGTGGCATCCGTTAGAATCTGGGAGCGAGCATCATCATATTCAGGGTTAAGGGATGCTAGGAGTACATCAACCATGGCAACATTCCTATATGTCTTCTGCTTCTCTGGAGTCGCCATTAGAGGCATGAAGCTGTGGAGCTTCTCAAACATCGCATACAAGGATGTATACAACTAATGAAGAGGGCGTCCATTTTGCTTGATAGTAAATATATCATGCTAGAGTTGGAGGATCTTCGTCTCGTTTCGCGCTTGAGAATATTTTGCTGCAAGGATGTCCCACATCGCCTTAGCAGCAGGCTGATGTAACACATCATTGGCGATCTTTATCATCAATGTGCCAGAGAGCTAAACGTTGGCATATGCATCATTCGCTTCCCACGAGGCGTTAACCCCAGTTTTCTCCACTGGCTCCTCCTCGGTAAGAATGTGTTTCTTATCGACTTCATAAGGTTCATGAACTGTATAGCTCAGAGCTCATGGTTTATCCTGTTCATTTTGACAATAGGCGTTGGACCTCTGAAAGCGCCTGTGACGGGTACATCGACTTTGTTTTCAGACATATTACCGGATGTAGAAATCTAGGGTTTTGTAGACCAATGAATGAATGTCTACACAGACATACGCGGATTTGAATGCATATGTAGACTTATGCACCCAACTCCATCAACCAAAAAGAGGAGCCGACAGTGGCAACGGAGACCGTGCCGCTTAACAGCGCCTGGAGAGGCGATCTTGGCGGCGGCGTGGAGGATCGGCCTCAGCAACAAGGAGGGACGACTGGAGAGGCAGCAGGGGGGGGGGGGCGACGACGCTGGAGAAGCGACGACGGGGAGGGCCGGCAGGTGGGGATCTAGGGTTAGGGTATGAAGCTTTGATCTAGGACCGTGACTCTGATACCATGTTAGGAAAAATCAAAGGGTTTTTTATTCATGAGAACCATAGGCTCTCTTATATAGAGGAGAGACCTATGTGTAAATTACATAAGATGAACATAAAGAGATAAAATAACAAAAAAGGTACATAGGAACATAGAAATATCTTTACAATTATTAATCTTTGAATGCTCCTTTAACAGATAGACCCAAGACGACCTACTATAATCATCAATAAAAAGTACAAAATACTTGTGTCCACTCAGAGCACGGATCGGACAAGATCCCCAAATATCACAATGGACTAAAGAGAAAGGGGCTTCGCAACGAGGCTCAGTACAAGCAGGGAAAGACGTTCGATGATGTTTTCCGAACTGACATGTCTCACACTCAAATGGCTTTAGTATAGAAAGTTCAGGGAACATAAAGGAGAGGGCTTTGGCAGATGGATGACCAAGGTGAAGGTGCCAAAGGAGAGGATCTTCGGTGATTGATGCAGCGCCAGTGAAAACAGAGTTAGAGGGATTGTGAAGATAATATAGATCGTTCTTCTCATATCCCCCACCAAAAATCTTTCTCGTCCGGATGTCATGAAAATAACAACGAAATTCATCAAAAATAACTCGACAGTTAAGCTCTGCTTGTGACCTGATAATATACTAAGTGGAAAGTCCGGAGTGCAGTGAACTCCGGTAAGCTGGAGTTTGGAAGAAAACTCCATAGTACCCACAGTAGTAATATGTGAATTAGTCCTATTGGCAACACGCGCCGACTTCGCAAAGGAAGATGACTGTGAAGATTTGAGAAGACTACCTTCTCCCGTCAGGTGGGTTGAGGCACCTGAATAAATGATCCATGCAGGGTTGGAGGTAGAGACAAAGTTGGCAATGGTACACGAAGTAGTATTCAGACTAGCACTAGGAGTAGAAGTACTAGTGTCACCGGCCGTGTTCTGCAGAAGTTGATGAAGATGAGCATACTCAGATGCAGTAAAGGCTGTATGAGTGTCGCTAGTCAACTGATCATGAGATGTGTCTGCAGTATCATATGAGCCTTCATACAAGGCTGTCTTATATGCACTATTGGCATTATGAGGCATGCCAAATTTTACCCAGCAACGTTCTGACGGATGATTCCAGCATCCACAATGTGTGCATGTTGGATATCGGGCAGAAGTGGTATCACATCCACGACCGCGACCTGAATCACGACCTCGTCCAGATTTACGATCGCAACCACGACCAACGTCATGACCGCATCCTCCCTGGTAGTTGGATTGACCTTTGATAAAATGTGCAGTAGTCTATGTAGATGTATGTAGTGACGGAGATTCAACCTCCTGTAGTTGACCAAAGATGGTCTTAAGTGTGGGTAGAGCAACAACAATCAGTAATAGGTCCTTTACAGCCTTGTATCATGGATGTATTCCTGACAAGAATCGATATACTTACCACTTTGCGTGTTCTCCAATCTGTTTGTCACAACAAGTCGAATGAAAGATAATAAGATCCTTAAACGGTCATGTGAGGAGTCTGTAGCACTCTATGAAGGATGCATCTCCCTGATTTGCAGACCAAATCCATGCAAGGCCTTAAATATCGGTTTCGATCACCATTTCGGTGATCGACCGAAACGGACTTTCGGTAGAAATTCGACCGAAATTTCGGTCATTTCAGTCAGTATTTGTACTAGGGCCCCATATTTCGGCCATCTCGGCCATTTCGGTCCAATTTCGAGTTCGACAAGATATCGGTATTCGACAGAAATTCGACCGAATTTCGCTAAAATTTGAGGCCATGAATCCATGTGTATATAAATGTGAGAGTCTTGATTTGGTTGTCTTTTGGGCGCATGTATTCTTAAGGCTCTCCCACATTGCCTTGGCCGTCTCCTCGTAGAGAAGATTTGAATTGACGCTATATTCGAATCAATGCTGTTGGTCATCCAGGTAATCACTGGCAGTTGTCCACTTACAAAGTATCATAGTCTTTGTCTGTCTCCTTGGGCGGATCTTTAGTAAGAACATAATTCTTCCGTTGACCACCAATAAACACCTTGAAAGATGAGACCATAGAACATAGTTCTCGGAGCTGTTTGGTTTGATAGAAGTGCGTTGTACCATCACAGAAGAAGTCGGGTACAGGGGCATGGGCTCTGCAGATGCCATTTGCGTAGGTCAAGAAAAAGTAACATAGTTAGTTCCTGTAATCTTACTCAATCATCATGGAGACCTAGCTGTACATTGATGGTGATGCCTTTGGTGGCCTTTGCAGTAGTATCAGAGAGAGGCGGCACCCTAGAGGTCCGTTGGAGGCCTAGAGGTGGCACAAAGGTGCGAGTAGGACGCCTGGGGTATGGTGCAGCTGCACGGGAGAGAGGCGACACCCTAGGGCTCCATTGGGGAGGGTCTGGAAGCGGCACGACGACACGAGGAGGGTGCCTGGGGACTGCGCGGCTGCGTAGGATGCACAAGACGATGGGAGGCAGGGCCTTGGCGACGCTGGGGAGGGCCAGCAACACTAGGCGGTAAAGCCCTGCAACATTGGTGGCGCAAGGAGGGACTTGCCTGAACGCATGCTAGTACTGGAGGCTATTTGAAGGGTGCTTGATGGCACGAGGTTGTGCCGCTAGGAGCCCTAGCGGGCCTCCAACGCGTAGGAGGAGCTCGCATGAGATGGGCAGGAGCTTGCAGGTGGTGCGGAAGGAGAAGAAACTTGTTGGTGGGGAAGGGTTTTAGGTCAGACCACCGGTCTAGGACCGTCGCTCTGATACCATGTGCGAAACAATGAGAGAATAAGAATCGCATGCTTTATTCTGGAAGTCTAGGGGTCCTTATGTATGATGAAACCCTAGAGAGCTCAATATTGGAAAAAATACGTAAGTGTCCCTGACGGGATTTCAAGGAATAAAATAGCTTCCTAAACATATATTATTAAACATAGGATAATGTATATTTGAGCATGCCATGTTTTTTGTCGCTTGTAATTTTAGCTTGGTTCATCCAATGCCATTGATTTTTGTTAGAATTATTATATTACAATTATATTTGTAACCTTTCGGGTTCCGTAGCCCTTAACCCTTCGGGTTCCGTAACCTTTAACCCTTCGGGTTCCGTAACCCCTCAGGGGTATTTATGTGTTTTTTCCTCTTGTACTCTCTAGGGTTTTCTCTCTATATAAGAGACCCTAGCCCTATGGAATACATATCCCATTATGTCTCTCTTCTCCACATGGTATCAGAGCAACGGTCCTAGACTGGGGTTCCGATCTAAAATCCCTACCGCCACCTTCAAGCCTCGCAAAAGCCTGCGCGGGCCCTCTTCTTTGAATTAGGGCCCTGCGCAAGGCCCTCCAATCGCCTCCAGTGCAACAGCCCTCCCGCTAGCGCTACCCGACGCTTTCAGGACCTCCTACGAAGGTCGTCAGCCCCACAGTTACCCTCCAGGGGTACCGTAGGACTCTTTGGAGACCCAAAACTCATCACATATCGCTTCCAAGAATCCATATATGCTGTCCATTGGGGGTTTTCAGCCCTTCGTTAAGGGAAAACATGAGTTTTAGGGCATTTTTTTAGCTCTTATATGCATCCTTAGTTGATCACAGGATCGTCTTTTTATTTTAAGACCACCATGGCGCCTTCTCCTACCGAGACAAAGCCCTTAGCCACAAATATTATGGCACAAGGCACTACTATCAAACTCAAGGGCACAGAAAATTATGTGCTCTGGTCTCGATCTTTTATGGTATTCATTGGTGGTCTGAGGAAACTCTACATTTTGACTAAAGATCCTTTAGATGAAAAGGACAAAGAGTACGACAACTGGCAGACTGATAACTATTTGGTTATCAACTGGATGACCAACAATGTTGAGGCTCATATTGCCTCAAATCTTCTTTACAAAAATACGGCCAAGGAAATGTGGGAGGATCTCGAGCAAACATACTCCCAGAAGAAGACGAAGTCACGCCTTGCAGATATTTACATGCGAATCTGGTCGGCATCTCAGGGTAATTCTACCCTCATCGAGTACTACATGCATCTATCTAGTCTGTATGAGGAGCTTGCAATATTCCAGCCCTCATGTTGCACCAAACAGATACAAGAGCGTTCTGTCTGGCAGGTATACCGCTTTCTTGATGGCCTGCATTCTAGGTACCATGCAACGAAGGAGAAGTTTCTTATATCAGACACACTGCCAACAATGAAGGCCATCTTTGGCCGACTTGAGGAGCTCGAGACATCCGTTGCCCGACCTCTTGTCTTACCTTCAACAGAGAACTTTGCACACATCGCCTCATCTGGGCGAGGAGGCAGATATGGCTTGCGAGGAGGACGCAGTCGCGATCCAAGTCGTGGCCATGGACGGGAATCTGGACGAGGCCGTGACTTTGCTCGTGGTCGTGGGCGAGACTCTACTGCCCCATGCACTCACTGTGGTAGGTCGAACCACCCGGCTGAATGATGCTGGCAGAAGTTTGGCGTACCTTCTTATCACGCCAATGATGCTTATGAGGATGCTTATGATGTGGAAGAAGCATCGCCTACCTCCAGTGGCAAGACTGTTCATCTTAATGATGCATATTACTCCCATTCTGTCTCTCTTCTCCACAATTTTTCTTCTTTTAAGTTTGGTAAGATTCAAACCCTCATATCTTGGATGGTCTTTAGGACGGAAGACCAGCTTTGCAATTACCAAACCATAGTTGTGGAATTTTAATAAGCTGTTTATCTAGGGTAAAAAATGATAGTGGAATACTAATTAATAGTGCTTTCTCTTTTTATGCCTTTTCTGTTTTCATGAATAGACTGTAAACATAGCATACGGCCAAAAGAGAGTTTGACCTCAGATGACCGAACTTGCTCTTTTGGACATATTCTCTTATGTGAAGCAGAGGGATTTTAGTTCATTACTAATTTATGGTCCCATCACTAAGCTGAACCATGTAGCAGGAATAAAGATAATTGTATATTATATACATACTGTGTGCATATTTTGGTAGTACTCGTGCTATATGTATCGGTTTCAAGGATTTAGGAATTATAATAAATATGTGGGGTGTTGCATGGGGCTTCTGATATGTGTAAGGTCCATGGATTGAAGCCCTATACTAGAAATCCATGTCTCGGGCTTCATGAATTTTAGAAGTATAATAATGCCAGCAGCTTTTCTTGCATTGGAAATGACAATCTCATCCAATCGTCAAGGAGATATTAAATATTTCTCCAACCCAGAAACAAACTCGAAAAGGATAACTTGTGATTTAAAATTGTTATTTTAATTTACTTGTACTTTTCTTAAATGGTCTGGTGGTAGTGCAATATGCCTACAAGCCAAAAGGCAAGGGTTCAAATCCCCCCTTGTGGGGGTTGCGTTAGGTAGTCTACAACCAGCGTAAAAAATAATCGAATCTTTTAACATCGATTTGAGCAAGAGTCCATGTAGCCGACCCTACTTGTAGTAGGAGAAGGCTTCGCCATTTTTTGTTCTTTTCTTGATAACTCATCATCTAATGTTTTACTGTATTGTTGAATATTTGGAATAGTTTATTTTATCTCATGGTGATTGTGGTGAATACTGTAGGTGAGGTTCTTCATACTTTCACAATTTTGACAACATCGTCATCTTCAACTTTGCAATGGCTTCACGGTTGGTGATTTTTTTTAAAAACATAAGTTATGATATTTTTGTAAGTATTTCAGATAAGCTGATGAAATATTCCTTTTTTTCCATCTAATGTCATACACATGCCCTTTTGTGGACTCACTGTGTGCATGTGTATCATGTGTGTGCCCTTGCACATGTACAGCATGCTTGCGTGCATGTGTATCCTTTGTAATGTTAATCATGCCTTGAATGTCCATAACGTGACTGGAATCCAACTTTGATTACCGTTCCATTTAGTCTTGCGGCCAATATATATGCATATTAGGATAAGGTGTGATTAATATCTGGGGTTTCACATGTATTATACTCGGAGTTGAAATTCTCTTTGTTTGGAGTTTTTGCCTCGTAAAATCGTTGTCTCAGAAATGATTGCTTTGTAGTTTGTCTTTTTATGCATGATAGTTCTTGGACACAATGATTTCTTCACAGTGCAGATCAGCATATTCTTGTATACACTGGTCGCATCTGAAGATACATATACTTCTTAAACTTAACATATGTTTATATCTGAAATTAGAAATGGATAATTGTATAGAAAATAACGCGTGGTCACCGCCTAAAACTGTTCCACCCATTTCACGTTTCAAAAAAAATGTATAGAAAATAACCCTGACAAGTTTGTAGCAACTCATTTTCAGCTATCATCAGGCTGAAAAGATGCATTCTCTAACCTCATAATTTGTTTTGCATTGCTACTGCATGATGTTTTCCGGGTTGAAGTTTCTCTTTTTTGGTGTGAATTGCATTTCATGCACTGTTCGACTGATTTTATCTTTTGTTTGTGTTCAGATAGAATGCCGGTTGTTTTAGGGGACACGTCGTCTAGTAATGAATGGCTTACTAGTCCAGTGTCTAAACTTGATTCGTTACTCCGTCCTTATGAAGGTTCTGATCTGGTAAGAGCCTTTCTGACAAAATCATGTCTTTGATGACTGTTAGTGAACTGCCGTATAAATATCATAAATAAAGTTTGCCAAATCTTTTTGGTAGCCGCTAAGTATAAGTTATAACACTCCAAAAATTGTTAGCCAATTGGAGCATGGTAAGTCAAGCTCAATGGGGAACATACTAGAAATATCCGGTCTTAATTGAATTGGCTTGAACACCCGAGTTTGCAATTTAATTTTCGTTAGTATGATACAGCTGTTGTTAATTATGTTTGACCACTAATGGAGTTTAGGCGAACACCTCCCAAGGGTGAATACCCTTTTATTCTAAAAAAAATTGGTGCATTAATTTTTCCGCACTTTTATTGCATTTTGTTTAAATCTTCTGGGACTGCTTCGTTTAAATTGTTCCTTAGTAAGCCAACTGTTTTAAATGGTGAAAGTAACTGTTGGAAAGCTTAGACGAGTCTGTTCTAGACTTATTGGTTGCAACAGATATCTGGTGAGCATGACTGGTGGACCATTGACACAATGTTGCATGAAGAGAGAAAATTTGGTGCGAGAACAGAGCGGTAGAGGTGGGGTAGAGGTATAAATAGAATTGAGAAAAGTGAATGGTAAAGGAAGAGAAAAAAAACCAAACTCTCTCATATTCTAAACTCGAAAATTCTAAAAACTGGAGCATATCATAATATGCAAACTGTAAGTTGGAGACTTGGATGTTGTTTTTCTTATACTTAAGTGGTTGATAAGGTTAATTTTGCAAGTTCCATCTAGAACGCCACTGAGAGGCATCATGGCCGAGATAAATAGAAGGGGAGAGAGGGTTCCCTGTCTCAACTTAACTTGAGGAGGAGACAAAACATGCATATTTCTATACCCTCGAGGTGTGCACCTCGGTCCCATTCTATATGCGTCTGAAGAGAGATTATCCTTGTGTGTTAATTCCAAGGAATTAACCCATCATGCAGTATAAGGAAAATCTCTGATCAAAACAAATAAAGAGGTATGCGTCTTGCAACAGTTGCTGCAGCTGCAGGCGAGCATATTCAGAAGCAGTAAATGGTGTATGTTCCCTTCCAGTTTGTTGGGCATATATCTTCAATTGCATCATAATATACTTCATCATAGGCATTGTTGGCATTAGGTTGCATGCCAAACGTTGCCCAGCATCGGTAAGAAGGTCGATTCCAGCATCCACAATGCACACATGCTGGATACTGAGCAATAAAAGAATTACGCTAACGCCCACGTCGAAAGTCATGCCCATATCCAGATTCGCAGCCACGCCCAGATTTACGATCGCATCCACATCCAGAATTATGACCCCATCCTCCTTGATAATTCTGACGCCTGCTGTATCATGAGCAGTGTTGTCAAAGGCGTGAGGCGCTCTAAGGCGCTACGGGTCCAAAACGCCTGAGGCGCTAGGCGCTCGCCTAGGCGCTTGCCTGAGACAATCGAGGCGCTGAAGAAATATTGTATGTATATATAATATATGTACACATTAAATTATTTATATTACTTATTTCAAATAAAAATATACCACAAGTATAGCACTAACATGCAATGAATATCATTCAAACATATATTAGAGAAAAATAAAACTTCAAACACTTCTAGAAATTGTTTAAACATTCAAATTACGCAAACAAAGCATTGTTTTCATCTTCATCATTCAAGCATATAACTAAAAATTGAAATGTCTATGGATCTGTAAGTTCTTCGTCTTCGTCATCATCAAAATTGATTTCACCAGCATCGTCTTCATCTCCACCTTCATTCCCCTCAATCTCTTCCATTTCTTCTTCTTCGTTGTCTTGTGAAGCAACAACTCGTCTTGAAGAAGATCTCGCAATAGGTGCTCCATGCTTTGTACGTTGCCGCGTATATGTTTGTGCCTCTGCAATTCCAGATGCTCTTGCTACATCTCCCCATGTCAATATATCATCTTCAAAGACAAAATCTTCCTCTGCATTATTTGTCTCCATTTCACCTAGCAACCATTCATTAGCATCATCGATCTCAGTAAGAGCGATCGGATCTATGGTGTCTCGTAAGTCATATCGATCCTTCAAAGCCTGGTTATATTTGATGTACACCAAATCTTGCAACCTTTGATGTTCAAGCCTATTTCTTTTCTTTGAACGAATCTGCAAAAATGTTTGCACTATAAGAGTTAAAATCAAAGGAACGAATTTTCTATATAGATTTTCTATATAGGTTTTTAAATCCATATACAGACTTCTATATCCCGAAACGAATTTTCGATGTAGATTTTTAAATCCATCCGTATTCGGGATTGCTACATAAACAATATTCGTGCAGAAATCAGATAAAAGGAAGCGGCGGAATTCTAACCCGAAATGATTAGGATGATGGTGTTGAATCTGATGATGCCTCTGCGCGATAGGAGGCGAAACACAAAAACTGTGGTGGAGGAGCAACCACAAGCCAGAGGAGCTAACGGCGATGATTAGGGCGATGGAGATCACAAGAGGCTGTGGGCGTGGGAGTATTACGAAACGGGCTGCAAGCTAGGGTTTGTAAGGCGAATAGTTTGAGGGTTTTTGTAAATCTAATCGGATCTCCAACAGGGATCCGATTAGACCCTAAAGAGATCAATATTTTATCAGGCGCTCGCTCGAGCGCCTCACGCTTTCCATCAAGGCGCTCGCTTCTTTCGCGCCTGCACCAAATCGCTCCGCCTGACTCCAAACGAGGCGCCATGGCCTCGCCTCGCCTCGCCTTAGCGCCTAGGCGAGCGCCTGGCTCGCTTTTGACAACACTGATCATGAGGTATAATGGGTTGTCATCTTTGTAGATGCATGTATGGTAAAGTGTTAAACTGGAGCCTTTAGCTCCTGTAGTCGTCCGAGATGGTCTCAATGGTGGGTAGAGCATCGGTCATCAGAAGTTGTTCTTTCACTGGCTTATATTTTAGATGCAGTCCTGAAAGAAATCTATAAACTTGCCATTCAACACGTTGTCACACTTGTTGAGTACAACATTGATGAAAAACAGGCTCCTCAAATAGGCTAGTAAGAAGCATGTAGTAGTTGATAAAGCTGGACTCTCCCTGAGTAGCAAACCTGATTCTTGTGTATATGTCAGAAAGATGAGACTTGATCATCTTCTGGGAATATGCGCGCTCAAGGTTTTCCCACATCGCATTAGCAGTATCATTGTAAAGAAGATTATCAACAATGTTTGGATTGATGATGCTCGTCATCCAAGTGATAACCTGGCAATTGTCAGCAAACTAAGTTTCACAGTCCTCTGTTTCAAAGCAGAACCTTTATAAGAACATGACTTTTGCATTGGCCACCGACAAACACTTTGAAAGACCGAGACCATAGAACATAGTTTTGCGGAGCTCTTCAACTTGATAGAGGTGCCATGTACCATCAAAGAAGAAGGTATGTGGGCTTGGTCTCGATGGACGTCATGGTGGCGGCTTAGGTCAAGAAAAAGTGACCTAAAAAGTATATCTTATCTTAGTAACGCATCAAGTTCCTAATTGCACATCAAGAAATGATACACATCGATCTTGCACAGATGAATGATCTTCGATGGTATGCAATAAGGTGCTGGAATCTCCTGAAGACGTGTGAGAAGCCGCACGAGGGATTGGTAGCGCGTTCAGGTGGTGCTAGGGCAACGAGATAGTGCTCCAGGTGGCGCTAAGGCACTTCGACGATGCTAGGGGTGTCTTGCAGCATTTTTGGTCAGCGCTGGGAGTGCCTGATAGAGCTCCAGGCAGAGCGAGAGCGCCTAGCGACGCTGTCGATTGGCATTTGGGGCGCATGGTGGCACGAATGGGTGATGCTAGTAGCCCTAGCGGTGCTTCAGGCGTGTGAGAGGAGGTGGAGTAGCCCTTGGGCTCGTGTTGCAGCAGGCGGAGGGCTTGAAGCCCGGCAACGTGCATGCAAAAGATGGTCTGGAGGTTCGACGACGACGACACATGAGAGGAGCTTTCTCGGATGGGAAGGCTGGTGGTGGTCGCGAGTTTTAGGTCGGAACACATGACTAGGACCGCTGCTCTGATACCGTGTGGAAAAGTGATGAGAATGCAATGAGTTGTTTATTCAAGAGGTATAAGGGTCCTTAATAGAGCTAAACTTTAGAGAGCTCAAAAAGATAAAATACATAAATACCCTCCTGGGGTTACAATGGAATATAAGAATATAACCTATTGTAATCTCTAACATACACTAATATAACCCTTGTGGTAGTATGTGCTACAATTACTTCTCTGGCAGTGCCTAATCTACAAGGGCTCAAATCAACTGTCTCCAGTACAACAAGAAGGCTACATTACGGAGGCGGAGCTACGGAAGTGGTTTTCATGACAATCTCCCTCGAGGGAAGCTCCCCATCAATTATGGTGGGGAGAAGTTTTTTGAGTAAAGATAGGACGGACATCCATTAGAGATCCATCAAAAAATGTAAATTAATATAAATGAATAAAGCAGTTACAAGAGCCAAATATCAGACATGGTTTTGACATGCCCAAGTACATTCTCAAAGCAAAATCTCCTACCCTCAAAGACACCATTATTTCTGGCTTGCCAAATAGCCCAGGCGTATACACAAACTTTCACCCTCCATTCTAAGGATCCTGAACAATCCCTACTAATTGAAGCCCAATGGGAATTTTTGCCACTCCATTGGATGCTAGTAAGGTCCGCATTTCGCCACAACTCCATTAACCTAGAGCATAGGAAAAAATATAATCAATATCTTCTACTGCACCACTGCATCTTTTACATCACTCATCATCTTCGAGAAAAAGCCCGATTCACCTAGCACATGTCATAACCCGTCCTTTTCTAAGCAACCACAGGAAAACCTCGACCCTCGTAGGAATTTTCCATCCCCATATCCTAGCATAGCCCCTAGACATCTCTGTATCCACTGAAGCAGCCAGATCAGAGATCACCTTGTATGCCTTTTTGATTATGAACACCCCATCTCTCTAGCATCGCAAATCTCTGCCTTCGGAGGCCCCCTCCAACCTTGCAAGCCTGTTGGAAAGGCCAAGGAACTCCTCCGCCCTCTGATCCGACAACTCATTCACAAAATTAGGCGTCCAAGAACTGACAGTCCACACATCAACAACGCTTGCCTCCTTGTCCTCCTTGTCTACTGCTAGAGAGAACAGTCTGGGGTACAAGTTGCTGGAGTATTTGTGTATGCGTCATGTAGATGGGTAAATGGATCACTCCAGGATCCATATACCACATCCAATATTTAGTCGCACATTTACCAATGGTGGGTCTTGAAGGGTCTATGGAGGCTATATAAGAAGCCCCAGACCTCCTGTATCAGATAAGAAAGTGCAATACAACATATGATTCTTTGAGGCCTTCTCCTGTGGATTCATCTCGCTCCTTAGGGAGTAGGGTTCTACGTAAAAATCCCGTTGTTCTTCAATGTTTATTATTTTTCTCTGATATTTGCTTCTCCATTCATAGTTTCTAACATGGTATCAGAGCGAGTTCGATTTACGTGGATTTATTGTTGAAGATTTATTTCATGTTCTGTTCGAGATTGGATTCAATTATTGTTCGTTCTTGAAGATCAATTTTATGAAGATCTGTTCATGATTTATCCAAGTTTCGAGAAATTTTGAGATTTTTTCAGAAACCCTAATTTCTGCATATTTGAAGATTCCTGAAGATCCAAGAAATTTTTAGGGTTCCATCTCAGGAACCCTAGATCTGGTTTCCAGGCGACGAACCTCCATGCCACGCCAGGACACCCTTCCTCCTCTCTTTAGATTGGCTGTGCGTGCATCTCTAGCCCATGCTCCATGCGATCCCAGGCGGAGCCCTGATCTCAAGGTGGCGCTACAGATCCAATCCATCTTCCCTCTTCTTGCGATGAACCCCATCTTCAGGCGCAGACCCGATGACGATGGCGCCATTCCCGTAGACCCATTGACGGAGCCATCCTTTCTTCCACGTGGCGATAGCCTCCTCCCAACATTTCTAACCGCAAACCCTCTAGGCGACGATCCTCTAGCAACCCTAGACGCACAAGCAATGATACCCTAGCCGCCACTGGTAGGTAGAGCTCCAGTTCGAAGATAGCCGCCACGGGTCGCAATCCAGGCGGCGACACCATTCCCCGTAACCACATGCGACATCGCCCACCCCTCTAGCTGTAGCTCCAGGTGGCAACCCTGACATCACCTCCTGGCAGTGAGCTCCAACGGCAAGCTCTCCATCGCGCCGCCCCTCCTCGCGCAAACCGCTCCCAAGCGATACCTTCTCATGATTGAAGGCGGTGGGCGGCGCCATCTCCTCGCGCCCTCCCCTTCGGCGACGGTGGGTTTCCAGATTTAGAGAGGGTATTGGCCCAACAGGGCCTTGTGATTAATTTAAAAAAAGAGTGGGGATGCCCAAGTGGGCCGAAAGATTGAAGAAAAAAAATGTGAAAAAAGGAGAGAGGAAAGTCAACCGTTGAAAAAAAGGGAGATACCCATCTTATAAAAAGGGAAAGAGAGCCCAGTTTGGGCTGCAACATTTTATAAAAAAGGTGGGGGGGGGAGCTGCATCTTTGGGCATAAGTGGACCAAGTTTCTTTGTTTAAAAAAAGTTGCATACCAAAAAATCGCACATTTAAAAAAATGTGAATTGGCTATAAAAATTGGAATAACCGGGAAAAAATGATTTGAAAAAAATAAGTCAAAAAAAATTCGAGATCGGCTTATTTGGTGTTTGTTTCTTCCCCACATTTTCTTGTCTTCTCCCAACTTTGTCGATGTCATTTTTTCCCAATAAGTCCGAGAGAAAGGAGGAGAGTATTGTGTAGAGTTACATGCCACATTGTCAGATTCTCTAGATTCCAGATTCAGATATCCGATTCCAGGCCAGATTTCAGACTCTACAGTTTAGTTTCAGACACCGCGGATTGGTTCGGAGTCCAAGTTCGAGCACTCCATATCTGAGTGACGCAATCTCTTTGAGTTCTCTAGAGGGACTCCTTTTCAGACACACGTGTGCGATCATTTTTTGTGTGGTCCCCGTCTATATTTTTGGTCTCAGAGTTTTCATGTGATCCATTAGGGCTCCAGAGTAGAGATCCTATTCCCTATGCCATGTGGGTTAAGGTTTTCATGTGGTTTCATAGGGACTCCAGAGTAAAGATCCCATTTTCTAAGCCAGTACGAGAGAGACTCAGTTCTCCCTGAGGAGACTTTTCGAGCTTCATTCTCCATCGATCGTGGACTCCGAAGAGGATTGTCTCCACGACGTTTTCAGTTCGACCCTTTTAGAGATGGAGCGGTTGTCCACATGACATGGCGAGCTAGATTACTTCGACGAGGAGACTCATTTCAGTTGCCGTGACTCTAACATGCGCAGTACAGAGCACATGCTCTCTGACGAGGAGATTCAGTTTGACTCACACTCCAACCCATTTGTTCCTCCTCACATGCATGGCATGAGAAGCAACGTCCTCGATAGCAACCGACAGTTGTGTATGCGTTGAGCTGATATTGTTCGCAGTGTCTGTATTGTGAGTTGAGTGATTTCTTTATGTTTGTCCTAGCTGAGCATTGCATGTTCCAGCTTGAGGGGGAGTGTCAGAGAATTTGTGTATGCGTCATGTAGATGGGTAAACGGGTCAATCCATGATCCATTTACCACATTCAATGTTTAGTCCCATATCTGCCAGTGGTGGAACTTGGAGGATTTGTGGAGGCTATATAAGAAGCCCTAGACAACCTATATCAGATGAGAAAGTGTAATGCAACATATGGCCCTCTGAGATCTTCTCCTGTGGTTTTATCCCGCTCCTTAGGGAGTAGAGTTCCACGTAAAAATTCTGTTGTTCTTCAATGTTTATTATTTTTATGATATTACTTTCGGCATTCGTATTTTCTAACACAAGTCACAAATAGCACCTGCCTCAGACCAATCATCCATCTGGAAACAGAACTCCCAGTCGTCCCCCAAAATAGGCTGCAACGAGCTAGTTAAGATCGGCAAGACTGAATAGATACCCCACCAGAAAGTGGTCGGCAAGATCGCAGCATCATCATGGGCACAAAGATTAAGCGATAGTACATAGATAGATCTCACTTACCTGGAAAGCATGCCAATCCCATCTCCCCAGATCCTTATCACCCACTTTGCGAGCAATGCCTTGTTCATATCTTGATGCAGCGTGAATCAGAAATATAGGGCCTCATTTTCTATGTTTTAGCCGCTATTTAGAAGCTTTATTTACGTTTATTTGAGTCGTTGTAATTTTATTTAAATAAAAGAGATCGCTTGTGATCTCAAATTAGTTTCAATTTGAATTTCAATTTAGTTAGTTAGAGTTAATTGGAAATTTGAATTCATTCCAAATCAATTAGTTAGTTGATTAGAGTCAAATTAGGATAAGTAGTTTTGAATTTGAAATTCTATTTTTGCATTGTTTTAGACAGGTCAGATTATATGTAAACTTGAGATTTTATCTCTATCTCTGTCTCTCTCTATTCCGTCTCCCTCGACGTGATCTTCGCGCTTCTTCTTCCGCAAATCTCGTGCAACCGGCGCGCCTTCTCTTCTCAATCCCTCCAATTTCTTCTACCAACTAATTTCCACCCTCAAAATATTTTTTTATCCGTCGCCGAATTTCCGTTTGCATCAATTGGTATCAGAGCATGGCCTACAGATCATCCTCCCGATCTGACGATCCGTCCAGACATTCGCACCGACATGCGACGAAACACCATCATTCGTCGGAACGGAAACGACGAGCCGAAGAAGCTTACAACAAGGAGGTGGACGCACTGCGTGATTTCCAGTCCAAATGTCAAGATTTCCAGACCAAATGTCGAGATATGATGGCTAATTTCGAGACTATGTGCGTTGCCCTATCAAAGTATTCCACTACCAAAGCCGCTGTCCAGAATGTTGACGAAGAAAACCTCGCCGTCGATGAGGTTTTACTCGCTGTCCAGGTCATTCCAGAAGGAAAAGACGACAATCTGCTTGCTGTACAGGTATTTTCAGACCTGCAAACGCCACCGAAATCGACTCCGACACTATCCACGACCCCCTCGCAGGTCCCCCTCACCATTACCTCACCTCCAACCCTCATCCTAGCCTCGATGTCGGCCTCACAACCAACCCCAGCCACAACCCCTGCACTCGCACCCCCAGCCACAGCCTCGCCGCCGCCACCACCCGTTCCCGCTGCCCCCGAAACTGAAACTCCAGACCCACCATCACCGTCACTACTACCTCCTCGCGCCACCCCTGCACTCCCAGAAAAACCCCCGGCCTCATCAACCCCTCCAGCTACACCCGTTGTATCTGCACTCCCAGCGCAACTCCCTGTGTCGCCTCTACCCACATCCTTCCAGACTGCAGCCATCCCGTAGCCACCGCGTCACCACCACATTCCCCACCTGAGCCTCCATCGTCTGCACTGCTCGCCTTTGAGGAGCCGCCGCCGATGTTGCCCCTGGAGAAAGCAAACCCTAATACGGGTTCCCTTATGAAAGGAATACGACACCCAAATGAAGGATGCATCCTGTAAGTTTTGGGATGATTGTTTGATTTGGAAATTTTATAAAAAGAAACCCCCACCCAAAGTTAAGTATAGAAGGGTAAAACTTAAGTGGAATGAAGGGGTAGAACTTTTGCGTTCCAACCCCCTAGAGCAGGAATATTTAAAAAGAAGGGCTGAAAGGAAGAAATTTGGGTGGCCTCCTTATCCAATTAGGATTAGGATCATGGGTTTCACGTATTTAAAGGTCCCATGGCTTAATTCATTGGCCACATCTCCTCCTCTACTCTTCTTGTGCTATTGCTTTGCTATGAAGTCTCCAAAGGCGATGAAGCATGAAATGAAGATGCCCCACCAAAATTTCAAGCACCACATCGACAGGGCAAAATCCGCGTGGGCACCGGCATTTGCGCCACACATGCTCTTCCGTCATGAAGACAACAATTCCAACCATCGCCCCACGCATGCCTGGATTCCGCCGTTCGCTCCACACCAATTCTTCCATGGGATGATCGAGAACGCTGGTTTAAATTTATCAATTTCCAAGCCTGCAGATCCAGCAATTCTTCGGGAGATGAATTTTTCAAGCGGAGGAGAACTGGTGCAGCGTGAATCGGAAATATAGGGCCTCATTTTCTATGTTTTAGCCACTATTTAGAGGCTAATTTTATTTACGTTTATTTGAGTCGTCGTAATTTTATTTAAATAAAAGAGATCGCCTGTGATCTCAAATTAGTTTCAATTTGAATTTCAATTTAGTTAGTTAGAGTCAATTGGAGATTTGAATTCATTTCAAATTAATTAGTTAGGTGGTTAAAGTCAAATTAGGATAAGTAGTTTTGAATTTGAAATTCTATTTTTGTAATCTCATCCCTCCTATATAAAGGGATGACAAGCTATTGTTTTAGACAGGTCTGATTATATGAAAACTTGAGATTTTATCTCTATCTCTGTCTCTCTCTATTCCTTCTCCCTCGACGCGATCTTCACGCTTCTTCTTCCTCAAATCTTGCGCAACCGGCGCACCTTCTCTTTTCAATCCCTCCAATTTCTTCTACCAACTAATTTCCACCCTCAAAATATTTTTTTATCCGCCGCCGAATTTCCGTTTGCATCATATCTTCAATTCACAGAACCTCGAACCCTCCCTCCTTGATTGGCGTGGTTACCGAGACCCGATCAACCAGTGCAATTCCCTTACCATCCTATCCTGATGGTTAGAAGAACCGTCTCATCAATGCCTCCAAGCACTTACGAATGCCCATCGGTGTTACTCTCGCGGATAGGAAAAAAAATAGGAATCACTAAGAGTACCGCCTTCGCCAGAATCAGTTTCCTACATTTCAAAAGGTAAAATGCTTTCCAGCCCACCAACTTCCTCTCCAACTTTTTGACAACCGGCAGCCAATCTACCTGCCTAAGTTGCCACACATCAACGATAGACTAATTGACATGTTTTTCTGTGTTGTTTCCAAAACCTCCACACAAGCCGTCACTGCTTCTGGAGAAAGGTTTAAGGGGGACAAAGGCCGACTTTACCCCACTAAACTTCAACCCTGACAACTCTCCAAAGATGTCCAACACTGCTTTGGCTGCCCTGCACTCCGTCGCCCTCCCAACAAAGAAAATGCTATCATATGTATACTACAAAATTGGTATCGAAAAATCATCCCTGGAATAGCCCTTGAAAAACCCTCCATCCTGTACAAGCCCCTCATAACTGCCAGTGTATCTGCAACCAGAACAAACATGGGGGCTAATAGACACCCTTGTCTTACCTCCAATGTGGCTGAAAGAAGCCTTACTATTGCTTTCCATTAACCATAATCGAAAGCGAAGATGTAGTGCTGCATCTCTTCATCCAATCAATCCACACTTTCGGGAAACCCCTCCGAACCAAAGAAGCCCAGATGAACCGCCTACTTATGCAGTCATACACTTTAGAAAAATCCACCTTCCAGAGGAAGCCAACTACCCCTCTCCTTTTCCAATCCGCCACTATCTTTGACGCCATAACCACACCCTCCAACAACTCACGACTTGGAAAAAAAGCTGACTGAGCAAGCGGAATAAGAGTGACCAAGACACCTCTGATTCGGTTGGCTAGCACCTTAGAAACAACAAGGTAAGCAACGCCGGACAAAGCTATGGGTCTAAACTCGTCAATGCATTCTGTGCCTTCCTTTTTCAGAAGCAAGAAGTGTAGGTCTAGGCCACGATTCACATTTCTAAACTTCAAGATCATCTTCATAACATCCTCCTCAACCACCTCCTAGAACTCCCTGTAGAAAAAGATTGATAAGCCGTTAGGCCATGGGCACCCATTAGCATTAAGATCAAAGATCTCCCTATGGACCTTTTCCCTAGTAAACTCAGAGACATGCATATCCTTTTGATCAATCCTCAAGGATCGTGCTCCCATCCCTAGCCACCCGGCCCTTGAAGATGATGTCCTCCTACTGAAATCTCGAAAATGCTTCACAACTTTCTCATAAATTGCCCCATCCCCCTGAATCCTCTCTCCGTCCACCTGCAAGTTGTGTATCATATTCATACTTCTACTAGCAAATGGAATTCATACTTCTACTAGCATATGGAAAAACTTTGTATTCGCATCACCATCCTTTACCCATTTCTGTCTGGATCTCTGATGCCATGGTGGGGAGAGATGAGGAATATGGCATATGTTCCGACCAAAAAAATCTTCCCAGTGTAAACGTTCACTCCCCTTGGGCATGCACTCTTTCTCGGCTTATAGTGCTTAGTCTTCCCTGAAGCCTACCCGCCAACTCTGTGCTCGTAGAAGATTCCACCAACACCTCAACTTCATCCACCGCACATGAAGACATGAGAGCCTCAGACTCCGACTTCAGGATCTCCTTGGCGACGTTAGCAAGAGGAGAGAGTGCACCGGCTGCAACCAACCTTGAGTATCCTTGGAGAGAGCGGAATCCAACTCTTTCGGAAGAGGTGCAAACAGTGCCACGATCCCAAGATTGGTTTGCAGAAGAAAGGTAGAAGCATAAGGCTTTTTGCCCAAAATTAATTGGGTGTTGGAGCCCACAGGCTTGCGGACCCGTCTGGCAAAAGGGCTGCATCCGGACCAGACCCCCATGATCAGGCCGGATTGCCACCCTTTTGGGTCGCGTCACACTTGATGTTCAAATGAAACAAAATTACATGTTAGAAAACTTGAATGCGGAAGCATATCAAAAAAAAAGAATAAAGAACACTGGAGAACACATGATTTTATGTGGAACCCTACTCCCTAAAGAGCGAGATGAAACCACGAAGAAGGCCTCAAAGAGCCATATGTTGCAATGCATTTTGTCATCTGATACAAGGGGTCTGGGGCTTCTTATATAACCTCTACAGACCCTCCAAGTCCCACCACTAGTAGATGTGGGACTAAACTAGTAGTGTGGTAATTGGACCCTAGAGGGATCCAATTACCCACCTGCACATGACACATACATCAATATACTCCAACACTCCTCAAGCTGGAGCATGCAATGCTCAGCTTGGATAAACAGAAAGAAATCTCAAACTCACGCTACATGACACTACATACAATATCAACTCAACGCAAACACAACTATCAGATGCTGGCGTGGACATTGCTTCTCATGTCGTGCATGTGAGGATGAACAGACGAGCTGGAGTGTGAGATGAACTGAGTCTCCTCCTCGGAGAGCATGTGCTATGTATTGCGCATGTCAGAGTCACTGCAACTGAAAGTGAGTCTCCACCAGGAGAACTCTGGCCCGCCACATCATGTGGACAACTACTCCATCTCTAAAAGAACCGAATTGAAAAAATCATGGAGACATCCTCGTCAAACTCCACAGTTGCTGGAGAATGGAGTTTGAAAAGTCTCCTCGTCGCAGAACTAGGTCTCTCCCATACTGGCTCAGAGATTGTGATCTCTACTCTGGCTTCCCTATGAAACCACATGAAAATCCTATCCCACATGGCATATGGAAAGTGATCTCTACTTTGTAGTCCCTATGGAACACATGAAAACTCTGACCACACAAAAGATGATCGCAAACATGTGCGGATCAAACTGAAGACTCAGAATCTGAACGTCGAGTCTGAAGTTTGAATAGTAGAGTCAAGCAATCTGGTTGGCCTCTGGACTGGAGAATCTGAATATGAACTAGAATCATCAGAGTTGTAGAACTCTACATAGTACTCCCCCTTTCTCCCAGATTGGTCGGAAAACAATGACGTCGACCAAGTTGGGAGAAGACAAGAAACTGGGGAGAAACAAAACGTGCATAAGCCAATATCAATTTTTTTTCTTTCTGGCTCTTCTTTTCATTTTTTTTCAAATCATTTTTTTTCAAATTAGCCGTCCTTTTTTATGGCTTTTCACAAAATTTTTTAGCTATTTTCTATATTTTCTTAATAGCCAACTCATCATTTTTCCCATGTACGTTTTTTTATACGCACCTCTTTTCTCAAACCACTTTTTTAACAAAACATGCCCGTTGGGCATAAAGAGAAGCACTCCTTTTCTTTTTCTTTTATACGTAGAGCAACTTGCAAAAATCTCTCCTTTTTAATGCTTTGGTCCAACTGTCCCCTCTCCTTATTTAGGGTTCCCACTTGGGAACCCTTCTCTTCGAAGGACACCCCTTTGAGGTTTCTTCTCATGCCACCGCCACGAAGCAGCGATGGAGAAGAGGATCGTCGCCACCATACAGGAAGGAGAGACACGAAGAGGAAGCGGAGTCGACGCAAACTGCTGCAAGTGCTTGGAGACGGAGTTAAACCTCCTGATGGCAGATCTATGGCTCCAGGCTGATAATGCACACAAAGAGGGGAAGGCTCCTCCGACCTTAGGGTTCCATAGGAGCAGTTGCTGGGGCTCTTGGTTTCCATCGTCGTCGCTGTCGTAAAAATGAAGAGGAGGTTTCGTTGCCTCATCATCAACCACGAGATGCGGCCACGCATCGCTATTTGGGATGGGCCTCCGTCTGGAGGGGCCTCCGCTTGGAAGAAAGATGCCTTGCCATCGCTTGATACAAGGGGATGCGGTGCCTGGAGTACGCCTCCTGGTATGTGATCGACTGGAGGTGATGCTGCCTGATGGTTGTAGTTGTGGTTGGAAATGCTCTTGCACCCACCACATGGCGGCGACGAGTACGTCAGGAACCCCGTCACTGCTAGCTCGATTGCTATCACAGTCAAGATGATGACTGGGCTGAAGATGATGAACACAGGGGTGGCTATGCAGAGGTTGACGATGACATCGGTGAGCGAGATCCCTGCGAGGCCGAGGAGGATGCCACCGAAGGGAAGGAGCACGACAATAATGATCGAGCAAAAAAATATTGTTTCAACGAAACCCTAGTAGCTGGAACTTCAGTAAACTTCAAATATGCAGAACTTTCCCTATTAGAAAGCAACTTGATCTTCACGAACAAACTGTAGAACTCTCTTTCCGATGACGATCTTTAAGAATATGCGGAAATTAGGGTTTCTGGGAAATCCTATAATTTCTCGAACCTTGGATGAACCATAATCATGAACAACTGATCTTCACAAGCACATCTTTAACAATAATCAAGAATCGAATCTCGAATAAAATTACATAAAATCCTCGAGAATCGACCCGCGTTGATACCATGTTAGAAAACTTGAATGCGAAAGTTTATCGGAAATAAAGAATAAAGAACAGTGAAGAACACATGATTTTATGTGGAACCGTACTCCCTTAAGAGCGGGATGTCCATTGTACTTTCTCATCTGATACATGGGGTCTAGAGCTTCTTATATGGCCTCCACAGACCCTCCAAGTCCCACTATTGATAGATGCGGGACTAAATTCAATGGGTGTGGTAACTGGACCCTGGAGGGATCCAATTACTCACCTATACATGATACATGCATCGATACTCCAACATTACAGAATTTAAAAAATCCGCAAATCTCTCCTTTGCCAAATCAGCGATCAATAGTAACGGTTGCTCTGACCCATCGACCTCGGCGGCCACTGCTGACGAGCATGCATGGGGGCGAGATCCCTCGATGAACAACGGAGACGCAAGCGGTAGAATCTCAACCTCCCAAAGATTGAAGCACGCGCGACCTAACCACAGAACAAACTCCTCACTCGACGAGGGGTCCCTATTTCCCGAGATCGTAATGATCACTGAGCTCATGTCGGAGCCCCAAAGACAAATTCTTTGACAGGATTTCGGGCACCAAACCCAAGCCCCTTAGACCCGACCTTAGAGTCTCAAGATCCCTCGAAAGCAGCGGCACACCCTCGATACGAGCAACACTTTTTTGTGTCGCCAACTCCCCATCTGTGAATCGGGAACATCTACATCATCTAAGGACATACCACGAGCACATATAATGCCTCTTCCCAAAGTCACCGCATCACACGTGAAGGTGGAGCCAAGCTTACTTCTGATCTCAGTTAACACCAAGCTCAGGTCCATCCCTCCCTTCAGGACCATGCCATCGAGACAGTTCATCTTAGCCGACTTCTCGGTCCTTGGACCAGAGGGAACCCCTTCATCACAAAAAAAAATCCTTCCATTGCCTCCATGTCGGGGCACAAAGCATCTAACTTTTCATTGAACTGGTTGCATGGCCTTCGGAGACTTCAACTGGCAATCAGCTTTCGCTGCACACGAGAATCGAATGTGACCAACTTCACCATAGACAAAGCACTGAGGTGGGGAAAGACAATCTCGTGAGATGACCGTGTCACCCACAGCTCAAGCATTGCAGACCTAAGCGAGGCCGCTTCTGGTGACTCACCAGCGACCAACTATCTGAATCGACACCCTCCCTCAGTTTGGTAGTCCTTTTTCCCCCTCTCTCCCTCCTGAAACACCTTTCCCTGGAAGACGGCCCGTCCTCTCTTGCCTCTGCCCTCTCTCCCTCATCGTCCAAACATCTTTTGACATTCAACCTCCTCTAAGCCATGGTTAAACAGCATGAATCACTTTTAGGTCCACCATAAACAACTCATCTCAAAAGAGGACCGATAATGATCTCACAGGTGAGCATGTGCTTGACACACAAACAAAAAGGATTTAGCACCATAACACTGAAACTGTATGAAATCTTTCCATAGATCAGTGTTTAGCCTAAAAAAGCATTTGGCCTTAAAAATTCCATAATCGGTAATCACACGCTCTCGTCTTGAGTCTCTTGACACCACAGTTTCATTATAACTCCCGATCAGTACCCAAAAAACTCTAATAGATGCACAGTTGTTAAGTATGGTGCATCGCTTCGAAACTAAATAGTGTTAGCATACGAAATAGCCCATAATCTTCAAAGGTGATTTTCACGCTTAATTATTTTCAAAAAACGTTATTTAACATAAGCTTTCCTATCACTGAAATATATTTTTCTGAAGTGTTTTTTTTTGCTCATCATGACCCAGGTGTGGTACCCTGTGACTCCTGCAATGGGCAAAACTTCATTTGATGGACCTGAGTGCATCAAGGAGGTATTTTCTTGTCATATGAATCTGATAGAATAGTCATAATTATTGCTTTCATTTTGATGTGTATTTTAAATGGCTTTTCTGGTTTTATTACCGAAACGAAAAATCGATTTTCTGAATAATCGGTTTGGTTATTGGCTCTTGCAATAACCAAATAGTGGTGCCCAAACTTTAAAAAAGTAACAATTGGGTCAGACTACAGGATTTGGATTAGGGATGTTAATCTGAGTCTATCCATTGGATACCCGACCCGAGCCCGTCCCATTTAAGGATCTGAAACTCGTTCCATTTACTTTTGGACGGGTTTGGGTTTTGAATTGACTACCCATGCGGGTATGGGTATGGGTTTGGAATTGCCTTGTGGGTACCCGAACCCAACACGCCCCAAACACGAATAAAATATCTATATCTATATCTATATCTGTCTATATATATATATAAAAAGATAGATGTGTGTGTTGTATTTTAATCAAATTAGATCCAAATCATGGCCTCAAATTTCAGCGAAATTCGGTCGAATTTCTGTCGAATATCGATATCCAGTCAAAATCGAAATTCGACCGAAATGACCGAAATATGGGGATCCTAGTACAAAAAATGACCGAAATGACCGAAATTCCGGTCGAAATTCCATCGAAATTCTGTTTTGGTCGATACCGAAATGGTGACCGAAACCGACATTTAGGACCTTAACCCAAATCCATTTCATATCTAATATGTATCGATATACATGTATAAATATCCAACTCAATTTTCTCCTCTCCATCCATTTTTTCTTATTTAACTAACTTTTTGTATCTTTAATAAATAAAAACTATCAACACAAAAGAGCTAAACATTTAACATAAATAAACATCTGATATTTTCTATATATTGCACATTTTTATGAATCCATATTACACAATCTCACTCTATTTCGTCCATCTGTGAAAATCTTGTATACATTTATAAACAACTTAAGATTTACCATGTCGAAGATGTGTGAGTACCCATTGGGTACACGAGTATCCGATGGGTATATGGGTATCCACTAGAAATTACCCGTTTAATAAATGGGTGGGTATGGGTAGTGATATTATAAACGGGTGTGGGTTTGGAAAAAAGTAATACCCGCCCTCAAACCCGACTCGCTGACATCCCTAATTTGGATCAAAATGATTTTGAACTAATGCGCTTTGACGAATACAAAGTAATAAACTAAATTTTATCATTATATTGAAACAAATCTTAAAGATCGAGTACCACATTGTTACTTTAAAATTCAGATGCAGCATTGAATTTGGGTGTGTAGTTCATGAACTTTTGTGTAATTTACTATTTAAAAATCACAAAAATATTAATCTGAATGAAATGCGTTTATTTACATCACTTTATGAATTTTTTAGATACTTTAACAAATTTAATTCCTGTTTTGACTACTTCCCCAACGTGTTTCCTCATTCGCCAAATTAATCTCCTTCATTTTTGTTTTGAAGAGAAATAATGTTTGTAGCTGAGTTGAGTGTGAAAAAACTGGTTTTATCCTGAACTAAAGTGATTTTAACCGGTTCAAAACCTACCTGAAAAAATCGAGAATAACTGTTCAGTTCGGGATCCGATTTCTATAGAAGTAATGTAACAATACACAACCTCACATAAACAATATCACAGTTATTATTATATGATCCAAACCATGGAAGGAAATATCACGATATATCGACGATATGTCGCCGATATATCGATATCGAGATGAGACCGATATTGGTATCGATATGGCGATATATCCTCTTTTTCAGGCATTTTCTTAACAAAAGTGTGTCGATATGAGCGATATTTCGACGATATGTCGCCGATTTATCATTGAAATATCGTATCGACGTGATATTAAAACGATATCGATATGGCCTTCACGATCCAAACACAAACAGTTACTTCAGAAACGGGTTATCCACTTCAATAATTCTTCCCAAAGAGCTTACTCCGACCCAATTCGGTAGGATTCTGCGTGTTGAACAGTATAAAGTTTGAGTCCGGTTTCCAAAATATGAACTACTAGCTTAGAACATTTACATATATTATGGGTACAACAAATTGTTTCCTGTTGTTGGCATGGGGTTAGCCTCTCTCATATGTGGAAGCAACCGTTGATCCTCACCCCCTCTTCCCTTGATGGTGCAGTTGAAGCCATCGGACAGCAAACCAATCTCTAATTTTTTCGTGAAGAAGTCCGGCACCATTAAACTCGATTACTCTTCTGAGGCACAGGAGTCGCTTACACCGTTCAAGTCGACCGCATCTGGAAATATGAAACGAGAACCTCTCTTCGAAGGAATCGATGAGCCACATATCAGAACCAAGCAAGATGACGATGCTGAGGAAGAGGACCTAGTTCGAACCATGAAGGAGGAGCCTTGTGACGAAGATATCCCCGAGCCAACAGTGGATCGCACTCTCGAAGGAATCGAATCGAAAGTGGAGATCCTTGGAACCGATCATGCCAAAGATATCAAGCACGGTGAGGAATGCGGGAGATACAAGGGGCTAGTGAGAGATTCCGAGCATGGTGGAAGTAGAAGGGACGTGGAAGCTCATGGAGTGAAAAGGGAGCTCGCCGAGATGGAGCCCGTGCTTGCGCCCACCACGAAGAAGCGGGGAAGATGCGTCAAGACGGCAGGTGAGGGGCAATCTACACTCCTTTCTTTCTTTGGCAAGAAATAGACTCCGGTTCGACGTAATCTTGTCTGCCTGTTTAACATGTATGTATATACCTGCATAGAAGAGTGTCACTTTTTTTTGTTCAAATCCTGTTTTAATGTGGTGTTTTTTGTCCGTAGAAACAACTTTTTTACAGTTTTTTTCACGTTCATGCGCTATATTATGCGCCTGATATATTAGATGAATGAAAGTTTGATCTTTTTTCGTAAAAAAAATACGACCGCACCTGGACGGCAGTTGGTCGTGAGAGTATGCCCCCACCTCTTCTACTTGTAACTGTGTACCGTACCTTATCAAACAGCTGGACCTTAGGCCCCGTTTCTTATGGGAAAAATCAAATCGCTATTCTTTCTTCGTTTCCACTTACGTGTTTGTTAGATCATATTAAGACAGGAACAATAATCACTATGAAAACTGAATTTCATTATACATGAGAATATCTATTTTTAAGTATCGTCTAGAAATTGAGATTTTATTTCTTACAAATGCTAATGAATGTATTCTTCTTCAATATTTGTTAATTAATATATCATTGTTACAAATGGATGGTTACCGGCATGGATATGTAGTTTTCTTTTTGGGTATTTTTTGAGATACCGATATGGATATTATTCTATTTGAATATTGATATATGAACACCGACATGGATATAAATATATGGATGCAAAAGATTTGATAAGTTACAAATATATGCATATATGGATACTGACATGGATATGAGATATTTTTTGTCGATACTTCATACGATTCAATTTTTCTGAATACTAATACAAATATGATTACAGAATATTCTAGCAGATACAAATATATATATTTATTAAATATATCCATTATATGGATAAAATACATCAAATATGATTTCTTTTGCTCATATGGATACAAACATAGATATGCGTTTTTTATTTTTTTGCACATATATAGATATGGAAAGGGATATAGATTTTTTTCTAATATAGACATGGATATGGATGCAATATTCATTTTTTTTTTGTAAAAAAGAGATGTTGATTATATTCTAACGAATACCTATACGCATATCGATATGTATTTTATTTTTTTCGGATATAAATAAGCATGGATGAGGATTTTTACGGATATGGATATGAGATACGAGCGTTTATACCATTTTAATTTTTTAGGCTATGGCTTTAATCTTTTAGACTATGGATACTGGTTACATTTTAACGCATATGAACATGAATGTGTTTTATTTTTTGTAGATACAAATACTCGTAATATTTTCAACCTTTTTATGATATGGATATGGTAATAAAATATTCTAACATATGTATATATCAAATATACAAATTGTATATATGAAAAAAATCAAAATAATCTCCATTTAAATTTGACTATTGACTATTTATATAAAATATATCAATTGCATAAAAAATAACTTAACGAATACCCGATTATTTTCTCTACTTAATGAAATATATCAAAAAGAATGTTATTTTCTTTCTATTCTTTTCCCTTTCCAAAGATAAGAGCGAAACATATGAGAATCAAAATAGTCTCCATTTAAATTTGACTATTGACTATTTATATAAAATATATCAATTGCATAAAAAATAACTTAACGAATACCCGAGAAAATCTTTTTCCTTTCCAAAGACAAGAACGAAACATATATCATAACAAGTCTTTCAATTCCTAACATAAAGCAAACAATGAATTGGAAAAAATTATCCCTTTTTATCTCATTGTTAATTCCATTCTTGTCTTTGATTACGTTCCATTAGAGTACCTTAGTGTGAAATGAATTGGAAAAAATTATCCCTTTTTATTTCATTGTTAATTCCATTCTTGTCTTTGATTACGTTCCATTAGAGTACCTTAGTGTGAATGGATAGGTTAGGGATGCTCGATTTGCATACTATGTTAAAAAAAAGTACAAGGGTATGAGATAATTGAGCAATATTTTAGAGGGCATCGTGTAAAAATCCCTTAATTAAAAGTTGCTTCAACGAGGACCAGACATTCCAGCTTAAACTGTTTGATCGTGATCGAGCGGTTCACACTATTTCAAACGTAAGTACTGCAGTCCTGCAAACCTTTTGTAAAATAGTTGATCATTCAAGATCTTGTGCAAACTGATCGATCAAGATCGAACGATCCATAATTGTACAACAGACCTTTGCAGTATTCCCATTAGGAAAAGCATCTGACCATACACAAAAATAACAAAAGCCTTATAAGTATCACAACGCACATGATGCACACAACGCATCATAAAAGCCCTAATTAACATCAACGTTCCAAAAGCAAACCTACAACCGGTAGTCGTACACCTCCCGAATACGAGTATACTTTGTCTACGTACATGCATATGCAGCACACCCATTTGCTACACGAAGATCCTCGGCACCATCTCCGCCGGCGGCAACTCAACCTCCCTGATCTCGAACCTCAGCCCCTTGCCCGCACCATTCGCCATCGGATGTATCCCATGCTCGGGTCCGCTCATGTACTGCCTCTTCCCCCTTTCTTCGTCGAAATTCATGCCGAATTTCCTCTCGACGTCCCGCCGCAGCTCATCGTTGAGCTGACCCTCCTCCGTGAGAGCCATCATGAGCTGCGGGAGCCCCAAGGGGAGCTCGTCTCCCCGGTCCACCTGCCAGAAGTGGACGGTCTTGCCGTACGTCCTCGAGATCTTCTCGAGGTCCTGACGCTGGACCAGGGAGGGGACGGATGGCATGAAGAGGAAGCCCCCCTTGACCTCGTACTCGTGGGAGTGCCAGAGGGGCTTCTCTTCGTCGGGAAGGGTGAGGAAGAGGTTGTCCGATATGATGTACTCTATGCCGATGAGACGGGCGGTCGAGTCGGGGCCATCGTAGATGAGGCATTGCCTCATCTCCTCGTTCTGGTGCGAGCAGAAGTGGTGCGCTTCCACCTGCCGTGTCATGTCGTCGGCGTAGAAGTGGAACCTACATCAGCATCATTGAACAAGGGTTCCACATAAGAGAAATACAGTTGCTACTACAACAAGAAAAGAGACCTAAGAGGCCAACACATTTAAAAGCTGTGAGCATCCTCTGCTGCAGTGCTGTATCTCCCATACCCGTGTGAAACGCTCGATCAAGCGTATCTGTTGTACCTGTGTGAACCGCTCGATTAAGATTGCTTGATTGAGCGGTTCATACGGGTACGACAGATACTTGTGTGAACCGCTCGATTAAGATTGAGCTTTAATTGAGCGGTTCACAAAGGGTACGACAGATACCCGTGTGAACCGCTCGATTAAGATCGAGCTTGATCGAGCAGTTCAAGCGGTACGACAGATACAACACCACAACAGAGGACACGCTCCCAAAAAAGCTAAGCACAGAAAAGAGACCTAAGAGGCTAAGATATATTGTATGAAGGGATAACATACTAAACATGACTCTCTATATTTATGTGAGTAAATTACAATTTGGATCCTCATCTATAGGTCCGATCCCAGAATGGGTTCCGATCTATAAATTGTAACGATTCGGGTTCCAGGGCCATTAACGTAATGAACTTTTTGAGGCTAATGACGAGTATATCCTTGTTTAAAAGTTGGAACTCAACCCCCATTCTCTTCTCAACAAGGACATATTTGTATGAACCCCAAAATTTCCATTACAATCTAAAGATCGGGACCCATTATGAGATCTGACTCATTGACAGGGATCCAAATTGCAATTTACCATATTTCTTTTACACTTTGGTCAATCATAGTCTCCTTATTGCATGTTTGCTGAAAAAAATCTGGTTCGTAATTACGGCGACTGATCCGATTAATTCGATCGAATATCATCAGCGATTTTCGTCATTAATTTCAGATGCATACGTTACCAAGAACAGTTTATATCAACAGCGACAGAGATAAATCACTTACGCGCAGAGGTGCTGGTGGATCTTATTGATGGGTGCGAAGGACTGGAGGGCTCCGGTGGCGGTCTCGACCATCTTGGTGCCCGTGTGTGTGGGCTCGCCGGCGACTCCGGGTGTTGCCATGATCTCTAGATCTTGTAGTACAAGTTTATATGATCTCCTCTTCCTCCCTCGCCGCTGCTACCAACTACGACTAATATTGCTGGATGAAGCAATAGGGTATATATTTTTTTGGCCCTTTTAAAAGGAAGTGGTCATCTCCATGCAAGTCTACACGTTCCCCCGCTGCATGGATACATGGAGGATCGTAATCAGGGGTTGTTCCACGTTAGGTCGGATGTGGCGGCACCACTTGGATGCTACGTGGCCTTTGCAGCTATCAGGATTAAGTGGATACACCCAAAAGTGGCTAATTGCATTTTTTTTTAAAAAATAAATTACACAAAATTCCTTAAACCATACACTTATTTCAATGTCATACATCTACTTAAAAATTAAGAATATAGTATTCATTTTTTAGTAATTGTCTCAATCAGTGTTTTTAAATCGGATCGGACCGGCTGGTTTGACCGATCCGATTGGTGAACCGGATCAGGACCGGTCCGGTTAACCGGTTTATGCTGGTTTGGTTTGATTATTCAAATTTTAATTAACCCGTCTGATTTAACCTATTTTTTTACCTGATTTAAACATGTTCAATCGAAGTTGAACCACATTTAATTTTTAAATTATTTAAAAATTTTGTTGGTGGTAGGAGTTGAACCCATGACCTTTAATTATCTATTTCACTCTTCAAACCATCCACATCCACATAACTTTTTGCATGTATTGGGTTTTAAATATAATTAAACTGTTATCATATCATAGAGCATCTAGTCCAAATAATATATATATATGAAATATATACATTATCTATGTATTTTATATATATTTCAAGTATATTAAGTGTATATTATATATATATTATGTCATTTCGGTTTGATTAGCCGGTTCAACCATTATTTTTCACCGGTCCGATTTAATCCGATTTTAAATAACGATGACATCATCATCCGGTTTAACCAGCTTGATTACATGGTTCGACCCGATCCGACCATTTCAGCAAAGTTTCCGATTAGGTTTCAGAAACCTTGGTCTCAATACGATATAAAGACCGAAGGCAGGAGGATGAGTACACTCTCTGTCTACTCTGTAATGAGAGTTACAACAGATCTGCTATAATTTTAATATTTTTCTTTGCGATTTTGAATAAAAAATACAACCTTATAGATTGAATCTTAGATTAATGCTCTACATATCCTTCAAATTTCGCTCAAATCAGAGGTCGTTTGCTATTTTATCTTAATATTTGAATATCCGAACAATATTTATGCAACTTAAATTCCATGTAAAAAGAATCGGATCTTCAAAAATTAAGATGAAATAGCAAGCGACCTTCGATTTGAGTGAAATTTGGAGGATATATAGAGCATCTAAGATTCAATCTATAAGGTTGGATTTTCGAATTGAAATAGCAAAGGAAAATTAAAATTACAACAAGTCTGTTATAACTCTTGTTACAACAGATGATACCAACTCCTCTGGTGAAGGGTCATGGTCCCTTCTTTGATTTTATAATTATATATTAATATTTAATAATTTTAATATTTAATAATTATATCGCTCCGTTATTTTGATATACAAATTACTAACTAATTGGTAACAAAATGCTACTCAAAATAGAAATACATAAACAGATGAGAGTGGCCGTTACAAAAACATGACCTATGAAAACAAATATTCATTGCCATATCTTCTTTTGTTGTATTTATATTTGTTGCAAAATTACATCTATTCTTTAAATTCACACAACAAATATCATATTCCTTGTTATATTGCTAGTAAAGAATTGTAAATTAACTTTTTTTTATTTTTTTTAAATTGCATCGAATATTGTACTCAATGTTACATTGCTAGCAATGTCTTGCATAATAATAGTATTTCTGTTGAATTCTCTTCTAATAATTGCTATACGAATAATACAATAATGGTTAAACTGACAACAATTGGGCAAATTTTAACAAAAAAAATTAATATATAAATTTTGGTATATGAGTACTCTTGCAACAAATTCAACATTGCAATGACTAATATTCGTTGATATAAATTTATCGTTGAATATATGGCAAAGTTTTGTATTTTTCTTTGCCACAGACCAAATTTTAGTAGGCCGCTTTCTTTTCTATTCATATTTCTTTTTCACATAAATCATATTCTTTATCACATAACTATCAACAAGAGATTGATAACATTTCACAGTTGCTGTTTTTATTGCAATGAAAAATATTATTATATCTATTTTGTAATTTAAATTCCTAAATTTAGCATGCCTTAACATGTTATAGTGCTTTTATAATTCGACTTTTGTAATTTTATATAAAACCTATAGTATACTATCCATTACGGTTTTATTGCATTTTCCTTTGATTGTCCTCACACTAGGAACCCATCACTTATTGAACAAAATACTATCCCCTTTTTATAAAATTTGACTTATATTTTGTTAAAAATACCATTAGGTTTAAGACTTTTTATTTTTATAAAGAGCTTAGTCAGGACGGAGCTAGAACTTTTTTGAGGAGGGGGCATAAGGTTTAAAAAAATATGTTTATCAATTACAGTATAATAATATTCATTATATAACAATAATTAATAGGAACTAATTATATCTATAGTTTTCATGTATATTTTTCATCAATTTTGAACTTATTCATTATATAATAGCAGTCAATTTCGAACTTATTTTTTAATCAGCTATATCTTTGAATTCAATTTTACATAAATTGGTATCATACATGTTCCTCAATGTCGGGATATTTTGTGAATGATATTTATACATTTTTTAAAAGTAAGATATATTCAAGTATTTTAATTATTTTAATTTAGTATACGAATTTTGTTTAATTACAATATAAACTACATTTGTCTCGAATCTGTATCAAATCAAAAATATAAATAATTCTATACTTTTTTTTATCAATAATAAGAAATATTAATGCCTATGAAGAAAAATATGTCAATCAAGAATATATGTGCATTTGGCCACTTTACTTGATAATAAATAGGATCAATGAATAATATATGATACTTGACAATGAATGATTTTTCTAAAATTTATTTTTTTATATTGTGAACTAAACCTCGTATCTGTATAAGTGATAATGAGATTGGATGAAAGATCGATTCATTCTATAGTTTGAAAATGGATAACTAATAAGATTAGAGTTGTGATCTATTATGAGTTGATAGGTTGATTTGAAGTAAAATCTATTATTTTTTAGTATAAATTTATATTAAGAGGCATATTATCTATTGGTAAAAATTACTGAACTTTTTTCTAAAGAAATGAGGGGAGCTTGTACGAGTTTTACCCTCAAAAAATCCAAATGAAGCATTATAATTATGAAACATTGTGATCATTTTTACCTTAAAAAATCCATAGGAAAAAAAAATAATCCCAAAATTTAGGGGGGCACTTGCCCCTCTTTTCCCCCCTAAATCCGTCATTGAACATAGTGTTATATCTTGCAAATTCTTTTGGGGTTTTTATTCATCTATTTATATTATATCACATTATTATTTGTAAAAAAAACTATTACTGTTTGCTATATTTAAAAAAATAAAAAACAATTAGTTTTAGTATGAAAATTATTTTTATTTTATTTGCTATAAAAATATGAAATTTTGGGAGTGTGTATCTCGTATGGGCACATAATCTTTCCAAAAAAATGGAAGAATTCTCTGTATTTTCTTTAAACCCCCAAAATTTTAAAACCCTTCCCCATTTTCTATAAAATTTGAGATTCCCATTTAATATCTCTAATTATTCTCTGCAATTTAAAAATACCTTTACGTATTTTTACATCCATTTCCTATTTTTTATCCTACTTTTTTGTTGTCTATTTCTTTCATTTTCTATTTTTTAAAACACCATAAATTTACAAATGATAAAGTACTTCCCAGAATACCTAATAGTTTAAAATATAAAATATTTTCTCATTATTTTTCACCTCTTTATCAATGCTAAATATCATGAGTTTGATGTTGTTTATTTCCCAAGCGGATCCATGAAACCAATACTTCCTATTTTGTTTTGACTTGTCTTTTTTATACTACAGTGACTCATTAATTCCTTTTAATACTTAGAGAAGAAATCAGATCACTAATCATCACATCACCTTCCTTTTTTTTTCGCTCAATGCTATTATTTAGGATACTACTAGCCTTCCATGCTAGGATTTATAAAGCCACCCACCAATTTTCAGAATCACTTCTCTTTTACATAAAATCGAACTATATAATCATAGACATGTGTAGAAAATGGCAGTAGCAGAAATAAAAATGATAAGGTGGATGTGTGTACACACACATGTAAAGATCGGATTTGGAATGATGCAATCAAAATGAAAGTTAGTTGTAACATCCAGATCTGAATGAGATTTGATCTGTGATCTGTAGATTGAACAGAAGTTATTCAATATTAAGTGAATATTAATTGAACTTTCGGACTCGATCGAATCTCATTCGAATCCGGTTACATTGGTGTAGCTTCGATCAAGGGTAAGATACGAGAAAACCGATTAAGGTGGTTTGGCCATTTGTAATAAGGTTAGTTGATGCACCCATGAGAAGATGCGAGTTTGGGATGTTGAGCCGGCTAAGAGAGATGATGGGGGCCCAAGAAGCATTGGAATGAGACTATAGAAGGGATCTTAGTTTTCTGGATTTAAGCCCGAGAATGACCCAAGATAGATCTGAATGAAGGCAAAGAATCCATGTGGCTGACCTTACTTAATGTGTGAAAAAAGCTTTGTCGTTGTTATAACGATATGAAGATTTCATCCGAGGCCATAGACAAAACGATAAAATTTGCATTCCTAGCAATGAGAAACTATTTTATGAGAGAATATTACCGCTTATAAAATTAAAAGTGAATAAAGAATGCACTTTTTTCCTCTTTTAGATTAACAAACTAGTCTAGAGAAAAACACTTTTTGACAAGATAATGTTACTGATTTGTTATCTTATTTCTTAATATTTACCACAAATACCTAACAATACCCAACAATGCAAGTACTACGGCTTAATTGTTTTGCTTATAAGAGATAAGGCCCCCCATGGTTCCAAGCTCCATGTCAGACCACGAGAGGCGGACCGCGTCAACCCCAATTGCAGACAGATGGCAAACTTCTAGGGTTTCTGAAACGAGCAATCACTCGTTCTTTGATCGTCGCCAGCTCCTTTCCTTCATGGAGATGACCCAATTCGTGATGGTAACTCTCATCCCCTCCGATCTCTTGGTTCAAAATTTTAGTTGGGATGGCCTACTGCGGTCTCTCGACGATTCTATGGTGAGAATTCTTTGATGTCATGCGGGTTGTCAACTTCAATCTAACATGGCTCCTACGAAGGTTGTAAAAATCGCCCGACTGGCCCGACTAGTAGGTCCAACTAGTCTAGTCAGTGGGGTGCCCGACTGAGTACCGACTAAATCCGACTAGGTACACTAATCGAGCAATTTTTTGCTTGGAGATACCATATACTTACATGTTTTAATTTTTTTTATAAGCCAACTTATTATAATATGCTTAGTGTTTTATTTAAATTTAATTACCTTTTTATTTTATTATGATAATATAAAAATGTACAAAATCTATGTAAATATATGCATAAAAATGAGTTATATATTTAAAATAATCATAAAATTCAAAGCTGATTAAAGTCCGACTGCAATTAATCCTTAGTCACTAACGCGACCGACCGAGTACGGAGTATCGATTTTTGTAACCTTGGCTCCTACTCGTTTTGGGGCATTATTAATTAGAAGAAGCGTACTATATCGTTTCTGGAGTGCTTAAAGTGTTTTATTTTGATATGCAGTGTTTTATTATCTTGAGGAAATATGCGATTTTTTGCTCGTCTATTTCTTATTTTGCTTAGCAATGTCTTCATTTGTTGTAATCATAGATATAGAAGTAGCGGAAAAGAGTTTGAGAAGTTGTTGGGAGTCTTTGTTTTGGAAGGAACTTGTGGTAAGATAAAATGTGGGTTGTAATTGGTATTGGATATGGTAAATTTAGAGCCTTTGGTAGCATGACCGAGACAACCAGGCCAAACTAATATATGCATGCATATCATGATGGGGGAGCAAGGCCAAAATTTTATATACTAGTTGGACAAAGTATTTTTATGTATTGATTCAACACCATGGATTTTGTAGAGATTGAATGGTGCATAGGATTGTTGTCTGTTGTGGTTGAATGAGAATTCTACTATGATTTGTGAACCTTTTTTCAAGGACTCTTCTTTTTATGCTAGTTCTTATACTTTCAGGTTGAGGAGATAGCTCACCTTGTGAAAAGATGAGATAGGATCGTCTGCTGTGTCATGGGTTGCAGCAGACTCTGCTGGACGTCTGGGAGCCGCTCGATCGTTCCTATGAATTCACATGATCCGAGCCTACAAAAAGTGCAAATTCGTGGGAATCGCTCGATCAAGATCGAACGGCTCCCGAGCCTACATCAGAGTCTGCTGTAGCCCATGGCACAACAGACGATCCAATCTCGTGAGGGATAACTTATTTTCTAAGCATCTCATTCTCTCGGCAGAGAGCACATTGGTTGAGGTTCTTCAAAATGACACGAGGTAAATCCAACACATCTTATTCAAATCCAATTCTTTTTCGGACATAACTCTGCAACATCCTTCTACTTGTGTGTTTATCATTGGTTAGACTTGTAGGATTCGAAATGCCAATACTTCCCATTTGCAAGTGCAGATTAAAAAGAGTTATGGTATACAAACTCAAGAGAAGCCATATCCTGTAACATCTTGAGGCCAGTTTAATTGTCCTTAGAGCCACACCCCTCAACAAACCATCCTCTATCTCACCATGTTTTTATCTAGAGAAGATGCTCAATCCCTGATCTCCATCAGTTTATAGAACCGTAGTGATGCCTGTAAGTAAGAACAACAACAACAACAACAAAGCCTTTTCCCACAATTAAGTAGGGTCGGCTACATGGATTCTTCACCTCCATTCAGATCTATCTTGGGCCTGTAAGTAAGAACAACTTGAAAAAATCAAAACAATTCCTTAAAAAAATCAACAAAATGTATTGGACCTTGAAAGGTCAATAACACAACCTTTTCAAATGAAAGGCCAAATCAAGTAAACATGGCATGCCTTGCAATGTCTATTTCACATTTGAAAATGGTACTTGGATTATGTGTGTTTCTCATTCATTCCCTGGCTATTTGTCTGTTTGGGGAGATCGTCTACAGTCTTGGCAAAGTGGATGGATCTCAATGCATTCTTCGCACAATGTTGCGTAATTGGTGATAAGGGGGAAACCAACATATCCATCCTTGGGCTATATGACAAGATGAATGTTTTTTCGCAGAATCCGCAGCAGTTTCCAAGTCAAATTAGGTTTCTGAAATTCTGCATTGCATATTTTCAAGGTGTACTGCTGGTAACTCTGTGCTCCACTACTGTTCAAAAGTTCTTCCATTTGTATTTATGTAATTCTGATGTAAGGATTCACCATATAATTAAAGCTGCTTGTGTAACAATATTATCAGAGAATGGTGACTTCAACTTATTTGGGATCCAACTTGCACATGTTGACGGCTCATCGGGTTTCTGGGATCATCACATCAACGAGATTTGGAATGACAGTGAAGGAGCGAACCGGCTATCTCACTATGGCATGGGCAATACGGTTAGCCGGAAACGCGGTGATCTTTAGGCAGGATAATGTGTATGCTAAATTGTGGTGGTGCATGCAAAGGCACTAGTTGAGTGCTGGAACTTGTAATAGTTTATTATACCCTTGGTCGACTTTCAGCATGTAACTTTATTAAGGTGATAAATGATGAAGTTTTTGGGAATGCACATATACATACGGTGGATGCCTTTTTTCTTTTAAAAAATATTATCAGAGAAATGTGGATCACTGTTATAAATGGAAACTCGATATGTGGGTCACTGTTATAAATGGAAACTCAAATCTGGCTTTTTTTTAACATTGAACTTCCGGATGAGAACTCCCACCATCACCAGATTATTGAAGTGGATCCGACTTTAGAATTTTTTTGCCTAATTTTAATGTAATGCTTCTGATCTGTATATGTGAGGCCCAACTTGAACCTTGAGAACTATACATGGCGTGTTGTTAAATCGAATGTGGATCATATCTATATGAAGAACATTGCAAAAGGTTTATCTATATATGCACCGAATGTCTTGCACACATCCTAACATCTTCCATTAACAACCACATCAACTATATATTTACCATATGTCTTGCACACATCCTAACATCTTCCATTAACAACCACATCAACTACCGCTAAAAAACACGTAGAGCATAAATGCATACAATTATCTATGTAGCCATGAATACGTCTACGAGATAAATCGTATAGCTAATCATACCATTAAAATAGAAGGAAAATGGCTTTTAAACCCAAATAGGTGTCCGAATCAGCTCTCGTCGAACTTATATGTTTATAACATAAGTCATATATAAAGATTATATTAAAGGGAAAAGTTTACATCGAAACAGAAGGCAAGCGGGCAACAAGCTACGCCGCTAGTCCTATTCTAACATAAGTTTGAATAGAAGGCTGATCATGGAGAGCTTCAGTCTGTGAGAACATGAGAGTAGTGAATCTGGATCACTAGATTGTGCTCATCACACACTGGTTGATTGGAGGAGGAGAGAGATGAGCATAATCTAGTGGTTTAGATTTCACTGCTCTCATGCTCTCACAATGGTCAATGCTAAGTTTGAACATGCTACGTAATTTTATAGCTCGCCCATCATGGATACGAATATGAATATAGTATAACCATATCCTTATCCATTTTAAGATATGAAAACGAATGCGGATATAGATATTGACAGATGTGAAAAATGTATTATTATATCCTTAAAAATGAATACGAATGTAAAACGAATACGAATCATATATAAATAACAACAGATTTTTTTAACAGATTAACTAAAATATATATGTTTAAGATGATTTACACATAAAATAGATACCATATATAGTAATTTCATAATAATTCTATCAATAATGGTGAATGCAATCATAAAAAAATGTTACCCACAATTATAAATAAATCTATTACTATACTTATGTACGAAAATGAATATACGAATACAAAAACGAATATTAACGAATGTCAAAGTGATATCCATATTCACATCCATTTTAAAACGAATAAGAATACAAATATCTATCTATATATATATAACGAATACGTTAATGAATCGGATACAATTCACATTCGTATTCAAACCCATCGCTCATACTTTCCCCATTTCCTACCTATCTCTGTGCTATTTTCTATATCAAAAGAATGCATCTTCCTTGCCTCACCCGGCACCATCCTACGGCCAAGATCAACCCATCTCCAAAAACAACCCCTCGTCACCACACCCCTATATATACCCACCCTCCTACCTTATCTCTCTTCCCCTTCTCTGTCCTCCAATGGCGTCGTCTACACTACTCTCCTCCACTCTCCCACTCCCCAACCCTAACCCCAATACCACCTCCCCTCTCCACCTCCGCTTCCCCGCCAAATCCCTAAATCCCAAACCCCTAAACCCCAATCCCCTCCGCCTCCGCGCCTCGGCGGCCCGCCCCTCCGCCCTCCGCCCTCCTCTTCCTTCTCCGCCCTCCGCCTCCCTCCTCTCCACCTCCACCCGCACCGTCACCTCCCTCCTCGCCACCGCGCTCGCCCTCCTCCGATCGCTCTCTGCCTCCCTCTGCCGTGCCCCGCGGCGGAGGACCTCGCAAAGATCACGTCTTTGCGCTCCAACCTTGCCCTCTCCGTCGGACCCCTCTTCTTCGCCGCCCTCAAGGATCGCCCAAGCGGGTACCTCAACACTCCCCTCACCGTCGTCGCCGCTGGTATGTCGCGGTGGCTCGATATCTATAGTGGCGTGCTCATGGTGCGTGTGCTGCTCAGCTGGTTCCCGAACATCCCGTGGGACCGGCAGCCGCTGTCGGCGATACGGGACTTGTGTGATCCCTACCTGAATTTGTTCCGGAACATCATCCCACCGATCTTCGATACCTTGGATGTCAGCCCTCTCTCGCCTTCGCGGTGCTCGGGACACTTGGGTCGATACTGAACAACAGTAGGGGATGTATTGAGCTTCTCGGTGAGTTCTAAATTTTGGAGAATTTCTCCCTTTTTGATGCTTGGCCGCTGCTCTATGGATGCTTGGTGTGTGGAGGAGATGGAGGTTGTATTTGGTAGCGTGGGACTAGCTGTTGTACTGGAAGATGGTTACGTGTTTACATTTGGACCCATTTTCTTGCATGTAATGTAATAGATTATGCCGATTTTGTCCATCCAGTTTGATTAATACAGAAGAATTATAAGAATCTGAATTGGAACATTTCTCGCAGTATAGTTGCAAAGTTTCGGTGTAATCGGGTTGTAGTAGACTTATTACATGTGATCAAATTATAGACTACAGCATGATTCGAATACAATGATCCTGCATAGAAAAACCCCTGGTTAACTGTAGACTTTGGATATCAACTTGGTTTATAAATTTAGCTTTTATCTTTTTTGCCTTTACTATTTATTTCGAAGGGTGAATCTTTATCTTCTCGCAATTTAGTCGCATTTGTTTGGTTTGTTGGCACTGCTTCTATTGCATAACTGGAAAAACAATGCACCCTCTGATTAGGCAACATATACGGAGTTTATGAACCTCGAAATGTATTATTTGGACTCATAAATAGTTGGCTATGATAACTATGATAGTTGGTCCATGTGGTAATGTTCAAACAAAACTGCTCTCCATATCCCATAGTCTGTATAGGAGTGATACCGTAGTATTTGTAGTGATAATGTGGTAGCGTAATCATAGATAATAATGATAAAGAATTGTGAAGAACATTGTGATTTTACATGAAATCATACTTCATATTGGAGCATGATAAACCACAAAAAGAATCGGTTCAAAGGGCTGATGTGTATTTTGGACTCTCTTGATGAATACATGTCGTGTTGGGCTTCTTATACGCTCATTAATTTGGCCAAGTCCCATGCATACACGATGTGTGACTTAACCTTCATGCATGTGGTAGTTGGACCCTGGAAGGATCCAATTATCCATCTATGAATATGATGCAAATTGAAATTTGCAATGGAGAAAATATTAAAAATTTTAACGGTGAAAAACTATTATTTAGTGGAAGAAATTGGAAAGAGGGAGAAGAGAAGACACGTTAGTTGCACGAGATTCAGGAAGAACCGCGTAGACCGCATCGAGGGAGACAGAAAGGGAGAGATAGGAGATAAAATCTCAAAATTAATTGACTCTTGTTGAATTAAACAGCAGACGACTATCCCATTTATATTGAAGGTTTATGGAAAGAACCTTAAGCGCATCACAATGCGATTGGGAGTGATTCGTTGCATTAGTTGCTCAGGGTAGCGGAATTTAAAATTTTAAAACGATGAAACCATATGATCCGGAACATTTCTCGAATCGTTTCATCTAAACCACAAAGTAAATATCGGAACACCTCTTGAAGCGTGGTTGCGGTCGAAACCTCCAAAGGAAGAGACTACTTCTCTCAAGTCTGACCCGTGTAGACCGCATCGAGGGAGACAGAGAGGGAGTGATAGGAGATAAATCTCAAATTTAATTCACTCTTGTTGATTAAACAACGGACCACTATCCCTTTATATTGAAGGTTATGGAAAGAACCTTAAGCGCATCACGAATGCGATCGGGAGTGATAGTCGCATTAGTTGCTTAGGGTAGACCACTATCCCTTTATATTGTTACCTCTGTTTTCCTCCTTTTTTGTAGACACAACCCAATTAGTGCCAAAAAATCGGCACATCTCCTTTTTTAGTAGAACAACCCAAAATGTCACCTCCCTTATCCTTCTTAATACCGTAGAAGAGAACTTGCCTTGGGATTGTTATTTAGGTTCCCTTGATGGAAATCCCGTCTCACAAAGCATGTAGCTTATGTTGGATCAAGAAGGGGCTAGGGCGATCGAAACCCTAAATCGTAGGCATCATGCTTAAGGTCATCTGCGCTGAGGAATCACTTGATCGCGTGAAGGTGCTCGCTCAGGTATTGGAGTTTGCTGAGTCTCGATGCCACTGCTACTATCATCATGCATGGAGGTTACATGATTGGGAAGTCAGAGCTCATTGCTCTAGGAAGATGATAGTGGTCTTATGCGATTCCAGGTGGTGGAAGATATTGATAATGTAATGCCTGACCTCCAGACGGTCAGTGTTCTTGACGATGATTGCAATCGGAGTTTCATCCTTGTAGTGTTGATTCTTTATCTCATCGAACTCGGTGGCTTATCGATCTTCAAGTAGGTGATGTAGTTCTTCTATGAATCGAGGTTGAACGCTACTCTTGATGTTGGCGGAAGATACAACAGAAGGCTTCTCCAATACCTTGTCACACACGGATATGAATGTGTTCTTCGTGCAAACGGTCCGTGTTCTTGATGATGATTGCAATTAGCGTTTCGTCCTTGTAGTATTGATTATTTCTCTCTATTGAACTCGGTGGTAGAACACGGACCTCCAGAGTCTGTGTTCTTGACGATGATTGTAATTAGAGTTTCATCTTGCAGTGTTGATTCATTGTCTCTACCAAACTTGGTGGCTTATTGATCTCAGGAAGGTGATGTGGTTCGTCTATGAATCAGGATTGATCGCTGCTCTTGATGTTGGCGGAAGATACGATAAAAGGCTTCTCCCACACCTTGTTTACATGGGTTTCAGGGTCGCTCAGCATCTTTGATACTTCCTTTATTTTTCTTTCATTTTTTTCTTTTATTTTGTATTTAAATACATGCATTTATATATTAATTACAGATCGATACTAGATGTTAATTTGTGCAAGTTAGTAGTATTTACATGTATTTTACTAGGGATTTAAGGATAAAATGGAAGAATAAAGGTAGATGGGATGGCTATTCATCACACATGGATATCGATGTGTTCTTTATGCGAAGGTTCACATCCAGAGGGTTCTTCAAGCTATACAACATGGGAACTGGAGTTTCAAATTCTTCGATTCTTTGCTCAATGGGTCGGCAAGGTAAGTATGACATCGCGTTTGCTTGTGGGGGAGGGAGGGTTCCATCAGGAACCCTAGTTGCTTGGAATCACAGTTTGGAATGCACCGTTGTCTTATAGAATTAGGGCTCCATCGGGAACCCTAGTTTTTTGTCAAACTTGGCGATGATTTGACCTTCAAAAACTTGGAACAAAACGCATGGACAGAACTTTGAAGAGATCTTGAAATTCTTCAGAACTTAGAACATATTCGAACATGAACACGAAAGTAAATCTTCAAGAATAAAATCAAAATCAAACTAGCTCTAATACCATGTAGAAAATGATAACGCATAAGCGTAATCGGAATTGTTAATGATAAAGAACCATGAAGAATACTAGGATTTTACGGAAGAAATCTGGAGCATGGTGAAACCATAGAAGAACTGTCTCGAAGGGTTGATGTATATATTGAACTCTCTCAGTGAGTACATGTGGTATGGGGCTTCTTATATAGCCCGCCAATATGACCAAGTCACACTCATACACGATATGTGACTAAATCCAATTATCCAAGTGCATTTGGTAATTGGACCCATGAGGGATCCAATTACCCATCTATGGGTGCATTCAAACCGTATTAGCCTCTCTGCTTCATTTTCTCTGCATATCTTTGCAACTGTTTTTTTCCTCCTCTGAACTGCCAAAGAAACGTTAATTTTTAGCTAAACCTGATCCCAGCATCATATGTATGTATATATTATACCATCATATGTATGTATATATTATATATATTTATTATTCTTTGATGCTTTATAGATCAAAGCCCTTTGTTTCCCAAGACACTTCAACACTTTTTACTCCCCCTGCGTCAATCCCTTCAGCCCGTCGCTCCAGAGACAGTCTCGCCGAAACGTCTTTATGCTCAATACTTGAGGCATCATCTACTCCATTTATGCTTCATGTGACATCCCCCTTTAGTGCTGTGGTGCCTGTACCTTGTTCATCATAAAGTTGACGCTATCATTGCATACTCCTTTGACGCCATGGCCACATCGTGCACCATATCAGTTCCCTTGTGCACCGGGCTTGATGTCTTCGTGGTGACTCTTTTTGGTATTGTCATGTTCTTGCAACTCCCCCAGTTGGATAGCCCTATAAGTGTTGTTGCTGTTTCTTTCTTGAGAAGGATAATTGGTAATTTTGTTTTTTAATGTTTAAACTATGTTTGGATTAAACTCATACTTATTTTAACATTATAATATTGGTTAAATGTATCTGTTGCTTTCAAAAGCCAAAGGATGACTACTCAACTTACCTTGTATAGGATAAGTGCCTGTAGAAATGAATATCAAATGTCAGTGGATTACGCGTTGGGTACAAGAATATCCGGTGTATACGAGTACTCAGTCCCATGTCATATGTTTTGTAATTGAATAGGTTTGGTTGGTGGGTTGCAAATTATAAGGATTTGGGGATTACAATACTTGCCTTGAATTCATCCTACCATGTTCTTCCGTAGGAAGAAAGATAAGCCATCTGATGGTTAACCAGTGACAAGAAACCTGTCCAGAAAGCCCTTAAAATCGTTTTTGTGCTAGTTGCATGTCCCTTTTTGTCCAGTACAAGGATAACTCGATTGCTTGCGTGCTGCAACACTGAAACCATTGTGGCTGGTCACCTTATCACTTAGTCATCAAACTTGTCTCACGAACATTGAGATCCAACGGCTAGGGCATACTAGTTGATACTTCTCTTAGGTTAGAACTCCTTCCCTGGGTCTCACATTCACAAGAGTTCAGAAAAAAAATCCTCAACTTCAGGAATTCATGTCTCCACAATCCACATATCATTTTGACATATTCCTTCTCAAAGTGTTATAACCATTGGTTCAAATGCATGAGGCGCATCAATGCGTTTTTCTTTTATCAATTCGAGGCACAAGTCTGAAGGCCTTAACCTTCAGTCTCACATGAAAAGTTCTGTAATAAGTAGGAATATCTATATACATGGGACTTTTTATTAGGAAAATATATAAATAACTAATCCAGTAGTTTATATATTCATGATAAATATTTAAAATAGAATCATGACACAGGATGTCTAATTCTTGTTAACAAATTAATCTAATAAACAAATAAAGAATATTATTTATTTCCAATTTTAAATGAAAATGGAAAAAATAGCTTTCCATAAACCTAGTATATAGTAGGGATTTTTACCAGTAGACCCTACAAATTTTGCTAGTTACCTCCACGACCTTTGAAACAACCTAATTCCTCCCTCGACCCGTAAACTTGTCAACTTTTACCCCATGAACCCTGCGCTTAATCTGTTTGAAGCTCGTGGGGGTTCTTGGGGTAATTTACAGGTCGATGGGGTAATTACGTTGTGCAAAAGGTCGTAGAGGTAATTTAAAAAGTTTATAGGGTCTGCCGAGTGAAAATCCCTATATAATATGGTATCATTATTGAGTTCTGAAGGGAATTACAGATTCATCAGTTAACAATTAGTAAAATCCATCAGTGCAATTGCATTGTCAATTATACAGCTACTTAGTTAATAATGTGATTCTAAAGAAGATTACATATATATAAATGAGAAAAATAGTAAATTATCGAGTAAACAAAGTTGTACTTTTTATTGTAAGAAAGGGATATTGTATCAGTTACAATGCTACTCATCATTTAGTTGAAAATTTATCGCTGTTATTAATTTACAGCAGCTAATACACAAATAATAATATAAAAAATCACTGTAACTCCGCCTTCTCGCGTCATCTTGTTGTTCTGAAGTGTACGCATCGACATACTTGATGGAGGCTGAAGCCCTTGGTACTCGAGTTCTTCAAGGTTAGTTTTTTTCCTTTTAAATCATGGCATAGTCTTAGTCTTTTAGAAGAGTTAGCATTTTGTGCAAAAGCCCGTCACTCTTGTCTTTCTCAAGCTGATTTGTGACAGACTTCTTTCAGGGGAAACCAATTTTGTCTCAAGTCCTTTATGGGAACCTATTTACATTGTTTGTATGAATCAATATTATGCCTGTTTCTGGAGTTGTAACTAGACTGATTCTGATGCTGCCACATTTAATCTTTGACGTTCATGCTTTTGGAGGTTCGTATATGTGTGGGAGTTCCCTTCGGTTACCTGGATCTTGAATACATTCCAGTTTGTTCTCACATCGCAAACATTGCCATGGAAGTGCTACTGAGTAGCTTCAGCTGGACAGGTATTCTTTGCCTGGTGTGAGGGAACATGTTCTTGGGATCTCTGAGATGTTTTTGTGCTTGATTGAACTCATTTTCTTGGGAACCGATGCTGAAGTTTGTGTGTGGGATCTCTGAACGTGGTTATTCCTGAGCCTGCAATTTTTTGAGCAGTGTTGATCCATAGTTTGAAGGGGGGCGCACAGTCATGTTTTACTTTACTGAAGAAGATTCCTTTTTAACTTTAGAGCTAGCCGTGTTTCTTCTTTTTGACTGGAGATGCAATCACAGATCTTATTCATAATTCTTTTGCTGCTTCTGATCCGTACGCTGATGATCGGATTTGTCTTGTTCGCAGTATCTGTTTGACTCTCTGTAAAAACTCATTTAAGCGATTTCGGAGGGTTTTTTAAATGTTTAAGTTCCTTATTTTGCTCATGTGGTGTACATATACTTCAGATGCCTCAACTCTTATTTGTTGGTAAGTTCATGCTAGCGGACCGGAAAACACTTTGGAGAACAATAATGTCTCGACTCCGTCCACCTCCCGACCCCTCCCCCACCCCTAAACTTAACCCTTCCCCGCAGCAATGTCCCCCCTACTGGCGCTGCTCGCCCCGTCGCCTCCCCGCTCGTCACCTCAATGGATGTTGGCCTCCCCCCTGTCTTCTGGTGGCCCTCGTTCCATCCTTACTCGCCGTCTCCCCTCCCAGTTGTCCCCGGTGCTCCCTCCCTCGCCCTCCAATGCTCCCCCCTTACCCCAATGTGGCTCTTGTTGATTCTGCGTCATCGTTAGCTCCTCTGCCGCCGTCCTCCTTCCCGAGCCTTGTCGCTGGTCGCTCGTGGGTGCAGATCTGCGAGACGGGCTGCCCGTTCCAATTCTGTATGGCTTTCAAAGCTCCCTTGGTTGTGGACGGCGAGACCTCTCTCAGGGAGATGTCGATGCTCTCGACCGGAGATGGGAAAACACTCTTGTGTTCTACGTTCTTTGGAAGAAACCTTATGGAAAACTTTTGCTTTCCTTTGTGGAGAAAGCTTGGAGACCTTCTGGCCCCTTCAAGCTGCTGCCTCGAGAAAATGGCTTCTTCTATCTCAAGCTTCACTCAATGGCTGAGTGCCAACAGATTCTTAGTTCGGGCCCGTGGCTCCAAGGCGATTGGTCATCCTATGTGAATGGGAGGCAGATATGTTCTTGGAAAGAGATATCAATGATATCCCTGTTTGGGTTAGGTTCTTTCGACTAAGACCTGACCACTGCTCAGATATTGTTCTTACTAAGCTTGCTAGTGTGTTGGGTGTCCTTTTATTCATGGATGCTGCTACAGCAAACGGAACTCGTCGGGAGTTCGCTAGATGCTGTGTTTCCATTAATGCTGCCAAAGAGGTTCTGCTGGCTGTCCCACTTGTTCCACCTTCTGGAGAACGAACTATGAACCGGGTTGAGCTTGAATGGAAGCCCAAACGATGTGCTTCTTGCGCTGTTTTCGGATACTCCCGTGACTCCTGCCCGTATCGACAACCACTGCCTCCCGTAAGGCACCCTTTGGGCCCTTGAGACAAACCCCTGCAGACCTTGGAAAAAACTGTATCTGCTGCTGCAAACAACCTTGCTCCTCTGTTCACTCCGGCCCCTATCGACATTCCTCGTCCTTGGAAAGGACAACCGGAGGTCTCCGCTGTTGCAACACATGCCGAATCTGATGCTTCCACAGTATCAGAGTCTCCTCATGTCGCATGTACTGCTGTAATCTCCTCCCCCACGGCTGCTCCAGCCTGTGCTGATGGGATGGGGGTTCTCACAAACTTGGAGGTGCATCCGCCTTATAAGATCTCAAGGAAGCCAGCAGGCCCGCCTTACAAGGCTTTTCCGGTTGGCACCCGGTCTTCTCTTCACGGATTTATTGCCATCCCTCGCAAATCCAACAAGCTCCCTCAATCCCCTCGCATCGACCTCAACGTCTCTGCTGATTCTGCAGGGAGCAGATTGGCTGAATCTGCTGGAGGGAATCCAGAACACTGCAATTTACTTCTCCCTAATTTGGCTCAGCAAGGGGAGCAGGCAAAAGAGTTAATTGCCGTCAATGTCTCCCCACCAATTATTGTTTCCTCGGAGAACCCTGAATGGGTTCAGGTTGTTCACGGGAAGAAGAAGAAATCTGGCAGTTCTTGCCTCATGGAAAATGCCGCTGGCTCTCGAAGCACCCCCTCCCCCTCTGATTAATGTCTATTGCTACCTGCAATATTAGGAGGTTGAACAAGCTGAGAAAGATGAAACATCTTCTTCGAGTGCTGGTCAAAGAAAACTGTGAGCTTGTGGGCCTTCTTGAGACAAAAATCCGTCCGAAAAATGTTTCCAATTCCTTGCGGCTATCCCGCATGGATGGGGTTCTATGAATAACAACACCATTCTTGGGCGCGTTTGGTTCCTCTGGAAGGAGGACACTTAAACTTGGCTCCCCACTATCCACTACCTCTCAATTCATCAAAGCAAATTGCATTAATATTGGAGGCTTCAAGCTTTGTCTCTCCATCATTTATGGTTCCATCTTCCCCTATGAGAGGAGGAATCTTTGGGCCGAGCTTGGCCAGTTAGGTTCCTCGATAAGTTCCCCTTGGTTGGTCATAGGGGACTTCAATGTGGTTAGATTCATTGCAGAGAAATTTGGGGGTAGGGCATCGGCCCATACTTCGGTTACTGACTTCAACCATTGCATTGATGAAGGTGGCTTGATTGAGCTTGAGCCTTGGGGTAACCCTCTCTCTTGGAACAACTCCTCTAGTGGTCCTAGAAGGATCGCTGCGAGATTTGATAGAGTGCTATAAAACTCGAAGTGGATGTAGACTTTTCCTCTCTCAAAAGTCAGTTATTCTCCTTTGCCTTCCTGCGACCACTCATTCCTTTCTGTTGATCTCGTGGAAATAGTTCAGCGTGCCAAACCATTTAGATACCTGGATTTCTGGATGTCTAGGGATGGATACCTTCCATTAATGGAGGTTGCATGGGATACCACCGTGAGAGGTATTCCCTTGTTTGTTCTTGCTAAAAAACTACTTGCAGTAAAGTGTTCTTCAAAAGCTTGGGCCGCAATTCATGGGAAGATTGAGGAGGACCTCAATGTGTCCATGGCGGCCCTGGGACACATCAATGAGGCACTTGGTCTATCCCCGGGTGATCTACTCTTTCCCAATTAGAGCATGATCTCAAATCTTATGTTATGGGCCTGGAGGCAGATCATGAATCTCTATGGAAACAAAGAAGTCGTGTCTCCTGGTTGAAACTTGGATATCGCTCTACTAAATTCTTTCACTTTTCTGCCAAAATCAGAGAGGCAAAGAACAGAATTCCTTGCCTTATTGACAACGATGGGAAGTTGGTTGACGACCCATTGGAAGTAGCTTCCTAAGATCTCTCCTATTACAGAGCTCTTCTCGCGAACCCCGTCCCTCCAGCTTTGGGTGCGCCCCCTCTGCCAAAGAGGGTGCTCTCTGATGAAGACAGGACCTCGCTTGAAAGACCATTTGCTAAAGATGAGGTGCTGGACGCTCTGCGCTCAATCCGTTCATCTAAGTCCCTTGGACCCGATGGATTCAACGCAAAGTTCTTCAAATACCATTGGACTTTGGTTAGAAAGGATGTCCTTGTAGCTATGTCATTCCTTCACTCGGATGTGGCTATGGTAAGGCAAGTCAACCACACCTTGACGCGCATCCCAAAAGTTACCTCCCTATGTGGAATTGGGGATTTTAGACCCATCTCTTGCTGCAATGTCATCTACCATATATTTGCTAAAATGCTCTCTGCTAGGCTCTCGGTGGTCCTTCACCAGCTCATCTCCCCTAACCAAATGGCTTTTGTTAAAGGTAGACATATTGGTGATAGTGTGCAGCTGGCGAAGGAGCTGGCTTTGGGTTTTGAGAGGCTGAGGGGACAATCTCGAGCTTGTGTCAAAGTGGATCTTGCAAAAGCGTTTGATACGGTCAACCACCACTTTCTATTGGGTAGATTGTCGACGATGGGATTTGGTAAGACTTGGTTGGCTTGGATGCAAAATTGTATTGGTACCTTTCATTCTCTGTCTTGGTTAATGGCATTCCTTATGGTCTCTTCAAAGGATCTAGGGGACTCAGTTAGGGAGACCCCCTAAGTCCGCTCCTCTTCACGGTGGTCATGGAGACTCTGACTTGCTTGGTTGACCAGGCTATGGTGGACGGAACTATTACTCCCATGGGCAGAGGGAGCAGTCGGGCTCCCACACACTTGATTTGTGCGGATGACCTTCTATTCTTCACTAAGTGCAATACGAGGACCCTCACCGCTATTGGCACTACAATGAATACATTTGGGCCTATGCTTGATCTGTGGATGAATGGGACAAAGAACAAGTTATTCTGCTCCAAGAATGCAAGGGCTCAATTTATGTAGAATCTTGCTCGGGGTCTCCTCGGTGAAGCTTTACCTACTACCTACCCTGGCATCCCTCTCTCACAAAAATTTGGTTGCTCTTCAGTAGGGAAGGTACTTGTGGACAAAGTTCGTACGCATCTTTGTGGTTGGAAGGCACGGATTCTCTCAATGGCGGGGAGGATTCAACTTATTAACTCCGTCATCATTGGAATTCTTTTATCTTGGACTGATTGCTCTATCCTTTCCTCCTCTATTATCTCAAAGATCTCCTCTCTTTGCGCGGACTTCTTGTGGGACTCAAAAGACACGAGTTGGCTTGGAAGGATATTTGCCTTCCCAAGGAGGAAGGTGGTCTTGGAATCAGGTCCCTTGGGGACCTATCTAAAGCTTCTAAAGTTGCTTGGGTCTGGAGGTTTCTCTCGGCTGATAACTCTATTTGGGCATACTATCTTCGTTCCAAATACCTTCGAGCAGAGTATTTTTGGGATATTCTTACCTCGGCAAATGCATCCTTACTTTGGAAGGTTTTATTGATAAATAGAGATGTCATTGCCCCGGCTTTGGGGCAGCTCCGCTCCTCTTATAGCTGGACCTTCTCTCCAATAGGTTTCTCATTCTGCTCGTGCTTTGAACTTGTTCGATCTAGAGGGCCCTGCTTTGCATATTGGAGGGAAGTTTGGTGTTCTTGGGCGGCCCCAAGCACATGTTATTGTTTCTTCGATGAATGTATGAGAAGATTTGGACGTTAATTTAGTGATTTTATCAATATATGCGATCAAAACAAATCAAATGCTTACCACTGGAGTACTACTACGCGTTACAAACTATGGATATGTAAAGTCTATTGGGTGTCAAGATGAAACTAGATTATTCTTACTAGCATTTATATTTTTCAATGATTTTCGCAGTATTTTTGTACATAACCCAACTCGATCCATATCAACGAGTTAACGATCCATCGAAGATTGAAAGTATTGCTCGGAAGAGATGTATCATGACCTTAAAAAAATCGTGACACATTATTATGAATTCAATGGAATTACAAGTAGGATATGCATACGTGTGTTTTGATGATAACACAATTTGTTCATTTAGCTTGTAACAGAATAAAAAACAAATAAGCTAAAGGATCAATTAAAAGCTCAAATATATAAAAAATTCAGATCTTAAAGTGGATGAAGTAGTTCAAGATTAAGGAACTCAAGTTCATGCTCAAGCTCAAAGCTTACGAGAAGGAAGTCAGGTTCAAAGGAGTTGAAGCTCAAGACAAAGTTGATGTATTGTAACTTGTAATTCTCCATAATGTTGTCGTAAAGAATGTCGACAATATCATACAACACACGTAACTCTTAGGGTGCGTTTGTACGCGGGTTAAGGCGGGTTAAACTAGTAGAGGGTAACTTGTTTTTGAGTTTTGGTGTTTGGATAGAGGGTTAAACTGGGGGTGGGTTAGAAGTGGGTTTGTTGTGATATGATTGTATTGGAGTTTGAAAAAGTGAGTAGTTATTGTGATGTGATTGTATTGAAGTTTTAAAAAATGAGTAGAAGTGGAGTGATTTATAATTTTTATATAATATGATGGTATAATATATTATTTGTTGATATGATTGATGATGTAAAATTGATTTATTTAATTTTTTTAAAAAAGAATAAAGTGGGGCCCACATGAGAGAGTGGGAGGGTGGGTTAAACGCTGCCTTAGAATATGTTTCATCCCTCTTTCAATCAATTAATTCCCAAAGCAATCGACTAATCCCTTCTTTAGTTGACTAATCGATTTCTTTAATTGGCTAATGTTTCTTTGTAGTAAGCATTTTTTGACCCTATTTTTCTGTCATCTTTTCTTTCAATCGGCTATCTTTTCTTGAATCTTTGTCGACTACTTTGAAAAAAAATCTTGTAAAAATGATAAAGCCTTCTCCCACTTTAAGTAGGGCTGGACTCAATGATTTATGTAAGTTTTGTAGAAATCATGACGTAAAAATTCCCTTTTACCGATAAAAATGAAAAAAAGAGTAAGAGTCTCCAGTACGGTGAAGCAAGAGCATCGGGCGTGCCATCTGTTTTAAAGAAGAATAAACAAGTCTTCTCCCACTTTAAGTAGGGTCGGCTACTTGGATTCTTACTCAAATCCATGTTAAAAGATGCGGTTATTTTTACACTCACCATCGGCTACCTAACGTGATCCCGACAAGAGGGATTCAAACCCTGATCTTTTGAGTTGTAGGTATACTGTACTACCACTAGACCATTGAAGTGGGTACTCCAAGAAGAATTGTACGAGGTATTAATATAAACTCCACAGCTCCAAGAAGCATAGTGAGATATGAAGAATAGTACGAAGAAGAGCATCAGCAGAGCTTCCGATCTCATGGCGACCACCGCCTCCATCGCCGCCGCCGTCCCCAACATGATGCTCGGTAGCCAGGGCCTCGAGGTGTCCTCGCAGGGCCTTGGCTGCATGGGAATGACCTTCTTCGGCTCAGCGAAGCTCGTCGATAAGATGATAACCTTAACCGATCGATCCTTTTCGAGTTGGAGGTAATTCGGGTGCATGCTCGTTTAATTTAATGGGTCATTGGGCCACTCTCCGGGATTTTTTGTTATAATTGGGTTAACATGGACTCGAGTTTTGTCGTGCTAATTTAATATCGGTTTAACATGAACTTGTGCTTTCCGTTGATAGATATGTGTTGCATGACTTGTAAACATGAAGAACAAATTGGATTGGCTTGATTTACGAAGATTTGTATTGTTTACCAATTAAAATGGTACACGCTTTAACGATCGCGATTTGAGGAAGGAAGGACAAGAATGATGGTCAACGTCATGTCTTACAATGGCTCGAACGTCTTGGTTAATCTCCCATTTGGTTATCTTAAAGAATTATTTTCTCATTATTTGAAGACTTGAACTCTACAGACTTAGTGTGTCATGTTTGTTTGAAGGCAAAGCGAACTCGTGCAACATATTCAATTTCTGAAAGTAAGACTAGTGAGATTTTTGAGCTAATCTACTCTAATGCTTGGGGTCCTGCTAATATTCCTGCTCATAACTTCATTACATTTATTGATGATCATTATCGAAGCACTTTTGTTTATTTACTTCGAGATTCTAGATAAGTTGTCAGCACTGTGAAATTTTTTCAATCTTATAAAGACATAATACATAAAAGTGATCAAGAGTTTCTCATCTGTGAATACTTATCTAAGGAACTGCATGAATTGTTTAGTGCAAAAGAAATATTCGTGAGACTTTTTATATCTATACTCCTCAGGAGAACAATGTAGCGAAAGTTGCAAAAAGCGAAGTACTCGATCGGTGGGGACATTGAATAGGGATTATTAATAGAATTATTAATTGACTTTAAATATAATATTAAGCATATTAGTACAAGTTTGTTTTTTTTAAAAACATAAAAATAAAAAAAGCTTGATGTAGAAGCCGACCGATTAATAAGCCCAAATAATCGGATTGACTGACTAGTGACCGACTAGGCCTAGTCGATTCAACTAGATCGAGGTGTTGGAAATGGATCCATAATCTAAAAAGTTCCCGTGATCGTTTTGGATGAAACGAAAAAAAGATAGGGTAGAACTAGTACGGTTATTGTATGATGTCTACTCAATGCTAGATGCAGAGAAACATAATAGATCGATATGAACATCGTGAGTTGTCCCGTAATATCAATCATTGCTGATATCTCCTTCTCGGTTCCTTCTTCCATAACCCAGTTCAGAGAAGGAAGAGATAAGAAGATCCTTTGGTGAACATGATCCAAAATCCATAATAGAGTCCAACCACAATGACCGAATTTTTTAAGCCCAGAACGACCAAGTTTATTGTCAATGTATGGACCTGAAAGTAAACATGAGAGATATTGTTTGACCTCCTATCCCTTCATCTTCAACCTCTTTCATAAAAATACAAATAACCAGCACTTATCTACAATTTTGCCTAATATAACTAACCTCTATCGCTTATCGCTTCTTATTCAACTGAACAATGAATATCAAATAACTAACACTTATCACTCCTTATCTCACACAATTCTATCCCTGCAAATAAACAAAAATAAGTGATACAATCGGGAACTTTTTTAAATAATTATTAAAATATTTTTAATTAATTAAACAACCATCAAGTCATAATATTTAAAAATATACCCATCAATCGACACTTGAGGTGCTGATTTGGAACGTAATCCCCATATGAGGGATAGAAGTGCAAATTACCCAATGAGTTTGCCCAAATCGACACCTCAAGTGCCGATTTGTGCAAAGTCATTGGGTAATTTGCACTTCCATCATTTGGTAATTTGCATTTCCATCCCTCGTTTGATATCAATAGTTTTTTTCAGCTAAAATCTTTTGTTATCAAAAGTATAACATTTACCATATGGATCTAATTAGAATTGAATGTTAATGCGTATCCTTTCTACCACCGAAATTGTTCTTTTCAAATTTTCAAATTTTTAGTTTATAATTCTTTTCTTTCATTATATTATATATTAAATCCTTTATTCTAATTAATTATATTTATACATAATAGTTGTAGTTTATTTAATTCTAGCGTGGTCAAATCAACGCTGACTAACGATGAAAAGGGATCGGATACATATCAGATAAGTCAATTTTATATCGAATACAAATAAAAATATTCTTAAGGATATGAATAAAAGTGAATAAGAATATTGATCGACTAAAGATCGGATACGAGTGTGATCGAAAAAAAATCAATGCTATCTGGGGAATTATATAATTGGATTACGAAGTCTTCCGCCCGAGAAACCAATGTAGACAAATGTTGTAGACTTCGCCTACATTTATTCCTTAGGTTGAAGACTTTGTAATGGTATATATATTGTGTCATTATTTCCTAATATTATGTGATCAATATTATATTAAAAGGGATTTAACTATATATTATATAATAAGAAAAATATAATTTATAATTAAAATAAGGAATTTAACATATAATATAATGAGGGAAAATACTTATAAACTAAAAATTTGAAAAGAACAATTTCAGTAATAGAAAGGATACACATTAACCATTCAAATGCAATTACATCCTTATGTTAAATGTTATGCTTTTGATAACAAAAGTGGTTAGTTGACAAAAACTATTGATAACAAACGATGGATTTTCTGGGTGTAGATCTTTATGACGTAGCACCCTTTTTTCCTTTTAGAAAACAAACGATGGATGGAAATGCAAACTACTCAAATGATTGAAATGCCACTACAAGAAAAATGAGTTGTGGCCACAGAATATGGCTACAGAAACTTGTGGCCACGATAATTTCGTGGCCACTAGTTTCTCGTAGCCACAATCCGTGGTCAAAGTCTTCATATAAGAGTTGTGACCGCGATAAATTCTGTGGCCACTTGTTGTGGCCACGGCATATTCGTGGCTAGAGAACTCTCGCGACGAGACTTGTAGCTACGGCTACCGGCCACGACGTATCGTGGCCAGAACCCAATTCTGTGGCTACAAACCCTATATCAGTGGCCATAGTTCTGTAGGCATAACTTGTTTTCCTTGTAGTGTGCAAATTACACGACTTTACCCAAATCGGTACTTGAGGTATCGATTTGAGCAAACTCATTGGGTAATTTACACTCCCATACCTCGTATGTGGATTGCCTTCCAAATCGGCACCTCATGTGCCGATTGATAATTATTTTATTTAAATATTATATCTTCATGATTGTTTAATTAATTAAGAATATTTTAATATTTTTTAAAGTTCAGATACAACAGCTAGATTCCCTTCTTATGCCGGATCACGTATCACTCTACCGAAGGGCTCCTAAGGAGGAGCTTCACCATATTATTAATCGATGTTAAACTTTTGATGCGTCAGCCATTGTGATGTGATAATTCGTTGGGGACCGGTTCCTCTGCAGTACCGTGGAACCGACGGTAAAAGAGGGTGTGGCGTGAATCGTTCGATCACGATCGAACGGTTCACACAAAATCAGAGTTTTCTTCATCCCTTACCGTGTAACCACTCGATCTTGATTGCACGGTTCACGCCGTGCCCAACCTTTACAGCCTGGCCTCTGCCGTACTGCAGAGGATTCGTGCTATAATTTGCGACGTTAACTAACTGTGCTCAATACATCTTAAGGGCCTGTTCGGTTCGGGAATAAGCAGGAATAATGATGGGGAATAACGAGAATAATGGTCTATTCTTTGTTCGGCTGAAGGATATGAATAAGGAGAATAAGATGAAATAAAGGTAGATAAGGTGGGATAAAGATAGGAATAAGAGTGAAATAAGATGGAATAATGAGAAATAGTCCTACCACTGGGAACCGTGTCGGGAGGAGAATTGACCCCTTATTCCAGGGCTTATTCTCCAAACAAAAAGGGCCTAAGTCTCCACGATTCTTAACAATCTTACTTGCACAGCATTAGCATAACAAGTTACTTGTAACTGCAACGGAAACGTCTGTAACGTTTAGCAGACATTGCTTAAAGTTGAGCTCTTTTAAACGTTACAGATAACACTCACATCAAATGCCGCTACACTACACGAGATAAATAAATAAGTGTCGTGGAAGACCTCCATTGGGAAATAGTCATGGAAGGCGTCCCTGTCAGCTCGCATGCTATATATATATATCGAACAGGAGGCTGCCGGAGCAGAAGGCCCTCGAGAAATTAACAGGTCAGTCATCCACTACCGGCTTCGCTGGCGATGGCTGCCGGCCGTAGAATGGCGGGGGCTGTCTTGGCCGCAGTACTGGTAACGGCGTGGATGTTCCCGTTGGTGTTTGCCCGAGAGGTTCCCCTCCAGCAGAATGGCATATGTTGGGTCGCGTGCAAGCAGGAGAGCATCGCCTGTAAGCTCGGCTGTGGTTCCAACTTCAAATGCCGTGCCGACTGCGAGAGGGCGTACTCCGCATGCTTGGCTCAATGTCTGAGTAAAGCGCCACCCCCGCCAGCATCCCCTCCTCCACCGCCATCAACTCCGCCGCCACCCCCTGCACCTCCGCCGGTTACTGTAGATATCGATGAACATATGCAGATATATGCTCCTAGCGAAGAATAAAGCATGCTTCCTTTGCCTGCATGTGGTTATAGATAAATAATAAGGGTGAAATACTTCCATAAATTCTGTTGATTCCTCTCTTCGGCAACGAATGAATTTGTGTGGACTGCTGCCTCTGTTCTCTGCTAGATCACTACCTAAAATGTTATTATTTACGTTGAGTCGTTATCCGCGGTCTCCATCAACCGTCGGTATAAGTTTTCACGTTCGATGTTTTAATAATCGACTGTTGTAACTGATAACATATATTTTTTAATTCAATGGGGAGTCGTTCAACGGGATACTTAGCGTGTAAAATTATGAGAACCGCTTCATCAAGATCGAACGACTTAAGCGATTACTGCAGAAATGATTCATGCACCCCTACAGAACATCCTCCCACCTCCGACGCTTCCTCCCCGACCGACCTCCTTCTCCTCTTCCTCGACCGACCTCCTCTCGATCCTCGCCTCCTTAATTCCCACCTTCTCCCCCTCCTCCCCACCACTGCCACCTTTGCCACCTCCTCCCCATCTCCATCTCCTATGCCACCTCCTCTCCACCCCGCCCCTCAGCCACCTCCTCCTCCCCACGTTGAAGACAAGAATTAGAGGATGCAAGGATTAACACCAGGATTTACGTGGAAAACCCTATTACGTGGAAAATCCTACGGTGAGGGAAAAACCACGGGAGAGCACATGAACCCTAATTAGGGTTCTCTCTTCACTAAGTTAACTAGAAAAGAGGGGGGGATGAGTACATTTATAAGCCAGTGGGTAAACGGTCCCTCATCCAAAGACCTGTTTACACATTTAAGTAATACAACTCAACACCCCCCCTCAAGTTGGACATACATATCGACCATGCCCAACTTGCCTACATTCTGCTAAAAAATCACCGTAGGCAACCCCTTTGTGAAGAGATTCGCAAACTGATCACCGGATTTCAAGTGGGGAAGACACAACTGACCATTGTCAATATTTTCACGAATAAAATGTTTATCTATTTCCACATGCTTCGTTCGGTCATGCATAACAGGATTATTTGCTAAGTTTATCGCAGCTTTGTTATCACAAAACTTCTTCAACGACATGGTAGGTTCACACCCAAGCTAGGAGAAGTTTCAACCATATGACCTCCGTGACTCCATTTGCAAGGGCCCTGTATTCGTCTTCAGCACTAGATCTGGAGACAACATTCTGTTTCTTACTTCGCCGGCCATATGACCAGGTTACCACACAGATAAATAGCATACACTGATATTGGTCGTCTATCATCCACAGATCCAGCCCAATCCGCATCAGTGTAGCCTTCAATGCTCACACCATCTTGTTTTCTAAACAGAAGGCCTTTACCTGGGGAATTCTTGACATAGCATAAAACTCTGCTAACTGCATTCATATGAACTGTTGTGGGTGCATGCATGAATTGACTTGCCACATTTATGACGTAGGTAATGTCAGGTCTTGTGAGAGTGAGGTAAATTAATTTTCCAACAAGTTTCTGATACCTTCCTGTTAGAGCTTCATTGAGAGGTTCACCATCTGCTTTGCTGAGTTTATGGTTAGCGTCTATAGGAGTAGTGACCAGCTTGCATCCGAGCAGATCATAGTTTTGAAGTAAATTGAGCGCATAGTTTCGTTAATTCAAACACAAACCACCAGGGAAATTTGCCATCCCAATACCAAGGAAGTACTATAGCCTACCAAGATCCTTAAGTTCAAATTCTGTAGCAAGAACCTGTTTTAGGCGGAATATTTCTGCATCATCATTACCTATAAGGATCATATCATCTACACATACCAAAAGAACAGAAATTTTTCCGCCCTCCTTTTTAATGAAGAGAGTATGATCTCCATTTGCCTGGTGATAGCCATTAGTGATCATTACAATCCTCAATCGCTCGAACCAAGCTCTAGACGACTGCTTAAGACCGCACAACGCTTTCTTCAATCTACAACACTTGTTCAGTTCCTCGTATCAAGGGGCATTTTCATGTAGACTTCCTCTTTAAGATTTCCATTTAAGAACGCATTCTTGACATCTAGCTGATACATTCTCCAAGAGAACTGTACAACCAGGCAGATAATAACACGGACCGTATTCATTTTGGCCACAGGAGCAAATGTCTCAAGATAGTCTATCCCGTACTTCTGGCTACACCCTCTTGCAACTAACCGTGCCTTGAATCTGTCCATGTGTCCAACAGAATTATACTTAATCGTATAGAGGCATTTAGAACCAACCACATGAGCACCTTTTGGAATATTCACAATATTCCATGTGTCATTCCTTTTTAGAGCTACCATTTCGTCGTCCATCGCACCCACCCACCTCGGATCACCCTTTGCCTCGGCCACATTTCTTGGAAGATCATGAGAATCAAGAAGAGTAAGAAAGCTTTTATAACTCGAACTCACCTTCGAGTAGGGGACAAAATCTTCCACGGGATACCGAGTAGAAGGCCTGATTGATCTGTATGCCTTACGCATAGCAATGAGACAACCATCATTTAGATTGCCATCATCCTCGTCCATGTCATTCTGCATAACATTAGTTTCAATAATTAGAATATCAGGAGAAGAGGAACTACTTACAGAGTCATCAGAACTTGGATCATCCGGGAGGGATTGGGATGTTGATTTGGCAGTAGGCAATCTCTCGTAGCATCTAATATCTCTTCTTGTCCATTCAGATCATCCATAACCTTGTCACTGTTGTTGCCAGTGGTAATTTTATCTCCATGATCATTATATGGATTCAAAAATCATTCAAAAAACAAGTGTTGGTGATATTATCCCTGTACTCCCCCTGAGAAGGAGACTTCCCATAGCAAGATTCACATTCATAAAAAGTGACATCTTTACTCACATATAACTTTCTCGATAATGGATCATAACATTTATACCCCTTTTGTCTAGAAGAATAGCCAAGGAAAATGCACTTGATGGATTGAGGATCCAACTTCCGTCTGCCAGGACCAGAATTGTGAATAAAACACACACAACCAAACACACGAGGAGCAAGAGCAAATGGTGATATCTCAGGGTTCAAAATAGAGAAAGGGACCTTCTTTTTAATAGCAATAGAGGCCCATCTATTAAGAAGGTAAGTGACAGTAAGCACTGCGTCTCCCCAAAAACTCTTGGGGACATTATGTTGAAATGAAAAGGCACGTGTGACATCTAAAAGAGATCTGTTTTTCTGCTAAGCAACGCCATTTTGCTGGGGAGTATAGCTGCAAGAAGTTCCATGCAAAATCCCTTTTTCTCGAAGAAAAGTCTGAAGAGATATTTCCAAATATTTATTCGCATTATCTGACCGTAAGTTTTTGATCCTGGTATCATGCTGGTTTCAAGCATGAGAACAAAATCTCTAACAATTTTAGGAACTTCACTTCGACTCTTCATTAAGTACACATAGGTATATCGGGAAAAATCATCGATGAATGCAAGAAAATATTTATGACCTCCTAAACTCGTCACACTTGAAGGACCCCAAACATCCGAATGAATCAGTTGAAAAGGAGCAATACTTCTACTATTCAAAATAGGATAGATAGTTCTAGTGTGTTTTGATAACTGACGTACTTCACAAGAGAAAGAATCATGGTCCACTTTATTGCATAGACTAGGAAATAAAACAAAAAGAGTAGAGTAACCAGGATGCCCCAGACGATCATGCCATTTCTTCACTTCACCAACATCTTTATGTCTGTTACCAGTAGCGGCAGCTACCCAAGCTGATACGATCCTAGCAGGAAAACGGTACATGCCATCAACTACCAAACCAATCCCAATCTTCTTCCCCATCCTCAAGTCTTGCAGAACACAAGTATTTTCATCAAAAATTAAACGGTAGTGAAGGTCCTTAGCAATGCGATAAACATATAATAAATTGATTGGAAAATCAGGAACATGGAGTGCATTCTTTAGGATAAATTTATCGATGATAGATATACTTCCTTCATCAGCAACCGTTACAGAAGATCCATTAGCAAAATTAACTCGATCGCGTCCTGAAGCGAGTTTATATTCATGAAACATCTTAGAATTTCCTGTCATATGGTCAGATGCTCCACTATCAATAATCCATTCATCATGAAAAATATTTTTACCTTGGTGGATTGCAACAACCATGACAGCATTGATGACATCAGCATCTCCCTCGATGTTATCAGAGACCGATATCTTCTGGACATATGCATGCAGATCCTTGATCTGATCAACTGTCAATCTCTTTCCTTCAGCAGTCATTGCAAGTGGTTTTTTCCTTTGTTCATCTTTCTTTCAGGATGAAGTTCCCAACAGTAGTCAATTCCGTGCCCAGTTTTCTTGCAGTGTCCACATTTCTTGTCCTTCCAATACCCACTCTTGCCCCCTTTCGTTAACAAGGCAGATCTTTCAAATTGAGATACCTGATCGGCATTCATAACAGTACGTCGTTGATGAATCTCGTATTCATCATGCTAAAATTGATCATTTAGGCTCTGTCCCCCATCATCCACCTGTAATTAATTATTAATAGAGCATTATTAGCCATCATACTTGTGTAAATAATATCTGCATTTCATCTGCATAAACTGCATTCAAAATCCCATGTGTAAATTAGCCCAAAAAGCCGCTAACTTCTCACATTTTTAGTTAATTCATCCTAACTCCAATTGACCTAAAATCACCTCCATTGTGTAGATATTACTAACTTTATTAAATAAAAAATACAAAAAAAATTACTAACCCCAATAAGTGTCAAATAATCCCAAAGTCAAATTTCACATTTGACAGACTAAAATGAGCATATCTCCTATATACAGTGTCTGATTTTGGTTTACTCACTTTTAAAGTACTCCATTTTCAAATATCTTCAAAACAAGACCAATTTCATAAAATTCGGAGCTCATATGTGAAAGTTGGGTTTTGGGCCTCTTTTGCGCATTTTAACTTCTTGCTAATTTTGACCTGAGATTTTATGTGCTTAATTAACTCTTTTAATTTTATTTCTTTTTCATTTATGTCCTTTGATGAAAGTTTTAATAAGAAATGAAAAAAATTCAAATCCAGATTAAAACGGAGATCAAAGAAATTGACCGTCCAAGTGTCGGTTGTCAGTCTGTGCAAAAGTTGAGCGTTTCTTACTTTTATTTTATTCTCCTAATTTCTTATCCTTTAAAATTCCAAAAAAAATAGATTAATGTGTAAATAATTTTCTTCTATTTTATCATATTTTTTCTAGAATTTTTATACTCTTTAAAACCACCAAAAAAAATTACAAAACTCCAAAAAACGGTTTTTCGTACACAAGGAAAGCCACCAAAAATACCACTTCTCACAGGTGACCTCTTTTGCTCCAGGGTCCTTCATGAAAGTTGTAGATCTCGTCGAGACGAGCAACTTTCGTGAAGAAAATTTTTCGATCCGAGGTCTTCTGCTATTTCTTTTCTATTTTTCTGTCTACAATTTTTGAAATTTTTTGGGGGCGCCACGTGGCAGCTCCTGGGTGTGCCACGTGGCACCCCACTCTCTCCAGCCACCCCACCCAGGTCACGTGCCTAGCACGTGACCCAGCCTTCTTCCCCAAACGCCTCCCCTCCCAGCCGTTTCCCCATCACCACCGCCATGCACGGCCATCAAGCCGCCGTGCATGGCCGTTTCACCGCCCCCTCCTGTGTAACGCCTCTCTCCACCAGCCCCTATAAAACACCAGCCCCTCCACCTTCGCCAACCATCCGCCATTACTGGAGTTCTGCAACCCGCCGTCTTCCTTGGTGACAGCAAGAGACGACCGCCGCGGCTACCTCTCTCCGGCGTGATCTAAGGGTACAGTCTCGTGCTTGACTGCCCCTTGTCTTCCACAGCTCCCCCCTCCGAACGCCGTCGGCCTTGCACAGGCCGGTGCTCCCTTCTCCCTCCTTCACCGTCTACCCCCAGTTTCCCCCCTCGTGTGTTTTTCTGGCTAACCATTTGCAGGAACCCACCACCGCGCCCTCGCCTTTGAGTTCAGCCGCCCCCGCCGAAGGAGGTACACCCGTGCGACCACCGCACCGCCTCCGCCGACCGCCTCACCAGCGCCTCCGCCTCGCGCGGAGACCCCACCGTAGCCCACCGCCTCGCGCGGAGGCCCAGCCTCGCCGCTCGCCGTCTTCCTCTGCCTCCGCTCGGCCGTGTGTCGGCCGAGCGCGGCCCAGCTTGGCCGCCCCGCCCCGCATCAACTGTGCCACAAGGCACAGTTGCCGTTGGATCTAGGGACGAATCCCTTGATCTGACGGCCTCCAAGCCGCCACGTGGGCTCCCCCTAGCCAGCCGCCAAGCCTGAGGCTCGACGCCCGAGCCTCTAGGCCCGGCCCGAACCACAGGCTCGGGTACCCGAACCTCAGGCTCGGCCACCCGAGCCTCCCGCCTTCCATCCGAGCCTCAGGCGTTGCACGTGCGATCTTTGGAAAATTGCACTTAAGCCCCTGACACTTTCAGAAATTGCAAAAATACCCCCGCCAGGGGTAAATTTCAGAAAGACCCCTCAACTTTTTGCTAATTACAGATAAGTCCTCCCAGGGACCTCTTTGCAAAGAAAACTTTATTTTATTTACATTTCAGTCCCTGAAATTTTATTTTAGCATATCTTTGTCATACAGACTCCGATTTTAGCATACAATATGTCATTTTGAAGCTATTTTCATGCTCTACAACTTAGCATAGCTTGTGAACAGATCTGAGGTCAATTATTGAGAATCATTATTGAGGATATCTATTGGCTTTTGCAGGCTTATTTTGACATATTTGTGGCACTTTTCCTTGAGATATTTGATGACTTATTTTGCAGGGATTCGTTGGAGTTAAATTATTATTTGAGGACTTATTTTACGCAGGGGTTAAATTAAGGAGATTGAGTAGACATATTAACTTGTGGACTGCAAAACATCTTTTAAGAATATAATTTCAAGAATTTTGGAGATAAAATTGATTGCAGGAATTCTCCGGGATCTTTCACTCTTATTCGCATTATGAATTAATTTGACATATATCTTTGGATTTGATATCTTCTGATCTGTGATTTATTATAGAAGAAATTGATCATTATTGTTTGGATTGGAATTCTAGATCACTGATCCTGAGCTTAAATTCTGTTTAATTCCCTTGCATCACATTCGCATAATTGCATTGTATATTTCTCAACACATAAATTAATCGATCATTAACTAATTACTTAATTTGATTTAAGACCACGCAACTAAAAATCACCGTTCCCTGTGTTCGACCTTGGTACACTTACCAAGTAAAAATACTCCACACAATTCAAAGCTTGTGGTATTTTGACGACCGAAATCCGCCTCCTATACTACAATTCATCCTTATTAAAGAGGCGAATTTCGCGCTCATCAAATGGCGCCGTTGCCGGGGAACGGCGAATTTTTAGGGTTTTAAATCATTTTGGTAATTGATTTTTGTGAAAATTAATTTTTGTACCATTTTTTTTCCTTCTGTATTTTATTTTGCATTTCTCTCTTACTTCTGATACTAACCGCAAATTCTCTCTTCGCAGACTTCTGGGAGCTGGATTTCGATATTAATTCAAGGATCTGCTATGAAGATCGAATTTTAATTTTGTGGGAGAGAGCTTAGCATAGGTTTAACTTTTGCAATATTCTCAGGGTCCCTCTCTTTGAACCCTTGTAATAATTAAGACTGAACATTCCTGTGGTGTGTCGGGTCTGTTTCAACCCCTTCTGTGTGGTTGGGACCCGACTTGAGTGGCGTAGGACTTAGGCACATATACGCTTGCTTGTTTATTATTGATTGTGCTCGTAATCTCTAGGCCACACTTTTTCACTAATTAAACGCACTATAGATCGTTCAACATTAGCCAAATTTTAAATCAATTCTTCCCGCTAATAGAACTATCTGTTTAGGGCGTTTTTCATCTGTGCATATCATTTAGTGTAAATTTAAAATTCCTTGTCTTGCATCCCGCATGAAGAACGTGAGGATTCACTGTAAGTCCTTCTCTTAAGCATGCATCATTGATTTACGCTTGCATTGGCTTTTTCGATTCTCCCTCCTCAAGTTTTACAACTTAGGAATTAACGGAATTGGGACTGCTCGTTAGGCGTGAATTTCTGTGCTCACATAAACTACAGTGATAACCTTAATCTAAAATTGGGACTGCTAATCAAGGTGACTGTAAATAAACTGACCTAAAATTAACTTTTGTTGGTGGAGAGAAACCCACTCATTGTTTATGTAAGGACAAGATCGCACACCTTAGGGTAGAGCCAAAAACCGAAATATTTCATTCAGACTACTGATTTTAAAAACAATTAGCTACTTTTCAGTGAGGGTCTCGGGTAGCCGTTTACGGTCCGACTTCCCTTAGCAGAGTAGGTGGTTTAGAGGACACCGCGGAAGGCACCGTCCTCAAGTAACACGGGTAGCCGTTTAAACGGTCCGTACTTACACCTATACTGGCTGAAAGTGGGTGCAACTAGTTGTATGAACTCGGGACAGTCTTTATAAAATATTTTGGCTCCTAACAGCTCTACTTAATTTGCAAGATTGTCTTGTCATTAAATTAAAATTGAAAAGATAAGCGGCCGAACCCTGACGTGCCTTCATTTGTGTTGAGTGGTGAACTTGAAAATTGGCTGGTGTTTGACTTGTGTCTGCTTGTTCGTAAGGACTATCTCTCTATCCTCCTTGTCTTAGAAGTTTCATCTTTTACTCCTCCGCTAAGGAATCTCTTCCCCTTAGCAAAAATCTTTTTAATCACAACACTTATCTCTAAACTCTTCCTCTCTGAAGGTGAATCATAATGCCTCCTAAGAAGAACTCCGGGGACGATGAGAACGACAATGACCCTATCCCAGCACTCTTGGCTAGGATAACAGCTGCTGAACAAACCAATGAATTACTTAGAATGCAGTTGGAAATAATACAACAAGGCGAGGCTGCTATGGAAGACACGTATCTCCCAGAATTAGATGAAGACTATAATTGGTTGAGACCTATTCCCCCTGAGGATGCTTTCGAACACAAACCGCATTTCCTTGCACTGTTGCCAAAGTTCGGAGGAAATAATCATGAAGAACCATATATCTTCCTCCGAGACTTCGAGTTAGTCTGTGCTAACCTTTGCCACCCTAGGGTTAGCTAAGACTACATAAGGTTGAGAGCTGTCCCCTTCGCCTTGACTGATAAGGCGGCTTACTGGCTGAAAATCTAGGGGAAATAGTCACTACGTGGGCCACATTCAAGACTCTATTTTTAAAGAAATTCTACCCAGTTAGTAGAATTAACCAAATGAGGATCAAGCTCACGAGTTTCACCCAACACCCGAATGAACCATTTCATGAAACCTGGGAAAGATTCACGGACTTAGTTCAGAAATGCCCAGGACACGGGATAAGTAAAATGATGCTGGTCCAAAGTCTTGTGAGCGGGCTGAACCCTGAGACTCAAGGGTTGGTTAGTGCATCCTGCGGAGGAAGCTACATGGGGCGCCACGAGGACACCGTCTACAAGGTGTTCGAAAGACTTGCTGAGTCTAGCCGTGCACAAACCACTAGTCGGGCTTACATAGCTGGCTCCAAAAAGATGGTGAATAATCTGACAACCGACCACAATGCTGACATGAGAATAATAGCTGATAAGCTAACTATGGTTGAGCAGGTTTATAAAAAGGTGGATGAGATCCATAAATGATCTGATATGGAGAAATTAGCTAAATTGCCGAAACAAATGGAGGAATTGGCTGACAGGGTATCAAAGATGACACCCCCCGCACCCATACACCAAATTCACTACATTCAAGGTCAAGGGGTAGGGCAACGGAGCCATTGGGGTGGAGACCAAGCCTTGTCCTCTCAAACTGATGAAACCTCCGCTCAGACTGATTTTGAGGAACCTCCACAAGTCATGGAGATAAATGGAGTCTGGTATAATTTGGAACCGGTCAATCGCTCAGGCCAAACCTCTACTCCAAACCCTCGTCCACCGCAGGCCCAGGCCACCTATCAGCCTCAACTGCAACAGAGGCAGCCATATCGCACGGGTTACCAGAACCCGCAACCTCAGCCACAGCAGAACCAACGCCAAAGCCAACAAGGCCAGTATCAGCGACCTCAGGCCAAGCAGGACCAATGATCCTCCTCTTCTGCCATCTCTCCAGAGCTCCAGCGAGTGCTGGATGTGCTTCATGATATGAGAGTCGACATAAATCGACTCTCTCGTTGGAGAGATGAGGTGACTGCACCCCAGACCGTGATTCCAGCCCAAGTCCAGGCTCTAACCCAAATAGCCTTGGACACAATCAGGTATTAATTTCTGACTATTCCGTACCTGAACTTGAGCCCTCATCGAATAATAACTCTTATCATATATCTCTTAGGAGCGGAAGGACCGTAACCATGCCTGATCGAGCGAAGAAACACGAAGACATAGCCCCAGTGTCCACCAATTCACACAACCCTGGGGGAATTGACAAAGAACGACAGGAGGAGAAAGAACAAGTCCCACCCACACCACCCGGATATAATGGAGAGTCTGAGTCTGAGTCAGACAAACAAATGCCACCAACCACAAATTTCCCTGTTTTTAGTCCGAGTCCAAGTCCTGTAAGAAATTTTTCATTCAATAAAAGTGATGTTCTTGATCATACCAAGTCCATTCCTTTCCCCCGTGCTCTTACAGCAGGAAAGAAGAAAAACATAAAAAACCAAAAAAATGATGAAGAGATGGCCCGCATCTGTAAGGAAAATATTAAGGTCACTCTGTCCCTAGACGAGATGATAGAAAGAGACTCGGCTTTGCGAAAATACCTGAAGGTGAGATGCACACCAACAAGGGCCAGCAAACAAGCTCCTTGCCGAACAAAGAAACATATACTCTCAGTAGCCACATCTCGTCTCATAAAAAATGAGCTGCCAAGAAAGAAGAGAGACATGTGTGCCCACTTTGTCACTAGCTACATCAAGGAAATCAAGTTTGCAAGAACATTGTTAGACAATGGATCATCCATCAATCTCATGCCCACAACCCTATATGAGCATCTAAATCTAGGTCCTCTTAAACAATCTGCAACCGTACTTCAATTCGCAGACACATCAACTAAGCGACCTAGGGGCGAGATTAGAAACATTGTCATCAACATAGAGGGACAAAACTACCCAGTGGATTTTACAATTCTTGACATGGATGTCCCTAGAAATTTGAAAGATTCCCAGATGATACTAGGGCGACCCTTCCTTAGGACCGCAGGAGCTATATTTGATTATACATCCGGGAGAATCCAGTTCGAAAAAGTTGAACTTAAAATGCAGCAAACTAGGTTCTAAAGACCTGACACTGAGTCGAGCACCGAGTCTGAAAAATCAGAAACTGAGACTGAAATTACAGAACCAAAAGCTGGGTCCTGGAGACAAAACCCAGCCGCTATGATAGAATCAACCTCATCTGGTGAGGAAATTGTTGATGGCTTAGTCTGCCAGCTCATCCATGCATCTACCTATACTCTTGGAGACTCAGAGGCCACTCTCGACCTGTCAGTCCATTCTCCTTATGGACAAGCCTTGAGTAAGGGACACAGATCGGACGCGGCGATTGCCACACCTCATTCCATTATTAGCGATCCGATCCCTGATACAACCATGATGGTGGTCAACATTGATACACTACAAGCGTCCACATCACAAAAACAAACATCACAGACAGAACCAGATTCAAGAAACATCATTGACTTACCTGAACTCAAACCATTGCCCCCTACACTTAAGTATGCCTTCCTTGCAGGACAAAAAGGACAATTTCCGGTCATTATCAGCTCACAACTGACCGAAGAGCAGGAGATCCGCCTGCTTAATGTTTTGGAGAAAAACCGCAAGGCTATAGGCTGGAGATTGTCTGATCTTCCAGGGATTAACCCAGCCCTGTGCTCACACCATATTTACTTGGAAGATAATGCTAAACCCTCCCGTGAATGCCAACGTAGATTGAATCCAAACTTACGGGAAGTGGTTAAGAATGAGATCGAAAAATGGTGTAAAGCTGGGTTCATATATCCCATCTCCGACTCCAAATGGGTGTCACCTTTGCATGTAGTCCCGAAAAAGTCAGGACTCCAAATTATCACCAATGAGGAGGGAGAAGAGATTACGACACGGGTACCTACGTCGTGGCGTGTCTGTGTGGATTACAGGCGCCTGAATGCTGCAACGAAGAAGGATCACTTTCCGCTGCCTTTTATTGATCAAATCCTGGAGAGATTGGCAGGGAGAGAATACTTCTGTTTCTTAGACGGGTACTCGGGCTACAATCAGGTAGCCATCGCCTCCGAGGATCAGGAAAAGACTACTTTCACATGTCCCTTCGGCACATACGCATTCAAGCGAATGCCTTTTGGTCTTTGCAATGCCCCCGGCACCTTTCAACGATGCATGATTGCAATTTTTGCCGACATGGTTGGGGATTTCCTGGAAGTCTTCATGGATGACTTCTCGGTCCATGGTGATTCATTCGATGATTGTCTAGCGCACCTGGATCGAGTCCTCCAAAAGTGCAGGGAAGTGAATCTGGTGCTCTCTTGGGAGAAAAGCCATTTCATGGTAAAAGAGGGCATTGTACTAGGGCATGTCATTTCCAAGAAGGGAATGGAGGTTGACCCTGCCAAAGTTGATGTGATCAAAAAACTTTAGCCACCCACAAATGTGAAACAAGTACGGTCTTTTCTAGGGCATGTCGGATTTTACAGGAGATTTATCAAAGACTTTTCAAAAATTGCCCGACCGTTAACAGACCTTCTTGGGAAAGACACCGAATTCCTGGTAGATCATAAGTGTCTAGAAGCCTTCGAATTACTCAAGAAAAGGATCATTGAGACACCCGTCCTACAAGCTCCAGACTGGTCTCTTCCCTTCGAGATCATGACAGACGCATCTGATTTCGCTGTAGGGGCTGTATTAGGACAACGAAAAGATGGAATCCCGTATGCTATTCACTACGCAAGCAAAGTTTTAGACCCTGCTCAGAAAAATTACACTGTGACCGAAAAAGAGATGCTTGCTGTGGTTTTTGCCTTGGAAAAATTTCGATCAATACTTCTAGGATCTAAGGTGACAGTTTACACAGACCATTCTGCCATTCGCTATTTAATGGCCAAAAAGGATGCAAAAGCACGACTTCTGAGATGGATTCTACTGCTTCAAGAATTTGATTTGGAGATTAAGGACAAGCCTGGTGTTAAGAATGTCGTGGCTGATCATTTATCACGGATTGAACATAACAAAATTCCGGAATCTGAATCCATCCGTGAAATCTTCCCAGACGAGTCAATTTTTGCTATTGACTCACTCCCTTGGTATGCAGACACGGTGAATTATCTCGTCACCAATGAAGTTCCTCAAGGTTGGCCCAGAAACAAAATCGATCGACTCATATCTGAAGCGAGACACTATCATTGGGAAGATCCTTTCCTTTTCTTTGAAGGACCAGATTGCATATGGAGAAGATGTATTCCTCAAGAGGAATATCAAAGTATCCTCACTTTATGCCACACCTTGGAGGCGGGAGGACATCACTCTGGGAAGAGTGTTGGAAATGCGAGCCCACAGCGAGCCATTATGTAACAAATATTATTGCAATTCACTCCTTAATCTGAAATGAAGAATACATAAGTTGCATAATAGGTCCCTTAGTACAATTAGGGTTATGTACCATGGCCATCTTGATGATCATACAGCTGTTGATTCAACTATTGAATCATAGAGGCTGGTGCTTGGATGAATATCTAAAGAGTTAGATTGAGGACTCATCAAGCACCGTCAAATGATTGTTAAGAGATGATCTCCAGCATGAGTAGGAGATGGCAATCCTTATCTCTGAAGGCTGATATCTGACCGACCTCTTGATGCAGGTCCTCTGCATAGGAATAGAGATTCGGAGGTGTCAGATTAGTTAGGTCAAAGAGTTGACTTAACGAGATCGAGATAACCAAAGTCCTATATCATATGCTGTCATGATATAGGCATGCATCCTGCACCCCATTGCTCTTCTTGGCACATAAGTGAGACAACAAGTCTCTCTCTCTCTCTCTCTCTCTCTCTCTCTCTCTCTCTTTCTCTTTCTCTCCCTCTCATGGCCGTCCACCATGGATGTCCTAGAGAGGCTCTCCATCGCCGCGGCACCATCGTTATGTTGCCCGATGTTTTGCTCGTGGAACTCCGTCTACTTCGGCATGCCTTGCTCGTGAAGAAGACGTCGGATCTCGTGTGTCGAGATCTGGAGATCCACCGCTTGGATCATCAACATGGATTGCGAGAAGCACGCGGTTCATCCCCGCGCTCGCAAGCGTCTCCTCCGACGGATCGGACTTGAGACAGGAGGTCTCTTCGTTTAGAGACTTGATCGCAACCACGCTTCAAGAGGTAAACTTAATACTTGGTTTTGGTTTATACGAAACGATCCGAGAAGTGTTCTTGGATCATGTGGTTTCGTCACATGAAATTTTTTTTAATTTCCGCTGCATAGAACAACTAGTACGACTAGTCGTTTTTCGTCGTATTCGATACGACGCTCACGCTTCCGTGATGCGCTTGAGGATCTAACCATATCCTTCAAGTGGTATCAGAGCCTTAGGTCGGTGGTTTTGGATACGATCCATAAACCGAGGATGACTTGGGTTCATTAGGGTATGCGAAAGTTTTCTTGCATTTCATTTTCGCATCTCTGTTTTGATATTATTTTCGGCACTGTTTAAATTGTTTAAATACGAAAATAATATTTGGATTTTATTCTCCATTAAATAAGAAAACCGTAGGATCTGAGTTTGCGTGATTTCGATTCCGTTTGCTCTAGATATGCTCATTTTAGTGAACATGTATCCACTGTTTCGGGGACTGCGGATCATGACGTAATTAAGATGTTAATTGCGGATTTGAAACGCCTTGAAAATGCGTGCAAATCACTTGGGTTCTGTTGTAAATCAAGTTAGAAAACTTTAGAAATTTACTTTGCTTAATTTGAATTTAAATTGATTGAGATATGGTATTTTTAGTAAGTGAGGGTCACTGCTGAAAATACTTTCCTAATCAAGAACCTAGTGATTGTCATTTAATTAATTAGTGAAATTAAATTGTTTAATTTCCTGGAATAATTATGCATAAATATTTGTGAAATATTTAATGATAACCATGTACTTAAATGACTTTGCCTTAACCAACAAATGATTAGATGTGATCTAGATGAAGATTGGTTACATGATCTACATGATCAACATTCCAACAAACATGTTGCTTGAATAGGACTTGGGATTTGTTTAGCAAATCTCATTATAATGTTAATCAAAATTGTTTTGATTATTACTATATGGTATAATTTCGGTTGAAGAACCGATGATCATCTCAAGTACAAAATGATCTATTTTGCATTATCCTTTCCCGAGGTGGATATGGTGTCTAGTCGGAGAGCATTGGGGTTGAGGGTTGCAACGTATGTGGTCCGTCCCACTCTCGTCGGTATTGGCCATGACAGCGGGTAGGGTTAGTATAATGCTTAAGAAATCATGATGTATTTCTAATTATTAAAATTCGAAATAATACGTATTTGAGATAATACCATAATTCAAGTAACAATTAAAATTGTTTGTTGGATATTAATTGGATCATTAATTTAATATGATTAGATTATCTGGAATCCAATTAAAATTAAAACACTCTATGAATAGAGATGTTATTTCCCTTGGAAGAATTAATCATAATGAATATGATTCATAATGATTAATTAGAATTTGAATATGATATGGAGGATCACATAAGTGACATCTATGGTCTCCCGTCAAGGCGAAGGGTTCCGTCGCCAGGGATTGTATGTAGGAGATGCCTGTCCGAAGTGACAGCTCCTGTATGCAAGCGCATCTGGATCGGGCTCTTTGCTTCTCGAAAGAGTAAGGCCGTATACGTAGTGACCCCAATATCGGATCCTCATATTATTGGGGCGATATTGGATTGCGTATAGCGAGTACTATTCCTGTTGACGGTTGGTTCAATTAACGACGGGTCAACATCGCCTTAGGGGTGGTGGGCCCGAGTGTTAAAGACCGAATTGGGAATGCAAGTTGGACTTGCAAGGCGGAATATGTTCCCGCTTCTTTTTTATCCGAGTTGCAGATTCTCATATTATTGGGATGTAACAAAGATAAGGAAGGAGATCCCAGATCTTGTTGAGATATTATATCTCTTACATTGAAAGTGACTAAGGGAATGAACTTTCGGTGTTGACAAGACAAGACAACTTTGATATAAAAATTCCTAAATCAAAGTAAAATATAAATAAATATATATATATATTTATGCAAATTTCTTGTTTCAGATAATCCTTCATTGAAACCCACTCAATGTTATACTCAATAATAACCAGTAAAATATCATGGATTGGACTCATGATCCAGATATTGTACTTGCAATTGGACACATAATGTATGTGGTTGCAATATGCAAGTTTCCTCATAATATTGAGGAATGACAATTAAATAGATAATAGGACTACAACCCTAGGGTTTGTATGTCTCTATAGTCTTGATCTCTCATCGGATGTACTTTGGAAGTGACATGTCGATGATGATCGCAATTGTCAAATAATCCTTATAAAATTAATGAAGATATTCCGGCATACATATGTGTTCTTGACATTTAACATGAATGAGATGGTTCACTGCATCATGCAGAATGGTGGCTCTATAAGAGATGATGTATTCAAATTGTTTGAGTACCTACCTGAACCTATGTTTTAAGAGTTTAGATGGATGTAGATGATGAGTGTCATCATTCTACTATCTATACTCTGGTCATTCATGAAGCTTCATAATATTCATATTGTATGAATTTAATGAAGCATGTATAAATGTTGAAATGCTCTTACATAAGAGATCCTTAGTCTTAAGCAATGGTTGCTTATAGATAAAGGGAGCGCAGTGGAAGCATGGGTTGGACCCGAGTAAGAAGTATAATCAAAGAGTTGACTATACATCTATGACTTCCATATGTCATCCGAAGAGTTGGATGAATGCCAATACTGCAATAAGTTGATGTGTTGATAGTATGACTATCAAGTCTATCTAGAATCCTTAGAGAAGGACTCAGATGGAGCATCAGATTAATCTACATAAATCATTGATAAGATAAAGTCAAATAATTATATCTCAATCTTCTGATGACATTTGCAATAGGTTGCATATGTTTTAGAAGACCGGAAAATTTGATCTTAAAGGTTTATAGTTATCCACATGGATATTGATGCAATTGTTGCAACAATCTCTGTTGGATTGATAGACTTGTTAATTTCAGTGGGAGAGTCCTTAGTCTTAGAGAATGTCTCTATGACCTAGATATAAGAATACACTCATTGTTTGTTTCTAAATGTTGGAAATAAACATGAATTCTGAGGTAGAACTATCATAAAGAGTTATGATGGAGATATTTCAGATAGTAATCTAAAATCTAGTGGACTCCACTAAATTAGAAAATTGATGAATGGCTCATTAACATTTCTAAATGCTGAAATTAAAACTTAAGATCAATATGAGGATGAAGATCATTTGACAATGATCTAGCATCAAGCTTTGGACATTTGTTTATTGATTTGATCAATAGACTAGTAAGAGATGAAACTTTATAATGTCTAAAATTTCAAAACTTACATACTTATGAATATCGTATTCAAAGTAAAATGTCCAATACACCCTTCTTAGAGAAAGGTGTAAGATGCCAAGGTATTCAAGATCTCATGCATATTGATGTATGTAGATCATCTATATCATAGTAAACATTATGGATATGTGATATCTGTTGATAATTATGTATGATATGAGATTTCTTCTCTTCACCTAAGAAACCTTTGAAATGTTCAAAGATTTCATTATTTTTTGGTTTAAAACCAAAGTTTGAAGGAAGATAAAATGAATTTGATCTAATCTAGGTAGCAAGTACCTACTAGATAAATTCAAAGAATACCTTATAGAGATATGAAAATCACTTCTATCTCAATCTTCCTAACACACCTTAACTCAATAGAGTTATAGGTAGATACAATTGGATCATGTGTGACATGATCTTATCAATGATAAATTTTAGCATAATTATCCCTTAAGTTCCAGGTATATATGTGTAGAAGAGACTACAATATATATCCTTAATAAGGTTCCATGTATGTTGGAATCTAGCACTTGAGAGTGCTGCTTCATTAGGAAAATAAAGGATGGTATTGGATACCTACTTTATGACCTTGAGATTCTTAAAGTATCTCATCTCTGAGAATGTGATTCTTAGAGGTTGAGACTCTTGAGAATCAAGATGAAAATGAAGTGTAGGAACTCATTTAATCTTGGGAAGATAATGAGGCTCCTGAAATTGGAAACTAAAAAGGACAATTAATGATGAAACATTAATACCTCTTCAAATGAGTTTGAGGATGTATTCCATGTGTCAGTTAAGTCTGACAATGATCAGACTTCATGTGATGAAGCTCCTAAGGATCATGACATGGAAAGATGGATTTTAGCAATAAAAGTCTAATGTAGACTTCATATACAAGTGTTGTATATGGACCCTCGAGGATCCACCTATATGGGTAAAACCTGTAAAGGTGTAAATGGATCTTCAAGAGAAAGGGAACCTGATGAGAAGGTAGAGACCTTCAAAGCACGGTTCGTAGCCATGAGCCACACACCGGAAGAGAAGACATTGCTTGCAATGAGACTTGCTCTTCGGTGACCATGCTTAAAATCATCAGAATATTGCTAATCTTAGCTACACAACTTGACCATTGCATCTTCAAGATGTAAGTCAAGATTGCATTCCTCTATAAATACCTCTCTGAGGATATTCACATGAAGTAGCCCCAGGGCTTCATGATTGAGGAAAGCAAGGTGTGCAAGCTAAGGAATCCATCTGAGGACTCAAATAAGCTTTTTTGAGATGGACCATAAGATTTGATGAAATTATAAATGTTATGATTTCAAATGGAATCTTGATGAGCCATGCGAAGCTTAGTGGGAGTGCCTATGTGTTCATTGTGCTAAATGTAGATGATATCCTGATCATTTAAAATGATGTAAGGATAATAATAAGTGTTTTATAATCTGATTGTTCCATAACTTGAAATATGATCTCAAGGATACCTCTTGGATCTTAGTTCTGAAGGTGTTCAGGAGCAAAGAGAAGAGGGTATTGGGACTGTCACATTAGTAGTACACCTTGGACATATTCTATTTTATGGAAAATACCAAGAAAGGCTTCCATCCCTTAAGATATGGTTCTGACCTGTCTGAAGGGATAGCACCTCAAAGAGTTGAGGAAGTAAATGCTAGAACTACTTGCACTTGTGCATTAGTTACGAGAAGCTGAGTGTATGCTAGATGTGTACAAAAGCCAGATATCTGCCATGCAGTGGGAGTAGCAAAATGTTACTAATCCTACTATGAAAATAAAACACTTAATTGCAGTAATAATAATATCTTCAAAGATGATGAAACTTAGAGATAGTGATCTCAAAGTCTTATATTCAAAAGTTTAATACCATGTAGATAGTGATCTATAAGGGTCTAAACTTTAGATACCTTAGGAGATAGAGATCTCCGGGAATGAAGGTATTCTAATAAGGATTATGGGGATACTGGTTATGATGTCAGGGACACTGTAACCAACTAGATTGAGTATTGGTTGCATGAGATGCAACATTCGCATTAGATGCGAGCACTGTTACTGGGGATATGCAAGTGCCGTAAAAGGACTTGGTATAGCCTCGCGGGAACAGAGTGACTGATCAGCTTACCTAGCTATTTTCTAAATAGCCTATGCTTGTCACATGAGTGCGGGTTTAAATGATTAGCCCATTAATGGCTCTTTGGGCTAGTGGGAGATTGTTGGAAATGCGAGCCCACGGCGAGCCATTATGCAATAAATGTTATTGCAATTCACTCCTTAATCTGAAATGAAGAATACATAAGTTGCATAATAGGTCCCTTAGTACAATTAGGGTTATGTACCATGGCCATCTTGATGATCATACATCTGTTTATTCAACTATTGAATCATAGAGGCTGGTGCTTGGATGAATATCTAAAGAGTTAGATTGAGGACTCATCAAGCACCGTCAAATGATTGTTAAGAGATGATCTCCAGCCTGAGTAGGAGATGGCAATCCTTATCTCTGAAGGCTGATATCTGACCGACCTCTTGATGCAGGTCCTCTGCATAGGAATAGAGATTCGGAGGTGTCAGATTAGTTAGGTCAAAGAGTTGACTTAACGAGATCGAGATAACCAAAGTCCTATATCATATGCTGTCATGATATAGGCACGCATCCTCTGACCGGAGACAGATGTGTTGCTATATGTCTAAGTATGTACATTTGGCAGACCAATAGGTTGATGACCTAATCAAGGTCTATACACCGGCGCGCTGGTGTGCATATAAGGGCATATGAGTAATACGATCTCTCAAAGGGATCATACAGGTTCAGTTACTGAACCGGAAGACATGAGCTCACTCATGAGATATTGGGAAGAATCAAATTCCGTACGCACGGTCGTCTCGCTTTGGAAGCTTGACTGAATTTGTAGGTTTGATATATACTTTTGGAAAGTATATGATCAAGACCTAGGTATGATATACGCTTTTGGAAAGTGTATGATTGATACCAACTCCCAATGATCGAATGAGAAACTTACTGATAAAACCATGAAGTAGACAGTATAAAGTTGATCCAATACTTCGGGTTTAGTCTGAGTCTTCCAGTATGCAGGATGTACAGGTATTGGGAATACCTAAGGGTGATGTGATCATAAATGATTGTATAACCATGACGCTTCCATTCCTAGGGAGTGATGAAACGGGTTTGGATTTTAGTGACTCCTCCCAGTAGAGAAGTGATCTGATATTGGTCCAAGTGTTGGACATTGATCTGAATGTGATTCAGATACAATGAGAAGATTAGATTTACGGTCTTGATTTAATCAAGCATCTATGGGAGGCCCGCGATCTGGATTTGAGATACGATCTCAATATCCATGCCACTATACGTGGAACAATACAATCGCCCTGTCCTTATCTCCAAGTATCTGCGGAGAAAGCGCATTATCCTTGAAGGAGTTCATGGATAATTCTATTGTTGATTTATGTATCCGAGCATTGAGAAAATGGATAATTAAATGTGATTTAATTATCATGAGTAATATGAATTTGATTCATATTATAAAGAGAGTTATCTGAGATAATTAAATGTGATTTGATTATCAAAGATGTGAATAATGTGAATGTGATTCATATTATTTGAGAACAAGAGAATAAAGATCCAAGATGATTAAATGTGATTTAATTATTATGGATATGAATAATGTGGATAGCAATATCCATATTAGTCATATATATTATAAATGTGATTTATAATATATAAGAGAGAGCTATTTGTAATTTACATTTGTTAATTAAATGTTAATGTGAATTGGATTCACATTGGACATTGAATTGAAAATGTAATTTACATTTTGTTTTGGGTTGTGAATATGATTCACAAATTTCCAATGGCATGATTGCAATGTTCACAAAATAAATTGGATTTATTTTTGTGAAATAATTTGCAACAAATGTTGTTGCAAATATTGGAGAGAATCATGAGATAATGTAATCTCATGCAATAGGAAAAAGGAAGCTCCCTTCCTAATGAGGAGAGGGGACGACCACAATTCCATAAGGAAAGTGGTAGCCGTCCACCCTCCTTATGGAAGGAGGCTTGCCTCCTTTCCTATCTCTCCAATGGAGATTGATTTGATATAAATCAAATTATATTTAATATATATATATATTTGATTTTTATTAAATTAATTGTTGTTGTGTTTTTAGCAACAAATCATGACCATTGAAAGAAACACAAATTAATATGGACCATTGGATTTGTGTTGACACATGGATTGAGATCCATGGATCCCAAAACCCTATAAAAGGCGAGGCACCCCATTGCTCTTCTTGGCACATAAGTGAGACAACAAGTCTCTCTCTCTCTCTCTCTCTCTCTCTCTCTCTTTCTTTCTCTTTCTCTCCCTCTCATGGCCGTCCACCATGGATGCCCTAGAGAGGCTCTCCATCGCCGCGGCACCATCGTTATGTTGCCCGATGTTTTGCTCGTGGAACTCCATCTACTTCGGCATGCCTTGCTCGTGAAGAAGACGTCGGCTCTCGTGTGTCGAGATCAGGAGATCCACCGCTTGGATCATCAACATGGATTGCGAGAAGTACGCGGTTCATCCCCGCGCTCGCAAGCGTCTCCTCCGACGGATCGGACTTGAGACAGGAGGCCTCTTCGTTTAGAGACTTGATCGCAACCACGCTTCAAGAGGTAAACCTAATACTTGGTTTTGGTTTAGACGAAACGATCCGAGAAGTGTTCTTGGATCATGTGGTTTCGTCACATGATTTTTTTTTAATTTCCGCTGCATAGAACAACTAGTGCGACTAGTCATTCTTCGTCGTATTCGATACGACGCTCACGCTTTCGTGATGCGCTTGAGGATCTAACCATATCCTTCAAAGAGGACCGCTGAGAAGATATTGCAATGCAGATTTTACTGGCCGACTTTGTTTAAGGATGCTTACAATTTTGTGAGGTCGTGCCCTGTCTGTCAGAGAATGGGAGGAACCATTAGTTCCAAAGATGCCATGCCTATGCAACCAGTGATCATATGTGACGTATTCGATGCTTGGGGCATTGACTTTATGGGCCCATCCCCTAATAGTCAAGGATTTGAATATATTCTTCTCGCGGTAGATTATTTATCTAGATGGGTGGAGGCTATCCCTATTCGAGCTGCAGATAGCAAAACTGTTTGCAAGTTTTTGAAAGATCATATTATTTCGAGATTTGGAATTCCAAAAGTTTTAATATCTGATGAGGGAAGCCACTTTGTCAACCGGGAAGTAAAGAAGTTGACTAAGGAATACGGCATCGAGCACCGTGTCGCTACTCCTTACCACCCACAATCCAATGGCATGGCCGAGGTGTCAAACAGGGAGGTTAAAGGAATTTTACAGAAGCTCGTTCGCCCTGACAGGAAGAACTGGTCCCAACTCCTGGACCAAGTTCTGTGGGCTTACCGGACGGCTTATAAGATCCCATTGGGCACCTCCCCGTTTAGAATGGTATATGGAAAACCATGCCATTTGCCCGCAGAGCTCGTCCATAAATCAGAATGGGCAATCAAAAAGATTAATTGGAACTGTCACCAAGGAAAGAAGAACCGAGACATGAATTTGAATGAACTGTCTGAAATCCGAAATCATGCTTACGAAAACAGCACCATCTACAAAGAAAAAGTAAAGAGATGGCATGACAAGAACATTCGAACAAAGATCTTTGTCCCAGGGCAGAAAGTTTGGCTATTTAATGCAAAGTTGAAAATTTTCCAAGGAAAATTGAAATCAAAATGGACGGGACCCTTCATTGTAAGGGAAGTACACAATAATGGGAGTGTTGAGATCTCAGAGACCGCAGATAGCGCGCAAACATCTATAGTCAACGGTCAGCTGCTTAAACATTTTGTCGAATCCAATGAGCAATTAGTACAAGTTGAACAGATCTCCTTCACTCAGGGCATAGATTTTGATGAAAAATTTGATCTGCCCGGATAGCACACCTCTCCGGAAACTACACTCTCTTGTACATCCGAAATATTTCCCAGTTCCCCATCTGTAATTATCCGATTATACTTACGCTGACCTGAGCCTAAGTATAGGGGGACCGCTACCATTGTTTATACATCACTTCTCTTCTTTTGTTCTCTCTATGTTTAGTACGAGCTATGTCAACATTTCACTTTGTGCCATGGGGACAGCACAAGCTAAGTATGGGGGGGTGTATTTGTATATATTTTATCTACTTTATCCATAGCCCGTACTTTAATCGTTTTTATCTAACATCGGGGATGGGTACAAGTAGTGTGTATAATACCTATTTTTCAAAAAAAAAAACATTTGCTTTTAAAAAAAATCTTCACTCATGGTCTTGCATTTCATCAAGCATTTCATGCATTTCTTGGTTGATATATTCCTGACACATTCAGTATCACTCAAGGCTTGAGGATTTTTGAGGACACTTGATTTCTGAGATCTTGAGATTCTGAGTTAGCCTGCCTTAGTCATTAGGGTTTTGAACTTAATAAATCCACACTTCCCTAGTTTGAAAGATTTGAGCGCTATATTACACTCTTCATCTCTACCTTCAAAGAATATGATCAGCACAAATCACTTCCACAACTGCATTATTGATGAGATGAGTTGAGATATCACTTGAGGAACTAGGACTAGGGATTTGAGTTTAGACCTGATCTGATGATATTCGAGGATGGGATAAAGTTAATGAAGGCTGCAGAAAACCTGAGTGTCAGCAAAAACCCAGCCAGTATGTGAACAAGTTCATATGCTATCTTTTTGATATTGACCTAAGTGCCAGGGTGTGATAAAACTTAATGAAAATTGTTGATCAGTGTGCGCCAACTTTTGGTAAAAGCAGTGGAGCTAGCCAACAAAATAAAAAAAAGAAAAAAAAGAAATGTCAAAGAAAAGCTCGATCATCCAAAGTCAAATTCTAAATGAGCTTCCACCAATGGCGAGCGCTCCCAAACATTTTCAAAGTGTCCATTTGGACCAAGCGCTAATTAGGACCAAGGAGTCGGGCTGACACCATAAAAGGGCTCTGCATCGTAAGCGATACAAGTCTGGGTGTCGAAGGTATCTTAGATACTCAAAAGAGACACACCCCGGTGTACTCCCAGAAAAACAAGTGCAGACGACTCCAAATTCTCTTGACGGACACATTGATCAACAAAATAAAATATATTTGTGTTGAGTAATAAGGCACTCGAGAGGCACCTTGTTCCAATGAAAGGGAGAGAAAATCAGACACAATCCTATGCCCTCCATCAACTGGCCGTCCATCTATACTTTCAAGTCTGACAGACTAATGAGACGGTTGACTGAAGCAAGAATAGACTTATTCCCTAGGGTTGAGGGTCAGGTCTAGAGGAGAGTCTCTTAGATTGGAACTTTGGGTGATGCCCCGACTCGACTCTCATGAAATGCAGTACACTTAAAATCATATCCTTATATTATATGTACAAACAGAGAGTCTGAAAATTAGAGAAGTTAGGTTCCTTTTGATTAAAGCTTGGTTGAGCCAGAATTTTAGGATCACTCAAATTAACGGTCTTCTAAGAATTAAGTCTTGAAAATTCACATGCACAGTCAGGATGTAATCAACTAAGTCATTCATTCATGCTCGGGGACGAGCATGGTCTAAGTATAAGGGTATGATGAATCTCGTATTCATCATGCTAAAATTGGTCATTTAGGCTCTGTCCCCCATCATCCACCTGTAATTAATCATTAATAGAGCATTATTAGCCATCATACTTGTGTAAATAATATCTGCATTTCATCTGCATAAATTGCATTCAAAATCCCATGTGTAAATTAGCCCAAAAAGCCGCTAACTTCTCACATTTTTATTTAATTCATCCTAACTCCAATTGACCTAAAACCACCTCCATTGTGTAGATATTACTAACTTTATTAAATAAAAAATACAAAAAAATTACTAACCCCAATAAGTGTCAAATAATCCCAAAGTCAAATTTCACATCTGATAGACTAAAATGAGCATATCTCCTACATACAATGTCCGATTTTGGTCTACTCACTTTTAAAGTACTCGATTTTCAAATATCTTCAAAACAAGACCAATTTCATAAAATTCGGAGCTCATATGTGAAAGTGGGTTTTGGGCCTCTTTTGCGCATTTTAACTTCTTGCTAATTTTGACCTGAGATTTTATGTGCTTAATTAACTCTTTTAATTTTATTTCTTTTTCATTTGTGTCCTTTGATGAAAGTTTTAATAATAAATGCAAAAATTGAAATCCATATTAAAATGGAGTTCAAAGAAATTGACCAAGTCCAAGTGTCGGTTGTCAGTCTGTGCAAAAGTTGAGCGTTTCTTACTTTTATTTTATTCTCCTAATTTCTTATCCTTTAAAATTCCAAAAAAAATAGATTAATGTGTAAATAATTTTCTTCTATTTTATCGTATTTTTTCTAGAATTTTTATCCTCTTTAAAACCACCAAAAAAATTACAAAACTCCAAAAAACGGTTTTTCGTACACAAGGAAAGCCACCAAAAATACCACTTCTCACAGGTGACCTCTTTTGCTCCGGATCCTTCATGAAAGTTGTAGATCTCGTCGAGACGAGCAACTTTCGTGAAGAAAATTTTTCGATCCGAGGTCTCCTGCTATTTCTTTTCTATTTTTCTTTGTCTACAAATTTTGAAATTTTTGTGGGGGCGCCACGTGGCAGCTCCTGGGCGTGCCACGTGGCACCCCACTCTCTCCAGCCACCCCACCCAGGTTACGTGCCTAGCACGTGACCCAGCCTTCTTCCCCAAACGCCTCCCCTCCCAGCCGTTTCCCCATCACCACTGCCATGCACGGCCATCAAGCCGCCGTGCATGGTCGTTTCACCCCCCCTCCTGTGTAACGCCTCTCTCCACCAGCCCCTATAAAACGCTAGCCCCTCCACCTTCGCCAACCATCCGCCATTACTGGAGTTCTGCAACCCACCGTCTTCCTTGGTGACAGCAAGGGACGACCGCCACGGCTACCTCTCTCCGGCGTGATCCAAGGGTACAGTCTCGTGCTTGACTGCCCCTTGTCTTCCACAGCTCCCCCCTCCGAACGCCGCCGGCCTTGCACAGGCCGGTGCTCCCTTCTCCCTCCTTCACCGTCTACCCCCAGTTTCCCCCCTCGTGTGTTTTTTTGGCTAACCATTTGCAGGAACCCACCACCGCGCCCTCGCCTTTGAGTTCGGCCGCCCCCGCCGAAGGAGGTACACCCGTGCGACCACCGCACCGCCTCCGCCGACCGCCTCGCCAGCGCCTCCGCCTCGCGCAGACCCCGCCGTAGCCCACCGCCTCGCGCGGAGGCCCAGCCTCGCCGCTCGCCGTCTTCCTCCGCCCCCGCTCGGCCATGTGTCGGCCGAGCGCGGCCCAGCTTGGCCGCACCGCCCCACCCCGCATCAACTGTGCCCCAAGGCACAGTTGCCGTTGGATCTAGGGACGAATCCCTTGATCTGACGGCCTCCAAGCCGCCACGTGGGCTCCCCCTAGCCAGCCGCCAAGCCTGAGGCTTGACGCCCGAGCCTCTAGGCCCGGCCCGAACCACAGGCTCGGGTACCCGAACCTCAGGCTCGGCCACCCGAGCCTCCCGCCTTCCATCCGAGCCTCAAGGAAAATTGCACTTAAGCCCCTGGCACTTTCAGAAATTGCAAAAATACCCCCGCCAGGGATAAATTTCAGAAAGACCCTCAACTTTTTGCTAATTACAGATAAGTCCTCCCAGGGACCTCTTTGCAAAGAAAACTTTATTTTATTTACATTTCAGTCCCTGAAATTTCATTTTAGCATATCTTTGTCATACGGACTCCGATTTTAGCATACAATATGTCATTTTGAAGCTATTTTCATGCCCTACAACTTAGCATAGCTTGTGAACAGATCTGAGGTCAATTATTGAGAATCATTATCGAGGATATCTATTGGCTTTTGCAGGCTTATTTTGACATATTTGTGGCACTTTTCCTTAAGATATTTGATGACTTATTTTGCAGGGATTCGTTGGAGTTAAATTATTATTTGAGGACTTATTTTATGCAGGGGTTAAATTAAGGAGATTGAGTAGACATATTGACTTGTGGACTGCAAAACATCTTTTAAGAATATAATTTGAAGAATTTTGGAGATAAAATTGATTGCAGGAATTCTCCGGGATCTATTCACTCTTATTCGCATTATGAATTAATTTGACATATATCTCTGGATTTGATATCTTCTGATCTGTGATTTATTATAGAAGAAATTGATCATTATTGTTTGGATTGGAATTCTAGATCACAGATCCTGAGCTTAAATTCTGTTTAATTCCCTTGCATCACATTCGCATAATTGCATTGTATATTTCTCAACACATAAATTAATCGATCATTAACTAATTACTTAATTTGATTTAAGACCACGCAACTAAAAATCACCGTTCCCTGTGTTCGACCTTGGTACACTTACCAAGTAAAAATACTCCACAAAATTCAAAGCTTGTGGTATTTTGACGACCGAAATCCGCCTCCTATACTACAATTCATCCTTATTAAAGAGGCGAATTTCGCGCTCATCAGTCGTTGTTCCTTGGACTCAACAACATGATAGATCTCTTCAATATCAGACCCAATCCCATCTGTCAGGAGTTGGCTTCTGGTTGCCTCAAATCAACATTCAGTCCTCCAAGAAAAATAAAGATTCTTTGCTTTCAAGTCTCATCCCAATATTTTTTTGATCCGTAGGGCTAGTCCATGTATCATCACAGTAATAATCGATCCCACTTGGTCTTTAACGAAGCATAATATCCAACAACAGTCATCTCTCCTTATCTCATAGTATAAACATCCCTGCTCAATTGGTACATACGAATGTCTTGCTTCTTCTATCCATACATGCTCTCAAGGATAAGGCACTGGTCTCTGGCAGACTTCTTCCGAAGAATGAGCGGTTGAATATCAGAGGATACAACATTGATGATCCAATTGCGGCATTGGCTATCCTCAATGTATCATTGTTTATATGACTTGTCAATGCCCAAAGAATTTTTTTCGACCATCTATATATCCTCCCCTACCTCGTGAAGCTAAGGTAACCTCCATTGCCACAGACCACATCAGATAGTTTGTTTTCTTTAACTTCACGGTTGTGACATGAGCTGGCACATTATCCATTTTAATAATTATCACATCCACATTATTCTCAGAATCCATGAAATATCAGGACAAGCACAAGCACACCACAAGCAAGAAGGGAAGAGAATTCACAGATACCACCAAGGCCGGAGCTTCACTGACAGAAGCTTCGTGCTCACACGTCACAGGCTTCACGCACAACTGATGTGCCACAAAGGCTTCAAAGTGGCACGGAAAGCACCACACACCACACACAGGGGCGTCACTGGGCTTCACACCCGTCAGGGGCGTCACAAGGGCAGGAGGTGCTTGGAGAGCACCGCGATAGGAGCGGCAAGGGCGTCAACAGCGGGCTTGCAAAGGCGGCAGAGTTCTGCAGCAATGGATCCAAGGGTCGGCGGCGCCGGAAGGTGCAGCGGTTCCCAGAAGGTCCCCAGACGACGAAAGGGGCACGACAGAAGGTGCACACATGGTGATTAGGGTTTGCACGCAGAATGAGAAGCGACGAGCCTCAATTAGGCTCTGATACCATGTTGAAGACAAGAATTAGAGAATGCAAGGATTAACACCATTACGTGGAAAACCCTACGACGAGGGAAAAACCACGGGAGCGCACATGAACCCTAATTAGGGTTCTCTCTTCACTAAGTTATCTGGAAAGGAGGGGGGATGAGTACATTTATAAGTCGATGGGTAAACTGTCACTCATCTAAAGATCTGTTTACCCATTTAAGTAATACAACTCAACACCCCACATCCGACTCCACCTCCTCCTCCCCAACTCCACCTCCTTCTCCTCCTACTCCTCACCTTCGCCTCCTCCGCCATCTCCACCCATCCTCCCTCCCTACCACGGCCACATGACCCCACGGCCAACCCCCTCCTCGATCACTCTTCTCATCTCCGACCAGCCACCCCCCAACCATCATCCTCATCCCCAGCCGCTGCTTCTTCAAACTGTCACTGCTCCGTGCACTGCACCGTGCTTCTAAGCTTCCGACGTTGCCCCGCTCAACCAACTTTATCGTGTCCTTTCCCACACTTTCGAAATATATATTTTTCACGGAGATTCAATTGTTAATTATTCTGTATCTTTGTTCATATAAATGGAAACAGTTATTTTAGATTCAAAATGTTCTTTATACTCATTTTTCATAATACGAAGTAGCTTTTGGAATATTTACATCTATAATCCTGAATAATTTCATAGTTATAATCATAGTATCACATAATTACGAATTACGGGCAAGACCCTCAATACTGATGTGATAGATCTTTAACCTGATAGATCTATTGACTTAAAAAAAATCTAAGATGTTTAATAGTGTTACCGGAAGCCATCGCAACGGAAATGAAGTGAAGATGGGATTTCCTTCTCCTTCTCAACTCTTGCTAAAATGCTTGAGTAATGGATCCTCTCACATTCAATGTTGAGGGAGAGGGGACCCCAATCTATATTTATAATACATGATGGTTACCTATCCATTAAGGTAACCACCAAAAGCAACCTCCCAAATTGATGCATCCTTTCATAATTAATCATGAGCCACAAAATTAAGAAATAAAAATAAAGTTGGCAACTACCATATATGGTAGTTGCATGCATATAATTTCTTACATTCTCCCACTTGGCTCATGTAGTAAATTTGTTGTTTTACATTTGTCAAATTAAGCTCTATTAATATTAATCTTGGCGGCAGATACCTTTTAAGCAGATATATCCTTCCAAGTATTACAATACCAATAGTTTTCTTAACATGACAAATCTTTATGTGTTAATATCCAGATATTAACACGGATCCTTTCTTTATGTATGTTCATTAATTGCATGCAACTGAAACAGACAATAAACAACGAGATCATTATACCAAAACTTAAGGTGTACACACATGGATGTATTGATATTATTACAAGGTACTAGATAGGCCCATCTCAGTTACATGATTGATGAATACACTAGGCGGCAAACCCTTTGTCATAGGATCCGCAATCATGTACTTAGTACCTATATGTTCAATCAATACTAAATGATCTCTAACTTTCTCTTTAACAACAAGATATTTAATGTCGATTCTCATTCCGGCACGCGTATACTTGTTGTTGTTGGCAAAGAATACGGCTGCAGAATTATCACAATGAATCTTTAATGGTCTTGAGATTGAATCCACTATCTTAAGACCCGCAATGAAATTCTTTAGCCAAAGTGCTTGTGTAGTAGCCTCGTGACATGCTACGAATTCAGCTTCCATGGTACTTGATGTGACAAGCGATTGTTTCACACTTCTCCATGAAATAGCACCTCCAGCAAGAAGAAAAATATACCCGGAGGTAGATTTTCTATCCTCCTTACTTCCTGCATAATCCGAATCCGAATAGCAAGTAACTTCTAAGGAATCTGAATGCCGGTAGATTAGCATAAAATCCTTAGTTCCTTGTAAATATCGCAAGACCTTCTTTGCCGCTATCCAATGGTCCATGCCTGGATTGCTTTGATGTCTATCCAACATTCCAACCGCAAAACATATATCTGGTCTAGTGCATGTTTGTGCATACATTAGACTCCCAATGATAGATGTATATGGAATGTCTTTCATCTGTTCCTTTTCTAAATTATTTTGGGGACATTTGAATGAAAAAATTTTATCTCTTTTTACCATAGGTGCTGGAGTAGGAGAACAATATTTCATTCCAAATCTCTCTAATAATTTTTCAATATAGGCCTTTTGAGACAATCCAAGTACTCTATGAGATCTGTCTCTATGAATTTCAATGCCAATGACATATTTAGCATCGCCCATATCTTTCATTTCAAAATTATTAGAAAGGAACATCTTTGTATCTCGCAACATCCCAAGATCATTACAAGCAAGTAAAATGTCGTCTACATAAAGGACTAGAAAAGCATATTTACTCCCACTTGTCTTAAGATATATACAATTATCAACAATGTTCTCAACAAAACCAAATGAAGTTATTGCATTGTTGAACTTAATTTACCATTGACGAGATGCTTGTTTTAGTCCATATATAGACTTCCTTAATTTACAAACCAAATGCTTGTTATTGTCTAAAATAAAACCCTCAGGTTGTCGCATGAAAACATGTTCATCTAAGTCCCCATTAAGAAAAGCTATTTTCACATCCATTTGGTGTAACTCTAAATCATAATGAGCTACTAATGCCATGATTATTCGTAATGAGTCCTTTCGTGATACCGGAGCGAAAGTCTCATGGTAATCTATGCCCTCCTTTTGAGTGAAACCTTTAGCCACAAGTCTGGCCTTATATCTCTCAATGTTGCCTAATGAGTCTTTCTTAGTTTTAAAGACCCATTTGCAACCAATAGATTTCGCTCCTTTGGGTAGCTCTACCAAGTCCCATACTTGGTTTGCACTCATAGAATCCATCTCCTCCCTCATGGCATTATACCATTTAGTAGAATTAATTCCACTCATGGCATGTGAAAATGATATTGGATCCTCTGAAATTCCTGTATCGTAATCACATTCTTGTAGGTATGTTATGAAATCTGATGAGATTGTAGATTTTATTACCTGACCAGATCTAGTTGTAACAACACCTTGTTGAACAGTTGGTGCTATTTCAACTTGATTTTCATGTAGTGGAGGATTCACCATTGGTTCAACCAAAAGAATATCTTGGACTTATCTTGATGTTGTGTCTCATCCATGATATCATGTTGAATATTTTGCTCCTCCCTTTCTAGTGGTATAACAAGATCCGGTAATTCATCAAGTATGATGTCTTTAATTACCATCCTGCTCCCACTTTTCTCGCAATTTTCCAAAAATATAGCATTCCTTGATTCTACAATACTCGATTCCCTATTTGGACAATAGAATCTATAACCTTTAGAGCCTTCTGGATAACCAATGAAGTATCCACTTGTAGTCTTCATATCCAATTTTTTCTCATGTGGGTTATAGATTCTAATCTCAACTTGACAACCCCAAATGTGTATGTGTTCCAATCTTGGTTTCCATCCCTTCCAAAGCTCAAATGGAGTGGATGGAACCGCTTTTGATGGAACTCTATTTAATATATACACGGCTGTCTTTAGAGCTTCACTCCAAAGGATAAAGGCAATGAGGAGTTACTCATCATACTTCGAACCATATCCATTAACGTACGATTCCGTCTTTCGGCAACACCGTTTTGATCCGGTTCACCGAGCATTGAAAATTGATGTTCAATGCCTTCATCCTTAAGAAATCGCGCAAATGGTCCAAGTTTTTGTTCTCCTCCAACATACCTACCATAATACTCACCACCTCTATCTGATCTCACAATTTTAATTTTCTTTTCTAATTGTCTCTCTACTTTTATTTGATAATCCTTAAAAGCATTTATAGCTTCTGATTTTTCAAATAAAAGATAAAGATACATGTAACGTGAGAAATCATCTATGAATGTGATGAAATATTTTTGACCACTAAAACATTGCACAGGAAATGGACCACATATGTCAGTATGTATAATTTCTAAAAGATTAGTACTTCTCCTTGACCCTTTAGCATGTTAGTTGGTATGTTTTCCCTTAATACATTCCACACAAACACTAGAATCAGTAAAATCTAGAGTATCAATTACTCCATCATTTACTAATTTCTTGATCCTTTTAATGGAGATGTGACCTAATCTTTTATGCCAAAGCATTGATGACCGATCACTATTATGTTTTCGCTTTTTACCAACTACATTGCAAACAAGGAGATTATTTTCAAAATGTGGATCTAAATGTAATTTATATAAATAGTCCACTAAGCCACCTGTACCAATCAACTTGTCATTCTTAAACATTTGGAAAGATGTACTTTCAAATGAAAATTTGTATCCAAGATTACAAAGTCTAGATATTGAAATTAAATTTCTAGAGAACTTGGGTACAAAAAATACATTTTCCAAATCAAGTACATGGCCAGTTTCCAAAATGAGCCGTTGCGTTCCAATCGCTTCAACATGTGAAGTCATGCGATTTCCCATATAAACGCTTTGCTCATTTTTTAGTGGCATCCTTATTTTCAGAAAGCCTTGGATGGAGTTGGAAATATGGATTGAAGTACCAGAATCAATCCACCAAGTATTAATAGGAACATCAATGAAATTAGACTCATGACATACATGGCATTCAAGAATCGAAACAGTATTTATAACATTGAATTGAGTAGACATGAAAGCTGAACTATCTGCAATAAATTATAACGAGACAACCACAATAAGCAAATAACTCAAGCATAAAGCTTAATTCAAAATACTAACTTATTCAATATTTTGAGAAATCAATGTACTATCATTACAAGACTTGCTGTGGCTAAAGAATTGTAATATACAATTGATTTTTCTTAATAAATGAGACAAATAAATTTTCGAATATTTATTAGAAATTCCGTACCTGTGGGCATTAGAATAACTAACAAAAAAATTTATTTTTCTCATTCCAAAAAAAAAGTCCAATTAACTCCGTCACTTAATGTAAATATTGGCATTGTTATCCTAGATGCTGTGGCTACTCTTGGATTACTAACCAATAATTACTCATTTTCAAGAAACGATATGTATAATATGAATCGATCAGATGCTGTGGCTATTCCTCCCGATTCAATTACACACACTCACTTGAATGACTTTAAAGGGAGTTAATCAAGCAATTTCCACCATTCTTATTCCTTTTAGTGGCATTAAAAAATATTAGTAAAAGAATATGGTAAGAGTCAATGACCATTATTAACTCCATTATAAAAGTGTGTGTATATCACGCATGTGGTTGCTAGACAAAAAAATAGTGCCAACCAATTATCTTAACAATGGGTTTGTAGTAAAACCCACTTTCTTTGGTACCATTAAAAATCACTATTCATTAGTGATCTTAATCCCACATACAGCATTAAAGAGAACTGTTGGTTGTAACAAAAAAATTAAACAATATGACCATAACAGATACAACCTAAAAAAAAATAATTTATGAAATCAAAGTAATCTTAGTCTCGACCGAGAACAAAGTAATTGGAAAAACCAGTAAAAAGATAAAAGAATCACACAATTAGGGTTACTGGTTTCTCTAAATATTAAGTTAACTATGATTGAACGCAGATTTACGCACGGAATCAAACTAAGCAATTAAAAACAAACGAGCAGTTACGTTATAAAGATGGATTGAAAGTTATTAGCATACAACCAATCTTTATACATACGCTCTATTTCGTGAATTGACGTGAAAACTGTGAACTTTAAAAAAAAACAAAGTTTCACGGATTTGCAAAATTCTGGAAGGAGATAAACACGGTGGGCATCTCCTGTGACAACTAGAACAACCCTTTAAGCCATCTTACCTCAAATGGCAACGGAAGTATCATATTACCAAAACTCCAAAAGGTGAATAACCCAACGTGATGAATGGTAAAAGAGCTATTGATCAGATAAAAAAAAACAACGATACAAAGACTTCATGATCTAGTCAAGGCAAACAACCTTGCTCAAAGTCCCAGGATCGTAACCTGGCTCTGATACCAATTGATAGATCTTTAACCTGATAGATCTATTAACTTAAAAAAAAATCTAAGATGTTTAATAGTGTTACCGGAAGCCATCGCAACGGAAATGAAGTGAAGATGGGATTTCCTTCTCCTTCTCAACTCTTGCTAAAATGCTTGAGTAATGGATCCTCTCACATTCAATGTTGAGGGAGAGGGGACCCCAATCTATATTTATAATACATGATGGTTACCTATCCATTAAGGTAACCACCAAAAGCAACCTCCCAAATTGATGCATCCTTTCATAATTAATCATGAGCCACAAAATTAAGAAATAAAAATAAAGTTGGCAACTACCATATATGGTAGTTGCATGCATATAATTTCTTACATGATGAACTCTTACACCCATAACCCTATGTTAACTTCCATCCAATTTTCCGTTAGCTGTGACGATATTCCGTCAAATATTTTACATTTTCTACCCTTTAAGTTCTCATTATTTACAAATGAGATAGCTTCGACTTCCTCCTCCACTCCCCGAGGGCCCTGCCGGTGTCGGACGAAGAAATGCACGAGCTCTTCTCCTCGCAGAGGAGTCCGCACCATCTCGAGCTCCTGGTCGTAGTTGTGGACAACAGTGGCGGTAGCTCCTGGGGGACCGAGAGCTATAGTCATTGGGATCGTCGACGAAGACCACTCGAGGATAGAGATGTGTTGGGCTGGTCGTGGAGGAAGATGGTGCGGCCGAGAGGGTTGATGGAGAGGATCATGAGGCACTTGCTCTATTTTATATCCACAGGTGACATAATTTCCATAAGATGGAAGAAGCCCTCCAAAATCTTCTCCAATTTCTTCCTCTTACGGTCGAATACATTTGCATCAACATCCTCGTTTTTTTTCAAACCAGTTGAATGTCTTCCTTATCTTATGCTCCATGTGATCCCTCGCAAACTTTTCCATACCAGAATCATGGACTCTGCATCTGGCATTGTAGATGAAAGCCTCCAATTTCGATTTCGAAATCGCCTTCTCCTTGCGTCTCTCATCCTCCAACTTAGCCTCCAATTTCGATTTCGAAATCGCCTTTTCCTTGCGTCTCTCAACCTCCAACTTGCGTGCTTCAGCTTCCTCAACATTATTTTCAATCTCCTCCAAGCTGAATCGATTCTCTTCATTAGTTATGATCATCTCCTCTATTACTATAGATTCTTCATTCTTTTCTACACGGAGAGAATTCCATCTACATCCACATCAAAGACAAGAATCACCTTAGTCATACGAGCGAGAGTCGTAGTAACCCTCTAAGAACAAACTTTCTGAGAATGTAGTTGTCGGCCACCATGCTGCTCTCACCTTCATAAACCACACTATCCATAGATGTTTGGTTATCATAACGGTTGGCATATATTCCTTCCTTCTTTACAGGAACCGAGGGTCGAGTGAGGGGAGGGACGAGTGGATGGAGGAGCAAAAGGAGTAGGTGGAGGGAGTGAGTTAGAATACTAGAGCTGGAGGAGAAAGAAGGGGAGAGGGACATGGTCGGCGGGGTGGGGCAAGATGGAGGAGGAATAAGGGGAGGGGGTGAGCTGGAGGAGGAAGAAGGGGAGTGTGTCAACGGGGGTGGTGCGAGAGGAAGGGGAGGGAGAGGCTGTCAGCAGGGGTGGCGTGATCCGGAGGAGGAAGAAGGGGAGGGGGTAAACTGGAGTAGGAAGAAGGGGAGGCGGTCGACGAGGGTGGCGTGATCGAAAGGAGGAAGAAGGAGAGGAGGAGGCAAACATGGGGGGAGTGTTGGGGAGGAGGCGGAGGGCAGCTAGAGAGCCTGGAGGAGGAGATCGGGGGGCGGCTAGGGTTGAGCATGGGCTGGGTTCAGCTTGGCCCGACCCAAATCCATTTTAGTATACGGGTTAACGGGACGGGTCTAGGCCCATTTTATTTTTCAAAATCTAGGCCCAAGCCCAAGCCCGACCCTAACATAATGGGTCGGGTTCGTGCCGGGCCGACCCAATTGAAATTCCATGACATACTGAGCTTGTTTTTATCTTCCATATACATCATCCATCCCCAATAAAAATGCGTATTCTTTACCCATGCAAATATGTTTTACCATATTAATAATATTAAGGAATCAAGTCCACGATACGAATTTGCTGTGTACAGCAACATGCTCTAAACATGATGAATATATTACCACTGTAATATAATTGTTTATAATATATGTTCATTAAAATGGTAAATTATTATCATAATGGTATATATAACAATGATGGCTGTTAAGTTTAATTAAATTAGTATGTTAAAATTTAATATCTATCTGAATTCTATCATCACTCATATGCAGAAGTAATGGGATGAGCTAACGGGCCAGGCTATCGGGCTCGGGTTTGGGCCCTATCAGGCCCGGGTCCGGCCGAATATACATTTGGGCTTGAACTAAGGCCTAAATACCGACCCAATTATTTGCGGGCTCGGGTTCGGGCCGGGTTTCGGGCCGGGTCGGGTTGGCCCAGCCTAATGCTCAACCCTAGCGGAGGCGGAGGGACGGGAGAGAGGGGGAGGGGGTTAGGGTTTTAATTCTTTTGAAATGTTTTAATAGATGTTGGATTAGACCATGGGGTTAGATTAACCCAGTGAAATGATTAGGTTAATGAGAAAACTAATGGAGGGTTATAGATGTGAGACGAAATGACTATCCAATGTTTATCCTGTAATTCACGATTATGCGTGGTTATGATTATATTTATGAAATTAATCATAGTTATATGTGTAAATATCCTTTGCTTTTCGTATAGATAGGACTTATTAAGTTAGATTTAATTTTCTCTTCATGAGCTAGTAAAATAATGTTATTTTGCGATAGAAATGCATGAAACATACGAAGTAATTTTGGAATATTATTTTAATAATAAAGTGGAGGTGATTCTATAGTATATGTATTTTTATATTATTTCCATCTACCTACGGTATAGATATAAGTATGCATGTCTACACGTATCTATATACGTATCTATATGTATGTGTTTATATCTTTCTATCGAAGTAGCATGTATGTATTTATAGAGGGCCGATCCTATGAGATGGGATTTTGGTGAGATAGTGAGATGAGAGATTCTGGACCACTAGTTTCAACCAGGAGAGAGACATCCAAGAGAGAGAAAACAAAAACTAGTGGTCCAGAATCTCCCATCTCACCATCTCACAAAATCTCATCTCATAGGATCACTCCTCCGTATTTATATGCTTATCTTTATAGGTATGCATGTATTTCTACGCATGTAGGTAGATAAATACGTGTGTATGTAGGTAATGATCCATGAGTATCTACCTTATTCCTTGGTCTTAGCTCAATTCTCAAAGCAATTGAATTAATACATAAATAAGCAAGTGAACCGGCCAGTCTTTGGTTTGGTCTAATCAGGTCGGATCGTCGGTCCAAATCAGTCAAACCGGTCATGATGCCAGCATGGTATCAACATTCCTATAGGTTCGGAAAAATCAGATCGGGCTTAGTTTACTGGTCCAACCGATCGAATAGGTTTTTTGAACCAATAAAATCGAATACATATATGTAAATATGCATTTATATATCAATGAAATAATCATTTAAAATGCTAAATCTTTCAATAGAATAACATGATTGTCTATTTCGAGTAGAACTCTACAAAAGGTAGTCACATTTTTTAGCATTATATATGAATATAATATCATAATAATTTATTTATAGCTGCTCCTGGAATAAGGGGCCAATTCTCCTCCGACACGGTTCCCAGTGGTACGACATTCCCCATTATTCCATTTTATTTCACTCTTATTCCTATCTTTGTCCCAACTTACCTACCTTTATTTCACCTTATTCTCCTTATTCCTATCCTCCAGCCGAACAAAGAATAGACCATTATTCTCCTTATTCCCCATCATTATTCCTGCTTATTCCCGAACTGAACGCACCCTAAGAAAGTTGTGGTACAAATAATATTCTAAAAAAGAGAGGGACATAACCGAAATTGCAGGAGTTAAGAAGGGCACAAGTGGAAAAAATCATATTATCTCATTATTTAAACCTTTATTTTTTTGAAGATATACTAATTCATCAAAACTTGATCAATCTGAGTCAACTTGATCAAATCATCTAGATCATCTCGATCCGACCACCGGTTGGACCCGATTTTTTATTTTCTTATTTTTTCAAAATTAATTACATAAAATCGACGGAACCGACCAGATCAGATATAATTCCTGGTCCAACCGATCAGAACAGCCGATCGGATCCGATTTTTTAAACTCTGAGTAATACAATGAAATAAAAAGAAACATTTGAATTTGAACCAATCATTAAACATCTTATTTTTAGTTTACTTTTTTAAAAATCAGAAAAAGGACAATTGTTTAGGACATGACTGAACTATCCCTATTCAAGTCGAGTACTTCTGACTCGACCAGTAAGACCTACTTTCGTGAGTTTGCGACCTACAATAGTCTGAACTGATTGCGGAAGGTCAAAATTAGCTCCTCGTCTCTGTATTGACTGATTGATTAAAGTCAAACCAGATGTATCAAACGATCTCGAACGTTAACTATATGTCGTTTCCTGTTGATGCCATCTCTCTGTAGTGAGTTAAGGAAGTCTCCTTCCATTATTAGTTGCCGGAATTATTAGAGTAAGATCTATACTAAGAATATATATAAGTCGACGATCGTAGGCAGGATTTGAGACACTACATCCATCTACCTGCAATGATTATTAATTTGTGTTTTCTTAATGTTCATCTCTGTAATTTTTTAATTTAACATGCTTTTTTTGAATAATTGATAATTTGCTAGATTTAACATTGATTCTCAACCACCAGATGATTTAAGTAAAGGATAAACGGCGACAAATTAGTTAATTATGAAAAAATATAACAGGAAAATGTTGTTATCGGACCGTAACTAATACCATTCTCGGCCTAAAATCCCTCCTGGTCCTGGAATGGAATATCACAAGAGTGCGAGAGCATTGCCCGAATATTTCCAGAAATTTTACCTATCATGTAATATACGAGAAAGTGGGCCCCAGTTTGATCCTAACTATCACCACGCCGCCCATGGGCTCCACAGGGCCCTACATGTAAATTCCACCACCTTGGGCATATCCGCGTCCACTCTTGCATCAAAACAGGCTATTTTTAACCCCCCACCCCAAAAAAAAAAAAGAAAAAAAGAAAAAGAAAAAAAAGAACGGGGGCTCGATTTTTACATGAATGACCCTATTGTTGTCCTACATTAGGGGAAGTCACCTGTACTTTACATAATTATTCGTATATCGTTCTAAGCACGGGTTTGTTTATATATAAATCCTTTCGCTTGTGCCCACAATATCTCCACTTTGATTATTATGCATTGTGAACTCTATCAATAAAGCTGTAAAATTCGGAAAAAATTGCAATAGCAAAGAAAAGGGAATACTATGTTTATCACACCGAATCATGTATTCTTGATTGATTTGAAGGACAAGAAATTTGATAATTAAATTAGACAAATATATGTTTGATATGCCTCGAATCCTAATCATCTGATTCAAATTGAGGAACTCCGTATGCGTGGTGATATTATAAAAATCAGGATTTGGATCGACTGGATCGGTCGTGAGTATATATAGCAAACCCTTGACAAAAGAATGAGATGGTACGAGCGAAGGCGATAACCATATTGAGCTAGAAGACTCTCCTGTTGTATCATATCCCAACAAGTTGGAGGTATCATTGTATCCGTATTAAGGTATATATATCCTTTTGTTTCTGAAATCCATCTGCATGGGAGTAACATATAAACTCCCATACGGTTCGGGCTCTTTGTATCTTCTGTACCTTTATTCTTTCCCTACATAGGGAAATCAATCGTCATCATTCAAGGACATAACCCAGTTACATGTGAACCTTGTAAATTCATGTGTTTCCGTGCTTGCTTGATTGATTTTTTTCGTACATGTTTATTTAACAATTTAATCACGAGTTTATTTTAAAATAAAGCCCTTGCATTCTCTCATACTGGAACATTATTTCTCATCCGCTCATCCAACGAGAACCGTATTATTTCTACAAAAAAAATTGAAAAAATGATAATTACTATCAAATAAAAGGACATTGTTCAACCAGCAGCAGTTTGTCAAGCAAGGATTGAAATTTTATCAAAAAAATGCAAGGATTGATAGAGTAAAAAAAACATATTTCCGGGTCAAAAACTGCAAATTCTCCTGAAGATACATGCTTCTTAGCAGAAGATACGCATTTCTTATAGATGACCATCTGCATAACATCGAATTTAGACAGGGGATAGAATCTAAAAAACCAGAAAGAATCGGCGGTGCAATCAATCTCTTGTAATAGATTTTTGCTTCTGTAATAAATTGAAATTTTGTTACTTTTTGTGTAATTTAATAGATCAGATAGATGACCATCTGCATAACATCCAATTTAGAGGGGATAGAATCTAAAAATCCCAAAGAACCGAAATCCCGACGTCCCTCCCGCTCCTTTCCCTTCACATATAAAATCCGAATATCCTCTAATTCCCAGCCCCAGCCCCAGCCCCAGTCCCAGTCACACCTCGACTCCCACACCCCCATATCCCCTATAAATATGACCCCGCAGTCCCCATACGAGGCTTGAAGGAGAGAAGCAAGATCCACCTATACCTCCCCTTCCTTACTTCCAGAAGCTTCTCCTTAGCTCCGCTGCTGCCATGGTTGCCTCCGCCGCCTCATCCGTCTTCTCGCTCTCCTCCCTCACATCATCCGACGACTTCCCGTCGGCGAAGCCCCTCATCAAGTTCCTTTGCAGCTATGGCGGCCGTATCCTCCCCCGCTTCCCCGACGGCCATCTCCGCTACGTAGGCGGCAGCACCCGCGTCCTCGCCGTCCCCCGATTCCTCCCATTCGCAGGTTCGTTTCTGATGCTTTCCATCAATTTCTAGCGTTTTCCGCCCCCTATAGGCACAGATTTAATGCTTTCCGTAGCGTCTGCGCAGATGTGATGGAGAAAATGGCCGATCTCTGTGGATCCGCCTCTGCCGTGAGCCTTCGCTGCCAGTTCCCCACCGAGGACCTCGACGCCCTCGTCTCCGTCACTTCCGACGAGGATCTCGCGAATCTGATCGAGGAATACGACCTCGCGGATCGAGATTGTACTTCCCCACGGAAGATCCGCGCGTTCCTCTTCCCCCTCGCGCCATCTGGCAGCCCTCCGGCGAAGGGGACGACTCCCTCCGGCCGCTTCGTGTCTCCACCGTGCCACCGTCTCCGCCACCACCACCACCACCACCGCCCCCTCCACCTCCACCGCCACGTTTGCAGCGGAAGCGCGCACGTTTACGCTTACGCTCACCCGCTCCGCCCTCACCTCGTGCACAGCGGCGGTAACTGGTAATTATGTGGCGTTCCGGTCACCGTCCCCAAAAAGAAGATTCCACAAAGCGAACAACAACATATGAACTGTGCAGGTGAAAATTTTCGGTGGAGCGAAAGGTCCCCTTATTGTTAATAGGAAAAAGTCATGTTTACGTAATGGATCGATCGGCTGAAAGGATTCCGATATAAATAGAACAAAAACTGAGAAAAAAAGGACCGATTTCCTTTCTATCTCCGCCGTCTGATTTGTTCCCATTTTCGTGTGTTTGATTTGCACCTATTTGTTCGCGATTTGCATCTTCGCCGTTGGTTGTCAGGTTGATTGCTCCTCGTCGTATCTCAACCGTTCGGTCCGTTTCCCGTTTTCCTCCCTTGTTTTGTTTGCTGCGTCATTCCGTGTGTTTTTTTCATTATGTTAATTTTTATTTATTTTTGTTGCAGTTTTCTTATTTTCCTCCTACGTTTCTAATATCTGTTTCATATTTTGCAGATGGTTTTTATATGGCGGTTGCAGTTGGAAAGCGCGTTTGTGAGGCAACGGAGACGTGTGGTTTGCTGAGATTGAATGGATTGTACCACAAGGAAGCGTATATTTCTAAAACGCCGAACTATTTTAATCGAGAATTTATTTAGCTTAAATATTATTCATTATTATGTGCAATATTTTTAATTAGAATAGCTAGCTTTAATTATTTTTCTTGTTTTTAATTTTCCATTTTTATCTAAATATTATATATTTGGTTTTAATTTAGCTGGATCTAGTTTTGCAATTATATTATATACTTCAAGTGTTTATATATAACTTTCACTGATAACGGTGTGAAGTTTTGCAGGTAAGGAGCAATTCCCCCCTATTGTGTTGTGGACGGCAGCATCTGCTGCTTTTATAACGGTGATGGATTTGCGAGGATGTTGAACATCCTTAAATGACGGCAATAAAACTCCTAAGGGCCCGTTCGGTAGGAGAATAAGCAGGAATAAGGATGGGGAATAAGCGTCTATTCTCCGTTCGGCTGGAGGATAGGAATAAGGAGAATAAGGTGAAATAATGGTAGGTAATGTGGGATAAAGATAAGAATAAAAGTGAAATAAGATGAAATAATGGGGAATAGTCGTACCACGGGGAACCGTGTTGGGAGGAAAATGGGGGCTTATTCCCCTTATTCCATTCCCCCTTAACCTCCTACCGAACACGCCCTAAATAAAAAGTGGAATTCCTGGAACATATTTGAATTGATGACCCGAAAAGAGGTCGCCCAATACGAGGAAATATGAGAAGTGTTAACATTGAGACTAAAATAATTGAACAGTTATGTCAATTTACGTAACATCATCGGTAAATAATCAAGTTTTCAACATAGATGGGATGAGGTTGTTGACAAAAGTGAAAAGCATGTGCATTTCAAATCATTAGTTCAATATCACCGTAAAATACGATATTTACAAAGGTAAAAGCGCAGTTGTTTTTGGGAAATATCCAATCCAACTTTTCCAAGGTTGAACGAATTTTTGATATGCGGTAACGTGAACATCCTACTGTGCTTTCAGAAGATAATTTAAATAAATGCTAGTTGCTTTCATTTCTTATATGTATTATCACCACGATTTAGGAAATAGGATATTTTTATATATTCAATTAGGTAGAAAAATAGAAAATTGTTCAAATAAATCTTTGCTCGTTTTATTATCTGTCTCTATTGTTTTTATTATTGATTCCAATTTTATGTACTTGTCTGACTATGGTATGTTGGTGATCATGTAGTAAGTTTTAGAAAAAAATGGAAATAAGAACTAAAATTCGTTAATAATGAAGACCTACAAAATAATGAATAATAGCGCATGTCAGCTAAAACCATCAAAGAATTCGGGCCTCACTTTGTTTCCCAGCTCAATGTAGATTACATCGAAAATAATTTTTTCCCTGTTTTGAGTTAAAGATTTTTTTTCTCTTTTTGAGTTAAGTGAAATTCAGACAAAAAATAAAGGCATCAATTTTTAGACTCCTGCATGTTTATGACGGTACATTTGTTTAAATTAGCAGAAATTATCCAAATGGCAAGAAGAATGGACATAACATAAAGCTATAGCCACTCTGTGCCATTGGGAGGGTGGTAGGCTTTGTGTACATCAAGAAAAGTTCTAAACCTGCGATGATGAGGATGCGGGTAAAACGCCAGTTAATGCTGATATCTATTAATTTAATTAAGATGGAACTTGAAACGATGAAACCCTCGGGATCTGCAATCAATTAACGCCCGTTAGAGGATGTGGAGCATTTGTTGTACATGAAACTTAGGCCGCCACTTGTTGCAAGTGCTCCACCTAATTCTCATTCGTCAATTATTGGCCAATTTGATGCCCATCTCGAGACCAAGGAAGAGAGAAATTATTTGCACGGGATTGAATTGAAGCACACATAATGCACCATAGGTGTCGCATCTAAATAATTCCAGGAGTCATTCAGTCAGAGAGAATTCAATGCAACCATCTAAATAATTCCACAGGAGGATACCCCTATATATGAATGATATCTATCTAGTCAACGTAGGGAGAGCACGAATTTGCAGTCCTGGTTCTATTAAGATATTAATAACATGGAACAAAGCTGTAAACTCAGATTAGGATGATGACTCTGTCAATGGTAGCGAACCCATTCTCATCCGTAGATACCTTTTCTCCGAATAAAACAAAGGACGTCGGATTTCTTATACGAAGGGAAGCACTTTTAAGTTCAATATAATAATTCTGATAACACCGGGTGCTGTTGGTAGTCGATGACGTGTGTTGCGACATCTGTGATCGGTCTAGAATTATAACACTATTAAAGTATCCTTTCATCCCAATAGTCGTTAGCAAGTTTTCAAAACTAATAAAATAAATGTTATTAGATGTGAATGAATGTCCGTAATTACCTCCATTTAGACAATAGTAATAATAATCCATTAGTATCGAAAACCCGGACCACTTCTCAATTTGTGAGCAAGGAGAGATATAAGAAGAGGGGAAAGAGAGAGTGTGTGTCTGATTTTACATGCAGCGGGGTCTATATCTCCCACATTTTTTTATTTTTTGGAAAATATCACGGTGTATATTCATTTATATACACCAGGGTGCATACTCCACATCCTCTCTCTATATATATGTGTTTGTATGTATGTATGTATATGTATATGTGTGTGTCTATATATATATATATATATATAGGATATCTTTCAAATGAGACATGGTCCTTCCATTCATAAGGAAGGCCAGCGATCTCGGCCATCCATAATTGATCGGGTGGTTGTTATTAATGACATATTAATATTATTTATAAATTAAGCAAAAACCCATTTTGGTCTTTATACATTATCTAAATATAGTATGTAATCAACTCAATTATCTCCTCCATTAATGTCTTCTTAATTATTTAATCAAATTTGGAAACGGTATGCCCTAATCAAATTTGGGGGGTCGCGCGACGGGTCGCGGAGGAGGTGGCCTGGAGGGTGCCCGCGCACGGGTGCGAGCAGCGGAGGCCTACCGCTGGACGCGGGGGCGCACGCGCCGCGTGGAGGATGGATGGCGCGGACGAGGGTCGTCTGGATTCGGGCACGCGTGAGGCGCCTTCGCGAACGGGGCCGCCGGCGGCCGCGGCTGGGGGTCGCGGGCTGCTGGAGATGCTGGGCGTGCGCGGGCTTCAACGAGCTGAGGAGGGGGCTTGCGGCGCCTGGGCTCGGGTTGACTGGAGATGCGCGCGTCACACGCGGGCGCGCTCAGCCGGCGGTGGAGGTCTGGTCCTCCGCGAAGGAGGGTTGGGCGGAGGCGCGGTAGAGGCGCGCGACGGGCACCGGGCCTGAGGGAGGACCTGCGTGGGGGCGGCCTGGAGAATACGGCGGGGGACGAACTCGCCGGCTGTGCGATGAAGGTCTTCTCCTCCGCGCGGACGGAGGTCGTCCCTCAGGCGGATGTAGATGATGATCTGTATGGTGGAAGACTGCTGCGCGCGTGAGTAGCCATCGGAGGTCGGGGCAAGTGGGAGAAGGCGAGGGGTGCGTCGCCTCCTTGTCTTCCGTCACAAGCAATGGAGGCAACCGCCTCTTGCTGTAGCAAGTCGCGGATGGTGTCGGGGTGAAGGGGCTCCGCGAACTCCAAGCGGCAGAGCACATCGGTGGCTATGGAGACGATGATAAAGCTTGGTCGGCGGGTGGAATGAGTTGCTGCTCCAGCGGATGGAGGTCTGCGACGGATACTGCTGTAAAGAAGTGCATATTGTATATTTGACATGTATTGCACATTTTGGATGTGCATTATACATTTTGAATGTGTATTATACATATTTCGGTTATATTTTACTCATCTATTGAGCGCGAATGACTACTACATTTTTAAAAAGAACCACAAAAATGTTATTCTACAAAGGACCATACAATCATTAGAAATAACCATACATTAATTGCTAATATGAATTGTATTCTACAAAAAACCACACAAAATTTACAAATGGTTGATTAATTTTGAAGGAAACACAATAAATACAAAAAACATACACTTCATACAAAAAGAACCGCAGAATCTACAAAACAACACAATAGGATACAAATATTTCCTCACCTAATGTCGCCCAGAACAAACTAGGCATTTTTTAAATTTGGTATTGCGAAAACTACCAAAAATAAAGCTATCTAAATTTAGTATTTCAAAATATTAATTGACGTGCATATTTAATTCAAAAGTTGATGACCAAAATGCCCTTTTGGGCAACACAATTGAAGGCGCCATTGGATTTGAATCCGATGGCCCAGATCGTTGGCCTTCCATTGGGATGGAAGGACCATGTCTCATATGAAAGGCCCCCTATATATATATATAGATATATATATATATATATATATATATATATATATATATATATATATATATTCACCCCTATGGGAGAAGGCACTTATGAGAGTTTGAGAGCCTTTACTGTGGACCATCGGATTTAACTTTTCAGCAATGGTTGGGATTAAATTTTTGAAACCACACTCACCTACCCAAATCCCTTTGCATTCTTTATCTTTTCTTGTCTGCTCTCTCCCTGTTCCTCTCCAACGGAGGTTGCCCTCAAAAAGCCGTGGACGACTCCGTCATCCCCACCAGCTTTCCTTCCTAGGAACCTTGCCTCTCCTTTCTCCTTCATCCTGCGTGGCTTCCTCTAGTGCTGCCTTCTCAACCCCCTCCCCGCCACCCTCCGTTCCACCATCGCAACACCCTAGCTTGATTGCCGGAAGCCACTGGTGCCTCCCTTGCATCTACCTGTGTATGTTACAGAGAAATAAATAAACAATATGTAACATTTTGTCTGGGGAGATTGTCCTACTGAACTTTCTTTTTTTCGTAAGCTAAAGAATCCAAGATAGCAGAAAACGTTGTCTTAAAAGTCTTGTTACTGTAAGGTGAAAAAAATCTCTATATTTGTTATTGTGCTGTTGCATATGTCAACCACCACAATTTTATAAAAGCAACAATGTCTTTGTAATTTCCATCCCTTAGTACAATGCAGTCGAATGTTGAAAGTCTGAAGGGACAACCAGAAGTAGCTGTATGATGGATTGTTCACCATCACTATTCTTATTACTATCTTCTTGGACCGTGAGTTTAGATATCAGATGCACCTATAAGTTATCATATTGTCTTTATTTTATCTTATAAACTTCAAACTTCATCCATACCTCTTTTTAATATCCAAATAATTTGTAGTCATCCAAATCCACTACACTACAAGAGTTGGAAATTATAAATGAGGAGCAAAAACAACGACTGTGATTTTAATCTGGCGGAAAAAGTAGATCCTTTTATAGTTACTGAAAAAAATGCGACGTCTTTGTTTAAAGTTTCGATTTTGAATAGCATCTAGATGTTGGAGCTATAATGATGACAAATCCGCTGACTTAGTTGAGAACAAATATGTACTCTTATCTCAAAACGATTCTGCGATGAAAACAAATATTGAACCACCATGGGATTCCAATCAAAACAGAAACAAAACCCACGAGCTGCATGCTTTATATTGTAAGGGTAGTTTATCTTCATCACCGTTATCGAAGGTTCTTCCTAAATAAATTATTACTGCTACAATACATTCGACAACCAAATACAAAATTTTGCAAGGGATTCGGGAAGGGGGTTGCGTGTGTCTGGCAGGAAGGGAGTGCAAGGGAGGCTCCCCGCCTCGCCAACAAATATTATGAGCGAAGTTCGATGATCAAGCCAGGGGATTGCGATGGTGGAACAGAGGGGGGTTGAGAGGGCAACGCTAGAGGAAGCCACGCAGGATGAAGGAGAAAGGAGAGGCAAGGTTCTTGGGAAGGAAAGCTGGTGGGGATGACGGAGTCGTCCACAGCTTTTTGAGGGCAACCTCCGTTGGAGAGGAACATGGAGAGAGCAGACAAGAAAAGATAAAGAATGCAAAGGGATTTGGGTAGGTGAGTGTGGTTTCGGAAATTTAATCCCAACCATTGCTGAAAAGTTAAATCCGATGGTCCACAGTAAAGGCTCTCATACTCTCATAAGTGCCTCCTCTCATAGGATCACCCCCTCTCTCTCTCTCTCTCTCTCTCTCTCTCTCTCTCTATATATATATATATATATATATAGAGGAGTGATCCTATGAGAGCAAAAAATGTGAGAGCATGCATTCTGGACCACATGATTTTATTTTCTCTCTCCTGATCTTCTCTCTCCTGGTTGGATCATGTGGTCCAGAATGCGTTCTCTCATGCTCTCACAGGTTTTGGCTCTCATAGGATCACTCCTCTATGTGTGTGTGTGTGTGTGCATATGTATATATAGGATATCTTTCAAATTGGATGTGGTCCTTCCATCTCTAAGGAAGGCCAACGACGATCTCATTCATTGATAATTAATAGGATAATTATTATAAATGGTATGTTAATAATATTATTTAACTAACCAAAACCCTATTTTGATCATTATGCAATATCTAAATATAGTATGTAACGATCTAAAATATCTCCTCATTAATTTCTCTCCTAATATCTTTATTCAAATTTCAAAATATTACACGCATAAAAAATCAGGAGGAAGAGGAGGATGTCAGAATTGGCTTGTCTCCGTCTTCGTCGTCGCTCGTCTTCGTCGCGTGCACATCACAAGCATCGTCTCCATCGTTATAGTAGGTATTGTTAACCTCCTTTTGATGAGCTGGGAAATCCCTTCCTAAATCCGTTAAGGTAGAAATCAATCTAAGGTCGTTGCGACCCGGATCTCGGAGAATCGGACTCAACAAGAAAAAGAGAGACCACCAAAATAGATAAATCAAACACTAATCAAGAAGCGGTCTTGCTAGTTTATTAATCTGGTATAGCGACCAGGGTCGGACACAAGGAGCACGGATTGGCTCAAGAGAGCCTAAGAAGTAGTCGAAAAGATAAAATAAAGAGAGAAAATATTTTTGGTGAATGTTATACGTTTTTTTAAATTTTTGTGTTTTTAATTATATAAGAAAATGTAAGAAAATGTATAAAAGAGCAACTAGAACAACTTATTTAAACACCAAAAATTCTCAAAAAATTGAAATAAAATTATTTTTTTATTATTTTTTATATTTTTAAGTGTTTTTGGTGATTTTATCGGAATTTTATCATTTTATTGATTTTCTAAAAATCAAGAAAGGGAAAAATAGTGGATCAATGTGTAGCCAGACTTGAAAGGCCAATTAAAAATATATAATTGGTATATAAATATCTGCAAACAATTTTTATGAAAAATATATACAAAAACTAAGCTATATAAAAAGAGTTTGCATTTTTTTGAATTTTATACAATTTTTAATGATTTTTTTAAGATTTTTTAGGTTTTTTCAATTTTTATGGGTTTTAAAAATCCAAATAGCACAAAACTTGATTTTTTTGAATGAAGCACAAAACTTGATTGAATCTGAAAAATCACAAAACTAACAATCTCTAATTTTTTTGGAATTTTTAGAAAATTTGTATTTTTAGTTGATTTTCTTTTTCAAACAGTAGCAAAAATACGTATTTTTGAAATTTTAAAAATCTAAACAACCATAAAATTGTTTCAAAAAATTAGTGAAATTTTTACACAATGATAGGAGCCACATATCCAAATTTCACTTGATTTGGAGTTTATTTTCTATTTTATTCAACCAATAAAAGAGCTACATCACATAGGGACCTATTTGCAAGAAAACATAGTTTGAAGGGTTAAACTGTAACACATTCAAAAACCTTAAGGTTCAAAATGTAAAATTTGCAAACAATCAGCACATGTCCAAATAAGTTCACGTACAGGGTTATAACTGCAAATATCAAAACTATTTTTTCATTTCATAACATAAACAAACCCCAGCCCTAAACATGCAAAATGTCCAAAAACTCACGTGTCGAAGCACGTGTCGAAATATATTTACAGGACTAAACTACAAATACAAAAGAGGAGGGGCCGAAGTGAAATTACCCCTATTATTATGATCGACGGACGAGGAAGCACCACGTGGAGATCCAACGGTGGAGAAGCGTGGCTAACCCTTCGCGAACGGACGTCTTTGATTCGATCCTTAGATGGATCTACGGTCCCGGCCCCTTTGCAAACGGATGGTGACGATCTGATCTGGAGCAAGGGGGCGATCAGACGGTGCTGTAGGACTCTCGAAGAACAGGTCGCCGGCGAACTTCACAGGCCCAATAGGCGTGGTGGAGAAGCCCTCGGACGCTGCTGATATAGGCGAAATGATGCTCGACGTCCTCCGCAGCTCGTGGATGACTCCGATGGGGCCTGGAGCGAGCGGAGTGCTCCGACGACGGGGACCACCCGAAGCTCCTGCTCCTGGATGTAGGACCTCCAGATGAGGCCCCTCTTGGCTTTCAACCTGCACAGAAAGCTTCCTAGGTCGAGGGAAAATTGCCTCGACTTGGTGAGAGGTGGAATCTGTGATCGGATGAGGCGGGGCGGCGCTCTCCGACGAAGCAATGGCGGAGGAAAGCGAGAGTCCTGCTCCGGGGCGAGCCAAGGTGATCGAAGGGGTGTAGAAGATGGAGAGGGATCTCGTGGAAGTGATAGTCAGGTCGGATTGACAAAAGGATGATCTGATCGGAGTGAAATGGTCGGCGATTGCCTGCGACGCTAAATCGTAAAACCGAAATCTAAGTGCGTACAGAGGCTGAACGGGTTACCTGATAGTTGTAATCGACTGTGCTAGAGATCAGAGAGCTCCTGGGGTTGTCGCCTCGATGGCTCATCGAGGCCAGAGGCTCAAGCTTGCTCGGTGGCGGAGCACAGTGGCGAAGCTCGCCGGATCAGTGGCTGCAGACCTCGAATCCTCGCTGCGACACCCTCCCTCGCTAGCTGTCACTCTAGGAAGAAGAATGGAGGTCCTGGGACTGGAAGGAGATGGCCAAAGATCGAGTGAAAGTTGCGGCGGAGCTGAGCTAAATAATGGTGGAGATTCGACAAAGATGGAGTCGGGCAGGGTACTGTGGTGCACGGATCCCTTGAACGATCCCCGGGTGTGGGTTAGTGAGGAATCAATGCTAATCGGGACCCGGGGTTTAGGTGAATGGCGATCGGATCAGGTCTAGAAAATTTGGCAAAGTCGGGCACTCGAACACGGATCCGGGTGGAGTGGTCCAGGGGGGAGTTGACCGGGGGTCAACATCCCCCGTGGACCAATTAGGAGCCACCATTTATTAAATATTTGTAAATGAAATTAAAAACAATAAATGACTTTATTTCAAAATATTTTCAACACAAAAAATCTTCATTTATTTTCAAAGTATTTTTTAGTGATTTTATTTATTTTTTTGAACTATAATTATGTATTTACATTATATTATTATTATATATAGGTATATATACATGTATTTTTTTATTTTTATTATTAATTGTTTATTTTTGTATAATTATTCTAATTTTATATTTTATTTATTTACAACATAAAATTTGGAATAAGAATGTATTTTTATTTTATTTTTATGATTTATTTACATTAGTTAAATAAATATATCTATGTACATATGTACATGGTATATACAATGTGGGAAATGGCTTTTATTATTTTTCTTTTTATTTTTATGATTTTTATTTTATTTTTATAAATATGTACAAAATATGAGAAACATCTTTTTGTTTTTATTTTGAGGAAAATAAAATTATTTATATACATAAGTGTATGTGCAAACATGATTGACCTTATCTCTCTCTACTTGGTTTCTTTTGCGGTCTGGCCCATGCTGAGCCCTCCCTTGGGATTAGGTCACTCGATATTTATTCTAAATATTTCCCTCTTTTTCTTTTATTTCTTTACTCCTTTATTTTTACACAAAAACATGCTAATTAATAATTACATGATGCATGCATTTTGATAATTTATGATATTTACAAATATTTACATGGTATTTTTCCAAGATTTCTAGCTAAAATAAAGGAATAAAGAGTGATGAATGGGGATTCATCACCCCCTATACTTTACTTTTGCTAGTCCCTTAGCAAACACTTATTTGAAAAAGAAGTGCAAAAGAGAAAGAAAAAGAGAGGAAATTAAGATTGATTATTAAACTTTCCTTCATTAAATTGAAATATGGAGCTCAGTCAGACCTTTGGATTGTTAATTTGTCGGAACCTTATTTGGACTTAAGCTTAAAACTTAATAGCCTCTAAGTTCCACCAATTTGTGGTCAAGACTCCTCAATAAACCAGATCATAACAAGTCTACATACACAAACTCTAATGACCATGAATCTTTCCTTGTACTGTGTAAGTGATATGTAGCTCCCCACCTCAGAAGTAATAAAGAAACAACCTCCCTCAACCTGGTAACTCTAATGTCTCAGTCTAGCAACTCTTTCCTCGAGAAGCGGGGTATTCCCTGCTAAGTTCAAGTGCAACCCGCTCAAGAAGAGGGGGAAGAAGAGAATGGACCATGGCCAGTATAGCCATGTATCCTTGGGAGCTCTAACCAGTGTAGCTGAGTCTCCCGCTGCAAGCCTCATGAGATGGTCATGTATAACATAAGATTTGCTTTATTTGACTATATACACTCCGGTGGGATTATTAAATTTTCAATCCGACCCACCACTTTTTTGGAGTTTTTCTTCTTTTGCACATTTTTTGTGTGTGCATCTGTACAACATATCTACATGGTGCATAAAGAGTTTTTCCTCTTGAGCCAGTAGACTATCCCTCTTTTGAAGCTTTATTGCAACACACAGCTTCTGTCTTTAGACTTCATAACCACCAGATCAAGTTGAGACGCACTTCCTTCACTATAAGAAGAAGAGAGGTTCCGCCTATAAGTACTACCCTCATATGCTACCCCAAGCCATAGGCGTGGAGAGCTATGTGTAAAGTGCTGGTGCAAGTAAAGCCATTGTCTCTGAGAGTCATGTGTGTGTTATTAAGTGCTCTACTTAAACTCATCAAGATGATATATGCTCATAGCCTAGTGGACTCAAAGAATTAAGTCCCAATGGACCTGAAAAGTCTCAATCCTGAGCCCTATAAGGTTCCTCTTATCATTAGGTGGATTAAGGTCTTAACCAAGCTCCATTTGTCAATTTAATTCCACGCCAGTTTAAATGTCAACTATGATTCTATACAAATATTTACAAAGATGCAATTTTATAAATATTTACACATGTGCAAATTTTTTTTGAAAAATGTTTGAAAACATGGATGTATGCATGAATGCGAAGTTTTGCAAAATATTTGCAAAAATTTACACAAGGTTTTTGCAAACTTTTTGTTTTTCAAAACATTTTACAAAAATTTTGTACTATATACATAATTTTGATATGAAAATATGTACAAGCTATTTTCACAAATCATTTTTACAATCATTTGTACAAAAATAATTTTTATAAATAAATAGGTATGTGCAAGAAGAATTTTATGTCCAAGGGAATTTTTTTTATTTTTTTATGGATTTTTAGTCATTTTATTTATTAACACACTCACACAAAGTACGAGTTATGGCTAAAGTATATATGAAATATATACGACACCCTCCTATACTTAGCTCAAACGATGTCCTCAGAGTGATCAAGAGCGATGAAGAAGACATAACTCGTGCTTAGTATAGGGAAGTGAAAAAGGAATGGTATATACAAAGATGAATCGAAGAATAGAATGAAGAGGACTCGGTGTTTCCCCCAATACTTAGAATCGAGTAATCCTAAGTATAGCAAGCTGTATATGAAGGGAAATCCGAGTGGAAGGATGTACAGGGTCTACCCCCTATACTTAGGTGGAATATCCCTAAGTATAGGTAGCAAAACAGAGGTAGAAAGAATCAATAGAATACCCGAGAGTCCTACACCCCCCTATACTTAGGATAAAGTACACCCTAAGTATAGCATAATCATAAGATGAGAAAAGGGGTGTGTGACTTAAGAATAGAGTGATATGGACAACTGGATCTATACAAGTCGGAAGAACAGTGATAATCAGGCGTGAGATGCAATAGATGTGAATCAAGAGACCACATCTCACGGAAAGTGAATCGGGGCAACATCAACGACCCGCGGCTCATGATCTATATATGGATTGAGCCGCTGGCTGTTAACACGAAAGGTAGCATCAGAAGACAACTCAGATATATCAATACTCCCATTCTCATGTACCTTTCTAACTAAATAGGGTCCCTTCCATTTGCTCTGTAGCTTCCCTGGAAATAATCGTAGCCTAGCATCAAACAACCATACTCTCTGTCCTGGCTCAAACTGCTTGTGACTGATATGAGAATCATGCCACTCTTTCTCTCTCTCCTTATACTGTAGGCGGTTTGAAAAGGTTGTATCACGAAGCTCCTCCGGGGCTGCTAACTCTGCCCTTCTCTGATCTCCTACGTGCTCTGGATCCAAAAGTATATCCGTAACATCCCAAAGTGACCTATGCCTCAGCTCAACAGGTAAATGGTAAGGCTTGCCATAAACGAGGCGAAAGGAAGATGTACCCAAAGGAGTCTTGAAAGACGTCCTATATGCCCACAAGACCGAGTCCAAAAGCTGTGACCAATCCTTTCGGTCAGGGCAGACGACTTTCTGCAATATAATCTTGATCTCCCTGTTCGACACTTCAGTAAGACCATTCATCTGAGGGTGGTATGGAGTGGCTACTCAATGGTCTATGCTGAACTCGCTAGCAAGGGACTTTACCTTGTCGTTGACGAAATGAGACCCCCCGTCAGATATCATTTTCGAGGTACCCCGAACCATGAAATTTTGATTAGCCAGATAATCTCACTTGGGTTTTAGTTTATTAATGGAGAATTTCGTTGTACCCAAAGAAAAACCGACTGAATCAAAAAAATTATTAAATCCAAATCTAAGATACCAAAGAAGATGATGGATTTATTCTATTTAGTTATTAACCTGGTATAGCTCCCAGGGTCGAACTCAAGGAGGCAACAATTATTAAGCATGGGTTATTCGCTTCAAAGACAAGCAATGAAATAAAAGAGATGATCTAAACAAGCTAATCTTGGATTTTTGTGAATTTTTATGTTTTTATTTTTATTTTATGGGAGACAAGATGTTTTTTATGAGTTTTTGAATTACTAAAAATAACAACTCAAAGTAATTTGCGAAATAAAAATTATTGGAGATAGAAAACAGTAACAAGATCTTAGCCAAATTTTTGTAGAAATTTTGGATGAGGATTAATATTTATTCCATGCAACCAAGACAAAAAAACACAATCTGGAAATACAAGGACTGCATTGTAATTTCTAAAAAGTTATTAAACAAACTATAACATAAAAGGACAATATGAGTATGTATGCAAATTTCGCAGAAATGATATGCAGATCTCGTGAGTTTGAATTGACCAAGTTCTGTGTGCAAAAACAAAGAGGTCAGGGGGGAAACTTAGAAAATTACCCAGCATATATCTTTAACTCATGTGCAATGCCCGTGAGATTCTCAAGCGGTGATGTGTTCGCTGCTCTGGCTTCGACACGTGGCGTGCACACCTCCCTTGGATGGCATTGCAGATGGACGGCTATTGTAGGTTCTGGATCAAACGTGTTCTTCCCCAAAGGCTATAGGCGGTGGACAGAACACAGGCGGACAACGGCTAGGAGGATCTGCTCGGATGATCTTGCACGATATGGAAAAGAAATCCATGCTTCCGGCTGAGGATTCGCGGTGGTGTCGGCGATTTTTGAGGATGAGACGATTGGATCTCATGTGATTTTCGGATCGTTCTTGAGTCTTGACGGATCTGTTCACTCCACGTACGCAATAATTCCTTTGATTTGGGCCGCGCACAGATCTGAACCTGCTCAAATCCCCAATTAAGGTACTAGTTCGATGCTGTGACTCTCAAGTTTCTGGTGCATGTGGTTCGGATCAGACACGATGTCCATCTCTCCGTCTCCTATGAAAATGAGAATTTATGATAAAAATTGCATGCACAGAACATATCAAATCTTAGCCATGATTAGATTTCACGTAATAATTAAATTTGGAATGAGGTTCTAGCCTTCAATAGGAAAAGTAGAATCTGGAATTAATTTGTAAATTTAAGCACAAAACTCCCTGAAGCAATTTCAATCAGCTTATCCTTCCAATTCTACTTTGTTCTCCAGTGATTTGTTCTATCCTCCAAATGTTGCAGGTAGTGCGACTCAAGAATTCGTTCCAGATAACGACTTTAATCAGATCCGATCATATGCCTTGAGATGGTCGTGATTTGATGTAATTTAATCTCAATATCTGTCCCTGTAATTATCACGGCATAACTCGAGGCATTCTACCTCGGTCCGAACAAGACAAGGATTAGATGAACGGGAGGGGCTCGTGCAGGTGAAGGATGAGCCCTTATCTCCGGCCACCGTGTGTGGCCAGAGTTGATCAGATCTGGAAGAAGAAGATAGAAATGGAGAGGGAGGCTGGTGAGGGGATGATCGGCGAGGTGCGTGTGAGCGAGATGAAGGCGGTGAATCTTCGGTCGTAAAGATAGGAAGGTGCTAGCTACTGCAATGAAATCGACTCTTAACAGGAATTAAAAACGAACTACAAGACTACGGTTACCTAGATGGAGTGAAATGCATGGGCTGAAGCTTCGAGAAGCTTTGGGTCGTTGCCTCGACGGCTCGGCGGTGCCGGAGGCTCGGCTTCGCGCGAGGCGGAGCACGACGAGGGATCGCCGGATCAAAGGCGATTTCTCACTCAAATCCTTGCTGCAACAAAGCTTCCGCACGCTGTCACTCTAACGGAGATCTGGAGCTCACCGGAGAGGAGGAGATTGGCCAAAGATGGGAGGAGGAAGAAGATGGGGCCTTATTTATAAGATGAGAAACGTCAATTTTTGAATGAAAATTCGCCGCGCAAAACGTGGTAGGAAAATTGAAATTTTGTATGGGCAAATATGAATGTTGTAAAGTCTTTATTTTTGGTGAAAATCAACTCGATTCGATTAAAGACCCGCTCTAGAAAATTTGGAGAAAACGTCTCGATGAGCAGTTTATTTGGGCTGAAGGAGGAAAAGGACGAAATATGGAAAAGGATGAAACAACAGATTAAATAAGAGATAAATAAAATAAATAGATAAGTAAATGATTTTAAATTACAAAATAATGAAAATAAATAATGTTAATAAATAAATAATTTTATGATGACTTTTAATAAATAAAATAAATTAATTAAATAAGGTAAAATAAATAAGAACCTTTATTAATAGGTATAAAACACTTATGTGATACATACTTTATTTTATTTTTGATTATTTTCAGATTTTATCATTTTTATTTTTATTTTATATAATTAAAATAAATATATACAAAATATTTAAAAATACAATATGTGCACAAATAAATAGGAAAGTAAATAAATAAAAATATATACAATATATACATATATATAAGTATACCCATAAGGTCCCAAAATCTTTTTTTTGCACATTAACTCTGATTTAAGTGAAACTACTTTTATTTGATAGATATCTTTACAAAACGAATTTTAAAAGTGAGACACTCAAATCGGAGTTCATACGACCAAGTTATGAGGTTAGGAAGTTAGGCTTTACGACTTTTAGATTTTGAGATTAATTGGAATTTATTCATATTTATTTTTAAATTATATTTTTATATTTTCCCAGTGATTTTTATGAACATTTCAGAAAAATAATTGAGTTATTTGGAGTCACAAATAAATAGATAGAAAATAAAGAAGTTTTATATACATAATGTACATATATACAAAGGGGTCCAAACGCCAAAACTCGCGCCTTTTATTCCAAGATTTTTGTGATATTTTTAATAAATAGTATTAATTATAAAATGAAGTTTAAAAATGAGTTTGGTCAATTTGGTATTTTCTATAAATAATCATGAATCTGAGAAGTTGGATTTTTAGGCTTTTTAGGTTCATTGTATTTATTTATTTATTAGTTATAATTTTTCTGATATTTTTATAAATTAGTATACGTTATTACACACAAATTCAAGAAGGAAATATTTTTATTTGAGGTTATTTTATTGATAAATAAAATAGGTGAAAATATGTACAAGGTGGAAAATGATGAATGTGTACAAGTGAGATTTGATTTTCTTGATTTTTATAAGTTATGGACCCTATCTCCCCTACTTTATTCCTGGTCGATCAGGTCAAGTCTTGACCTTCTCTCGGGGTTCGGGTCAGTCTGCATTTATTTCATAAATACATCATTCTTTATTTCTTTTCTTTTTCTTTTCCTCTTTATTCTTTTATTTTGGTTAAAAAGAATGATAAGTGTACATTATTAACAAATATATGGTGAATGGTAAATAATGATAATTAATGAATATGTACATGTATTTTACTAATGATTTTAGCTCAAATAAAAGAATAAAGATGATGAATCATGGATTCATCATTCCCCTATACTTTACCTTTGCTAGTCCCTTAGCAAACACTTATTCAAAGAAGAAGTGAAAAAGAAAAATAAGAAAAGAGAAAGGAAAGAACTTAGAACAATATTGATTATTAAACTTATCTTCATAAAATTGAAGTATGGAGCTCGGTAAGACCTTTAGATTATTAGTTTGTCGGAACCTTATTGGGATCTAGGTTTAAGACTCAACAACCTCTAAGTTCCACCATTCTATGGTCAAGACTCCTCAATTATCCAGATCAGAACAAGTCTACATACGTAAACTCTAATGATCATGTATCTTTCCTTGTACTGTGTAAGTGATATGTAGCTCCCCACCTCAGAAGTAATAAAGAAACAACCTCCCTCAACCCGGTAACTCTAATGCCTCGGTCTAGCAGCTCTTTCCTCGAGAAGCGGGGTATTCCCTTCTAAGTTCAAGTTCAACCGGCTCAAGAAGAGGGGGAAAGAAGAGAATGGACCATGACCAGTGTAGCCATGTATCCCTGGGAGCCCAACCAGTGTAGCTGAGTCTCCCACTGCAAGCTTCATGAGATGAGAACATGTGATACATAAGCTTTGCTTTATTGTCTATATACACTCCGGTGGGATTATTAAATTTTCAATCTGACCCACCACTTTTTGGAGTTTTTCTTTCTTTGCACATTTTTTTCTTTTTCTTTCTTTTTTTTGATATACATATTTACAACATATCTACACGATGCAACATATACATAAGGAGTTTTTCCTCTTGAGCCAGTAGACTATCCCTCTTTTGAAGCTTTATTGCAACCCACAACTCCTGTCTTTAGACCTCAACACCATCAGACCAAGTTGAGATGCACTTCCTTCACTAAAAGAAGACGAGAGGCTCCGCCTAGAAGCACTACCCTCGTATGATACCCCAAGCTAAAGGAAACTGCCTCCTCACCACCTCATCCGTAGAGAGCTATGTGTAAGGTGTTGGTGCAAGTAAATCCATTGTCTGTGAGAGTCATGATTGTGTTGCTAAATGTTCTACTTAGGCTCATCAAGATTACATGTGAACATAACCTAGTGGACTCAAAGAATTGAGTCGCTATGGACCTGAAAAGTCTTAAACCCAAATCCTATAAGGTTCCTCTGAGAATTAGGTGGATTAAGGTCTTAACCAAGCTCCATTTTCCAATTTTATTCTATACTAGTTTAAATGTCAATACTATTCTGAAAAATGCAAATGCTCGTGCAAGAAAATATTTACAAAACTTTTTTAAGAGAAGAAAATAAAAGACAAAATCTTTTTGAAAAGTTTTTCAAAGAATTTTGCAGTTTTTAAGAATTTTATCTTTTTCGATTTTTGTGTCTTTTCAATAGTCAATTACATATATTTACAAGAATTTACAAGGCTTTTACATACAATTTACAAAGAGTTTTATACAACAATATATACAAGAATTATATACATTTTATACAAAGTTTTACAAAATGATTTTTTATTTTCAAGTTTTATGTACAAATCTTACAAGTGGATTTTAAAAGAATTTATATACATATTTTATACACAGATTTTATATACAAGTTGTAAATTACATAAATTACAAATAATTACGGATTTTATTCACATATGGATTTTATAAGTTAACAAAAATAATTTTTATACCCATAATTTATATCCCACGTGACAAAATATTTTACAAAAATTTTACAAACCATTTTACATAATTTTTCAAAGCATTTTACAAAATATTTACAAATAATTTTGAAAGTAATTTTACAAATGATTTTACAAAACTTTTACAAATCATTTTACAAACAATTTTACAAATGAATTTTCAAAACATTTTATTTTCACACATTTTACAAACATTTGTACAATATACATAATTTTAATACAAAAATAATTTACAAACATTTTACAAACAAAACATTTTTTACAAACATTTTACAAATCATTTGTACAAAAATAGTTTTACAAGGTTTTTACAAATAATTTTTCCAAATCATTTTACAAAATCTTTATAAAATATTTTACAAATTTTTTTACAAAAGAGTTTACAAACATTTTTACAAACATTTTTCAAAATATTTTTGATCCAATTTTTATAAATAATAGCCATATTATTAAAATACGAAAGTACGAGTTATGGCTAAAGTATATATACAATATATACGACACCCCCCTATACTTAACTCGAACTATGGCCTCATAGTGATCAAAGAGCGACAAAGGAAGACATAATTCGTGCTAAGTATAGAAAAGTGAAAAGAATCCTATACTACAATGACTCAAAGAATAAAAAATGAAATGAATGGTAGTCGGTGATCCCCCCTATACTTAGGATCAAGTGATCCTAAGTATAGAAGATTGTACAAACGGGGAAGACCGAGGAAGAGAATATACGAAATCAACGAATCCACATGTCCCCCCTATACTTAGGGTAAAAGATCCCTAAATATAGAAAACAATGTCAACAGTTGAGGGAGAAGTGAAGGAATAGAAGATATTGCGACAAATATATACAAGATAAAAGGACGACATTACTCCCCCTATACTTAGGGTGAAGGGTCCCTAAGTATAGGCAACAACAGGAGTAATGAAACGGAACGAGAATGAACAATTCGGTGTATACACCCCCCTATACTTAGGATAGAGTACATCCTAAGTATAGCAAAAATAATCCTAAACGAGACCTGGGGTGTAAAACAAAAGCGGAAGAAACATGGAACAAATCAAGACGAAACACGTATATACAAAGTAGACAATGTTGAGGTGCCTCTCAACAAGCGCTAGAGTTTACGCCTCTAGCTTGGCGCAAAGGCTAGGACAACGCAGTATCAAGGTTCAGGACGACATCTGTAAGGCGAGTACCGTACTGTCGTTGTAGTCTCAGTATGAGAACAACAACGAGCTCAACAGTGTAAACGATGACATCCAAATAAGAAATCAGACGGGTGTCTGCTACCGGGTAAAGAGATAGGAAGATAAAATAAGGATCCGGTAGCACAAATGAAATCATCGGCTCGAGATCAGAATGGAGTGGAAGGGTAGAGCCGAAGAAATCAAACTTGGAGAAAGAAGGATCAGTCATGGAATACTCCACGTTAATCACCGTCTCAAAAAGATGTGGAAAGTCGAGATCATGAGACTCACTAAGAAAACTGAAATCTGATGCACATAATGGAGAAAAATCAGATAGATCATCGAATATCTCAAAGATCGGCACATCCTCACGAGGGTCGTCGAGGAGAGAAAACTCAAACTCAGAAAAATCAGAAATGTCAGAAGACTCGGTGTCATGATCCGACAGATCGGATACACATCTCGGAAGTGAAACCGAGTACACAGAGCATGTGGCATTCTCCCGCAGATAACCCTCGGGGAGTAATGCAAAATCATCGGTGAAGAAAGAGGAATCAGAATTTAACTGGGAATCTACATCACTGTCAATCATCCACTCTACGTATCAAAATGCCTCATCAGCTGAAAACGGCCTCTGAACAATCTGGAAATAGGAAATGGTACTGGTCAACAACGCGGAAGCCGTCAAAGTGCCTGAAACTGATCCTCGAGCTGCAACAGTGCTGGCTATCGTCTGGTCTTCATGAAATGTATCTATCTCATCAAACTGGAGGACAAAAGGCTCAAACATGGGACTATCAATATCTGGCATCTCAAAATGGTGTCCCACATCTATCTCTGGCTGCTGGGCTAGATCGAGATATCTGTATGAATCCGAGAAGTACCTCTGAGAAGTAAAATCTAACTGGTCCTGGCATGGAAACTAAAAAGGCTGAAAGAATGACTGAAACAACGTGGGCTCCTCCTTTATTTCTTGGAATACCGAAAGAGGGGGTATCCAAGAATCCTGAACTGTGAAGTACGGAACTGACTCAAACTCCGGCTGAAAGACCAACGGAAACTTAATCAGTGTCTGGAAATGGAAACTCACGGTGGCTGGCTTGTCGTCAATCGTCTGCTCTGTTGTAGTATCCACGTCCTTTGGCTTGTGTGTGATCTCTGAATCCTCCTGAAGTGTAACACACCCAACTGGTGTCGCATTATCCTCGTGTGTTGTCCCAACTAAAGCATCTCGTGAAAGTGGAATGTCTGAAAGTACCCTCGAGATGGTCTGAAGTATATCCATGTCGTGACTGTGGTGTGAACCACCACACGAGGTCACTACCAGTGTAATCTGCTCAGCAGTCATCCCCCTCATGGAGATCTCAACAAGGTCTGTCATCGAAAGTCCATGATCTGGGAATCTCCTCAAGAGATCAAGAAACCTCAGCCACGAATCATGTAATGGCTCCTGGGGGTCTACTGAAAAATCTGTGATGAAAGACCGCATCATATCTGCTCTACGTTGGGGGTAGAATCTCTGCAGAAATAATGACAGTAAATCACCCCATGTAGCAAACTTCCTTCCCAACCGTCTGTGCTAACTCTTGGCTCTACCCTGAAGTATAAAGGGGAAGGTCATAAGCTGTAACTCCTCAGAAGTGATATCTGAATATGATCGTGATTCACAAAACTCCCCAAACTCAGAAAGATGAAGATATGGCTCCTCGTGTACTTCCCCTGAAAACTTCGGTAGTAGCTGAATGAACTCTAAGTCTAGAATGAAGGGAGTCAATGTAGAAGCTGAGTGCGCTCCATGATCTGGCTGCTTATCCGTCATCCCATCGTAGAAGTCGTCTGAAGCTCGCAACTGCTCAATGTGATCTCCGCGGGTGTCAACTCCAAGCTCGGCATGCCCAGTAGAAAGAGGGAATGGAGTAGAGGACGAAAGAGATGAGAGGTCGATCGGAGTTCCGACTCAAATGAAGTCAAACGAGAATGATGTGCATGAAAAAATAGAGCCGCAAGATCCAGGTGAAGAGAACATCGATCCATCATCACGAGTAGAGAAGAAATGATAAGGGGAGAAGACAAATAAGGGTGGGAGGGAGGGATAAAAGAGAAGAAAACAGAGTGAAGACGAGAAGGGAAACAGAAGGTTACTACTAATGATCTAGAGATGATGATCGTAACCAACTCACACCAATCACATACAAATACAATGCAAACCCCTAATTCACCTACTCAACGCAATGTGAAGACCGTGAAGACTCGGTCAATTATCTTGTCAATTTTAAGAGTTAGGTGATCAAATAAAATGTTGTACAAATACTTAGGAGGCTTAATGAGATTTGGGCACTACTCCTTAGTGTGTACGTGGACAAATAAATGCGAATACAATGAGGGGATTGCTCTCCCAAAATAATGAAATGAATCAATTACGTTTAATTTTATGGTCAAGTTCAATTAGCAGTCCCAATTTTTAAAATTTTGATTTTCTCTTTTTATTTTTGATTTTGGATATTTTCAATGAAGCGACTAACAAATTTTCCGATTTCCTTTTTATTCCTAAGTCTAGAAAACAGAGGGAGGAATACGGAAAAGCCGATGCGCGATGAAATCTATGAATGCATGCACGAGATAGAAGGCATACCTTTCTCCAGCAGTCTACATGCAATATGATCCGCGCATAAATTTAAACTAATCTATATGAATGCAATGCAAGAACAATCCTAAACAGGAACTTCTATTATCGGGAAGCATAGATTTATTTGTCTAAGTCCAAGCGAGTTCCATAGGAACATGTATTCTATTAGGGGCTTTGGACCTAATGCTACCTGGCTCAATCAAATAGAAACCTAAATCTAGGGACTCAAGCACAAAAATCCACGTGAAACAAAATAAAATAAAGCGATAAAAACAAAACACGGGTGAGGTCCCCCAAGTGCACCGGCACTTGGCGAAACAGACCCCGAAATCTGTCAAGTGTCCAAAGTCCTAGAAATTATTACAACTTATTACAAAAACGATAATGGAATAAAATGCTAAAAATCCTGAAAGGATCTTCCAAATCTTCTGTTCCTCTTCTCCTACGCTCTCCTGCTGCTCGATGAAGAAACGAGCTGCCTCCGCTTCGCTCGGGTGCGCAGGTGCTCCTAGGAATGCCGCCCTCGCTCGTCGGGCCCTTGCAAGAAAGAGAGAAACAAAAGATATGTCAGATCACAATTATGAAAAATATATCAGATAATATGAAGCAGAAAATTGAACAAGCAAAGCAAAACAAGTATATACACAAACCAAGAGCAGAAGGCAAAGAAGACCTAACTACCCTCGCTGTGCCTCCCTGGCAACGGCGCCATTTTGATTAGCCGGATAATCTCACTTGGGTTTTAGTTTATTAATGGAGAATGTCGTTGTACCCAAAGAAAAACCGACTGAATCAAAAAAATTATTAAATCCAAATCAAAGATACCAAAGAATATGATGGATTTTTGCTATTTAGTTATTAACCTGGTATAGCTCTCAGGGTCGAACTCAAGGAGGCAACAATTATTAAGCAAGGGTTATTCGCTTCAAAGATAAGCAATGAAATAAAAGAGGTAATCTAAACAAGCTACTCTTGGATTTTTGTGAATTTTTATGTTTTTATTTTTATTTTATGGGAGACAAGATGTTTTTATGAGTTTTTGAATTACTAAAAATAACAACTCAAAGTAATTTGCGAAATAAAAATTATTGGAGATAGAAAACAGTAACAAGATCTTAGCCAAATTTTTGTACAATTTTTGGATGAGGATTAATATTTATTCCATGCAACAAAGATAAGAAAACACAATCTGGAAATACAAGGACCGCATTGTAATTTCCAAAAAGTTATTAAACAAACTATAACATAAAAGGACAATATGCGTATGTATGCAAATTTCGCAGAAATGATATGCAGATCTCGTGAGTTTGAATTGACCAAGTTCTATGTGCAAAAACAAAGAGGTCGGGGGGAAACTTAGAAAATTACCCAGCATATACCTTTAACTCATGTGCAATGCCCGTAAGATTCTCAAGCGGTGATGTGTTCGCTGCTCTGGCTTCGACACGTGGCGCGCATGCATCCCTTGGATGGCATTGCAGATGGACGCTGCTGTAGGTTCTGGATCAAACGTGTTCTTCCCCAAAGGCTACAGGCGGTGGATAGAACGTAGGCGGACATCGGCTAGGCGGATCTGCTCGGATGATTGTGCACAATCTGGAAATGAAATCTGTGCTTCCGGCTGAGGATTCACGGTAGCGTCGGCGATTTTTGAGGATGTGACGATTGGATCTCATGTGATTTTCGGATCGTTCTTGAGTCTTGACGGATCTGTTCACTTGAGGTACGCAATAATTCGTCTGATTTGGGCCGCACACAGATTTGAACCTGCTCAAATCCCCGATTAAAGTACTAGTTCGATGTTGTGACTCTCAAGTTTCTGGTGCATGTGGTTCGGATCAGACACGATGCCCATTGCTCCATCTCCTATGAAAATGAGAATTTGTGATAAAAATTGCATGCACAGGACATATCAAATCTTAGCCATGATTAGATTCCACGTAACAATTAAATTTGGAATGAGGTTTCAGCCTTCAATAGGAAAAGTAGAATCTGGAATTAGTTTGTAAATTTAAGCACAAAACTCCCTGAAGCAATTTCAATCGGCTTATCCTTCCAATTCTGCTTTGTTCTCCAGTGATTTGTTCTATCCTCCAAATGTTGCAGGTAGTACGACTCAAGAATTTGTTCCAGATTACGGCTTTAATCAGATCCGATCATATGCCTTGCGATGGTCGTGATTTGATGTAATTTAATCCCAATATCTGTCCCTATAATTATCATGGCATAACTCGAGGCGTTCTACCTCAGTCCGAACAAGACAAGGATTAGATGAACGGGAGGGGCTCGTGCAGGTGAAGGATGAGCCCTTATCTCCGGCCACCGTGTGTGGTCGGAGGTGATCAGATCTGGAAGAAGAAGATAGAAATGGATAGGGAGGCTGGTGAGGGGATGATCGGCGAGGTGCGTGTGAGCGAGATGAAGGCGGTGAATCTCCGGTCGTAAAGATAGGAAGGTGCTAGCTACTGCAATGAAATCGACTCTTAACAGGAATTAAAAACGAACTACAAGACTACGGTTACCTAGATGGAGTGAAATGCCTGGGCTGAAGCTCCGAGAAGCTTCGGGACGTTGCCTCGACGGCTCGGCGGTGCCAGAGGCTCGGCTTCGCGCGAGGCGGAGCACGGCGACAGATCGCCGGATCAAAGGCGAATTCTCACTCAAATCCTCGCTGCAACAAAGTTCCGCACGCTGTCACTCTAGCGGAGATCTGGAGCTCACCGGAGAGGAGGAGATTGGCCAAAGATGGGAGGAGGAAGAAGATGGGGCCTTATTTATAAGATGAGAAACATCAAGTTTTGAATGATAATTCGACGTGCAAAACGTGGCAGGAAATTTGAAATTTTGTATGGGCGAATATGAGGGTTGTAAAATCTTTATTTTTGGTGAAGAAATCAACTCGATTCGATTAAAGACCCGCTCTAGAAAATTTGGAGAAAATGCCTCGACGAGCAATTTATTTGGGCTAAAGGAGGAAAAGGACGAAATAGGGAAAAGGACGAAATAGCAGATTAAATAAGAGATAAATAAAATTAATAGATAAATAAATGGTTTTAAATTACAAAATAATGAAAATAAATAATGTTAATAAATAAATTATTTTATGATGATTTTTAATAAATAAAATAAATTAATTAAATATGGTAAAATAAATAAGAACCTTTATTAATAGGTTTAAAACACCTATGTGATACATATTTTATTATATTTTTGATTATTTTCAGATTTTATAATTATTATTTTTATTTTATATAATTAAAGTAAATATATACAAAATATTTAAAAATACAATGCACAAATAAATAGGAAAGTAAATAAATAAAAATATATACAATATATACATATATACAAGTATACCCATAAGGTCCCAAAATCTACTTTTTGCATATTAACTCTGATTTCAGTGAAATCACTTTTATTTGATCGATATCTTTACAAAATGAACTTTAAAAGTGAGTACACTCAAATCGGAGTTCATACGACCAAGTTATGAGGTTAGGAAGTTAGGCTTTACGACTTTTAAATTTTTAGATTTATTGGTATTTATTCACATTTATTTTTAAATTTAATTTTTTATATTTTTCTAGTGATTTTTATGAAATTCAGAAAAATAATTGAGTTATTTGGAGTAAAGAAGTTTTATATACATAATGTACATATATACAAAGGGGTCCAAATGCCAAAACTCACGCCGTTTATTCCAAGATTTTTGTGATATTTTTAATAAATAGTATTAATTATAAAATAAAGTTTAAAAGTGAGTTTGGTCAATTTGGGATTTTCTATAAATAATCATGAATCTGAGAAGTTGGATTTTTAGGCTTTTTAGGTTCATTGTATTTATTTATTTATTTATTAGTTAAATAATTTTTATGATATTTTTATAAATTAGTATACATTATTACACACAACTTTCAAGAAGGAAATATTTTTGTTTGAGGTTATTTTATTGATAAATAAAATAGGTGAAAATATGTACAAGGTGGAAAATGATGAATGTGTACAAGTGAGATGTAATTTTCTTGATTTTTATAAGTTGTGGACCCTATCTCCCCCTACTTTATTCCTGGTCGATCAAGTCAAGTCTTGACCTTCTCTCGGGGTTCGGGTCAGTCTGCATTTATTTCATGAATACATCCTTCTTTATTTCTTTCCTTTTTCTTTTCTTCTCTATTCTTTTATTTTGGTTAAAAAGAATGATAAATTTACATTAATAAAAAATATATGGTGAATGGTAAATAATGAGAATTAATGAATATGTACATGTGTTTTACTAAGGATTTTAGCTAAAATAAAAGAATAAAGATGATGAATCATGGATTCATCAATGGACTCAACCCAACGACTCACATAATTCGCGGCCAACAGAATGTACTCAAATCCCTGACTCCTAGGGAATGGACCCATGAAATCGATGCCCCATGCGTCAAAAACCTCACAGAAGTGTATGGGCTGCATCGACATCATATCACGCTGTCCACAAGTGCCCATCCTCTGACAGTCAGTACACCTCTTCACGAACTCATCAGAATCCTTGAAGAGAGTAGGCCACCATAGGCCAGATTGGAGCACTTTCTGTGCCGTTCACCTCCCAGAGTGATGTCCTCCTGCCTCTAGCTAGTGGCAGTAACTAAGGACGCTGTGGTGCTCCTCCTGAGGAATACACCGACGCCTGATACTATCCCCTCCCTCATGGTAAAGGACGGGATCCTCCCAATGGTAAAACTTGGCCTTCACGAGGAAGGTCTCAAGTTTCTGCCTGGACCAATCTTGTGGAATTTTCTTGGCGACAAGATAGTTCACAATATCGGCATACCATGGTAGTGAGGCGATAGCAAGGATTTCCTCATCTGGGAAGGTCTCACAAATAGGCTCAGTCTGCTCAGAATCCTCAAGATACTCCAATCGGGAGATATGATCCGCCACCACATTCTTGACTCCAGGCTTATCCTTAATCTCTATATCAAACTCCTGGAGTAGAAGGATCCTTCTGGTCAATCTGGCTTTGGCATCCTTCTTTGCCATGAGGTACCAGATGGCGGTATGATCAGTGTAGATGGTCACTCTAGATCCAATGATGTAAGATCTGAACTATCTGGGGTGAAAACTACGGCTAGCATCTCCTTCTCAGTGACTGTGCAGTTCCGCTGAGCGGCATTTAATGTAGGGCTAGCGTAGTGAATAGCGAAGGGGACTCCATCCCTCCTCTGTCCCAGCACTGCCCCCATGGCAAAATTGGAGGCATCCCTCATGATCTCGAATGGGAGAGACCAATTAGGTGGCTGAAGAACAGGAGCCTCTACAACACAACTCTTGAGAGTCTCAAACGACGATAGACACTTATCATCAACAAGGAACTCGGTGTCTTTCGTCAGCAGATCAGTCAACGGTCGGGCAATCCTACTAAAATCATGAATGAAGCGCATGTAGAAACCGGCGTGCCCCAGAAAAGACCGTAACTGCCGCAAATTGGATGGTGGATTGAGTTTTCTAATGACATCCACCTTGACCGGATCAACCTCCATGCCCCTGTTGGAGATGATATGGCCAAGCACCGTCCCCTGAGTCACCATGAAGTGACTCTTCTCCCAAGACAACACAAGGTGAACCTCAATGCATCGCTGAAGGACTCGGTCTAGGTAATCAAGACAAGAATCGAATCCCTTGCCGTAGATTGAGAAATCATCCATGAAGACCTCCAAGCACTCCCCCACCATGTCCGAAATGATGGACAACATGCATCTCTAGAATGTCACCAGAGCATTGCACAATCCAAATGGCATGCGTCTGTAAGCATATGTCCCGAAGGGACAAGTGAAGGTGGTCTTGTCTTGGTCCTCGGGCGCGATGGCCACCTGATTATAGCCGGAGTACCCATCCAAAAAACAGTAATGGCTATTCCCTGCCAGCCTCTCTGTAATCTGATCAATAAAGGGCAGGGGGAAATGATCCTTCTTGGTGGCCTAGTTCAATTGTCTGTAGTCCACACAAACCTACCAAGAAGTGGGTACCCGAGTAGCGATCTCCTCTCCATACTCACTAACAACTGTGGTGATGCCCGTCTTCTTAGGCACCACATGCAATGGACTGACCCACTTGGAGTTAGAGATGGGGTAGATAAAATCGGCGCTCCACCATTTTGAGATCTCCTTCATGACAACTTCTCTAAGATTCGGGTTCATCCGCCGCTGGAACTCACGTGACGGCTTTGCCTCCTCCTCGAGATAGATATCGTGGGAGCAAAGGGCCAGACTTATCCCCTGGAGATCGGCTACACTCCATCCTATCGCCTTGCGGTTCTTTTCAAGAATCTCCATCAGACGGGATTCTTGCTCCCCAGTCAGTTCAGCGGAGATGATGACTGGGTACATCTCATGCTCACCCGTAAGGAACCTATACTTCAACGACGATGGTAGCGGCTTCAGTTCTGGACAAGTAGGTGCTGGAGGATCTGGCCTCTGAAAAGTCTGAGTGAATGCTGCCAAATCTGCATGGGAGAATGAGAACTCTCGCTCACAATCTGAATCTGGAGAAGGCTGCTCTGTTGGACTGTCTCTGCTCTGCACAGAATCAACCTCCTCCCTAGCTGTAGGCTCAGTGGAAGTCAGACACGGTATCAAATCATCGAACTCTGCCCAATCAATATCTAACTCCGAGGGATCTATATCAGACTTACAAAACTCTATCTCGCGGTCAGAAACCGGATCTGATGCCTGAGATGTATCCTGGACCAGGAATGCGCTCTCCAAGCTCTCCTCTGCTGGCATCTTTGCATTAGTGAACTCTGAAGGTGAGAGGATGGCCTGTGCGACTGGATCTGCCCAAACTGCCTCGTCATCTGTAATCACAAAATCGCAGTCTTGGTGGATGTCTTGCCCTGCCTCTGTCATCTGCTCTGAATCTGTGGTCGGCTCTGAGCAAGCTGAATCTCTGGCTCTAGTCTCCTCGACCGTCTCTATTTGTATACTCTCGCCCTCGACGCGAAAGTACACCTTCCTGCTATCATGGTCGGACACTGCCTTGGCTGTAGCCAAGAACGGGCGTCCTAAATTGATGAGGGTATCGGTCATAGACTCAGGGATCTTCATGTCCAACACAACGAAGTCCACAGATAATTTCAGGTCCTGAATCGTGACGACAACACCCCTTCGGCCTCTTGACAGATCGATCAGCAAACTGAAGGACTGTGCTGCTCTGTCGGAGAGTGCCCAACTCAAAGCGGTCGAGAAGGGCTGGCAGAAGTAGGTTGATCGAAGAAGCACTGTCTAATAGAGTGCGGTCGAACCTCTGCTCATGGATGTGGCATCTGACATACGTGGAACCTGCATCTGGCCTCTTGGCTGGCAGACGATTCTGAATCGTGAAACAAGTGGCATGAGTAAGCACATGGATCTCTGACTAGTGGTTCCTCCTCTTCCTCCTAACTGTGATCCTATCTCTGAGTGATCTCTGGAGCAGAGGTATGTGCTCCAAGGTCTCCTGAAGAGTCAGTTGTATGTGGAATCTATCTATCATCTGCTGGCTGAACTCTATCTGATGGTTCTTTTTTGGTTTTCTTTTTTCTACCCCTTACCCAGATGGAGTGCTCTAGGAAAGGAGACTACAGGGTCCTTCTCAAATGAAGGACTAGGAGAGGGCCTGGCATGCTCATGAACAGCGGAATCCACACTAACATCATCAATCAACACATGCGTATCCGAAAACAACAAACCCTTTCTTTTATTTGCAGAAATGTCTCGAGATACATGTACTGAAAAGAAAACAACAGGACTAGCAGAACTGGAAATGGTGGCCTCAGTACCACCCTCGGCATCTGGACTCGCGGCCTCAGTACCGCGCTCTGGCTCAACAACTGGAATGGTGGCGTCAATACCTCCTCCTCTATCTGGTGAAGTGGCGACCTCAGTACCGTCGGCTGGATCATCATCCATGGTGGCGTCAGCACCACCGCCATTATCTCTCGCGGCATCGGTACCGCGCTCCTCCTCGCCTGGTGCTCTTGAAGTGGCGTGGGGACGTCGCTCAGACAAGGCGCCGCCTACTGGCATCTTACTGCTCCTAAGTGTAACAAAATCAGCATCAAACATGTATGCAGACATATCACCAAGTGAAGCACTAGGAGTGGTAATCTCAGTGAACTTTACCTGCTCAGTCTTCCTCTTGAGGTTGTTCGGGTTCGGCTCAATCTGGGTAGGGATGGCGGCCTTCCCTCTCACAATCTCCCGCATCTCCTGGCGGAACTCATCCATCTCCCGTCGGAAAGTAGCCTGCTGCTTGGTCATGAGGCGGTCTAGATCATCCAAGGCGGGGTTCTCATAGGCTGGTCCATAAGAACCTGACAGGTTGCCTCGCTGGTAGTGAGGTTGCAGCTGTTGGTGGGGGTGAGAGGGGGTACTGTGGATGATACTGTTGCTGAGGCTGCTCTGGCCTCCAAGGCTATCCCTGCTGATAGGGACGAGTAACTTACTGTTGGTGCTGGGATGACTGCTGCCGGTGGTGAACTGGGGGTTGGGGCTGTTGGTGCTGCTCACGATGCTGGCCGTACTGGTCACCCTGAACTGGAGGCTGCTGCTGGGAACTGGTGCCTTCGGCTGACCAGCGGAATTTGGGATTGTCTCGTCGCATACCGGGCTGGGGTCGGTCGTACCAAATCCCGTTGACATCCATCAACGGCTCCGGCTCGTAGGTGGGTGGAGGGAGTACAGCCAGGGGTTGATCCGGCTGATACACCACCATCTGAGTGTCCTGGGATGGTGGTGGCTGGTGAAACTGCGGTGGCTGTTGATACGACTCCGCCTGTACAAGGTGAACCTGTCTAGGCTGACTGGAGTGCTGGGACGAACTACCACTGCTGCTCGGATCTCCTCGTGACCGAAGACGGGGCTGAGAAGCCATCTGTGCCTCCTGGAGAAACATGAGCTGTGTCTTCAGGTCACTCAGCATCTGTGCCATCTGATCCATCTATGATATGCCCTGGCACTGCTTCTTCTCTATCAACTCGATCCGATCCAGCTTCTCATTGATGATGCCCATGTATGCGGCTGTAGACTCGGCCTGTACGGCTGTCGCGGACTAAGTAGAAGGACCGACATCGACCCATGCTATCTTCTAGTTCTGCACGGTCTGTGGCTGGGGGCGTCCCTGAGTGTAGAGTCGGGTCTGGGACATCACTGTATAGTTCTCGGCCATCTCCTCGTAGATGGCCCAGACCTGATCCTTATCCTTGGCGAAGTAGGAACCGCCACAAGAAGCGTTCACCAGGCCCTGCAGCTCTGGTGTCAGTCCGCAAAAGAAGCTCTGAACTAGGTTCGGCTTCTTGATATCGTGGTGCGGGCATCTGTCTGTAAGCTCTCTAAACCTATCTCATGCCTCGTGGAACTGCTCGTTGGGGAGCATGGAGAAGTTTCTGATCAGGGCCCTCGCTGCATTGGTCCGCCCGAGTGGATAGTACTTGTTCAAGTACTCGGTGCGGAGCTGCTCTCAGGTGTACGTGAATCTCCCTAGGTGCTTCAGTCAGTTGGCTACTCTGTCGGCAAGGGAGAAGGGGAAGGCAATCATGCTAATGGTGTCCTCGTCCACCTGCCGATCGTGGACGGTGCTGCAGATCATCTCGAACTCCTGGAGATGTAGATGGGGCTCCTCAGTGGCGAGCCCGTGGAAGCGGGGAAGAATCTGAAGTGTCTGTGGGGGGGGGGGGGGCTTGAAGTCCTCCACGATCGTCGGAAGAACCACCCATCGGTGTGTCAGTGTCGATCCGGGGTTGTGCAACTCTCGCATTGGTCTCGGCGGCTCTGCTGCTACCGGCTGCTCTGGCTCCTCTGGCTGATCTTGGACCCTCCGTCCCTTGGCTCTAGGTTGCTCTCGTGTTGTCCTCAGCCTCTCCATCTCTGTCCTCATATCCACCATGAAAGCTCCCTGATCACGTATCTGTCACTGCATAGTCTCAAGGGAAGCTAACATGGTGGTGTTGATTGCACCCTGGTCTAGTACGTACATGGTCGTCTCTGGCCTCTGACCCTTGGTGCGCTCCTCGATGCTGTCCATGGTCTCTGCAAAGGCAAAATACCCAAACTCAGGTGCCGATAAATCATCTGTCTGTTGTCTCACATCTGGTACTGATATCTCAGGACTGGTAGAAGGGTGGTCAAGGGGGGACATGGCAGAATCGAACTCGGGTTCGGAGAGCAGGTCTCGGCTCTCGCGTACCAACCTAGATGAATGGGCTGGAGTGCTAAAAAGCGGTGAAACCAGAGGCTGCCTAAGAGTCCTCCTGCCCATCATCTTGATCTGGCGAGTCGGCCGGATGAGATCTGGAAACACACAAGATGAGCAACAAACCCCAAGTTCACCTACTCAACGCTTAGCTGAAGACCGTAAGAGTTCGATCAATTTATCTTGTCAATTTTATTTAGGTGATAATGTCAGGATATCAGCGCGGTTACGTGAGCTGATACGAATTCAATCTGTCTACCAGACTGTCCCGTATAAATGGTCGGTAGTCTGATCGGGGCTCGGATATGGCTCTAGCCTAGTGTGCGGGTGATGAATACCCATTCATCACTCTTTATTCTTCTATTTTAGCTACAAAAACCTTTGCAAATACATGTAAATATGTGTAAATACAAATAATTACCAAAAGCATGCATTGTGTAAAAAGATATAATTAGCATGTTTTTGTGCAAAAATAAAAGAATAAAGAGTAAAAAGAAAAATAGGGAAATATTTAGAATAAATATTGAGCAACCTAACCCAAGGGAGGGCTCAGCATGGGCCTGACCGCATAAAAGCCAAAGTAGAGGGAGATAGGAGCTCATGTGTACATACTTTTGTAAATAAATAAAATTATATTTTTCTCACCCAAAAATATGCTTGTATACATTTTGTATATATTTAGAAACTATTAAAAACAAAATAAAAATTTAAAAATCAAAATTCCAAAAATGCCCTTTCACCATGTACATAGACCATCATCCTTTATTTATTTAACCCTATAAATAAATAAAATTATTTTCTAAACTTTTTGTAAATATTCTATGTTACATATTGTAAATACATAAAATAACAAGAAACAAAACAAAAATCAAATAAAAATTACAAAATTAAAAATACAAAAATACATTGTATAGATACCATGTATATAAATGTATACAACTATTTATTTCACCCTTGTGTATAAATAATTAAAATAAAATAAAAATACCATTTTGTTCTTTATTTTATGATGTAAATAAATAAAATATAAAATGGGCATAAAAATACATAAAAATAACAAATAAAAAATCAAAAATTAAAACCTATATAGTGTACATATACCTATATATATATAGCTACCCTATTTTTATTTCCAAAAATTAATTAAAAATCACCAAAAAATAGAAAAAAATAAAAGAAAAATATTTCATGTTTTGAGTTTTTCTTAATTCGGCCTTTTTCTACCTTAAATTAAATAAACAAAAAAATAAAAACGTGGCAGCTCCTGATTGGTCCACGGGGGATTGTTGACCCCGGTCAACTCCCCCGCGGACTCTTTCCTTTTGCGTCGACTCGCGCCCGACCCGACTTCGTCGATTTCTCCACGCGTCTCCAGCCTGTCGCCCCCGCGAACCCCGCGCCCGGATTCTTCGCCGTTCATCCGACATCCTCGCCAGATCCTTCGCCGTGGGATCCACGCTTTCCATAGCTGCCTCCACTCAACCCTAATCGGCCCTGTCCCCCTATATATCCCGACCTCCGCCACCTCCGCGCCTCATCATTGGCTCGCCACTTTCATTCCCGTGACCTCCAGAGCAATCACCGAGGTGACAGCTCGCGTTTGCCCCTGTTGCAGTGAGGAGAGGGTGCCCCGACCATCGATCCGGCAGCTTCGCGCCGCCGTACTCCGCCGCTTGCAGGAGCTCGAGCCTCAGGCCTTGACGCCCTTCGAGGCTACGACCGGGAGCTAGCTAAGCTCCAGCACAGTCTTCCGCACCACCCAGGTAGATCCTTTAGGCCATAGTTTAGCGTAAATATCGATTTTTAGTTTACTGTTAGCGTAGCTCCGCCGCCGTCGCCAGCCACCTCTGATCTCCCATCTGCCATTCCGACCCGACCATCATCTTCGCCAGACCTCTCCGCATCTTCTTCACCCATTCACCCAACCCAGATCGCACAGGATCTGGGAATCGAGCTCCTCCGCCGACCACCTTCGCCGGAGCTCTCCATTCCGACGCACCATGCACCTTCACGCCGCCTAACCGGGTCGAGGCAATTTGCCCTCGACCCGTGAGTCTTCTGGTTCGCTTTTCAGGTCAAGACAAGGGTCATCTGAGACCCTTCGCCATCCAGCCAGGAGACCCGGCTCCGCCGCCTTCGCTCGAGCTCCTCGGAGCTCGGTGTGCTTGTCGGAGACCACCAGCAGACGCGGGAGCCTTCCGCGATTCTTCTCCGACCTCCAGAAGGCTCTCTAGAGGACCCTAGTGCACGCACGAGCCCGGCGAATCTCGCCGGCGACCAGTTCTTCCAGGATTCTCCAGAACCGTCAGATCATCCTCCTCGCTCCAGATCCGATCTGAACCATTCATCTGCGGAGCACTGCCACCATCCGATATCCCGAGGGTCGATCTTGACCGCTCGCGCAGAGAGAGAGGCACCAGCTAGCCTCAACCGTCAGATTCGCCACGCGTCCTCCTCTCAGCCGTCGATTCACCAAGAGTATCTCCACCACGCTTCGTCACCGTCAGATCTGCCACGTGGAATATTCTCCACCGTTCGATCAGGCCAGCCCTTTCAGAGTTAAAGTCGCACCCGTTCTCCACCGTCCGATCAGCCACATGGCGCACATCAGGCCGTCGATAATAATAAAAGGGGTAAATTCATCTTAGGCCCCTCTGTTTGTTTTATTTCATTTTAGTCCTGTAATTTCTAAATTAAGTTGTTTATTTTCTGGGATATTTGCATTAAGGACCTCGTACTTACTTTATTTGCACTTATACCCCTGTCTACGTGGACCACGTGCTTCGTCACGTGAACTTTATTGGGTTATTTGCAATATAAACCCTGTAGTTCTGGATGTTACGGATAGGATAAAAAGTTTTCTTTATTTGCATTTATGCCCCTGTGCGTGATTTAATTCCCCATGTGCGATATTTATTGGGTTATTTGCAAATAAGCCCCTGGACTTTTGGTACTTGTTACCAATAAGCCCTCGGAACTTATTTTTCTTACATTTGGGTCCCTGAGTGCCCCAGGCACGTGCTTGGCACGTGTTTTGCTGGGTATTTTGCACCAGACCCCCCAGAACTTTGGGTATTTGCACTTTGGTCCCTGTGCACAGTGCCCCTCCTTTATCTTTGAATAAAATATCAAATCACCTCCAAATTCGATGAAAATTAGACACATGACTCCTGCCATGGTGTAGAATTTTTGTGAATTTTTGAGGATATTTTTGATTTCATTTGATATTTTTAAAAATTCAAAAACCCTTATTTTTGCTACTGTTTAGAGTCATAAACCCCAAAAAAATATCAAAACCCTTTTAAAAATTCCATAAAAATTAGTTACTGTTTATTTTGTGTTCCTTGATTTTCTAGCCAATTTTGGCTATTTTTCATTGAGTAAAAACCCTAAAAACTTAAAAACACCTCAAAACTCCTAAAAATCATAATAAATAATTTAAAAACTCAAAAACAATAATTTTGGTGCTCAAGTTTTCCTTGTTTTCTCTAGTATACAGGAAAATTACCTCCAGGCCCCTTTGAGATCCTTAGATATTTTATCTTTGGGTTTTGGGCCTGGTTGGACAGTACCCCTTGCTTTTCGCACTGTTGGATTTTTAGGAAATAAAATAAACATCAGAAAAATCTCAAAAATTCACCAAAAACATAAAAAAATACAAAACACATAAAAATATTTTTGTCTGAATTTTTGCTTGCTTTTTAATGCATTAAATAAATTGTTCAAGTTAATTGTTTGTGTGCTTTTCCTGTTTTCTTTATATTCCAAAAATCCTAAAAAAATATAAAAACCCTTAGAAACACTAAAAAAATACTCTCTCGGATTTCTGACTACATCGTAGGCCGCAAGGCCAATCTGTCCTCCTTGTGTTCGACCCTGGGAGCTATACCAGGTTAATCCCATAGCTAGGACCGCACTTCGTGTTTCATCCCTGATTTATTTCGCGGTTCGATTTTTTTCTTGATATACTTAGCCCGAGTGATTGAGGTCGCGACGACCTTCATTTCTTTACCTTTACCTTAGTCGTTCGGGCGGTTATCAGAATGGCGCCGTTGCCGGGGAGCACGGCTTTGTAGTCATTTTTTCCATATTGTCTCTCTATATTATCATTGTTTTCTGACACTCTCTCTCTTTGATTTTTGTGCGAGGTACTGCGTGGACAACTTGGAGTTTATTTTTGAGGACCCGCATAGGAGGAAGAGCAGGGAGAGGAGGAAGAAGAATTTTATTTTGAGAAGAGAACAATATTGTTTGTAATAATATAGAACTTGGACATTTGTGGACACTTGTAACTTAGCGGGTCTGTTTCGCCGAGTACCGGTGTGCTCGGGGGACCCATTTGGATTTTTGCGGCTTTTTCTGCGGTTTTGATAGCTAGCTGCCTTTTCCGGTGTTTACGCGGTTTTTCTCGAGCCCCTAGATTTAGGAATTTCTCTTGCTTGTGCCGTAATTAGTAGGGTCCCCACACTTAATTGCTTATCTGTTCCTATAGATCGTTAATTGGACCTACTAATAATAAATAATAAAAATAACTTAGTCGCTTTCCTGAGAACCTACGCGCCGCGAGCCTGCCCCGCAAGCGCTACTCCTGAACTCGACCTGTCGAGAAGAGGAGGGGTGGGCCAAGACCGGACTCTTTGGATCAAGGACGAAGACTGAGTTAGACGGTCGCTCTCTCGCTCATCCAAACCAGACAATGAGGGGGTTGCTCACCCCAAGATAAATTTTTATGTGAGGTGTCTTTTAGGGTCAAGTGTGTTTAACAGTCCCAATTTTATAGTTTTTCTTTTTTAAATATTTTTCAAGCAAACAACTCCTAACGAATTTTTCGGTTCTCCTGCTTATTTAAGTCTGAAAACGGGGGGAGAAGACGAAAAAGCCGATGCGCGATAAAATCAATGATGCATGCAAAGTAAGAAATGTGTATCTGACTCCAGCAGTCTACATGCAAAGTGATCCGCGCATAAAATAAAGACTGAAATAAAACTACCTATATGATGCACGAGGAAAACGACCTTAGACGAAGTAATTCTACACGTGAAGAACAGTAGCCGGGTACTCAAGTCTAAGTCCGGAGTCCAATCTTGGGAGCCAATCGGTGTCCACCACAACGGATCCTGCACGCGTTTTATGTGACTCAAGACACGTGGACTAGAGCTTAAGTAATCCGACTTTTTCTTGTGATTTAATTAATTAAGTCCAATTATCGATCTATGGGTACATGCAGATAATTAGGGATCGCACCTTAATTAATTACATCACAATCAATAAAATCTTAAGCTAAGGCTAAATCCGCGCAAATCAGATAAGTAGTAATAAAAGACGGGAAAACAAAACCGATGAAAAACCACGGCGAGGTCCCCTGAGCACATCGGTGCTCGGCGAAACAGACCCCGATAAGTCACCACAGTCCAAGTCTCTATCCCTGTATTACTACAAATAAATATTTGCTGAAAGTAAATATAAGCTAATGTAATCTAAGCTATGGCCATCTCCACGGCTATTCCACGGCTTCCATACTTCGGTTCTCCTCCTCGCGCTCTCCTGCGGCTCCGTACAGAAGAGAGCTGCCTCCGAATCCCGCGGTTGCTTCGGCTTCCGAAAAAGTCGCCTCGGTCCTCGGGCCCTCGTAAGAAAGAGAAATAGAAGTGTGTCAGACTAAATTATTATAAAAATAAGCAAATAATATCAGAGAGAAAAATATCTACATCTATGCATAAAAAGCCGCAAAAAACCGTGAAAAATCTAAAGACTACTAAGCTGTGCTCCCCAGCAACAGTGCCATTCTGATGAACCCGAGAAATCCCTTCCTAAATCCAGGTAAAGTAGAAATCAATCTAGGGTCGTTGCGACCCGGATCTCGGAGAATCGAACTCAACAAGAATAAGAGAGATCACCAAAACAGATAAATCAAGCACTAATCAAGAAGCGGTCTTGCTAGTTTATTTACCTGGTATAGCGAGCAGGTGACGAGTCGCTAAATACGATATTTAATTCGTGTTCGTTGTAATACGTGTACTTAGCGATTCGGTCAGAACCGAGAGAAGATCTTCGTGAAGAGTGTCTCGGCTTTAATTTATATCCCGGGCAAGTCCGGGGTCGAACTCAGGGAGGCAAAGGAACAACTTAGGTTTTAATTCAAAAACTTAGGTCTAGATTTCAGTGCGGCATATTTTTTATATTTTTTTAATGCAAAAAGAAATGCAAATGCAAGATGCGGGTGAATCAAGTTAATAAGAAAGTATACAACTTAGCCAAATTAATTTTAATGAGAAATTATTCCAATTTAGCCAAATTATATTTTTCCAGTAAACTTAATCCAATGATGAATGCAAAACATAATTTTTTAGAATTTTCAGGGTTAAAATGCAATAAATAAAAATGCACACTTTTTATGGGTTTTTCACAATTTATCACACAAACAGTAAGCAAAAATTATGAAAACTTTAGTGGAATATAAACATAATGCAAGGAAGCTACAGTAATATTTTTGGATTTTTTTGACAAGTTATGAATTTTTTTATGGATTTTTTAGTGAAATCAGAGTGACAGTGAGTAAATAATTTCTAATAATTCCACATTATCAAATTAATCAGAATGCGAATTATCTCAGAAAGATATTTATATAAGAAATCCAGGAGAGTTGAAATTTCGCAAAAATGATTTATGTAGATTTAATTATAAATCAAAACTGTATCCACTCTACAAATTATTCCAGGCACAAGACAAATCCATTTTGGATGAAATTTGGATAGTAAGTTTATCACATTTCAAGGCATCATATATAATTTTCGTGGAATTTTTAGAGCAACCGTGTGTGAGATATAATTTTAAGAGCACGGAATGGGTAAAATACACAGAATTTCAGTTAATCATTTTTAATTAATTACCCATGACTCACAAAAAATATAATTAAATACCTACAGTGTAGAAAATTAGTTGCTCAACATGAACACATTTTTCATTGAATAAAAAGATGCATTAATGATGTCCAAATCAGAGTACGAATACAAGGGTGTCTTTGCAATTTCTGGAAAGAAACTCACAAGCAAACTATATACAGGGACCAAACAGTAATTACAAAAACATAAGAAATAAAAGATGCAAATTTTACAATAAAATAAAAAAATGGAAGAAGACTTTCTTCTACCTTTGGCTTCGCATGTGGGAGGAGAAGAACCCAACACAGGGGCGGCGGCAGCCTGCCGCTGGGCTGGAGGCGGCGCGCACGCCGGCACGCGGTGGAGGCGGGGCGGCTGGGGCCGGCGGCGGTCGGCGGAGGGCTGGAGGACCTCGCGACGGTGTGAACGGCGGAGAGGAGGTAGGGGGCACGGTCGGCAGCGGGCGGCGGCGCCGCGTGGTCGCAGCGGCCTACGCGCGTGCGGCTGGGCCGCGCACGGCGGCCGCGTGTGGCTGAGGAGAGGGGGCGGCGGCCGGCACCGCCTACCCGTGGAAGGAGGGGGGCGGCGGGCTGCTGACTCCTTCGTTTTTTTTAATTTTTTTTGATTTTTTTACTGATTTGATAAAATAAACTGTTGTAAGGAAAACTTTTTTTTTGTTTAGAAATTTTTTATTTTTTTTAATTTCCTTTAGACAAGAAATATTTACATAACAAGAATGGTGACAAATGGTAGATGGATTTGGAGATGCCAAATATAATAGTGGTGATGAGGAAGAAGATATAAACAAATGATGGATTTTTGTGACGGGAAATGATGTGCTAAAAAATTGCAAAAATGACAAGATGATAAAATGAGAAGAAAATTACCTACGGTGGAGACGGTCGCCTATGATGTGCTCGTGAGCACGGTCTTCGCTCGAATCGCCGGCGTGCGATGAGCTCGAGCAGCGCGAGGTTGCGGCTGCAATGTTGGCCAAAAAGCCAACGGATTACACCGGAGAGAGGGCCGTCGTTGCTCAACTGCGGTTGCGTCGCTGTCACCGATTCAACTCTGGGAACTTGTCTCTCCTCACATAAAGATGGATCAAAGGTAAAAATGAGGAGAATGACATGTATATAAAGATGATGGAATGAGAGGTTATTAAGGTGGTGGAGTTGAATAGGAAGTTGTATTATTAATGGAGTTGAATGGGAAGTTGGGAAAAAATGGTGGAATAATGGAGTTGAATTGGTGGTTATTGTAGAGAATGGAATTTAAATAATAAATAAATAGATAAATAGAGTTGGCTACTTTAAATACAATAAAATAAAGAGAGAAGACAAATAGTGGAGAATTTACAAAAGAAGACAAAACACCATGTACAATTTTTGTTTACTTTTCTAATTTGTATTTTTTTGTCTTTTTAGTATGAGATATTTACAACAGAAAAATACTATAAAATAATATAATTAAAATACAAAACAATCATGATATTTTTTATATTTTTAGTAATTATGAAAGATACAATAAAAATTAAAGAAAGAATGAATATATACAAGGTATACAATGTACATCTAGGTCCCAAAACTCAACTTTTGCAAATGAGCTCCGATTTTAATGAAACCACTTCCGTTGGATAGATAATTTTCTAACTTGAACTTTAAAAGTGAGTTTGGTGAATTTGGAGTTCATACGGAGCGGAAATTTAGCTTGGAAGTTGGTCTTTACGGCTTTTTCCCATTGGGATCTAGGAGTATTTATTTGAGGTAAAATTTATTTTGTATTTTTGTATTTTTATATAAATTGATATGAACATGTTGGAGAAAGAATTAGCCAAAAAAAAGTTGACATGAAATTATTGAAAATACATAAAGTTTTGGGCTATTTACATGTATAAAACTCCTTTGATTTTTCGACTTCTTCTTTTTTTTATTGTTAATTTATTTTGTACAATCTAATATACAATAATTCATGTATTTTATTTACAAGAGTCATTTTGTTAATTTAATGAATTTACGTACATTTTTATGAGCTTTTACTCGGGGATTTTGCTAAGATCAAGATATTGAGATGATGAATCGTGGATTCATCACCCCCTATACTTAAACTTTGCTAGTCCTCGAGCAAATAAAGAATGAATAAGTTGGATTAACCCCTGACTGTGCATGTGAATACAAGACTTGATCCGTTCAAGAACTCTCGGTTTTAGAGATCCTAAAATTCTAAACTGAACCAAGCTCTAGTCAAAAGGTATCCAATTTCCCTAATCATCAGACTCTCTTTGTATACATATATAGTAGGGATATGACTTCAAGTGTTGACCGCAGTTACAAGAGTAGAGTCACAACATCACCCAAGGTTCCAGTCCAAGAGACTCTCCTAAGGACCCGATCCTCAACACTAGGGAATAAACCATTTCTTGCATTCAATCCACCGTCTCTTTAGTTGTCAGACTTAAAAGTGTAGATGGAAGGCCAGTTGATGGAGGGCATAGGATTGTGTCATTTCTTCTCTCCCTCTCATTGGAATAAGGATCCTCTCGAATGCCTTATTACTCAACGCATATTTTTGGTGTTAATCAGTGCGTCCGTCAAGAGAAGTTGGAGTCGTCTGCACTTGTTTTCCTAGGAGTACACCGGGGTGTGTCTTTTTTGAGTATCTATTATACCTTCTACACCCAGACTTGTAGCATTTACGATGCAGAGCCCTTTTTTGGTGCAAGCCCGACTCCTGGTCCTAATAGCGGTGGTCCAAGTGGACACTTTGAAATGGTTGGGAGCGCTCGCCTTTGGTGGAAGCTCTTTGATATTTGACTTTGTGGAATGAGAGCTTTTCTTTGAATTTCATTGATTTGTAGTATTTTTGGCTAGCTCCACTGCTTTTACCAAGAGTTGGCGCACACTGATCAACATTTTTTATTTTATCACACCCTGGCACATAGGTAGATGTCAAGAGATAGTACAAGAACCATGTTCTCATACTGGCTAAAGATGCTGACACTCAGGTTTCATGAAGCCTTCATTGATTTTATCCCATCCTCGAGCATCATTAAATCAAGTCCAAACTCAAATCCCTCATCCCAGATCCTCAAGTGAAATTTCAACTCATCTCATCATAACTGCAGTCGTGTATGTGAGGTGCTGATCATATTCTTAAGGTAGAGACTAAGCATACAATATAGCACACAAATCTTTCAAACTAGGGAAATGTGAATAATTAAGTCAAAGACCCTAACGACTAAGGCTGGTTAATTCAAAATCTCAAGAGCCCATAAACCAAGTGTTCTTGAATATCACTAGTCTTGTGTGAAAGTGAATTGTGTCAGGGATTAAACCAACTTATTAGTTAGTTTTTTTTATTTTTTTTGTTTTTTTGATGATTGATTGATTTTTTTAAGTTTTAGAAAAAGTTTTTTTTTTTCAAAAAGGTTTTTTTTCTTTTTTTTCAAACAAAGGCAAAGAATTTTTTTTGTTAGACAAAGGCAAAGATATCTTTTTTTTTCTTTTTATCATTTTTTTCAAGTTTTTTTAGCATGTGCTATGTCCTCATGGCACAAGAAGCGAGAAAAAGACATAGTTCGTGCTAAGCGTAGGATGGCTAAAATAATAAACAGAATAGAAGTCGATCCGCCCCCCCTATACTTAGGCTCTGGACAGCCTAAGTGTAGAAGAAGAGCAAAAATGGGGCGGACGAGGTCAAGAAGAGAAATGGATGAGTATACATATGTAGGGCATCGGCTCCCCCTATACTTAGGCTCTTGGTAAGCCTAAGTATAAGACAAGAATAAGTGTAAGAACCGATGTGATCTGGAGAATATACAAAGAAGGGCGAATGTACAAGAGGAATGAATCTTCTAAGATGTTGAATCTTGATGCTGCATCTTCATGATGAGTAATATGATGTATCTGCTCAGTGCTCGCTCTGCATGAAGTTGATGACCTCGACTTGGACTAACTGCTCTTTTGAATCCACAAAATGCTTCAACAGTTGTCCATTTACCACATGAGACTGTGCACCATCTGTGAGATCAGCTATCTCTACACTTCCATTCTCGTGCACTTTCTTAACAACAAAGGGACCCGTCCATTTAGATTTGAGCTTCCCATGGAACATCTTCAACCTGGCATTGAACAACCATACCTTTTGTCTAGGGACAAAGTCTTTGCACCTAATGTGCTGATCATGCCATCTCTTTACTTTGTCCTTATAAATCAAACTGTTGTCAAATGCCCTGTTTCGGATTTCCACGAGCTCGTTCAAGTTCAAGTCTCGACAAAGTTTTCCTAGGTGACAACTCCAGTTAATCTTCTTAATTGCCCATTCGGATTTATGAATCAATTCTGCGGGCAAATGGCATGACTTGCCATAGATCATTCTAAATGGTGAAGTGCCCAATGGTGTCTTGTAGGTTGTCCTATAGGCCCACAGAACTTGGTCCAAGAGCTGGGACCAGTTCTTCCTATCGGGACGAACCAATTTCTGCAAAATACTCTTCACCTCTCTGTTCGAAACCTCTGCCATGCCGTTGGACAGTGGGTGGTAAGGACTGGTAACTCTATGCTCAAATCCATAGTCCTTAGCTAAAGATCTCATATCTCGATTCACAAAATGGCTACCCCCATCAGATATCAAAACTTTTGGCACCCCGAACCTAGCAATAATATGATCTCTCACAAACTTACAGACAGTCTTACTGTCTGCGGTTCGGGTTGGGATAGCCTCCACCCACCTGGATAAATAGTCAACCGCCAACAATATGTACTCATGTCCTTGGCTGTTGGGAAAGGGACCCATAAAATCTATGCTCCATGCATCAAAAACATCACAAATAATCATCGGTTGCATGGGCATCTCATCTCTCTGTCCAACTGTCCCTCCCATCCTTTGACAGATAGGGCACGACCGTACAAAATCAATAGCATCTCTAAACAAGGTCGGCCAATACAATCCACATTGAAGTACTTTGTGAGAGGTTCTCTTTCCCGAATGGTGTCCTCCAGCCTCAAGTGAATGACAATATGTGAGGACACTCTGGTATTCCTCCTGAGGAATACACCTTCTCCAAACACAATCCGGTCCTTCGAAGAAAAGGAAAGGATCGTCCCAGTGGTATCTCCTCGAATCCGACTTCAGTCGATCAATGCTGCTCCTAGTCCAACCATGGGGAACCTGCTTGGAGACAAGATAGTTCACCATGTTGGCATACCACGGGAGTGAGTCAATAAAACAAATTGACTCATCTGGGAAGGTCTCTCTAATCCGCTCATAATCAGGAGAATCCTTAAGTTCAATCCGAGAAAGGTGATCAGCCACAACATTCTTCACTCCAGGTTTATCTTTTATCTCCAAATCAAATTCCTGGATGAGTAAAATCCACCTAAGAAGACGCGCCTTCGCGTCCTTCTTTTCCATTAAATATCGAATGGATGTGTGATCTGTATAAATTGTCACCTTAGAGCCCAAAATATATGATCTGAACTTCTCGAGGGCCCATACTACCGCGAGCATTTCCTTTTCAGTCACTGTATAATTTTTCTGTGTAGGATCTAAAACTTTGCTCGCATAGTGAATCGCAAACGGAATCCCCTCTCGTCGTTGTCCTAACACAGCTCCTGTAGCAAAATCTGAAGCGTCAGTCATGATCTCAAAGGGGAGAGACCAGTCAGGAGCTTGTAGGATAGGCGAGGCACAAATCTTCCTTTTCAAGAGCTCAAAGGCCTCTAGACACCTGTGATCTACAATGAACTCTGTGTCTTTTCCTAAGAGCTCAGTCAGTGGGCGGACGATCTTTGAAAAATCTTGAATGAATCTCCTATAGAATCCAACATGCCCTAAGAATGACCGCACTGACTTCACGTTGGTAGGTGGATCGAGTTTCTTGATCACCTCCACCTTGGCAGGATCAACCTCCATTCCCCTTTTGGAGATGACATGCCCCAACACGATACCCTCCGTCCCCATAAAGTGACTCTTCTCCCAGGAGAGTACCAGATTCACCTCTCTACACCTCGTGAGGACTCGGTCCAAGTGCGCTAAACATGTATCAAAAGAATCACCATGAACCGAGAAGTCATCCATGAATACTTCCAGGAAATCTCCCACCATCTCGGCAAATATGGCTATCATGCACTGCTGAAATGTGCCTGGGGCATTGCAGAGCCCGAATGGCATGCGCCTGAAAGCATAAGTGCCGAATGAACAACTAAATGTGGTCTTTTCCTGGTCCTCAAGGGCAATGGCCACCTGGTTGTATCCTGAGTACCCATCAAGAAAACAGAAGAACTCTTTCCCTTCTAGTCTCTCCAAGATCTGATCAATAAAAGGCAAGGGAAAGTGATCTTTCTTGGTCGCAGCATTCAGGCGCCTGTAGTCAACACAGACACGCCACGACGTAGGTACTCGTGTCGCGATATCTACCCCCTCCTCGTTGGTGACCATCTGAATTCCCGACTTCTTCGGGACAACATGGAGTGGGGCCACCCACTTGGAGTCAGAAATAGGGTATATAAACCCTGCTTTGCACCATTTCGCAATCTCTTTCTTTACCACTTCCCGTAGATTGGGGTTAAGTCTCCTTTGGAACTCACGGGAAGGTCTCACATTATCCTCAGTAAAAATGTGGTGCGAGCAGAGAGCGGGGTTGATGCCCACGAGATCCGACACTGTCCAGCCTATCGCTTTGCGGTTCCTCTCTAAGACTTCTAACAACCTAGACTCCTGTTCTAAAGTCAAGTCTGAGCTAATGATGACAGTATATCTCTCTTTGGGTCCCGCAAGAAAGGCATACTTAAGTGTAGGAGGTAGTGATTTCAGTTCTGGCAATGTGGTATCATCAAGCAGATCTGGCTGAACTGAATCTGAATCTGGTTCCGTGCTGCATGAAGGTGGGCTAAGCTGAGTAGTACTCGCCACCAAATCAGAAGTATCGGGAGTCGGATCGTCAAAAGTATCCAAATAATCGGCAAAAGCCACGTCCACTCGTCATCTATGTCCCATGATTGTTCCGAAGAAGATGGAACTGACAGATCCGGATGGATCTCTATGTCATCATGAGAATAGGTTGATGCATCTCTAGTAAGATCAGACAACACCTGCAAACTGCATCATGCACTATATCCTCTCCAGATGATAGGGTCTCTCTCTGTCCTGAAGGAATCTGTCCCCAAATCCCAATTGTACTAATCATACTGCAATCTGCCTCTGAAGATGAGTACTCTGTGCTACTCTCTGAATTGGGTCGCTGACACTTGGTTTGCTTCATCTCAAGGTTCACCTCTCTGCCTGGAGAACGGAACTTCATCATTCCCGTACCATAATCGAAAGCTGCGCATGCGGTCCTAAGGAAGGGCCGTCCGAGAATGATCTGAGATTCTCTCCAATGATTGGGGGTTTCCATGTCCAAGACTGTGAAGTCAACCTGATAGTTCTGCCCCTCAATCGAGATAACTACGTTCTTCACTTCTCCCTTAGGTCTTTTCACTGATCGATCAGCGAATTGGAGTAAGGCTCTAGATTTGCGAAGTGGTCCCAACTCCAATTTCTGATATAATGCTAAGGGAAGTAAGTTGATTGAAGAACCGTTATCTAAGAGTGTGCGTGCAAACGCAATGTCGTCAATACGACTCTCCACATAATGAGCACCCATGTCTCTCTTTTTCTTTGGCAGAGTCTGATTCTTGAGACAATAGGTTGTGGCTACTGATAAGACATGTGTCTTTATATTTCGGTTATCTTTCTTCCTGCTAACCCTTCTAGGTGTGCATCTCACCTTAAGGTATTTTTGGAAGGCAGGATGGTTAGCCACATATTCATCAAATGTCACCTTAACTGTGATAATTTCTTTACAAAACCGTGCCATATCGGGGTCATCTTTCTGAATCTTTTTGATGCGCTTTCCTGTCGTAAGAGCACGGGGGAAAGGGATTGAAGCTAGGGAAACAGAGGATGAAGAATCTGAATCATGAACTGAAAGATCATTCTTTGCATTAACGGAAACAGAGTTCTTCATACAAGATTTGTTTTGATGCAACATGGACTCAAAATCTAAACTATCTACTATAGGTTGTGGAATAGAAGCTGGAGTGGTATCCGCCACAACCGGAGATGCAAGGTCCTCCGTAGACTCAGAAGAATATCCATGCTGACGATGTTGCATACGTGCTCTCCTCCTCCTCTCGGCTCCCTGAGTAGAAATCCTCGAATGGTGCTGATGGGGCTCCGAAATATGATGCCTCTCCTCCTCGTCCTCTGAAGACTCCTCAGGTAGAGCTCCAGAGATGCCCCTCCTCGTGTCCCTCGCCCGGTCAGGTACGGTCACGGTCCTTCCGCTCCTGAGTGACATGTGGTTAGCCTCGTCACACGAAAGAATCTCATGTTCAGATCTAGGAGATGCTGAATAGTAAACCTGACCAAAGTGCTGCTGAGAACTAGATCTGTTCAGGCTATTGGGGTTAGCCTGAACTTGGGCTGGGATAGAGGTAGAGGGTGCAGTCTGCTCGTCTCGCCATCTGGACAGGCGGTTGACATCCACCCGTAAGTCTTGAATCTCGTTCTTGTAGGAACGTAGCTCGTCGAGTATCTGCTGCTGAATATCCACGGGACTAGACGAAGAAGGAAGTGGATAAGACTGGGAAGAAGAACGGGAAGACTGGCCCTGTGGCCAGAGTACTGCCTCTGCTACTGCTGTTGGGGTTGCGGACCCTGCTGGCCCGCCTGGTAATGGCCCTGTCGGCCATGCTGCTGGTACTGCTGCCTCTGCTGCTGGGGTGGCTGGAATCCAGGGCTCTGCTGTGAAGAAGGTGGTGCGGAGGTGAATGCGGTGTTATGAAAGGTCGGGGGACGCTGATAGGACTGTCGGTCTCCCGTACTTCCCTGCCTGGCAGGGTCCTGAGTATACCATACTCCATTCACCTCCCAAACCGGTGGAGGCTCCTCCTGGACTGTCTCTGCTACTGGAAGTGGCTGCTGGAAAGAGTGGGTGTAGGATTGGTCCTGCTCCTACGGCTGGGGTTGCCCTGACACCAACTGCTCCTGAACATGGTGAACTCGGTATACGGGAGCAGAGGGTGCAGTCACGGCAGGTATCTTTATCTTAGATACCTTCTCAGTCAACTCCTCCATCTGTTTTGGAAGTTTGGAGACACTCCGATCTAACTCATCAATCCTCCTGTCGATCCTCTCGACTACAGTAAGCTTGTCGGCAAGAAGTCCCATGCTAGGGATCACGTTCTGAGAGAGATCAACTACAGCTGATTTTCCCCATCCAAATGAGAGTGAACTGGGGGATGGTGTATAGGCCCTGCTGGCCATCTGTGAGCGGCTAGTTTCAGCCATCTGCTCGAATACCCTCCAGACGGTATCCGCTCCTCGTGATGTATAGCTGCCTCCACAGGCAGCGCTCACTAAATCCTGCATCTCAGGGTTGAGACCAGTGAAGAAGGATTGGACCAAGATATTGTCATCTAATCCATGACAAGGACACTTTTGCAGGATGTCCTTGAATCTTTCCTAAGCATCACAGAAGGCTTCATGGGGTAACTGAGAAAAACTCGTAATTCGCGTCCTCATCATGTTAGTTCTACTCAACGGGTAGAACTTCTTTAGGAATAGGTCCTTGAACTGGGCATAAGTGGTAATGATGATTACAAGATTCTTCACCCAGTAATCGGCTTTTCCACCCAAGGCAAATGGAAGGGCTTTGAGCCTAATATAATCCTGGCTAACATTATTATGTTTGAGGTTAGCACAGATGAGCTCAAAGTCCTTTAGGAATGCATATGACTCCTCAGAAGCATTCCCATCAAAATGTGGCAGCAGGTTCAGAAAGTGCGGCTTCAACTCAAAGTCAACAGTGGGTTCGGCCGGACTCAAGTAGTTATGAATTTGATATTGTCCGGGATTGTATGCCGCATCCATTGGTAGTTGGACCCCAACATTTAACTGTCCTAACTGAGCTCTCAGTAATGCTTGTTGCTGCTCAGATGCAGCTAGTCTGGCAAGTATCATTTTCATTGAGTCTTCATTGTTCTCTTCTTCCTCTTCTTTCTTCTTTGGAGGCATTTTACTTGTGTCTTCTATATGGCCTGAATCAGCAATGTGTTCTTGATTAGAATAGGATTTATGAATCAAGATATTCTCATCGAGGTGAAGGTCTTCCTCGGTGAGGTGGGAAGAGAGAAAGGGAATGGTTTGAGAGTAACCATCCCGAGAGTGGGTGATCCTGGGCTCAAAAGGGTCATGAGTCCAGGTTGGTCCATGTTGCGCATGGACCTGTGAAGACATACTTCTTGGAGGGTTCAACGGGAAATTCGCAAGGTCCGAATAATTATCCCCCCAATCAGTCATCTTCAATATCAAAAGAACCGATTAGAACACGATATTTCAATGAGGTGCTAGTTCTACGGTGCACGTAAATGTGCGGAGTAAACTCACACAATACAAACGCAATCCAAACCCTCGATTTCACCAACGCAACACGTGAAGGCCGTAAGAGTTCGGCCGAATTATCTTGTCAATTTTAGTTGGTGAGAAATACAATCTTGGAAAGATTAACGAGCTATTAGGTGCCCGTATTTTCCTACAGATTGACTCGGTTCTTACGACTAGTTTGGCCTACTTTCAGCCAGTATAGGAGTAAGTACAAGCCGAAGCCCGTTCCTTGAGGACTAAAGCGCCCTCTAAACCTCCCACTCTGCTAAGGAAGTCCGGACCGTATAAATACGGCTACCCATATTCCTCACTGAAAAGTAGCTAATCGCCTGAAAATAAAGAACTAGTAGTAAGTAAGAAATCCAGACTTGGCTCTATCCTAGGGTCGTCTCTCTCTCACTTGCAATTAAAACAAACAATGAGGGCTTTATGCACCGAGAACAAGGGTTCTTTTTATTCCAATTAATTAGATCGACCTGCTCAATTCAGTCCCAATTTTAGAGTTAGGTTATCACTTGAAATTTATGTGAACACACAAGCACGTCTACCGTTCAGTCCCAATTTCCTTTTAACCTTAAGTTATAAAACAAGAGGGGAATCGGAAATCAGAATGCAAACGAGAAACTATGATGCATGCTCAGTAGAAGTTCTACTTACAGTGAATCCCGGCACTCTTCATGCGTTATGCAGAACAGAATTTGTAAATATTACACTAAATGCACGCAGATCGAGAAAACCGCACCTAAACAGTATACTATTAGCGGGGAAGAATTGATTGAATTTGAGCTAAGTAGTACGTGTCTATGTGCGTCTCATTATGAATCTTATAGGATATGTGAATCTTCTAAGATATGTATGGCCTAACTTACGATGGGAACAAACAAATTTGATTCTAAGCTACCGTGTGCCTAATCCTTAGTTTCGCCACTCAAGTCGAGCCCCACCCTCACCGGAGAGTGAAACAAGTCTCGACACACCACAAATAAAGTCCAAGTCTTTTTTACACACGCGAGCTCTCAAACAAGAGCCGCTATAAAGGAGCAACTACCTAAATAATTACAACAATTTACAAAAATTCTCTCGAAGATAAATAAATTCTCCAAGCTCTTCAGCAGTCGGCGCGCGTCGCGTCCGTCGACCTTCGATGCACTCCAAGTCCACCGGGCCCTCGCAAGGAAAATGAGATTTATATTAGAGAGATAAACAACAAAATATATACAAAAATATTGAAGAGAAATAATGGAGAAGAAAATGTATTAATTACAAAGTGGCTCGGGGGTCAGACTACCCGAGTAAGTGAAATCTAAATCCAAATTTTTAAACTAATCCCTAAGCCGTTTGCCTCCCTGACGAGTCGCTAAATACGATATTTAATTCGTGTTCGTTGTAATACGTGTACTTAGCGATTCGGTCAGAACCGAGAGAAGATCTCCGTGAAGAGTGTCTCGGCTTTAATTTATATCCCGGGCAAGTCCGGGGTTGAACTCAGGGAGGCAAAGGAACAACTTAGGTTTTAATTCAAAAACTTAGGTCTAGATTTCAGTGCGGCATATTTTTTATATTTTTTTAATGCAAAAAGAAATGCAAATGCAAGATGCGGGTGAATCAAGTTAATAAGAAAGTATACAACTTAACCAAATTAATTTTAATGAGAAATTATTCCAATTTAGCCAAATTATATTTTTTCAGTAAACTTAATCTAATGGTGAATGCAAAACATATTTTTTTAGAATTTTCAGGGTTAAAATGCAATAAATAAAAATGCACACTTTTTATGGGTTTTTTCACAATTTATCACACAAACAGTAAGCAAAAATTATGAAAAATTTAGTGGAATATAAACATGATGCAAGGAAGCTACAATAATATTTTTGGATTTTTTTTGACAAGTTATGAATTTTTTATGGATTTTTTAGTGAAATCAGAGGGACAGTGAGTAAATAATTTCTAATAATTCCACATTATCAAATTAATCAGAATGCGAATTATCTCAGAAAGATATTTATATAAGCAATCCAGGAGAGTTGAAATTTCGCAAAAATGATTTATGTAGATTTAATTAAAAATCAAACACTATATCCACTCTACAAATTATTCCAGGCACAAGACAAATCCATTTTGGATGAAATTTGGATAGTAAGTTTATCACATTGCAAGGCATCATATATAATTTTCGTGAAATTTTTAGAGCAACCATGTGTGAGATATAATTTTAAGAGCACAGAATGGGTAAAATACACAGAATTTCAGTTAATCATTTTTAATTAATTACCCATGACTCACAAAAAATATAATTAAATACCTACAATGTAGAAAATTAGTTTCTCAACATGAACACATTTTTCATTGAATAAAAAGATGCATTAATGATGTCCAAATCAAAGTGCGAATACAAGGGTGTCTTTTGCAATTTCTGGAAAGAAACTCACAAGCAAACTATATACAGGGACCAAACAGTAATTACAAAAATATAAGAAATAAAAGATGCAAATTTTACAATAAAATAAAAAATGGAAGAAGACTTTCTTCTACATTTGGCTTCGCAGGTGGGCGGAGAAGAATGCAACACAAGGGCGGCGGCAGCCTGTCGCTGTGCTGGAGGCGGCGCGCACGCCGGCGCGCGGTGGAGGCGGGGCAGCTGGGGCCGACGGCGGTCGGCGGAGGGCTGGAGGACCTCGCGGCGGTGTGAACGGCGGAGAGGAGGTAGGGGGCATGGTCGGCAGCGGGCGGCGACGCCGCGAGGTCGCAGCGGCCCACGCGCGTGCGGCTGGGCCGCGCACGGTGGCCGCACGTGGCTGAGGAGAGGGAGCGGTGGCCGGCGCCGCCTACCCATGGAAGGAGGGGGGGCGGCGGGCTGCTGACTCCTTCATTTTTTTAATTTTTTTTTTGATTTTTTTTACTGATTTGATAAAATAAACTGTTGTAAGGAAAGCTTTTTTTTGTTTAGAAATTTTTTATTTTTTTTAATTTCCTTTAGACAAGAAATATTTACATAACAAGAATGGTGACAAAGGGTAGATGGATTTGGAGATGCCAAATATGATAGTGGTGATGAGGAAGAAGATATAAACAAATGATGGATTTTTGTGACGGGAAATGATGTGCTAAAAAAATTACAAAAATGACAAGATGATAAAATGAGAAAATTACTTACGGTGGAGACGGTCGCCTATGATGTGCTCGTGAGCACGGTCTTCGCTCGAATCGCCAGCATGCGATGAGCTCGAGCAGCGCGAGGTTGCGGCTGCGATGTTGGCCAAAAAGCCAACGGATCACACCGGAGAGAGGGCCGTCGTTGCTCAACCGCGGTTGCGTCGCTGTCACCGATTCAACTCTGGGAACTTGGCTCTCCTCACATAAAGATGGATCAAAGGCAAAAATGAGGAGAATGACATGTATATAAAGATGATGGAATGAGAGGTTATTAAAGTGGTGGAGTTGAATGGGAAGTTGTATTATTAATGGAGTTGAATGGGAAGTTGGGAAAAAATGGTGGAATAATAGAGTTGAATTGGTGGTTATTGTAAAGAATGGAATTTAAATAATAAATAAATAGATAAATAGAGTTGGCTACTTTAAATACAATAAAATAAAGAGAGAAGACAAATAGTGGAGAATTTACAAAAGAAGACAAAACACCATGTACAATTTTTGTTTACTTTTCTAATTTGTATTTTTTTATCTTTTTAGTAAGAGATATTTACAACAAAAAAATACTATAAAATAATATAATTAAAATACAAAACAATCATGATATTTTTTGTATTTTTAGTAATTATGAAAGATACAATAAAAATTAAAGAAAGAATGAATATATACAAGGTATACAATGTACATCTAGGTCCCAAAACCCAACTTTTGCAAATGAGCTCCGATTTTAATGAAACCACTTCCGTTGGATAGATAATTTTCTAACTTGAACTTTAAAAGTGAGTTTGGTGAATTTGGAGTTCATACGGAGCGGGAATTTAGCTTGGAAGTTGGTCTTTACGGCTTTTTCCCATTGGGATCTAGGAGTATTTATTTGAGGTAAAATTTGTTTTGTATTTTTGTATTTTTATATACATTGATATGAATATGTTGGAGAAAGAATTAGCTAAAAAAAGTTGACATTAAATTATTAAAAATACATAAAGTTTTGGGCTATTTACATGTATAAAACTCCTTTGATTTTTCGGCTTCTTCTTTTTTTTATTGTTAATTTATTTTGTACAATCTAATATACAATAATTCATGTATTTTATTTACAAAAGTCATTTTGTAAATTTAATGAATTTACGTACATTTTTATGAGCTTTACTCGGGGATTTTGCTAAGATCAAGATATTGAGATGATGAATCGTGGATTCATCACCAGGGTCGGACACAAGGAGTACGGATTTGCTCAAGAGAGCCTACGAAGTAGTCAAAAAGATAAAATAAAGAGAGAAAATATTTTTGGTGGATTTTATATGTTTTTTAAAATTTTTGTGTTTTTAATTATATAAGAAAATATAAGAAAATGTATAAAAGAGCAACTACAACAATTTATTTAAACACTAAAAAAGCTCGGAAAATTGAAATAAAATTATTTTTGTGTTTTTTAAATATTTTTTAGTGTTTTTGGTGATTTTATGGGAATTTTATATTTTTAGTTGATTTTCTAAAAATCAAGAAGGGGAAAATAGTGGATCAATGTGCAGCCAGACTTGAAAGGCCGATTAAAAATATATAATTGGCTATAAAAGTCTGGAGATAATTTTTATGAAAAATATATACTAAAACTAAGCTATAGAAAAAGAGTTTGCATTTTTTGAACTTTAAAGAATTTTTAATGATTTTTATAAGATTTTTAGGTTTTTCAATTTTTATGGGTTTTATAAATCCAAATAGCACAAAAATTGGATAGAAGCTGGAAAGCCACAAAACTTACAATCTCTATTTTTTTTTGGATTTTTTAGAAAATATTTTATATTTTTAGTTGATTTTCTTTTTCAAACAGTAGCAAAAATACGCGTTTTTGAATTTTTAAAAATACCAAACAACCAGAAAAATGTCCCAAACAATTACTGAAATTTTTACACAGTGGCAGTATCCACGTATCCAAATTACACTTGATTTGGAGTTTATTTGCTATTTTATTCAACCAATAAAAGAGGTACAACACACAAGGACCTATTTGCAAGAAAACATAGTTCAGAGGGCTAAACTGTAACACGTGCGAAAACCTTAAGGTGGAAAGAGTAAAATTTGCAAACAATCAGCACATGTCCAAATAAGTTTACGCATAGGGGTATAACTACAAATATCAAAACTATTCTTTCATTTCATAACATAAACAAACCCCAGCCCTAAACATGCAAAATGTCCAAAAACTCACGTGTCAAAGTACGTGTCTCACACAGGTAGGGACTAAAATGAAAATACTAAAAACTAGAAGGTCCAAAGTGTAAAATATCCAAAATAACAACAACTACGAAAGATATTTACAGAACTAAACTACAAATGCAAAAAGAGGAGGGTCCTAAGTGAAATTACCCCTATTATTATGATCGACAGACGAGGAAGCGCCACGTGGAGATCCAACGGTGGAGAAGCGTGGCTAACCCTTCGCGAACGGACATCTCTGATTCGATCCTCAGATGGATCTACGGTCCCGGCCCCTTTGCAAACGGATGGTGACGATCTGATCTGGAGCAAGGGGGCGATCGGATGGTGCTGGAGGACTCTCAAAGAACAAGTCGTTGGCGAACTTCGCCGGTCCAATACACGGGGTGGAGAAGTCCTCGGATGCTGCTGATATAGGCGAAATGTTGCTCGACGTCTTCCGCAGCTCGTGGATGACTCCGATGGGGCCTGGAGCGAGCGGAGCGCTCTAGCGACGAAGACCACCAGAAGCTCCTGCTCCTCGACGTAGGACCTCCAGATGAGGCCCCTCTTGGCTTTCAACCTGCACAGAAAGCTTCCTGGGTCGAGGGCAAATTGCCTCGACCCGGTGAGAGGTGGAGTCTGTGATCGGATGAGGCAGGGTGGCGCTCTCCGGCGAAGCGACGGCGAAGGAAAGCGAGGGTCCTGCTCCGGGGCGAGTCAGGGTGATCGGAGGGGTGTAGAAGATGGAGAGGGATCTCGTGGAAGTGATAGTCGAGTCGGATTGACAAAAGGATGATCTGATCGGAGTGAAATGGCCGGCGACTGCCAGCGGCGCTAAATCGCAAAATCGAAATCTAAGTGTGTTTACAGAGGCTGAACGGGTTACCTGATGGTTTTAATCGACTGTGCTGGAGATCAGAGAGTTCCTGGGTCGTCGCCTCGATGGCTCGTCGAGGCCAGAGGCTCAAGCTCGCTCGGTGGTGGAGCACGGCGGCGAAGCTCGCCGGATCAGTGGCTGCAGACCTCGAATCCTCGCTGCGACACCCTCCCTCGCTAGCTGTCACTCTAGGATGAAGAATGGAGGTCCTGGGACTGTAAGGAGATGGCCAAAGATCGAGTGAAAGTTGCGACAGAGCTGAGCTAAATAATGGTGGAGATCCGACAAAGATGGAGTCGGCCAGGGCACCGTGGTGCACAGATCCCTAGAACGATCCCCGGGCGTGGGTTAGTGAGGAATCAATGCTAATTGGGACCCAGGGTTTAGGTGAATGGTGATCGTATCGGATCTAGAAAATTTGGCGAAGTCGGGCACTCGGACACAGATCCGGGTGGAGTGGTTCAATGGGGGAGTTGACCGGGGGTCAACATCCCCGTGGACCAATCAGGAGCCGCCATCTATTAAGTATTTGTAAATGAAATTAAAAATAGTAAATGGATTTATTTCAAAATATTTTTAACAAAAAATGTTTACTTATTTTCAAAGTATTTTTAGCGATTTTTATTTATTTTTTTGAACTATAAATTATGTATTTACATTATATTATTATATATATGTATATATCATATGTATTTTTTATTTTTATTTTAAATTGTTTATTTTTGTACAATTATTCTAATTTTATATTTTATTTATTTACAACATAAAATTTGGAATAAGAAGGTATTTTTATTTTATTTTTATGATTTATTTACATTAGTTAAATAAATATATCTATGTACATATGTACATGATATATACAATGTGGGAAATGGCTTTTATTATTTTTCTTTTTATTTTTATTTTTCTGATTTATTTTTATAAATATGTACAAAATACGAGAAACACTTTTTTATTTTTATTTTGAGGAAAATAAAATTATTTATATACATAAGTATATGTGCAAGCATGATTGACCTTATCTCTCTTTACTTGATTTCTTTTGCGGTTAGGCCCATGTTGAACCCTCCCTTGGGATTAGGTCACTCAATATTTATTCTAAATATTTCCCTCTTTTTCTTTTATTTCTTAATCCCTTTATTTTTACACAAAAACATGCTAATTAATAATTACATGATGCATACATTTTGATAATTTATGATATTTACGTGGTATTTTTCCAAGATTTCTAGCTAAAATAAAGGAATAAAGAGTGATGAATGGGGATTCATCACCTTTCCATCGTCATCTCCGTATTCACTGTCAACACGAACAAAAGGAGGTTCCTCTTTCCTCGATGGAGGCATCTGGATGATGATAACAGACGTTCCTTTCACCTTCATCTTCAACGTCAAAATGGAGATGATGATCGAATGCTTCTTGAAGTGGTTTCCAACATCTATGGGAAGACCTTCATACAAGTGTGTATAACTATACGTGGTCGACATAAGGTTCTTCACCCCGTTCATCTCCGTCTCCAACGTTGCTGAACGTGAAATTCGCTTCTTTAATAATTAGAAATTATCGTAGTATAGGAGACGGTTTTGGTCGATCAAAAACCACAATCTTTGAATGTTGCCAAGGTCGAACACAGAGACACGAGCTACTCTGTTTCTTTGTCAAATTTTGAACAATTAGAATCATGTGTGAATAACTTCTCAATTAAGGTCTTCATGCAATTAAATGAGGCAAGCATCTTTTAGTTGTTTTTCGTGAAATTATAAGAAGATGCATGAGAAACATGAAGGATTAAGTGCAAGGGTGTGTATGCGAATGACTATTACAAATATGCCCTAAAAAGATCACTAAATTTGAGCAACAGATTATGCATAGAAATCAGGGTCAGATTGAGCACAAAAATACGAGAAGTCAACTATTCAGGGAAAAGACATCCAGAGCAAAGAACTCATCTAACATAAAAATTCACTTCATTTAAAAATGGTGTCAGATAAGAAAATTAAATATGCCATGAAGTAAACGATGAAAGAAGGATCACAACGACACTAAAATTATGCAAATCAGACCTACGATGCTCAAGTTATGAATAAAATAGTGCAAGGGCATAAATGTAAATAAAATACAGGAAATAAAGGATAAATAATAATAAAAAGGCCCTCGGAGGGACCTATTTGTAATTTCTCTTGAAGCGTGGGACCATTATGTAGTTATGCTTTTCCGTACGGGCCTTTGGCAAAATCTTCAGGCGCGCACATGAGGCACGCACATCTGGACCTCTTTCTAATTACAGGAAGACTTGGGGAGTTCTCTGCAAATAACCCAACTCCTCACGTCCATGCAAGGAGCTAGGTTCGGAGGTGGCATAGCTTCGGCAGATGACGTGTCAAACGCTGGAGCTTCAGATCAACGGCTAGGTCGACCCAAGCTTGCAGGTCTGGAGACGCAACATGGCTCCTCCTAGGCCATTGGATGGTCGCCGCGAGGTGCCATCCAACGATGCATGTGCTTCTCCTCCATCGGGGGAGAGGCGACGTAATTGGAACTCCGACGAGCTCGCCAGAGCTCCGCCGGCTCCCCCATGCCAGTAGAAGGTCCATGATCTTCGTTGAAGACCTGTCGAAGGTGGGCGGAGGTCAGCGAAGCTTCAGGGTAGTGGTAGGAGGGTGCCAATGAAGGATCGCCTGAGACGAGGCTGGAGACGGGCGAGCTTATGCGAATTCATTGTGCTCCTGCATGGACTAGTAATAGCCAAAGCGTGATTGTGTGATCGTGCGTGCATGAGTGAGATGAGTGATCGTCGTAGGGGTGACGGGAGGCGGTGGCCAGGGCGATCTTCTCCGTCAAAGCAGGGGAAGTAGGGGGTCGGAGCGGAGGAGGTTGTGGAGAAAGAGGAAGGGTAAGTGGAGGTGTTTGCGTGGATGAGGGTGAGTTGGCGGAGCTTAGCAGATGGTCTGATAGAGGTGAAGGAGGGTATAGATGATGGAATAATTAGGAGAAAAAAATCAAGAAAAAATAAGATGGTACCTCGTTGGAGAGGGAAATCCAGTGGAGGAGGTGATATGGTCTGGGCTCCAAGGATCCCGGGGTCTTCACACAACGAGGGCGATTGTGCCTTGGTGCTCATGCATCCGCCGGAGGGCGGAGCTTACATGGCGGATGCCATGGATCTCACCAGGGGTTGGGGTCATCAACGCCTCGACATCGGGCCTCTCCGCTATCACCGGAGGGCAAGAGGCTGGGCCGAAGCCCCTTGGAGTGGTGGATGCTCAGCAATGGTAGTGAGGAGGTTGTTTTATAGGATGGGTGAACCAGCCATTACGTGGTGGCTGGGAGGTGTTTAATGGAGGTTTGAAGGTGGGGCAGTAATGGAGTAGGAAGGCTGGAGGTTACGCGAAGATGGAGGATCTGGAGGCGTCACACTGGTGGCATTACGAGAGGGAGAGCATGCCAGAGGCGTTGTCTAGAAATGGAAGGGAAGGAGGGGTGGCGAGACGTAACAGATGAAGAGAGGGGTTACAGAGGTAGACGATGATCTCCTGGACGTTGGATCGGGGGATCCAACGACTATGAGCTAGGTGTGATCGAAGGGGTTGGATTAGATCAAGGATTTGATCGAACGGCTGAGGAATGGGAACTGATGGAGGGTTAGGATGAGATATGGAGACTCATCCTACGACGGGGGGGGGGGGGGGGGTATGAGGATGAAGTGGCGCAAGGATAGTCGTGGGATGGTTAAGTGATTGGTCGGCTGAGGTAAAGAGGTGACTTGGAGAGATAGAAGCTGTAGGATTAGTGATGAGATTGAGTGGCTAAAAATGAAGCGGAAGGGGTGGTGGGGATTGAATATGAAGGACGTTCTGACGGCTGTGATTAAGGCGGGAGCGAACGGTGGAGATGTGTTCAAGAGATTCATCCAAGGGCTAGGAGGGAAGGGTGACATGGAGGGTGGTTAGCCTTTGGATCTGGAGGAGATCTGTGGCTGAGGTTGGGGCGCGATGGAGTGGTCAGGATTTCATCTGGAGGATGATTGGGCGGTTGTAAACAAGCGAAGGATGAACGACTGTGATGGAGGCGACTGGAATAGGATCTGACGGCTGGAGAAGAGGGCGGGTGGCAAGAGAAGAGGCGGGCCATGTGGGCGGTCTAGAGGGCACCATGTGGCCCAATAGAAAAATCAGAAATTAGAAAAATAAAGAAAAATATAAAAGAATTAGTTAGAGGCAAAAATAGGAAAAAGTTAAACATAAAAGTTGTAGATCTCGATGAGATCTACAAGTTTCATGTTGGACAAAAAGCCAAATGAGATCATTTGTGTAAAAAGTATTTTTGGGTATTTTTAAAGGATAAAATTACATGCTTTTTATTGAGTTATTTTTATATTTTTTAGTTCTTCAAAGGGTTAGAAAATTATAGACAATTAATCAATCTAATTTTTAGGGGCTTTTGATAATAAAATAAGTGATATGAAGCCATCATCCGGTTAAATATAGGGTGATATAGTGGAACTGAGGAGGAGGGTCCCCCTATATTTAGGTAGAAAATTGACCTAAGTATAAGAAGACACAGAGAGGGAGGGGTGGGTAAATAATCGGTTCCCCCTATACTTAGTCTAAAAATAGCCTACGTAAAGGATCTAAATTGGGGGTGGGGTCTGTGTTGAGAGAAGCATTTACACTAAGATACAAGGGCGGAGGAGCGGTGTGTCTTTACAGAAGAAGATGAGAGGGGGGTTGTGCAATGTGTACAATTTAAGGTGTGAGAGGAGAGAGAGAGAGTGATTGTGAAATATATGTGCAAGTGTGTGTGTGGGGGTATAGATCATCTAGTGATCTACTTTCTCTCTCTCTCTCTCTCTTTACAACACACAAGCCCTTTAATGAGGACTGTAAAATAATGCACGTGCAACAATTTTTTTACAGTATGCAATTGCAAGAAGACTGATAAACAATCCTAAAATTCCTCCTCCAAATCTTTTGCATCCTCTTTAGCAGGAGCTTCCAACTCCACATCTCCATGGAGATCAAGCATCCTCGATCTTCATGGGCCATGCCACAAAAGAGAAATGTTAGAAAAATAGAGAGGAAATTAATCAGCGGAAATGATGCAAAAATAATGCATGAAAGGAAGACATGTGAATCTTGAAATTATACAACGCAGAAATATATCAAAATTCAACAAATGATGAAGGTGAGTCGTGTCCCTGGAAACAACACCATTTGATGAACGTGAAATCCGTCTCTTTAATAATTGGAAATTATCATAGTATAGGAGACGAATTTCGGTCGATCAAAAACCACAATGTCTGAATGTTGTGGAATATTTATACTTGGCAAGTCTACCAAGGTCGAACACATGGACACGAGCTACTCTATTTCTTTGTCAAATTTTGATCAATTAGAATCATGTGTGAATAACTTCTCAATTAAGGTCTTCATGCAATTAAATGATGCATGCATTTTTTAGTTGTTTTTCGTGCAATTATAAGAAGATGCATGAGAAACATGAAGGATTAAGTGCAAGGGTGTGTATGCGAATGACTATTACAAATATGCCCTAAAAAGATCACTAAATTTGAGCAACAGATTATGGATAGAAATCAGGGTTAGATTGAGCACAAAATACGAGCAGTCAACTATTCAGAGCAAAGACATATAGAGCAAAAAACTCATCTAGCATAAAAATTCACTTAAATTAAACTTATGTCAGATAAGAAAATTGAATACGCCATGAAGTAGATGATGAAACAAGGATCAAAATGACACTAAAATCATGCAAATTGGACCTATGATGATCAAGTTATGAATAAAACAGTGCAAGGGCATAAATGTAAATAAAATGAAAGAAATAAAAGGATAAATAATTACGAATAGACCCCTGGAGGGACCTGTTTATATTTTACAAAACCGTCTGGGTTCCATGGTAAGTTCTCCTGAAGCGTAGGGACCATTATGTAATTATGCTTTTCCGTACGGGCCTTTGTGCAAAATGTCCAAGCACGTACGCGAGGTACACACGCCTGGATCTCTTTGTAATTATGGGAAGACTCGGGGAGTTTTATGCAAATAACCCAACTCCTCACGTGCAAGGCATGCGAGGAGCTAGTTCGGAGGTGGCGCAGCTTTGGCAGATGATGTGTTGAACGCTGAAGCTTCGGATTAGTGGCTCGGTCGACCCGAGCTTGCAGGTCTGGAGACGCGACGTGGCTCCTCCTAGGTCGTTGGATAGCCGTCGCGGGGTGCCATCCAACGACGCCTATGCTTCTTCTCCGTTGGGGGAGAGGCGGCGAATTTGGAACTCCGTTGAGCTCGCTAGAGCTCCGTCGGGCTCCCCCACGCCCGTCGAAGGTCCTTGATCTTCGGTGAATATTTGGCGAAGGTTTAACAGGTGATGATCTGACGGCTGTGATTAAGGCGGGAGCGAACGATGGAGATGTGTTCAGGAGATTCATCCAAGGGCTAGGAGGGAAGGGTGACGTGGAGGGTGGTTAGCCTTTGGATATGGAGAAGATCTGTGGCTGAGGTTGAGGCGCGATGGAGTGCTCAGGATTTCATCTGGAGGATGTTCGGGCAGTGGTAAACAAGCGAAGGACGCACGAATGTGATGGAGGCGGATGCAATAGGATCTGACAGCTAGAAACGAGGGCGGGTGGCAAGAGAAGAGGCGGGCCACGTGGGCAGCCTAGAGGGCGCCACGTAGCCCAATAGAAAAATCAGAAATTGGAAAAATAAAGAAAAATATAAAAGCATTAGTTAGAAGTAAAATTAGGAAAAAGTCGAAACATGAAAGTTGTAGATCTCGATGAGATCTACAAGTTTCAAGTTGGATAAAAAGCAAAAAGAGATCATTTGTACAAAAAGTATTTTTGGGGGTATTTTAAAGGGTTAAAAATACCTTTTTTTTATTTTGAGTTATTTTAGTATTTTTTAGTTCTTTAAAGGGTTAGAAAACTATAAATAATTACTGAACCTATATTTTAGGGGTTTTTGATAATAAAATAATTACATAGTAAATAAGCACAATTATACGTCAATTATATATAGTATAATACAAGATAAAATGGATGAGTGATAAGTGATTTTTATTGGATTCTTTAAGCTAGAAGATTAAAAATAGACTTTTTGCATGATGAATACGAGATTCATCAAACGTCGACATGGAGCGGTTCACGACGTTACTCACGACCTCATCGACAATGAAGAAGTGAGTGACACGGAACTGTTATGTATATATATATATATAGGAAATATATCCAATAAGGTGCACATTTCCTAGGTGCAAGGAAATCCCACCATCTCAGCCATCCATAAGTAATCCAACAGATCCGATTAATTATTTTTTTATTTTAATTCTTTTATTGTTGAAAATCTTTTTTAGTTTTTTTGTATCATTCTAAAAATAGAATGAGACAGCCCACATTCTATTTTTGATTTATTGTTGGGAGAATTTCTAGTAAGATTTCTCCTCCCACAACTATTAATGGTCGCGACGGCATGCTCAAGGACACAAGAGGTGCAAGAGGAGGAGGGGGACGAAGCCCGAGGTTGCGCATGGGGAGGGGGAGGGCGACAACATCCTCTAGGATGTGGGCGACGCATGAGGAGGGGGGCGACGATGCTCGTGGCCGCGTACATGGTGGGGGAGGGGAACGACTCTCGATGCCTCACATGGGGAGGGGGCCGATGGTGTACAGGGAGATGGAGGGCGGTAGAGGCCCGATTAGTTTTTTACAATCTGAGATTGTTTTTTACAATTTCTGATATTTTTACAATATAAGATCTCTTTTTTACAAATCGCAAATTGTTTTTACAATCTTAGAATTTTGTTACATTCACTTTTTCTTTTTTACATTCTCATATCTTTTTGTACAATCTCAAGTATTTTTTGCATTATCATATTGTTTCTTACAAATATTATGTCAGTTTTACAATAGCAGATTATTTTTTACATTTTACATTTCATAATTTACAATTACAATAATAAAAGTATTACTAATTTGATTTTATTTACAAAGCATGTTACAATCTTACAATGGCAATGAGCATTTTACAAAGAGTTCCGTTATTCTGCATAGCGCGAAAATGCTACCACGTTGGTGAAACCTCATCGCATAAATAGCAACAAAAAATATCAATTCAGGTGGGCTAAAATGGTAAAATAAAAGGATTAAATGAAATTTAGATTCAAAATGAAATTCAGATTCAAAATGAAAACACATTGATCGAAATACCCTTTTGGATAAAGAGTCGTTAGATTGAGATCTAACGGATTATGTGGTTGGCTTTTCATACATGCAGGAAAGGTGCACCTCATTGGAAGGGTTAGGGATCGGTCTTCGTTGTAGGAGATAATGACATCATATTAGAGAATGAGGAGTATGTTGATACGTGATCGGAAGGAACCGTGACGACCGCAATCAGTTAAGTCAAGCCTTGGACTTGATGTATGTATCGATCTAGAATTTTGTATGAACAATGATCACAATCGAAATAGGATCTCTTAAATGTGTGTGACGACATACGTGAAAAACACGACCAATCGAGTCGTTTAAGAGTAGACAATAATCGATGTAATGATCAGTTGAATTCTAATGAAAATTTTAATTGTTTTTATTTATACTCCTAGATTTAGATGTGTATACTGTAAGTACGGAAATGTCGAACTCAGAGAGGCAAACTGTTTAAAAAACTAAGGTATAATGGCTTCCTAATTTTTATTTGATTTTAGGCAATTTTCAGAACTTTTATTTAATTTTCTGAATATATTGTTTTTGTGATTCTAATATACCTATGTAAAAAATACAGGTATAGATTTTACACTTTTATATTTGGTTTTGATTTTATAGTTTTTATGTGTGTTTAGTTATTTTATGATTTTTATGTAATTTTTGAAATTATTTTATGATTTTTATTTGGTTTTTAAAGTTGAAAATTAATTTTTATTTGAAAACAACTTTTTTTTATTAAAAATAGTAAAAAGTGAGAGCATTTTTTCCATTTTTATTAGAAAATAGAGAAAAATATCTTCAAATGACATGTTGTACGTTCTTATATGAATTTTATTGAATTAGTTATGAGTTTTAAAAGTTTTTGTGTATTTTATATTTTATTATTAGTTTTATTATTCAATTTTTTATGTTTTTGTTTTATTGTGTAAAATATGGTAAAATATACTAAAGGCAATTTTATACAATTTTAAGAGTATTTTATATATTTTTTAATGAATTTTATGAGTTTGTGTATTTTTATATTTTTAAAAAGTATTTAATTGCTAGAAATTATTTTTATTTTCCAGAATACTATTTAGTATTGTATATAGTGTAAAATATATATTTATACATAATTTTATAATATTTTTATATTTTGTGTCGTTATTTTATTATGTATTATAATATGTATAGTAATAATATACTATATATGGTTATATGTGAAATTATCTGGAAAATCGAAGGTGTGTGTGTAAATGTCAGAATTCTGAGGATGTCTTACGCAATTAACCCTAGTATGCACGTGTGATTTACATTATCTTTGTTGTTCTGGATCAGCTTGTAAATGATATATGTAGCGGGGGTATTGTCACAGAATGCCCCAAAAGATCGGGGTGCATGCGCGGCTCACATGTTTCTCCTAAGGCAGGACCTGCGTGGAATAACAAAAACTCCATGGTGTATTTACGTAAATTGCCCCAAGAAATATTAGGTGTGCATGTGTGAAGCACGTGTACTGCCTAATGCAAGCAGTGGGGTGGCGTAGTTGATCCGAGCCTGACGTGTGGTGTAGTAAGGGTCGTGCGATCAGAATTTGATCGTGCGGTCTTCCTTTTATCTAGAAAAATGGGATGTTCTCCCCAAAATATTTGCAAGAGACAAAACTTTGATCGCGAGGTTGATGTGATCTCGATCGAAGATGAGTCTTCAAATGTTGCATCCTCGTGTATCTCCGGGTCTTCGAGCAGATAAGGCAATGCTTCGATTGGATTTCATTCAGACTTCTCTCTAGTTGCAGGTGGTCTGCTGATATCTGCGAATGGTGATAAATGTCGATCTCAGATGCAACCGTTCTCTAGATGATAATGCATCACAAAACAAGGTTGTATTAATTTGTCCTATAAGTTTTGTCGAATGATAATGCATCACCAAATAACTTGTAATCTTCAATATATGCACTATCGATCCATATACATTATGTCAGCTTCTTATCATCATCAATTGAGAAAGCATAGTAAAAATTTGGAGTAGTAGCCTTACAACGTTCAAAATGCTCGATCAGTAAGTGAACATCCAACCTGAGATGTTGCTTTTTTCTTTTCTGTTGAGATTGTAAATATATCTAACTATGCTATGAACTTGACCACTAGAATTGTTTATGAAAGCAGACTACTTGGATACGGGTATGTTCACATCATTTATTGACTTCACTAGCATCTTTGTGGCCCTTGAAAATCATCTGTTTGGTCTGAGGTATCGATGTTTTGATTGAGAAATGTGGTTGTGATTATGTTGAGGTTTGAAAATGAGAAACAACACAGTCTTTAAGATCAGATATAAAGGTAACTGACATCAGAGCTTTGCAACCAGTCCGTGACAATCCAACACGGCGCTCCTCCTTGTAAAATCTAGAATCAACACTATCATCACTTTTTGCATTATCAGTGGACAACAGTTTATTTGCATCTCTAGAAAAACTTTCTTTCCAGCAAACAGAAATTTTGAAATTAATGATTTTTTTCCTTAGAAACCCTCTCTTTACCAACCCTAGAGCTACCTTTTCTAACATTAAACTCTATATCAATTGCATATTCCTCACAGAATTTGTACGCATCTTGAATGGAACCAAATCTTTGGCCTACTTCAGGGGCATAAACATTGTGATTTTCATTGAATAGAGATGTTGAGCCTATAAATATATTTAAAAAGTAAATGGTATGATAATCAAATTAATTTTAAAAAATAGGAACATTAAAATTTATAATGTTTGAGACATGCTTGGAGAGCTTACCGAGACAAAATAAAATTCTGATAAAAGTTTAATGATTTAAACATAAAAAGATTCCACATTAAAAATAACGTATAATACTAATGTAAAATATGATGAAAAAATGTAATATATATAGCATTAGTATAACTAAAATTACTATTGTAAATGAAATAACATCGTTGCAAAGGAATAAGGCAATATGCGAAATTTATATAATATAACAAGCAAACCATTTTTTAATAATGTTATGAAGTTTATAAAAGTATTGAATATGATATAAATGTAAATAAGGATAAAAATAAAATACTGTTAAACAAAAAGGGTTACACATTAAAAAAATAAGTAATGTAAAATACATATAGTATTAGTAAAAAGTAAATAAGTGTTGTAAAATAAAGCTAATAATTGTAAAAAGAATGTTGGTAACATACATAATTATTAATAACCAGTTCTTCACGTCTGATTATAAGAAAATATAAAAAGACCACTGATAATAATATTAATGTAAAATATGATGAGAAAAATTGTAAAATATATATAGTATTAGTATAAAAAATTTACTATTGTAAATTAAATAATATTGTTGTAACAGAATAAGGCAATATGCAGAGCTTATATGATATAAAAAGCAAAATATTTTTTGAATAATGTTATGAAGTTTATTAAAGTAATGAATATGATATAAATGTAAACAAGGATATATTAAAGCAAAATACTATTAAACAAAAGGGTTGCACATTAAAAAAACCCGGTTATATGAAAGTAAAATATGATCAGAAACTGTAAAATAAATATAGTATTAGTAAAAAAGGAATAAGTGTTGTAAAATAAAGCTAATACTTATAAAAAGAATGCTGGTAACATACATAATTATCAATACCCCAGTTCTTCGTATCTGATTATAAGAAGGGAACCATAAGGAATAAAATGAACAAAGAATATAAAACGTAAACAAAGTTAAAATGTCGTAAAAAATGAAGTTGTTTGTAAAAAATTGGCTATAAGATGTAAAATTAAATATGAAATGTGTTGAAAAGAAGATAAATAGTAAGGCCCTGTTCGTTTGGGTCATAAAGAGGAATGGAATAAGGGGAATAAGCCCCCAACACGCTTCCCCGTGGTACGACTATTCCCCATTATTTCATCTTATTTCACTCTTATTCCTATCTTTATCCCACCTTACCTACCTTTATTTCACCTTATTCTCCTTATTCTTATCCTCCAGCCGAACGGAGAATAGACCCTTATTCCCCTTATTCCTCATCCTTATTCCTGCTTATTCTCCTACCGAAGTTGGATATCTACAACAGTGTAAAAACCTGATAGGTGGGAAGTTGCATTGGTTGCTTCAAGAGATCCATGAACTTTTTCAATTTCGTTGGATATCTGCAGCAATAATAAAATTAATAATAAAAAACTAAATGGAAAAATTAATGATTTACATGACACACGTTGTAAGAAGAGTCCTCTCTCTCATTTGACATTCTCGAAGAACGCATAGTAGAAGACATGAGAAATTGCGAGAAGGCAGACATCCGGAAAGTTAGAAAAGGAAGAGAAAATGAGTATGTCAACATGGAAATGTGTTGCTTAGGAAAGAGAGAGAAGATTTAATTGATAATAATTAATGCACTGAAAAAAGGGATTGACTCGATTTAAGAGAGAAAATTAAGACGATAATGAGAGAGAAATTTCTAAAAATAGATAATAACTTTTTCTCGAATGGTGGTTTTCTGGTCATATGATGGTTTTGTTGCACACCGTAGATGGTCATCGGACGGTTGAGATGGGGTGTCACACAGTGAATGAGGAAAGGTGGCACCTCAATTCAAGTTATATATATATATATATAGAGAGAGAGAGAGAGAGGAATGATCTTGTGAGAGCAAAAAATTGCGAGAGCATGAGTGGAGTGATTCCGAATCTAATGGTCCATAATCACTCCTCTCGTGGAGAGAGAAGACCAGAAGAGAGAAGACAGAATCTAGTTGTCCAGAAATACTCCTCTCATGCTCTCATAGTTTTTTGCTTTCATAGGATCACTCATATATATATATATATCATATATATATATATATATATATATATATATGGAAAAAATGGGGCTGCCCCCTGGGGGCAGCCAACATGGCTGCCCCCGCCCCATTTTTCGGCGTTTTTTTTATTTTTTTTGAAAAATAAAATCATGTATATTCATCCATATATCCCTCCTACATGCCATTCGAATTTCGTCAGAAACAAAGACTCCTACGGCCTCCATCTCGATGGTATCGATTTAAAAAAATCCTGTTACCGTTAAAAAATTACTGTCCGGATGGAGGCCGTAGGAATCTCTGTTTCTGACGAAATTCGAATGGTATATAGGAGGGATATAGGGATGAATGTAAATGGTGTTATTTTTCAAAAAAAATAAAAAATTTTGCCCAAATAAGGCGGGGGCAGCCATGTTGGCTGCCCCTAGGGGGCAGCCACATATGACCCTATATATATATATAATGGGGTTGATGGGGCTGCCCCCTAGGGGTAGCCAACATGGCTGCCCCCACCTCATTTTTCGCAATTTTTTTTATTTTTTTGAAAAATATCACCATGTTATTCATCCCTATATCATTTCTATATGTCATTCGAATTTCGTCAGAAATAGAGACTCCTACGGCCTCCATCCAGACAGGATCGATTTAAAAAAATCATGCGACCGTTAAAAAATGACGTCTAGATAGAGGCCGTAGGAGTAGGGATGCAAACGGTCGGATACGGATACGGATATAGGTATTACCATATCCTTATCCATTTTTAATACGAATACGGATACGGATACGGATATTGGCGGATAGTAAAACCATCTTATCATATCCTTAAAAAACGGATACGGATGTAAAACGGATATTGATCGCACACAAGTAATGTTGAAAATACTCTACAGAATCGACTTAAATATATAAGAAATGGAAAACACATGATATTAATTTACTAAATATGTTTGTATCATAAAAATTATATAAATATGGTAAAAGGAGGTAGAGAATTATGTTATTTTATGATTAAAATTAATTCTATGACTATATTTATATACGAAAACGGATATACAGATACGGATACAGATGTTTGCGGATATCAAAATGATATCCATATCCGTATCCATTTTAAAACGGATAGGGATACGTATGTCAAAATCTATATAAAACGGATACGGTAACGGATCGGATACGGATATATCCGTATCCGTTTGCATCCCTACGTAGGAGTCTCTGTTTCTGACGAAATTCGAATGACATATAGGATGGATATAGGGATGAATATACATGGTGATATTTTTTCAAAAAAATACAAAAAATTTGCAAAAAATGGGGTGGGGGCAGCCATGTTGGCTACCCCTAGGGGGCAGCCCCATTTTTCCATATATATATATATATATATAGGGTAAAATGGGGCTGCCCCCAGGGAGTAGCCAACTTGGCTACTCCCACCAAGGTTTTAAAAATCGGACCGGACATTGAACCGGTTAGTCTTCGGTTTGGTCCAATCGGGTCGGACCGTCGGTCCAAACCGGTCGGACCGGTGATGATGTCAGCATAACATCATCATTCATATCGACTCGGAAAAAACCAGACCGGGCTTAATTTATTAGTCGGACCGATCGAACCGGTTTTCTGAACCGATAAAACCGGATAGATATATGTAAATATGTATTTAGATATCAATGAAATAATCATTTAAAATGTCAAATCTTTCAATATAAAAATATGATTGTCTATTTTGAATAAAACTCTACAAAGGTAGTCATATTTTCTAGCATTATATATGAATATAATATTGTAATAATTTATTTATAGTTGCTTGTAGAAAATTACCCCAAGAAAGTAGTGGCACAAGTTATATTCCAAAAAAGAGAGGGACATAACTGAAATAGTAGAATTTAAGAAGGGTACAAGTGATAAAAACCTATTATTTCATTATTTAAACCTTTATTTTTTAAAAATATACTAAACCATCAAATCCGGTTCGATCCGGGTCAACCCGGTCCAACCGCCCGGGTCAACCCGGTCCGACCACCGGTCTGACCCGGTTTTTTATTTTCTATTTAAAAAAAATTAATGATCTTAAACCGGCCGAACCGACCGGGTCGGGGCTGGTTCCCGGTCCAACCGATCCGACCGGCCGGTCCGGTCCGGTTTTTTAAACCCTGACTCCCACCCCTATTTTCCCCTTATTTTTTATTTTTTTAGAAAATAAAAATTTGTATATTCATCATTATATCCCTCTCATATTCTATTAAAATTTCGTCAGAAACAGAGACTCCTAAGCCCTCCATCTGGACGTCATTTGTTTAACGGTCGCACGATTTTTTAAATCGACCATGTTTGGATGGAGGTCGTAGGAGTCTCTGTTTTGACGAAATTTTAATAGAATGTGAGAGGGATATAATGATGAATATACAAATTTTTATTTTCCAAAAAAATTAAAAAATGAGGGGAAAATAGGGGTGGGAGTAGCCAAGTTGGCTACTCCCTGGGGGCAGCGCCATTTATCTCATATTATATATATATATATAAAGAGAGAGAGAGGAGTGATCCTATGAGAGCAAAAAATTGTGAGAGCATGAGAGGGATGATTCTGAACCACATGATTCTGTTTTCTCTCTCCTGATCTTCTCTCTCCTGGATGAATCATGTGGTCCAGAATCACCCCTCTCATGCTCTCACAACTTTTTGCTCTCATAGGATCACTCCTCTCTCTCTCTATATATATATTTATATATATGTGATCCTATGAGATGAGATTTTGTGAGACGGTGAGAGGGAGATTCTGGACTACTAGTTTCTGTCTTCTCTCTTCTGGTTGTCTCTCTCCTAGTTGAAACTAGTGGTCCAGAATCTCCCATCTCACCAAAATCCCATCTCATAGGATCGACCCCCTCTCTATATATTGACACACACATACATAGAGTTATACAATGCAATGTTTAACATTTATATGGGATTCTAGTGTAATTTCTCCCTATGGAGTGTTTAGCGTATAATTATGAAAGTACCGAGAGTTATGAGTTAAATATCCCTTAGAAGCTTATCCCAACTCATTGGGAAAATGATTTGTCAACAATTTCCGGAAGGTTACCATATTAATCTTCTGTGGAATTGAGACTTTATATATGAATTACATGTGTACCATTGAAGTATTATTTTCTTCAATCCAAGTGTCATGGGCTTTAGATTTTCTTCCATTTCCATTTTATTGGTCTTTTGAATCCATGTACTTTATTCTACCTTGCAACTCAATAAGATATCCATAATATTAGTATCCATGGAATGAATACTAAGTTGCATTGTTCCGCTCTTTTTTTAAGTCAAAATTGCTTATCATTCTTCCCGATATATTTTACATTCTAATTTTGTATTTTGTGGAGATGAGAAAGGATTCAATGGTCATGTAAATCTTGTTGGAAGATCAAGATAGCACATCAAATCTTTTATTTTTTTTTCAAAATCGATTTCAAAAATCCAATCACTGAATCTATGATTACCGTCCTATGTCCCTATCGAATTTCGCTCATTTTCAATGCTTATAGCTACCTTATCTTAATGATTAAAAATCCGATCCTTTTTAAATGAGTGTTAAGTTTCATAAATGTTGTTTTTTTTGTCGATCGTTAAGAATGGAATAATTATAAGTATCAAGTTTGAACGAAATATGACATGTATATAAAACAATAATAATATATTTAATCTATGTGTGGTTGGATATTTGAAATTGATTTTGCAAACAATAGATATATAATCATATCAGAAAAAGCTGCGGTAGAGAGGATGTGTATGCGATCTTACCATACACGTTTGCCCCCATTGTTCATATTCCAATGAGCAATCCAATTTCTTCAAATGAAATATCTGTGACATCATGTCATGAAAATAAAGTAGGGGAATCTAGTACAAAGCGATGTCACGATCTTAAATTGCGTGTTCCAATTTCAAGCTATCATCCCAATATTCAAGATGAAGTTTGAGGAGCATACATGCAAATGCAATGCCAACCGATGAATCATACATTTTCGTTTAAGAAAATCAGAAAGAAGGAACATAGATTTAATCCAGCTTGGTTTCAAAGATATCCTAATTGGTTGGAGTATAATGTAGTAAAAGATACATCTTTTTGTCGATATTGTTATCTCTTCACGACAAGTTACACATTGTAAGATGGTTGTGATACATTCATTTCCAAAGGTTGGAATAATTGGAAAGATAAAAGTGAGCTAGATAAACATGTTCGATGTACGAACAATGCTCATAATTTGGCTTGACATATGAGACAATAATGCATATGCATGATGATCATACTAGAGGAATTACCGAACATGTCTTTTACAACAATTAATGTTATTCAAGTTTTACTTTTTTAGGGATTGGTTTTCGAGGACATGATGAATCCGAAGAGTCATCTAAATACTGAAGGATTTTACAAAAGTTAGCATTGATGTAAAAGATGTTATACTTTAAAATGCTCTTGAAAACAATAAGCTCATATATCCTAATATACAAAAAGATGTGACAAGGGCATGCGCTATGAAAACACAGAAGATCATTCCTAAAGAACTTGGTGACTCTTTTTTCACTCTTTTTCTTGACGAGTCTTAAGATATATCAAATAAATAACAAATGGCTATTGTCTTGAGTTTTGTTAACTCAAAAGATCAATTGATCGAGAGATTTCTTAAACTAATTCATTTTCGCGAGACTAGTTTTGTACCACGTAAAGAAGCAATTGACGAAGTATTTGCAAGATATAGTCTAAGTGTATCAAGACTTCGTGATCAAGTTATGATAGAGTAAGCAACATGAGAGGAGAATTCAACTGTTTAAAAAGAATTATTTTAAAGGAGAATAGTTCTTCTTATTATATTCATTATTTTGCGCATCAACTCCAATTGACAATGGTTGCAGTTGTTAGAAATAATGATATGCTTGGTATATTTTTTTACCAATGTAGCTACGTTGTCAAGTTTGTTTACAACTTTGTGCAAGAATACATAATCATTGAAAGAAGCAGAAACTATCACAATTGTTTAAGCACTTGATTTGGGTGAACTTGAAACATGAACATGAGTAAATCAAGAAAAAAATTTGTACGTCCTGGTGATATATATTGGGGTTCACATTACAGGTGCTTAATAAATTTACTTGATCTATGTCTTTCCATGATTATAGTGTTGGAGTTCCTGAGAGAGAATATGAAGTTAGGTAAACATGGAGAAGCACTTGAATATTTACGTAAGTGATAAGATTTAGAATATATTTTCTGTTTACACTTAATGATCGATGTTTTGAGTGTTACATATGAACTTTGACAATCGTTGCAGAGGAAAGATCGGGATATTATTAATGCAAAGTCATTGATTTCTGTAGCAAACCAATATTTGCAAGAGATGAAAGAAAGTGGATGAACTTCGTTAATGAAAAGAGTTTATTTATTTTGTAAGAAACATAATGTTGATGTTCCATGTAATGACGATTTATACGTAGTTGCGGGGCGATTAGTACGTACGTTGATAAAATTATCTTTTTATATCATTATCTTTTTCAAATTTATTATACTATTATTGATATGCAAGCTCAAGAGTTGAATGATCGTTTTACTAAATTTAATACAAAACTTCTTCTTTGTATGGAATGTTTAAGTCCAAAGATTCTTTCACAGCTTTTGACACTACACAAATGGCGTGCACATAGTGTCATGTACTAGACGAGCACATGTGCTCCCCTAGGGCTTGGCGAGAACTTGTAGTACTCAAGTGCTCGCCCAGTCGGCTCGTCCATTTGAAATTAGAGATGTGGGCTGGCGGCTGCGTGTCAAAAATCGAGTGAGCACATAAGTTTGATCGTCAACGTCTGTAAACATAACACAAGCCCGACTCCATTATTCATTTCTCTCATGCTTCTTCCCCAAATTACGCCTCCGACGATTTTTGGAGGCCATCCACCACCGTTGATGATCATTCTACAGTCTACACCGCCATCTTGCCTAGTATCGCATCCTTTGACGTATTTCGGTCACTCCTCCTATTTATTTTTAGTTCTTATTGCATATTTATGGAGAAATGATGGATTTAGGGTTTATATGTTTTAGATATTTTTCACTAATCTATGCTAGATTTTAGATTATATGTTGGCTTTTTATTATGTAGTCATTAGTTTAACATGTATTGATGTTTGAATTGACTTTGAATTAGTATAGTTTGACCAAATTCCTATTGCATATAAGGTGTGTGATGAAATGCTTAAAGCATACGTTTTGTCTTGAAGTGTATAAGATGTAGCATAGTTGAAAGTAGATTATGTCATTGATGTCATTTCATTGATTATAGAATTATTTTGAATTGTATAATGTGTAGCATAGTTTAAACTAGATTAGCATTATAGATTAAATTAGTATAGTTTAGTTTAGCATTGTTTCCATAAATAATATAAGGTGTATGATGAAATGGTTAGACTTAACTTATCTAATATTATTTTGAAGAAGAATTATGTGTATAAATGTTAGGGTACATTTTTAGTGATACGGAGTTGAATCATTTGATTTGAAGTTGTGATAATGTACCATATAAATGTTATGTATAGATGTTACGTTTGAATGCCTAGATGTGAATTTGATGATAGCATGTGATTGTGAATCATTTGGTGCGTTAGACGTATAGATTATAGCATGCGATTTGAATTATTTGACGTGTAGATCTGAATGTGATAATAGGATGTGAAGGTGTATAGATGTTATGTGTCATTGTGAATGTGATGATGGATTAAGATTGTGAATCATTTGGTATGTTAGATGTATAGATTATAACATGTGAAGGTGTCTACGAATGTGATCATAGCATGTGAAGCTGTATAGATGTTAAGTGTGAATGCGTATGTGTATAGATTTAAATTTATAGGTAGGTGTATAGATTTAAATTTAAAAATTATATTATGTAATTTTTTACATATTAAATTTGAGTTAATGTGTTCAAGTGTGTTATATTAACTTATAGTTAGGTAGATAATAAGGCCAAAACACTAACGACTGATTATTAAATCGCATCTAATATTCACACATAGTATGTCCCTCTACACTGGGTAGTGTATGGTTCTGCATATCGGGGTACGTGTGCAACATACTGGAGGATTTTATCATCTTCAATTGTATTATATTTTTATTAAAATTTACACAGTACTGTTAGACTTACTTCGGGATGAGATATCCTGGTCCAATGGTTGTGGATTTTGATGTATGCAAGTAGAAGAATTTTTTTGCAAGTACATTTCTATAAAAATATCATTTAAATGCTTAATTAGACATTAATTTAGCATGACATCTATCCATATCTCCATCATTAACAAATCAAAAATACGTAAATGCCTGGTCAACATAAATGACTAAATATTTTAAGATCATTTTATAGTCTCATTTGTAGCACACGCAAATGTATGAAATAAAGTTATCTTAAAATATTATATTTATGTTGGCTTTCCTTAATTCTGAGTTCCTAGACTAAGAGAGTCCATAAGGATTTAAACTTATTATAAGACGGTCGTTATCACATGTTGTGTTTCATTTCCGATGGATATTCGGCTGCATAACTCATTCCTCTTCGGTTTACCAATCCAATCATAATCTACCAGTGAAGTTTTGAGAGATTGTTATGATTGATTTATGAGGTATACTGGAGGGGTGCATGGTCATGCTGCCAAAATTTCCTCAGAAATAAACTACCATGTGACAATTATCGTTTTATAGAAAGTTTGAATCCTTATGGATGGACTCAAATGATAACTTAATGAAAACAATTCTCTTCTCATCTCCTAAAATTAATGAAATAGGTTTTGGGCAATGATGGATTTTGAGTTAGCTTTTCTAGGTATGGTTTCTTTACTTAAGATGACGTTGAAACATCTCCTCTTTTTTGACTCTATGAATTGTTACATTCAAGTGAAATCAATGGCTAGTACAAAGTGGATATACAAGCCTATAATAGATGGGCATGTTACAGAAACTTTTTAAAAAGGTGTTCAAAAGTTTGTGGATTCTGCTTATGCTCAGGGTTCTCACGTTGTGGATTCCAATGAGATTATATAGTATACATGTCAAAAGTACCGTTTAATGAAGAAGAGATCCAAGGATGAAATTCAATTGCATTTTTATAAAAATATTTTATGGAGGGATATCAAATTCGGTGGTGATACGGTGAGGTCTTTGATGACACGATTAATGAGTCAAATGATACATTATCAATCCATTTGCATATATGATTATGGACATTGTAGGTCTAGATTCTAACACATATGGTCTAAACGAAGAGGAACCACATGGTGAAACAACGGACTTCTACGAATTGTTGAGAAAGGAAGAAGAACCCCTTGTAGTTGGGTTGTAAGACATATCGAAACTCTTAGTAGTTTCAGACCTCATTTCAATGAAGATAGAGTATAATATGACAGATTGTATTTTCGATGCCATGCTTGAAATTATCAAGAAAATGTTATCCGAGGATGCTGAATTACCTGACAATTATTATAAAATAAAAATAACGATTTGGAAGATGGGTTTAGCTAAAGTTAAGATAAACTCTTGTATAAATCATCATATTTTATATTATAGAGAACATTTGTATTTGACATGTTATCCTGATTGTGATGAAATAAGATTTCAGGAATCAAGTAAGTGTGGAAAAAATATCAAGGAAAGTTTCATGTTATTTCCCATTAACTTAGAGATTAAATGATTTTATTATTGTAAGAAAACACCAAAAAATATGTTATGGCATTCTAAGCATAGTCATGAAAAGTACATGAAGCATCCATCGGAGTTTAACTGTTGGAAGGAACTGATTTCCACATTTCCTTCGTTTTTAGAGGAAATAGGTTTATGTACAGATGGATTTAATCCTCACGGAAGAAGCAAGGACTACTCTTATTGACCAGTGATGACAACACCATACAATCTATCTCTATGATTATGTAACAAAAGACATTCATTTTCCTATCATTGTTGGTGCTAGGACCTACGCATCTGGTAAAATACATCGATATGTATTTTGCATCCACTCATAGATGAGTTAAAGATGTTCTGGTTCGATGGAGTGGATACATATGATGCAAATAAAAGTCAAACATTCAATATGAAAGTAGCTCTACTTTGGACTATTAATGTCTTCCTGGCTTATGGAATGTTATTCGAATGGAGTATGCATAGATGTAAAAGTAGTCCATATTGTAAGGAGAGTATGAAGTCTTTTCAGCTTCAACATGGTCAGAAATCTTGTTTTTTTATTGTCACTGGTATTTTATCTCAGTCGATCATCCGTATCGGAAAGAAAAACAAGCATTTAAGAGGAATACCACAGAACTTGTATATCCTCCGACAATTAAAATCGGAGATAAGAAATTATCAACTTCACTGGATTTTGAAAACTCCGTCATGGACAATGGAGACTAAACCTATACATGATTTTAGTGACATTTATAATTAGATTAAGAAAAGTATATTTTGAGAATTATCATATTGGAGTAAATTATTGATACGACCCGACTTAGGTGTGATGCATATTGAGAAAAATATCTTCGATAACATCTTTTATAAAGTTTTGAATATACCTGATCGTACGAAAGATACAACTAATTCTCCTCATAATTTAAGGATCATATGCAATCAGTTGGAGTTATATATTAGGGATCTTGATAATGAAAGGGTCGAAATTCTTAAAGCAATGTACACATTGGGATAATGTAGGATAATGTAGATGATGATGTAGATGAAGCATTCACTCCTACTCATGAGAAAATAAAATGGTAGCATATGAATTCTCAATCATCAAATCAATTTGATTGACAGGTAATGAGGTCGTATTTGCTGACCTACTACATGATGTCAAAGTTACAAATGATGATTCAAACATGTTTGTAAATCAATGAAACATATTATAATTCATCTAAATCAAATGTTGAAGATTAACTGCAAGTTATGGTAAAGTATTGTACTAGTTAAAAAGTTCCATTAACAAGTGTATAATTAACTATTATATTACTATTACAATTGGATTTTGGACGTGACAGCTCTCATGGATCTCAGCGATTCACTAGTCTGATCTTCTCAAACTCACCTTCTTCCAGTAGGCACTAGGCAGCCTACCCTGCATTTTGATTTAGATTCATTTCCTGAAGAGACTCAACAAGTCATAGCCTACTACCAGTCTCTACGTTATCCTCCTCCTCCCTTTAGTGGAGAGTCATCTTCCTCAGTGGTTCTTGATACATGTCTTGTCTCGATACATGTATGGACATCAATGGATTTTGTTTCTCCTTATTCTAGACATCGGAGCACCTATGTGCCTTTACTCGGTGGAGGTGGGAAAGCTTCAGAGTCCTTCCCTTTGTTGAAGCTTACTGCAGATGAGAGATAGTTTTTTTTTATATTTTCTCATTTTAACTTTCATATATATACTCTCTAAAATTTACAAAAAAAATCTGCAAGGATTTTTTCTAATAACAACAAGATTGCAAAGGAGATAACTAATATTATCAAGACACATTTGAATATTACGTAATTTCGATGGTGTCACATTCTTGCTACCAAGAAGGAGATATTGTTTGAGATTTTTCTATTAAGACTACAAAGAAATTTAATCATTTGATACTTGCTGCAACTCATAATTTAAAATTTAAAAAAATCAGAGTAAGTACCCTTTTATTCTTGGTTTGTGGAAGGAGGCTTATCGTCGAGTCTTTAGTCATATGGTAGAGAAGAGGATGAGCGATACAATTTTTAAGGTAAGGAGAGGCTTGCATGCGAAAATGAAATGCGAGGAAATGAATTTTGAGGAGATGAAGTTTCCACCGTCATGATGTGAGAACAAAAGGTATCGTCTTATTATCATAATTTAAAATATAATTTTTATAAAAATATATTCATTTAATATTTTTGCAGATGGTGGGTTTTTTTGATGCCTTCATTACAGATTCCGAGTTCGGAGGAGGTCGACGGCAGGAAGAGTAAACCGTCAAAAACAGAAGATTAGATCAACCAATGGCTTCAATAGCCACAATCAAATTAGAGCAGAGATGGTAATTAATTTAAAAAGTATTTTAAATATTAATTTATTATAGTTCTATTTTTTATTAATAGTTATCTTTATTTTTCCAACTAGTTAGGTTGGAAAGAGAACTCTCATTTTAGGAATGGTGATCTAGGTCCCACATTAGTGGGAAAGATGGAGTGACCCAATGGTCCACTCCTAAAGTAGGAGAATTGTTGATTAGTCTTTATATTTTTAACCAATTAGAAAGATATATTCCAAATAATTCTTATAATTTTTTAAACTTATATTTCGGGATCGTTATTTGGCATTATCTGTAGAAAAATAGGATGTGACTCCTTATTGGGAACAACCATCATTTGATAAGGCCATTTGAAAATAGGTATAAAAATAGTAATATATTTATTCAAATTTTAAATATATTTACATATTACACAATTATAATTTTAATAGATGTCGGAGGAGAGGGATGTTGTAGCAAATCCAACAGACGCTTAGTGGTCTTCCTCCATACTATGTGGAGGAGCATCGTCAATTGTATTCTGCTTATGGTCAGCTCTCGTATACCTATTCATAGCCACAATCGTCACAACCACCGCGGATGGAGTCCTTGATGGCGATGATGATGGAGCATGTGACAAAGCTCCGAAAAGATTCACGACATACATGTAAGTATTCTCCTTAAGATGAGTAATAATTTCATAGTTCTCTATCTTCACATGCATATCTTATACCTATTTCCCTCAATATATATCACAAGAGTATGCATTTCAATATGAGGATATTGAATCAGATAACGAGAAGGAGGAGAATGACCTAAAAGAAGAGGCACACATGTATGCCAGGTTAAGGAGAAGGAGAAAAAGAAATCAAAATAGAATTTGATTTCAAAATCTTTAGATCGAAGAAGAAATGATTTTTTTTTTAAATTTTTTATTTTGTTTATTTGTTGAATTCCAAACAAGTATTTCAATTTTTAAAAACTTTGATATTAGATTCAATTGTACTTATAGATTATTTTAGTTGTAGAACCTTTAGAACATCTATTAGTTATGCATTTACATATATTGCATATTTATATGAACTTATATTTTAGTTTGTAAGTAAGTTCATAAATATTATGTGACTTTGATAGGTACAAGTTAGTTGTACATGTATAAGAGGATGTCAGCTATTTGACATTTTACAGGTACATTTCTCAACTCTAACAAGCACCTACAGGGTTTTCTTGATGGGTTTTACATGTTCGACGGTGTGTCTAAACCCCGTCGAACATGTATATATTTTTTCTACTCTCCAAGTTGAGTGAGCACATGTGCTCTCCAGGTGCTCTTACACCGCTCTCCATTTTTTGTGCGGACGAGTGGTTGGGTGAGCCCACATGTGTACACCCAAATGTCGGACGAGCACCTGGCGTACATAGGTGTTCGTCCGCCTGCCCTTGTGACAGGGCTATCCACGAGTACAAGTTGGGAAAGCACATGCATATAGTGTGCATATGACGATCAATCATGTGCACACCAATCACGCCTTTTTTGTAGTACGATGTTGATAAATTTATCTGTCTTGCACAACTGTACCCTTTGGATTTCTCTTCGACAGATTTACTGCTTCTTCGAAATGAAATGATGACATATATTAAATATGTAAAGTTGAATATCGAGTTTTAAATGTTAAAATTTTTGACGAATCTTACAGAAAAATGGTGAAAACACAAAAAGATCTTATTTATCTTCTGGTATATTTATTGATGAAATTAGCATCGACTTTACCAGCTGCAACGACAAGTGTTGAAAGAGCATTTTCAGTAATAAGCATTCTCAAGACTTGGTTGTGCAACCGAACAAGAGATGAATGGATGAGTGATGTTTTACTCACTTATATTGAAGGAGAGATATTCGATTTCCATTGGTGATGATGATATTACTGATTGTTTTCAAAATATGAAATCTAGACGATGTCAACTTTAATTACATGTATGAATTTTCTAAATTTTTCGTTGCATAAAACATCTAATACATATCGATGCACATGGATACTTATAATGCTTTTAAGTTTCACAATTTTATTTATTTTGTCTTTTTTTATTGATATGTACATCTAACTAGTCTGTAACCTTGAGCCCGCCATTGATAAATACAAATGTCTTCTATCACGTCAAAGTAGCTTATACCCACAAATATGCAACTAATTGTTGCCCGTATTTTGAACATAAATATGAATTGGATTTACTATCGAAAAAGAAATGACTACGTAGCTTGTTACTAGGGCTGGCTATTGAGTCACGGCTCGATGAGCCAGGCTCAGGCTCGGCTCGATAAGGGCTCGTGAGCTAGGCTCGTTAAGCTATTGAGCCAAGCTCGAGCCAGATTTTTGGGCTCGATAGCTTATCGAGCCGAGCCCGAGCCGAGCCCGAGCCGAGCCCTGCTCAGCTCGATAACTCAATAACGGGCTCAATAAGGAATATATATTCTATTTGTGAAACTACAATGATTTTTATTTTTATTTGTATTAGTTTTGCAACATTGTTAATGGTGTATTATGTGTTTACGTTGTTTATGTAACAACAATGTTGGTTGGACTATGTTGTATACTTGGATTTCCTACCTTTTATCTATGTTAATCTAGGTTATAGTTAGATATTTAGTATTTTTTCTTTTTTATTAAAAAGCAGAATGTTATAATATATTATAATTTAACTTTTATATACAATTCAGATGGTGGCCTACTGGTAAGGTGGGTGGTCTTAAAAAAGGAGGTCTTGTGTTTGAGCCTTGGCAAAACACTTTTTCACCAAAAAAACCCCTATTTCCTTAACGAACCTGAATAGGCTCGAGCCCAGACCAGGCTCGATAAGAGGCTCTGCCTCGGGTCAAGACTTATCGAGCCTGAGCTGGCTTATCGGGAGCTGAGCTCAGTTGGGCTTATCGAGCCCGAGCTCGAGCCCAGCCCTGGCTCGGCTCGTTAGGCTCGATAGCCAGCCCTACTTGTTACCCATCTCCCACTAATCTCTCCATGAAACTTTATAATTTTTTTTAAAAAGTTAATGTCTTGTAGGGACCATCACGTGAAGGAAACGGATCCTCTGCTGTAGGGACTTTTGTAGCAGAGGTGTTGTAATCTTATTTAGATTATTTTTATAATTTTGATTTCAAAATCTAACCTTATAGATTGTATTTTAGTTTAATTCTCTACCTATCCTCCAAATTTCGTCCAAATCCGAACTTATTTGATATTTTATCTTAATGATCAAACATTCAGATATTTTTTAAATCGAATTTAAGTTGCTTAGATTATGATCAAATATTTGACCATTAAGATAAAATAGTAAATAAGTTCGGATTTGGACGAAATTTGAAGGATAGGTAGATAATTAAACTAAAATACAATCTATAAGATTAGATTTTGAAATTAAAATCATAAAAATGACCTAAATAGGGTTACAGCACCTCTGTTGCAAAAGTCCCTACAGCAGAAGATCCATTTCCTCACGTGAAAGTAGCCTGGAGTATCTGGAGCAATAAGCCGACGGTGACGCACTGTCGTACGTTGGGTGTGATGTACCCAAATCCCCAAAAGAGATATCCATCCATGTCACTATAAACCCCACACAACCAACCATTCCAACGAGATATAAACCCAACGCCACCAACCACTACAAGAAGAGCGTTGGTAGGAAGAGCAGCAGCAGCGAAGCTCCCATTTCATGGCAACCACCGCCTCCGTCGCCCCCGTCCCCCGCATGAAGCTCGGGAGCCAGGGTTTCGAGGTCTCCGCGCAGGGCCTCGGCTGCATGGGGATGTCCTCCTTCTACGACCCGCCGAAGCCCGACGACGAGATGATCGCCCTCATCCACCGCGCCATGGATCTCAGCATCACCTTCCTGGACACATCCGACGTCTACGGGGGCCGCACACCAACGAGGTCCTCCTCGGGAAGGCCCTCGGAGTTGAAGGCTACAGGGACCGGGTGGAACTCGCCACTGTTGTAAAAAAGATTACCAGTTCATACATTAAACAGTATAAAATCGGATCCAAATGAATTAACAGAGAAACGATACAGATTAAAATCATATTAATCATATGTTTCCCAATCATTATCCGATTATTCAATGTAAATAGGAACCGATTAAAAGAACAGAAACACAAATACGGGCATGATCCAGAAAGGGTAAAGCAATAAACGTATTGCGGCAAGCAAAATAAAACAGAGATTAGTTTAGAAGTCACCGAAGCGTCTATGAAAATGGACTGTCCTTAGAGAAGATATCGCCCCCACAATACCGGTGCGTAGGGTACTGGCGATCCGCTCCCAGGATACGACGGTTCACGATCGTCGTCGGCGCACACCAACGGGATCGTCCTCGATTGTACCTCAGAGAACTGCAGCCGAGAGAGGAGAAGAGAAAGACGTTCGTCCGCGAGAGGAAGAACAAAAGAGAGACGGCGTGAGAGAGGTTTTTCTTGCGAGTGTAGAAAAACCGAGTCGAGTGAGGGATATAAATAGAGGGGCTCGCGTCCAAAAAACGCGACCTTTGGTTTCCAAAGAATGCGACCTTTGGTTTCCAAAAGATGTGATCTTTGGTTTCCAAAAGATGCGTCCCGAAGACGCATCCTTTCGGATCCCAAAAAACGCGCCCATAATGGTGAGTTGAATTCCCATTTAAGTCGACTTACTAAATTAATCGTGTGATTAATTTAATCGACTTACCAAATGAAATCTACAGCAAAAGTATCGAGATCCGAATTGACTCTTCCGAGCCGGAGCCGGAGCCGGAGCCGGAGCCGGAGCCGGAGCCGGAGCCGGAGCCGGAGCCGGAGACGGAGCGGAGCGCGCGCGCGTGTGTGGTCCTCCATTCCTCCACTCTACTATTGCTATAAGAGCTTGGGGTGTGGACTCATATTTAAGTCCACCAAAAAGTTTAGTTCTCCCCGGTGTGGGACTAAACTTCCACCCAAACTCCCATATTTCAAATTTGGGAATTCTCAACTCTCCCTCCAAACCATTTGGTTTCCCAATTGAAACCAAATTGAATGCCAATTGTAATTACATAGACTTTCCAATTAAAGTCTAAATACAACTTTGAATACAACAGCCACCAAGTTCGGGATCTCGTTCTTCGACGGGAAGCGTGAGATCCACGGGGATCCGGCCTACGTGAGGGCGGCGATTGAAGGGAGCTTGAAGAGATTGGCGGTCGATTGCGTCGACCTCTACTACCAGCACCGGATCGACACCAAAGTCCCCATCGAGATCACGGTGAGCATATATCTTCTTAGAATAAGGAGTTTTATCTATCAATTTTGAAATTAGAAATTGCATCCGCTTCTTCGAGATGATTAGGAATTATTTGCCGCTTATTCGAACCGATTTGAAATTCATGTCCTCGAGTACAAGGAATAGGGATTCGTTGAAGCCTTGACTGTCCTACGAATTGGGCCTAATTAGATCGATCAGAAGTTCATTGGCAGATGAAGGAACTGTGTGACAGTTTCCCCCAAATCTTGGACTGCTTTTCCTAGGAAAGATTAGAGTAAAGTTGGTTGTCCAGTAGTATAATTAACCACTTCTTGACCCCGTCATGAGTTGAATTCTCATGTAGTATAATTAATCATTCCTTGAAATTCAGATAGTAGGATTGAAGGAATTATAAACAATATCTACCTTGAAATTTATCCTCAAATAAGCTTTGTCAAGCTTCACCGTACCATTACCAGCCCCTCCTTGGGGATACTGCCAACTGTCGTCATTGAACAAGTCCAAACAGTGTTTGAACTTACTCCCATGAACTGCTTGTGTGAACATATTGGTTGGATTATCTGATGTGCTGAACTTATTCACCTTGATCCTCTTCTCTGAACGAGTGAAGTGATATCTAACATCTATGTGCTTGGTCCTCTCATGATAACTGTAGAAATAGTTAGTAGTGATATTATCTCTTTATGGAGTTTGTTGTTATTTCTTTCTTTTCTGTAGACCTCTCTGTAATTTACCCTAAGGTCTCTCCCTTTGTAACGTCCCGGGCTTAGGTCCCCGATCCGTTATCGGAGCATTACTGGCCCTGACAATCTCTTGAGATCGGGCCCCATACGGATCCGATTATCTACCCCCAAAATGCTTAAGCCGGGTTGTCCGGTAGTAAGCTCCTCACTATTTATCCCAACCGGGAATTTTGTTTTTCCACGGTATGGGACTATGTTGGGGTTTTACAACCTCCCCCACTTATATTCGCAACGTCCTCATTGCGACATGGCACATTACTTCTTCCCAGTAACAGTGGCGGCTGCACGCTCCGGGTAGCCATTTCCTCCAACCTCTTTGTAGGGGCGGCTCCACCTCTCGGGTAGCCCTTTCCACTGTCAGAGGGCGTTCGGCTCTGATACCATTTGTAACGTCCCGGGCTTAGGTCCCCGATCCGTTATCGGAGCATTACTGGCCCTGACAATCTCTTGAGATCGGGCCCCATACGGATCCGATTAACTACCCCCAAAATGCTTAAGCCGGGTTGTCCGGTAGTAAGCTCCTCACTATTTATCCCAACCGGGAATTTTGTTTTTCCACGGTATGGGACTATGTTGGGGTTTTACACCCTATATAAGAGAGCCTAGGGTTTTTTGAGTAAACAACGAAGTCTCTTTTCCCAACATGGTCTCAGAGCCACCCTAGGGCTCTCCTCCCCTCCCGCCGCCCCTTCCCCACCCGCCTCCCTCTTCTCGGAATCGTCGCCCTCCCGCCGCTTGTCTCTCCAGCGGCAACCCTCAATCGTCGCCGCCTTCTCCTTCTCCATCTCCAGCGGCAACCTTCCATCGCCGCGGTTGGATCCAGCCCTCCATCTGGTTGGATCCCACCCTCTAGCGGCCTCCGCCAATAGCCCCTGCCAGCCGCTGAAGGGGATCCCAGCCCCCAGCGGCCTCCGCCAATAGGCGACATCTCCATCTGCTGCCCGCGCACGGCCTCTGGGTGCGTGAACAGCAACACGCACAAGGTCTTCTAGCGGCTCCTAGGCGCTGAAAGGGCTGTCAGCCTCTTGTTAGGTGTGCCCTAGTTTCTTCCACATCCATTCTATGGATTTGAGTGCGTAACGTCTACATACGCACTCAAATCCGATGCAGTTTTTGTAGACATCCAGCATCACGTCTACATATTCTAGTTCTTCTCCAAGCGGCAGTATGTCAGAATCAAAAGTTGATATGCCCTCCACCGGCGCATTCAAAGGTCCTGCGCCAATAGTCAAGATGGACGGGTCTAACTACGAGCTCTGGGCTATGCAGTTCATGAGCCTTATGAAGTCGAATGGTAAAAAACATATTCTTACCGAGGATGAGCCCGCAGAGAAGACTGGGATCTATGCCTCATGGGAGGCTGATGATTCCTATGCAAAGGTCTGGTTGTCCGGCACCTTAATGACGGAGATTGCCAACGACGTCCTCCATCAGCCCACTGCTAAGGCAATGTGGGAAATTCTTGCCGCCACATATTCGCAAGTGCGAAATGAGACGAAGATGTTGCAGCTTCAGCACGACATATTTACAATGAAGCAAAGCGGCAGACCTCTCCATTCTCTTTATACATCCCTAAGAGGGATGTTCGAGAAGTTATATAGTATCATCCCTCTGACTGCAACTCCTGAGCAGCAGAAGGCGTTTCGAAACGCCACCATGGTTGGTGTTCTTCTTGCAGCCCTTGACCCAGAGTACGATGCAGCTCGATCTCAGATTCTCGCTGATGCAGTTATTCCTCCAGTTGAGGATGTTTACAGACGGCTTAGCCGCATTCCAATCTCCTCCAGCTCTTCTACTCCACCTCCTTCAGCGATGGCAGTCTCGCGTGGGAGAGGTGGACCACCATCTGGTCGTGGTCGTGGACGTGGCCGTGGACCCCAGGGGAGGGGTGGTCGCTTTTGTCAGACATGATCCTATTGTCGTCGCACAGGACACTCGGAGGAGACATGCTATTCGAAGCATGGACTTCCAGCATCAGCACGTATTACAGAGCACTCTCTGTCTCCACTGACTTCTACTGCAGATAGTCGATTAAACGAACTTGTCGCCCGTCTCCGAGAGATTATGCCACATGCTTCTGGTGATTCGCCTGGTGGTTCCTCAGATATTGCTGCCACTGCCTCTGCCAGTTCTTCCGCAGCCGCAAGCTCCTCAGGTAGATCTACTACATCTCATGATATATCTGACTGGATTATTGATTCTGGAGCCACACATCATCTCTGCCGAGATAGAGGTAGATTACAGGCCTACAGGGACATTCCTCCCGGACGTTCAGTGCAGATAGCAGATGGTACCCATTCGCCCCTTATTGGACAGGGGGAGGTTTTCCTGTCCTCCATTTTGCATTTACAGAATGTTCTGCATGCTCATGAGTTCTCAATGAATTTGCTATATATTAGTCAGATTACGAAGGATTTGAACTGTCGTGCCATATTTGACCCATCTTCTTTCATTTTTCTGGACATACTCACGGACAAGGTGATTGGCTGTGGCTCTGAGCAGAATGGTTTATATCGGCTGGTCTGGGATTCATATGATGGTGTCTCCTCTCATTCTGCTGGACCAGTCTCTCCGTACATTTGGCACCTCCGATTTGGTCACCTTCCACTTCAGAAAATGCGCCATCTTCTGCCTCAGATCTCTCCTAGTTCTTTGTTTCAATGTGAAGCGTGTCATTTGGGAAAGCATCACAGGTCGAGCTTCCCACGTCGTCTGAGTCGGAGCAGTAGCTCCCCTTTTGAGTTGTTACATATAGATATATGGGGTCCAAGTCGTGTTCCCGATCATCAGGGACACAGGTTTTATCTTGTGGTAGTGGATGATTTCTCTCGTGTGGCATGGGTCTTTCTTTTGAAAAATAAATCTGAAGCAGGAAATGTGATCAAAAACTTGATTAATGAAGTGTTCAATGTCTTTTCTGCAAATGTCAAATATGTTCGGACTGATAATGCCCTTGAATTTTGTACACGCTTACTGTCACAATTCCTGTCATCAAAGGGCATTATTCACCAAACCACTTGTGCATATACCTCACAACAAAATGGTGTCGCGGAAAGGAAGCATCGCCATCTCTTAGATATTACTCGTACATTGTTGATTCAGAGTTGTGCCCCTATTTCTTTCTGGGGCGATGCTGTCCTTACTGCTTGTTATCTGGTCAACCGTATGCCATCCTCAGTCCTTGGTGAAAAGATACCTATGTCCATTATTTTTCCAGATAAGGAGTTATTCTCACTAACTCCACGTGTCTTTGGCACTGTTGCTTTTGTGCATCGTCTATCTCCCGGGCTTGACAAACTCTCTCCTAGAGCAGTCAAGTGCGTCTTTGTTGGTTATTCTAGAACTCAGAAGGGCTACCGGTGTTATGATCCCACAACTAAGAGATACTTTGTGAGTGCCGATGTCACTTTCTTTGAGTCTGTCATGTATTTTTCTCCTGCAGGTGACAGAATGGTACCATCCACTACCACTGATGAGATCTATGTTCCTCCACCACCTACATTGAGTACACCTGAGTCTTCCCCTGTGTCTGTCTCCACGCCAGCACCACAACCACCACCCCCACCACCTCCTCCACCTCCACCCAATCCACGACCTATCATATCACCGTTACCGAAATTCTATACGCGCCGGTCAGGTCCTGCTCAGACCACACAGCGGCCGATCATCCCGCCTCAGGTATGTTCATATGGCATTACTACTGACGGGTCAGGTTTGGTACATGTGTAGGATCCTTCAGTTCAGGCCGACACTAGCCCATCTCGTACAGCAGATGATGATCTTGATGTTCCGATTGCTATTCGGAAACAGAAGCGGCAATGTGCCGCTTATCCGTTTGCTTCACAGGTTTCTTTTCACCGTCTCACAGGTGATTTTCAGAGATTTGCCACAGCTTTGTCTTCCGTGGATATACCACGGACATACCAGGAAGCTTTGCAGAATGAATGCTGGCGATTAGCAATGGAAGAAGAAATGAGGGCCCTGCAGTCTCGTGGCACATGGTCTTTGGCCCCTGCACCTTCTGATGCATCCGTTGTGAGATGCAAATGGGTCTTTACAGTCAAATACCATGCAGATGGAACCTTGGATAGGTACAAAGCACGCTTGGTCGCTCTTGGGTTTACGTAAACCTACGGTGTGAATTACATGGATACATTCTCTCCAGTGGCGAGACATTCTACCCTACGTATTCTCTTATCTATTGCTGTAGTCCGTGATTGGAGTATATCTCAACTAGATGTCAAGAATGCATTTCTGTATGGAGACTTGCAGGAGGAAGTCTACATGCAGCAACCACCTGGGTTTACTGCTGAGGGGGAGAAGCAGATGGTCTGTAGACTTCACAAAGCGATATATGGCCTCAAACAGAGCCCCAGAGCATGGTTCCAGAAGTTGTCCAACCTGATTGAGCAACAAGGATTCAAGAGGTCAAATGCCGATCACTCATTGTTTGTCCAGAAGTCATCGGCAGGTACGGTTGTTATTATGGTCTATGTGGATGATATTCTTGTTACAGGAGATGATGCACAGGGCATAGAAAAGGCAAAGGCATTCCTTGGCCGTCAGTTTGTTACAAAAGATCTTGGGACCCTGAGATACTTTCTGGGGTTAGAATTTGCAAGGAATGCACAGGGTTTGGTAATGACCCAACGGAAGTATATTACAGACTTCCTGACTGAGACGGGCATGGATGGTTTCAAACCATCAAGTATTCCTATGGATCCCAGCGTGAGGCTGTATGATGGTGATACTGATGAAGTAGATAAGAGGAGATATAGAGAGATGGTGGGCAAACTCCTCTACATCACCATAACTCGCCCAGACATTCAATTTGCAGTTAGCAGGGTGAGTCAATTTGTGGAGCAGCCAAGACAGGTTCACATGGATGCTATACACATGATACTGAGGTATCTAAAGTCTTCTCCAGGTTCAGGGCTGCTATTCAGAAAGGGCACGGACTTATCTGTCTCAGCATGTGCAGATGCAGATTATGCAGGATGTCCTAAGGACCGAAAATCAACCTCAGGGTTTGCAGTGTTTGTTGGAGGCTCTTTGGTTTCTTGGAAAAGCAAGAAACAAACTGTTGTGGCAAGGTCCAGTGCCGAATCCGAGTATAGGGCCATGGCTCAAGCCAGTACGGAAATGATGTGGGTTCGCTCAATACTAGAAGATCTACATGTAGCGGTACCTCTACCTATGAAGCTTCAGTGTGACAATCAGGCAGCATTGTTCATTGCCAACAATCCAGCTTTTCATGAAAGGACCAAGCATATTGAAGTTGACTGCCATTATACTAGGGACTTGATCCAGAGAGGATTGATATCTACTGCACATGTGAGCTCAGGAGATCAGACTGCAGATGTATTTACCAAGCCACTGCTCAGAGGACCATTTCAGAGATGTTCATCCAAGCTGAGCATGATAGATATCTATGCTCCACCTTGAGGGGGAGTCTAGAAATAGTTAGTAGTGTTATTATCTCTTTATGGAGTTTGTTGTTATTTCTTTCTTTTCTATAGACCTCTCTGTAATTTACCCTAAGGTCTCTCCCTATATAAGAGAGCCTAGGGTTTTCTGAATAAACAACGAAGTCTCTTTTCCCAACAATAACCTTAATCCTTACCTAAGCATATCGCACTGGACTGTCATAATATACTATAACATAAGCATGTTATAGACCGAGATCTCTAGCTAAGCCCCTCAGCTCGATGCCTTCATTTGTATCTTCTATCAAAGCCATGTACTCTACCTTTATGGTAGACAAAGTAACGGTTGGTTGTAAGATAGCCTTCCAATTGATGACCAAATCTCCAAAGTGAAGACATAGCTTGTCATTGATCTCCTCCCATCGACATCTGCAATGTACTCCGAGTTTGAATATCCATCCACGAAACACCCTGAATCACTTCTGTGATGAGGCCAATATCTGTTGTTCCTCTCAGATAGTAGAAAATCTGCTTCTCTCTATCAATGCTTCTTCCCTGGGTTGCCTATGAATCTGCTAACAACGCTCACAACATGAGCAATATCAGGTCTTGTGCATATCATAGCCTACATAAGACTTCCAACTACGCTAGCATAAGGAACACGTGACATGTGTTTCTTCTCTACGTCTGAATGAGGTGTGAAAGAACCTGGCAGATGAATGTTCGTAGTGGATGGAGTACTTAGAGGCTTGGTTGTAGACATTCCAAATCTCATTATAACTTTCTCAATATAGTATACGAAAAGCTGATCTCATTAGAAATTTCTTAATATAGTATAATAAAAGCTTTCCTTCTGCACGATCTCTAATGATCTCCATTCCTAAAATATTCTTCGTTGCACTAAGGTCCTTTATATCAAACTCTGAACTAAGGAGCTTATTCATATCATCTATGGTACTCTTCTGTTTGGCATCAATCAACATGTCATCGATGTACAATAACAGATAAATGAAGGACCCATCCTCCACCTTGATGTGATAAACACATCGCATGATCTCCTGTTGGACATATGATCAGTCATGAAATTGTAAATTTCTTATACTATTGCATGAGAGATTGTTTAAGCATATACAAGGACTTCTTCCCTGGAATGTAAAGAGAATCCATCTCCTCACCCATAACAACAATCCACTACCTAGATTCTGCTCTTGCTATAGCCTCCCTGTAAGTAGAGGGTTTTGGAGACTCTGCCTCTTCTGCAACCTGTAGTGTAAATGCAACCATGTCTTCAAATCCATATCTATGCGGTGGATAGATAGAAACACTTGATTGCCTTTCCTTTGTTTGTTCAGCTTCAGGTTGTTCAACAACAACCTGATCAGGAGTGGTGCGATCAATTACGTGATCACTACTTGGTATCAATTCGAACTCCACGTGTTCAAGCGCATTGTCACATCTTTCTGCATTAGATTCACTACTCGAGTGAAGTATGGAATTCTCATCAAATGTAACAATCCCGCTAACAATAAATCTATGCTCAAAAGGGGACTAGATTCTATACTCCTTCACTCATGTGCCATATCTTGCAAACACTTATTTCTTTGCTATTGGTTCCAACTTTCCTTCACTAACATGATAGTATGCAGGACAACCAAAGACACATAAAACATAATAATCAACATGATTATATGACCATACCTCAATGAGTATTTTGTAGTCGATGGCATATGTAGGACTCTGATTCACCAAATAACACGTTCTATTCACAGCTTCAACCCAGAATAATCTATCAAGACCAGCATTAGAGAGCATGCACCTTGCTCTCTTTAGAAACATCATGTTCATCGATCTGCAACTCCATTTTATTGTGACGTATCTCTGATAGTGACGTATTTCATAACACCCCCTCCTTGCAGAACTCATTGAACTCTGACAAACAAAACTCCAACCTGTTACCTGTACGAAGATGCTTCACCTTCTTAGAAGTTTGGTTCTCCACCAAGATCTTCTATTGTTTGAAGGTATGAAATATCTCGTTTTTGTACTTCATCATGTACGCCCACACCATCATAGAATAATAATCAATAATAGAAAAAAGTACCTAGCACCTTCTAAAGATGGGACCCGTGAAGGGACCCATCAATCAACATGGATGTAGTCGATCGTCTCCTTCGTCCTGTGAATAACTTTTTTGAATTGCTTTCTATGTTCTTTCCCGTGCACATAATGTTTTTCAATGCTCCAATTTGGATCGCTTGAAATCCCTTATCAGACCCTTCCGACTGAGGATATTCATCCCCATCTGACTCGTGTGTCCCAACCGCATATGCTACAATTCTGACTACGATCTCACAGCTTGGGATGTCACTGCAATAGAACCAGTAACTGTATACTCGTGCATGACATATAGGGTCTTCTGCTTGTTGCCTTTGATGGCAACCACTCTACCATTGGCATCCTGTATAACTCCACCTTTAGCGTTGTACTTATATTCTTTACACTCCAAGATTCCAAGAAATATCAAGTTCTTCCTTAGATCAGGAACATGACATACTTTTGTCATCGTACTCACGACTCCTTTATGCATCTTTATCTTAACAGAGCTGATCCCTACAATCTTGCTCGCTGCATCGTTCCTCATGGCGATATTTCTGCCATCTATCTTCTTATAGATGCAGAACCAATCTTCATTGGGAGTCAAATGGTAAGAACAACCTGAATCAAGAATCCTTCCGTTGTCTTATGATATGTGACAATGAGAACCATATCATCATCGGAATATGCGCCTCCCTGGGCCATTGTAGCAACCGTGGCTTTGTCTTTCTTCTTCGGACAGTCCTTCTTCCAATGTCTAGGTTTCTTGCAGCAATTGCAGATGTCCTTAGCATTGTGATTATCCGACTTAGACTTATGCTTTTCCTTCTTTGCGTAAGCAGGACCGATACGATTCCTTTCATGAGTCATAACCAAACCTACACCGTTAGAGTCCCGCTTCCTGGTAGCCATATACCAAAGTTCACGTGTATGCAGAATTGCGCGATCTTCTTCTAAGGTTATCGATTCTCTTCCCACAATAAATGATAAAAAAAATCTCATACAATAATAGAAGAGAAACCAACAATATCAAGGCAGTATCCTCATCTTCAATTTGAACATTTATGTTTCTTAAATTCATCAACAATGTATTTAAGCTATTTAGATGTTCTCTAAGATATACTTTCATGCATGCGAAAAGAGAACATACGTTGCTTTAAGATCATCTTATTGGTCAGAGACTTCGTCTTATATAGACTCTTGAGTCTGAACCACAGACCAACTACGGAATCCTCATCAACAACTTCCACAATAATCTCATCTATCAAACACAACATGATCGTCTAGTGTGCATTTTCTTCCTGCACAGTCAACTCGGAGGGTTCGAATGCCTTCGTCCGCTCTTGATCCAATGATGCTCAGATGCCCTACTTCTTCAGAAGGGCACACGTCTTAATCTTCCATAAATTGAATCTATTCTTCATGTGAACTTTCGATCTTTAGATTGTGCGACGTCATCTTGCTTGATGATTCATACGGAACCTGGTGCTCTGGTACCAATTTGTTATGAATCGCGGAAGCATGCACAAATGAGATCGATCAAGCAAGCATGGAGACACAAGGATTTACAAGGTTCGTGTGTAACTGGGTTGCATCCTTAGACGGTGGTGTTCGGCTTTCACTATGTGGAGAAAGAAGATAGAGCACAGAAGATACTGAGAAGATACAGAGATGGATCAAGATGATGATACCGTATGTGGTGTCCTTAGGGCCCTTTTCATAGAATTCCAATTGTATTCAACAACTCAACCTAACAACTCTCTGCCAATTAGGATTCATGAGGCAGATCAGACATCTCAGCAATCCAACCCAACAACTCTCAGCAAAATAGATGGCAGGATGGTGATCAAGCACAGCAATCCAGCCCAACAAATTGTTTGAATTCAAGGCATATCAACATATTGATTGTCGGATCAGGGAAAAAAAGCTATTTTATTATACCAAAGCATTCCAAGATGTCTTCTTTACTTTGAGATCTTAGACAAAATTTTAATTTCATCGCTTTTTCTGGTAGCATTTCTCAAGTATGTCTTAACTGAATTCTTATCTTTCAGATTGGTGAAGTCAAGAAGCTGGTTGAAGAGGGGAAGATAAAATATATTGGGCTTTCCGAGGCATCCGCTTCGACAATCAGAAGGGCTCATGCGGTTCATCCGATAACCGCGGTGCAGCTAGAATGGTCTTTGTGGAGCAGGGACCTAGAAGCAGAGATTGTTCCTACTTGCAGGTTACTATTGGATACTTATCGTTTCTCTCGACAAATATGTATTCCGACAAAGTTTCAAGGATCTTCAATATAAGCAACTTCTCGTGATGCAGAGAACTTGGGATTGGCATTGTTGCATACAGCCCTCTGGGTAGGGGGTTCTTCTCCTCTGGGCCCAAACTGGTCGATACTCTCTCCGATGACGACTTTCGCAAGGTTTGTTTCTCTAACACTTTTAATGTCTATGAGAATTGTGAGGTCATCCATGACGCTGGATCAATTAAAATATCTTATCTATCGCAAAAGAAAGGTTGTTTTCGATGTAAACGTCGATAGATTACGCCTTCCTAGGATCGTAGAAACACATTGTCACTTAATGATGCTCACTTCAAATTGCAGTCCATGCCACGGTTTCTACCAGAGAATCTGGAGAATAATGCCATAATATTCGAGCGTGTAAATGCGATGGCTAGGCGCAAAGGCTGCACGCCTTCGCAGCTTGCCTTGGCCTGGGTTCACCACCAGGGGAACGACGTATGCCCCATTCCCGGTACCACGAAGATCGAGAACCTCGAGTCGAACATCGGGGCTCTATCCGTGAGGCTGACGGCTGAGGAGATGGCGGAGCTTGAATCCTACGCCTCTGCCGACACGGTTAAAGGTGAGAGGTACATATCTGAGTTCGCTACTGGGGCACAATCAGAGACCCCTCCCCTGTCATCGTGGAATGCTTGAGTGATTGCTGTGCCACATGCTTCTCTTTCTATGTATGCCAATTGCCCAATGTTTGCTTTTGATATGAATAAAACTTGGGCGTATGTATTGTATTTGCATAAATATGAACTGAGAGTTATGTTTAGCGAGTCTTTATTTTTGCTTAAGTTTAGATAATGACTAAACTGTGCTTCAGCTTTTTTTTTTGGAAAGTTTTCTGTGTATAACTATGCCAAAAAATAGGACTACAGATGTGAGGCCGAGTCCATAGTTACAAGAATTTGGAAGAAAATAAAAGAGTGTGTTCAGTCCAGGGAGAACAAAAACCTGGAAACAGACTTAACTTTTTAGTATATTTGTGTTTGCTATCACAGTTTGGCTTGTGCTGAGGGCAGTCTGTGTTCTAATTATTATTGCATTTTAAAAAAAGTTATATTGGGTAGCTTTCCTTTTTTATTAAAAAATATAAATAGTGTTGCTGGGAAAAAAGAAGAGAAATAGATAATTACATGTGCACCCTTCTCTTTTGTTTCCAATTATGTTGTGCTCATAAGTTAGCGCCTGTTTGGGGAGGAGTTGAATGGTTACTAACCCAAGGGCTATAACTTATAATGACCCAAAAAGTTTGGGACACAATTGATATTGTAAAAAAGTTGGTGCGTAACTGCAAGTGCAGAAACTTGGAGGGGACACAAGTGAAAAAAACCCTTAGAATGGAAAACACGTTGCATAGGGTTGCTAATTGAGATAATAATTCGGATTCGATTAGGTCTTGTTCGATAAAAATTCGAAAATAGGTTCGATTTAAAATAAAATGAACTGAATTTGAGTTTAGATTTTGGATTCGATATCCAAAATGATTGAAATCCCAATTAACCTAAATTCATTTGATTACATGCACATTATAAATACATATGATTATATTCATATATATATATATATATAATACATGAATATATACATAATACATGCATATATGCATGCATGCACACATGTAACAACATTGCCAGACCGACTAGGATCCCTTTCGAATATTCTCGTGAAATGGGTTATAGTATAATTACATGATAGGTTTGACATGCATTTAATCTAATTCATTTGTAAGTAACTAGATGTAAGAAACAATGTATGAATAAATATTAGCAAATGTTATGATATTTAATTTACAGTGAAAGATCTCGCATTTGCATTATATCAGTAAGCATCATATCCAAACTTCACCAACATCAACGTGATTTGTCAATGTGCAACGTGTATATGCAACATCATGCAGTGAGACCTAATCTCTTTCATTCTATATTTATAACTAAATTCAAGTGGTTTCTCCAAAACATGCGCTAGTCAGAGATGTAGGTCCTTCGTACATAGGTTATACAAAACATCTAAGTTCCCCATCTCTATGTCATATTTTTCTGTAGCGACAATAACTTTGGCATGAGTTACTTAGTATAAGTATAGCAATTAATCTAAGCGTGCTATTCAGAAATTTTGAGGTATTAAAAGGATCACAAAACAGTCTAAGATATTTCCTATTTAATATGTATGTATTTGTATGTGTGTGTCTGTGCATGTATAATCCTATTAATTAAAGACTAAATATTGAATATAAAAAAAGAATACACAATATTAGTCTTTATATCTAATAGGAAAAAACTAATGTTTAAGATTGTTATCCTGATTCCTCACCCATATTTATTTTCATGTTCCCACATTTCTTACTCCACCTTTTCCATTCTCCTTTTCTTGACTGACCAAAAATCCCACAAAACAAGGTAGATTGTAGTACTCTCCCAGCATGTGAAACAATGGTCTTGTTACTTCGAGTTCCTCCCTTAACATTTATCGTGGTTCTGGTCTATCCAAGTGTCCTTCTGCCTTTTTGTTGTCTCGATTTTCCATGCATGACAACCATTAATGATGGTTATCATTGTCGAGACGACATTTACATTTACCGTCACATGAGTACTCAAGAAGCTCTTCTCACAATAATTATTCCTTTGTACATCAAAATTTCGATGCGTTCATTTTCATGGCTTTAGTTTTTCGACATTAAAGATCCTCGCACTCAACAAATATGTTTTATCTTGCTAAGTTATTTTTTTATTTCCATTATTTTAAATATTAATATTAATGTTTATTACTTTTCTATGTAAACACGATCTCTTCTTGCTTTAACATGTATTAGTAATCCTAATGTGTTCAATTTTCTCGTCAATGATATTCTATCTCTTTGATATGATTATATTATTGTATTATATTTATATATTTTTTCATAGTAAAAAACTATATTTAGATTGCAAAATACATAAAATAATTGTAAGATCTTGTATTTTTGTCAATTATATATTATATATTTGATATTTTATTGATTATATAGTTTTTTTCAACTCGTTTTAGTAATATATATTTGAGATTAGAATAATATAATAAAATCTATAAATTATAATATTTTTATAATAGTATCTATTTCGATAAAGATGGAGTATAATATGACAGATCGTATCGATGTCATGCTTGCAATTATCAAGAAAATGTTATCTGAGGATGCTGAATTGCCTGAAAATTATTATAAAATAAAAATAATGATGTGGAAGATGGTTTAAGTAAGGTTAATATAAACTCTTGTATAAATCATCATATTATATTATAGAGAACATTTGTATTTGACATTGTTATCCTGATTGTGATGAAACAAGATGTCATGAATCAAGTAAGTGTGGAAAAATACTAAGGAAAGTTTCATGTTATTTCCCATTAACTTCAAGATTAAAGTGATTTTATTATTTTAAGAAAACACCGAAAAATATGTTATGGCATTCTGAGCATAGTCATAAAAAGTACATGAAGCATCCATCAGAGTTTGACTATTGGAAGGAATTGATTTCCACATTTCCTTCGTTTAGAAGAAATAAGTTTATGTACATATGGATTTAATCCTCACAGAAGAAGTAAGGACTACTCTTATTGACCAATGATGACAACACCATACAATCTACCTCTATGATTATGTAACAAAAGACAATTCATTTTTCCTATCATTGTTGGTGTTAGGACCTACACATCTAGGAAAATACGTCGATATGTATTTACGTCCACTCATAGATGAGTTGAAGATGTTCTAGTTCGATGGAGTGGATACAAGACACAAATAAAAGTCAAACATTCAATATGAAATTAGTCCTACTTTGGACTATAAATGTCTTCCTGGCTTATGGAATGTTATTCGAATGGAGTATGCATAGACGTAAAAGTTGTCCATATTGTATGGAGAGTATGAAGTCTTTTCAGCTCCCAACACTGTCGGAAATCTTGTTTCTTTATTGTCACAAGTATTTTCTCTCAATAGATCATCCGTATCGGAAACAAAAACAAGTATTTAAGAGGAATACCACATAACTTGTATATCCCCTGACAATTAAAATCAGAGAAAAGATATTATCAACTTCACTAGAATTTGAAAACCCCATCATAGACAATGGAGACAAAACTTAACATATACATGATTTTGGTGACATTTATAATTAGATTAAGAAAAAGTATATTTTGAGAATTATCATATTGGAGTAAATTATCGATACACGTGGCTTAGATGTGATGTATATTAAGAAAAATATCTTCGATAACATCTTTTATACAATTTTGAATATACCTGATCGTACAAAAGATACAATTAATTCTCCTCGTAATTTAAGGATCATATGCAATCGGTCAGAGTTATATATATTAGGGATCTTGATAATGAAAGGATTGAAATTCTTAAAGCAATGTACACATTGGGGTGATGTAGGATAATGTAGATGATGATGTAGATGAAGCTTTCACTCCTACTCATGAGAAAACAAATGGTAGCAGATGAAGTCTCAATCATCAAATCAATTTGATTGACAGATAATGAGGTCATATTTGCTGACTTACTACATGATTCAAAGTTACAATGATGACTCAGATAGGTTCGTAAATCAATGAAACATATTATAATTCATCCGAATCAAATGATGAAGATTAACTGCAAGTTACGGTAAAGTATTGTACTAAGTTAAAAATTCCATTAATAAGTGTATAAACTAACTATTATATTACTATTACAATCATGATGGATTTTGGACGTGGTAGCTCTCATAGATCTCAGCGATTCACTCGTCTGATCTTCTCAAACTCACCTTCTTCCAGTAGGCACTAGGCAGGCTACCCTACATTTTGATTTAGATTCATTTCCTGAAGAGACTCAACAGGTCATAGCCTACTACCAGTCTCTACGTTATCCTCCTCCTCCCTTTAATGGAGAGTCATCTTCCTCAGTGGCTCTTGATACATTGTCCTGTCTCAATACATGTATGGACATCAATGGATTCCGTTTCTCCTTATTTTAGACGTCGGATCACCTCCATGCCTTTTCTCGGTTGAGGGGGGAAAACTTCAGAGTCATTCCCTTTGTTGGAGCTTACTGCAGATGGGAGATAATTTTTTTACATTTTCTCATTTTAACTTTCATTTATATACTCTCTAAAATTTACAAAAAATATGCAAGGATTTTTATGAATAACAACAAGATTGCAAGGGAGATAACCAATATTATCAAGATACATTTGAATATTACGTAATTTCGATGGTGTCACATTCCTGCTACCAAGAAGGAGAGATTGTTTGAGATTTTTCCTATTAAGACTACAAAGAAATTTATTTGAAAATTTGATACTTTCTGTGACTCATAATTTAAAATTAAAAAAAATCAAAGTAAGTACCCTTTTTATTCTTGGTTTGTGGAAGGAGGCTTATCATCGAGTCTTTATTCATATGGTAGAGAAGAGGATGAGCGATACAATTTTTAAGGTAAGGAGAGGCTCGCATGCGAAAATGAAATGTGAGGAAATGAATTTTGAGGAGATGAAGTTTCCACAGTCATGATGTGAGAACGAAAGGTATCGTCTTATTATCATAGTTTAAAATATAATTTTTATAAAAATATATTCATTTAATATTTTTGCAGATGGTGGTTTTTTTGTTTTGATGCCTCATTACAGATTCTGAGTTTGGAGGAGGTCGACGGCAGGAAGGGTAAACCGTCAAAAACAGAAGATTAGATCAACCAGTGGCTTCAATAGCCACAATCAAGTTAGAGCAGAGCTGGTAATTTGATTTAAAAAGTATTTTAAATATTAATTTATTATAGTTCTATTTTGTTATTAACAGTTATCTTTATTTTTTCAACTAGTTAGGTTGGAAAGAGAACCCTCGTTTCAGGAATGGTGATCTAGGTCCCACATTAGTGGGAAAGATGGAGAGACCTAATGGTCCACTCCTGAAGTAGGAGAATTGTTGGTTACTCTTTATATTTTTAATCAATTCGAAAGATATATTCCAAATAATTCTTATATTTTTTTCAACTTATATTTCGGGATCGTTATTTAACATTATCTGTAGAAAAATAGGATGCGACTCCTTATTGGGAACAACCGTCATTTGATAAAGCCATTTGAAAATAGGTATAAAAATAGTAATTTTTTATTCAAATTTTAAATATATTTACATATTACACAATTATAATTTTAGTAATTGTTGGAGGAGAGGGATGTTGTAGCAAATCCAGCAGACGCTTGGTGGTCTCCGTCCATATTATGTGGAGGGGCATCATCAATTGTATTCTGCATATGGTCAGCTATCGTATACCCATTCATAGCCACAGTCGTCACAACCACAATATATGGAGTCCTTGACGGCGATTATGATGGAGCATGTGACAAAGCTCCGAAAAGATTCACGACATACATGTAAGTATTCTCCTTAAGACGAGTAATAATTTCATAGTTCTCTATCTTCACATGCATATCTTATACATATTTTCCTTAATATATGTCACAAGGGTATGCATTTCAATATGAGGTTATTGAATCCGATAACGAGGAGGAGAATTACCTAAAAGAAGAGGCACACATGTATGTCAGGTTTAAGGAGAAGGAGAAAAAATCAAAACAGAATTTGATTTCAAAATCTTCAGATCAAAGAAGAAATGTTTTTTTTAGATTCAGTTGTACTTATAGATCATTTCAGTTGTAGAACCTTTAGAACATCTATTAGTTATGCATATTTATATATATTGCATATTTATATGAACTTATATGTTTAGTTTGTAAGTAAGTTCATAAATATTATGTGACTTTGATATGTACAAGTTAGTTGTACATGTATAAGAGGATGTCGGCTACTTGACATTTTACAGGTACATTTCTCAACTCTAACAAGCACCTACAGTGTTTTCTTGGTGGGTTTTACATGTTCGACGGTGTGTTTAAACA